>OZ004712.1:26872149-27472149 GCA_963924515.1 Vespertilio murinus | reverse complement strand
TTCATTCTTAACATCTGAAAATTCTCCTTTTCTATCTATCCTTTCATAATTTTTGCTGCACAACTCCAGGTATAAGAAATGCTACAATTCTTTAATTCTCTAAGTCAGAATAGCTGTGGTGATATCAACTCAACCAGCCAACAGCAGGTTCAGTTTCAATAACTCTGTGGCTTACTATCCTCACCCTTTTATCAAAGCAGAATCCGGGAATTGTTTGGGGCCAGAGGGTGGGGGAGGGGTCGGTTTTGTGGCCATAGTGGTTGACATCTTTATTCTGGCTCCTATGGCTGCATTATATGCTGTTTGTGTTAGTTCCGCTTGCTTCAGGTGGCCTGAGAGATGTTTCTTAGAGCACTTCACTACGTTGACTGAGTATTCTTAGCACAACTTTATGTCCAAGTAAAACTCAGTAAGGCATCTTTCAACAGCTGGGATGCTTCATTCCACAACCCTCCTTCCTTTGTCTGCATCAAGGAGGAGGGGTGAAATCCATACCTTTCTCAAAGATTCAGCCATTTTCAACTTCTGTTGCCCAAGCCTCTTCCCTTCACTGTCTTCCTCACCACTAACCCAATCACTTGCTTCCGAAAGGACCGGAAAGGTCCTCGCCTGGGAATCAGGTCGTCTGTGTTCTAATTATGTCTCTTTGGCTGTGTGAGCTTGTGGAAATTTACTTAGCCCCTTGGGCTATAGTTTCCCTCTCTGTGAAATAAGTTTATTAGATTAGATAATCTCCAGGCTTTATCTTGTCTCTGAAATATTATAGTTAAAGGTTATGGATAAAATGTTTCCATATTAGTTATAAAAAAGTCAAATAAAGACAGGGAAGTTATATTTAGAAAGTGAGTGGACAGAACATTGTTAGCAAATGCAATTAATAGCTAAAACCATTTTCCATGCTGGAAGGAGAGGTTACATCCTATAAGATAAACTTTAACAAAGGATCCAGTGGGTTGTTTTTTCCTTTTTATTTTTTAAAAAAATAATGCTTATTTTAGAATAGTTTTAGATTTACAAGGTTGTTGTGTGTAGAGAGCCACCTGAGCCCGAGGGCACTGGCAGAATCCTGTTATCAGTACTGATTTCTTATCTTTATCCATGTGCTTGGAATGAGGAACAAAAAGGACCTTGACCCACCCAGGTCTTGTTATGCTAAATCTCGTACCAAAAAATAAGGAGCTTACCCAGATCCTGATGAATAGGGTGTGAAAATCCTTTTTGATAATAAATTCCCTTTTGGAAACCAATAAATATGCTGTGTTGTCTGAGGTGATTGTGACTGTCTCTCCATCTGAGAGGTGGCGCCCACCTAGCGCCCAGCTTGAATCTATTTCTGTCTCTCGTCTCTTTCTTTCTCTAATTTCTTCATCCCCAGCTCCTCTCCTCAGGATCCTGTTGTTTTCCGCGTGGGACTCGGAAAACAGGGAAAATGTCCACCACAGTTGTGAAGATAGCACAGTGACTAGGTACTTGTTTTTGCTTCATGCTTAACTTTAAAAATGTGTGGCAATCCGTGTTGGGCTGCTGGTATCGGTGGTGGAAGGGGGCAGGGATGGGGCTAGCGGCATAGATGGTGGAGAGATTGGACTTAACATTTTAGGTGAAAACAACTCAGGCATATTGTGGGATGAGATCCTGATATTATGTGACTATAAGAAAATGATAAAAAGCTTAACTACACTAATAGAGATGAATGATTTAGGCAGAATATGGGAAACAGCAATCACATTGTACTCTAACCTGGCTACACCTCATCTGGAGTTATTTTATTATTTTTTATTTTATGTATTTATTTATTTTAAAATATATTTTATTGATATTTTACAGAGAGGAAGGGAGAGAGATAGAGAGCTAGAAACGTCAATGAGAGAGAAACATTGACCAGCTGCCTCTTGCACACTCCCCACTGGGGATGTGCCCGCAACCAATGTACCTGCCCTTGACCGGAATTGAACCCGGGACCTTTCAGTCCGCAGACCGACACTCTACCACTGAGCCAAACCGGTTTCGGCTATTTTATTATTTTTTAAATAAATTATTTTTCTCTACTATTGACTTGAGATAGAGATAGAAATAGATAGATAGATAGATAGATAGATAGATAGATAAATAGATAGATAGGTAGGTAGATAGATAGATGGATGGATGGATGGATAGATAGATAGATAGATAGATAGATAGATAGATCCCTTATTCCACTTATGTATGCACCCATTGGTTGCTTCTTGCACATGCACTGACCTGGCTGGGATCAAACCCAAAATCCTGGCACATTAGGATGATGCTCCAATCAATTGAGCTACCTGGAGTTCTGTTTTTGTTTCAGGGCACTATGTTTTAAAAGGAACCTTGAAATGTTTGTAGGAGATTTAAGGAGGAGAGAGCAGGGTGATGAAAGATTTGGAGATCTATAATAATCTATAATAATATAAGCATAATATGCCAATTAGACCAGACAGCTGAACAACCTTTCAGACTTTCTTCCAGACGTCCTTCTGGACAAAGCTGAGGCTGTGATGGCCGAGGCAGCTGTCTTGGCTGCAAGGGCTGAGCCCTTTGCACAAATTTCATGCATCGGGTCTCTAGTTATAAAAGGGAACAATGAATGAGCTGGAGAGGGTTAGCTTGAGCAAGAGAAGACTTAACAGGGATATGCAACCAATTACTTTTTAAAAATTATTTTAAAAATTAGGTACAGTATTTATATAATATAAAAAAAATCAAAAGGATATAATAGAGCCACAGTGCTTCCACTCTTGTCTCTACTCTTCCGTTCCCCTCCTCCTGTTCAGGTATGATTTTCATAGGTTTCTTTTGAACTTTTCTAGTGTTTCTTTAGGCAATTATAAGCAAATACCCACATATAAAAGGAATCAAACTATATATATTATTTTGTCCCTTGATTTTTCTCTTTTTAATTTATGATATATATTTTGGATATTTTTCCATATATAAATAGAGAAGGTACCTCATTTATTTGAAATAGCAGCATAGAATTCCATCCTGCAAAAGCATCATAGGTTACTTAAGCAGCCCCAAAGATGAATGCTTCAGTTCTTGCCCATATACTTTTTTTATGATGTTGTCTCTCACAAAACACAAGGAAAATGAATAGTAATGCATTTCATAAATCCTCAGGAGCAAGGGCCCTGGGTGAAAACGTAACTGCTCATTTTTAATTTTGGAAGACGTCGTTTCATTGTTCTCCATGGGGGTGGTTCCAGTTGGCCCGTCCAGGCGCAAGGTATGAGAACACATGTTCCCATGGCCTCACCCACCTTGTGTGCTCAGACACTTGGGGTTTTGCCCATCTGTTAGGTGAGAAATGGCATCCAGTGCAGTTTCAGTGTTGGTGCCTCTCTTCAGGAATGAAATAGAATATATTCCCATTCCCCCATAAACTCTCTGTTCATACTCTCTGCACAATTTTATTTTTCTTAAAAAATACATTTTAATTGATTTCAGAGAGGAAAAAAGAGGGATAGAAGGATATAAAGAATAATGAGAGAGAATCATTGATCAGCTGCCTCATTCACACTCCCACTGGGGATGCGCCCGCGACCAAGGTACATGCCCCTGACCAGAATTAAACCTGGGACTCTTCAGTCCACAGGCCAACGCTCTACCCACTGAGCCAAACCGGTTAGGGCTCTCTGCACAGTTTTCTATTGGATCGTGCTCAATTGTCAGTGCCACTCCCGCATCCTGTTGACATTCACCTCTGCAGACAGAAAGCTACTTGTGTGAACACCTGGAACACTCTGCCTGTAGGCCCTTCCTGGCTACAGTGGCCTAGACCACAGGCGTATAGGCACAGTCAGAACACCCTGAGTGTAATGCCCTGCAAGCTTCTCTCATCCAATGACAAAGGATGGTTCAAACATCTATATCTCTTCCCCTGGTTGGGGGGAGCTCTGAGGTGGATCTGACCCCGCCTTCCAGAGGTTCCAGTGGAGCAAGGCCCACAGGGATCACTGGCTTCAAATGGCACCTCCCCTGCCCGTTCCATGCCCTTACGGAATGGTCCCATTTCCATCCTAAACTTTGCCTGGGAATCCTTGCCTCCAGGTGGGCTTCTGGAGGAACCCAAGCCGAGCCAGGTGGGTGGGCCTGCCTGAGTGCTGCTCACAGTGTGGTGGGCAGATGGTGCTGGTGGGACCTCCTTGTCACTCATCTGATGAACCGAGCCGAAACCGGTTTGGCTCAGTGGTAGAGCATCGGTCTGCAGACTGAAAGGTCCCGGGTTCAATTCTGTTAAAGGGCATGTACATTGGTTGTGGGCACATTTCCAGTAGGGGGTGTGCAAGAGGCAGCTGGTCGATGTTCCTCTCTCATCAACGTTTCTAGCTCTCTATCTCTCTCCCTTCCTCTCTGTAAAATTTCAATAATGTATATTTATTTAAAAAAATTGAACTGAGAAGTTTAGAAAGATTGTTAGCGATTTTACATTGCCATAACATTTAAGTGTGTGGTTTTGTGTTTTACACACACACACACACACACACACACACAGTGGTCTGTGATGAATTGGAAAAACAAAATCAGCCCATTGGTTTTCACAGATTTTACTGCCCTGCCGTAATGAAATTGGAACACCAGTGACTAACCCATTTAGGTTGTCCTGACCTGGTCCCCCACACCGACCCTCTGTCCTTCCAAAGGTTCTTTCTCTATTCATTGCAGTGGTGTCAAATAAACCAAAGAAAGCTGAGCATTCAGCAAGCAGCACAGCTGTATTCACTGGCCAGAGAATGGAGAATCCGGAGTTAAACCCACAAATCACCCTCTCAACGTAGAAGTCTCCAGAGATTATTATGGGGGCAACATAGTGAGGGGAGGCATGTGCTTTAGTTTTCAGGGAATGGGAGAGTCTCTTCCCAGAATTGGGGTCCCACCCTTTTTCTTCCCTTATAGGGTCCCTGTGGGATCTGTGGTGGCGCCAGTGGGTGTGCCAGTTAGCAGGCTAACGTGTTATAATGGAGGTATAATGCAGTCCAGGCCGGCTCTGGTTGGTTTTTGTTATTTTAACCTTCTTCCTTGTGCTTTGCCTGTCAGTGGGAGGGAAAGATAAGTACACTAGGTTTCACCAGCAGGGGCCTACAGCCATGGTGACTAACTCTGTCTTCTTCTCTTCCTTAAAAAACAACAACTTTTAGCCCTAGCTGGTTTGGCTCACTGGATAGAGTGTCAGCCTGCAGACTGAAGGGTCCCAGGTTCGATTCTGGTCAGGGGCACATGCCCGGGTTGTGGGCTCAATCCCCAGTAGAGGGCATGCAGGAGGCGACCAATCGGTGATTCTCTCTCATCACTGATGTTTCTCTCTCTCTCTCTCTCTCTCTCTCTCTCCCTTCCTCTCTGAAATCAATAAAGAAATATATTAAAAACAAAACAAACAAACAAACAAACCCCACAACTTTGAAAGTAACCTTTCCTCTTTCCCCAAGTGTTCCATTTTATTTGCTTTCTCTAGGTGCTTCTTGTTCTTTGATCAAAAGGATTAGTAGCAATGAACCTGCAGTTGACCCTTGACCATGGTGGTGGTGCGGGCTGCCACCCTCCACGCACCTCAAAATCATGTTAGCTTTTCACTCCCCACAGAACTCCACTCATAATGTGCTGTTGAGCAGAAGCCTTACCAATAACATCTGCAGTTGAATAACACAAATTTTGTGCATTGTTATGTATCATGTCAGTGGACCGACGCAGTTCAAACCCAGGTTGTTGAAGGGCCAAGTGTCATGTACAGGGTATATTCCTTAAAAACCCAGTGAACTGTCTGCCATCGTCAGAAAAGGTTTAATTCTAGTTGATCCCGCTATGATAGTGTTGGATGTACTGTGAGTTCTATTCCAAAGCCCTTCATATTTACAAAACTGGGAAACTGGCAACCAGAGGCAATGGAACTAAATCTTTTTTTTTTTTTTTAAACAATACATTTTCTCAACTAGTATGACACTGCTAAATGAAAGGTGTTATGACATTTCCTGGGTGAGTCACCGAATCTCAAGAACAAATCTGTTTACTCAGTACACAAGCACCCAGGAGAAACCAGAGAAAGAAAGCATTGCTTTCAGCTCCTGGAGATCTGCACTCTCCTTGGCTACCACTTTGAGCCCCCAATTAAGGGTCCCCGCCCCCTGAACGAACAGAGCTCTGGCTGATGTTTAGGAAAGCTTGTGGCAGACTGCAATGGGAAGATTAAAATGGCAGTTACAGCAGAATTGACCTCCATGCTGAAACTATGATCTCATGTCACTACCACATGACAGGGTGTATTCAAATTAACCACATGCAAATGTGGAGTGTTAGACAGCACAATCAGGAATACTTAAAGTGCTAATGAGCTTCCTTTAAACATTTTTCCCCCAAAAAAGCTTCCAGTGGTTCAATCCATCCAGCCTAACGTATGGATTCGGAGGTATGCTTGGGAGGGCAGCCCGCGTGTCCTTCATTGTATTGTGCAATTGAAGGGGAACGCCCGAGGGTCAGATAGTCTGGATTCAAATCCCAGCTCTGCCTCTTACAAGCACAGGCGCTCAGTGTTTTCCAAGGCTCAGTTTCTTCTGAGAAATGGGGAATGATAAGATACATACTGACAAGAAAGAAAAAAAAAATCCGGAGATGTCCTTAATTAAAGGCTGAAGGCAGGGGGAAAAGACAAGAGAGGTTAATGCATTACCAACTGCAGGGCAACGCCAACAGACTACTTACACTCCGGAGTGCATGTTGAAACTTTGCATTCATTTGCAGGCTATTTCACAGATCATCTAAAGAAAATAGCCGTGCAGCTGACCAACAGGTGCCTCTGCATCTTGCCTACGCATGAACTTTCTGGACTGCTGCCCACAACCAGTTTAAAGGGGTAGTAACACTTCTTCCTTATGGACTATGAACCAATCCCAGAGCTAGCCCCACTGTTCCTTCTCCCACTGGCTTCATCTGTAGCCGACAGAAATTCTTTCAAAACATCTCACATCTTTCTTCTGCAAACTCGATGTAGAAAAGGTCCATCAACGCCAGGACTGAAGATGTGTTTGTCTTTCCCACCCAGCCCTGCTGATGGTAGTGCAAACTACACACCCCAGGACCTGGCCCTATTTCTGGCCAGCACGTGGCTCAATAAATCCTTCCTCTTAGAAAAGCTTTCAGCCTTAAAAAGTTTTTACGTAACAACACTTTAGAGAATTATTAATGATGATTAAATAAGGTAATGTATATCAAGTTCTTAGCTCAGGTTTTGCTTACAGTGTTATACAATAAACATCACTGAAAATTTCCCATTGTAGCAGGAAGCATGTAGAACCGGGTGCCTTTCTCCTCACTGAGCTAGGGTGGGGTGCACTGTCCTGCTCATCCAAGCTTCCCTTCTGTCTACCACCCCCCCATTCCGCTCCCCTTCACCCTTGAACCTTCTCCTCCCTCAGTTGGGGGTCTTTTTCTTATTTCCTCTTATCTGACTGTGCAGGTCTTTGCCTCGAGCTTCAGGAAAGGCAATGCGTAAGAGAGCAACTTACTCTCTTTTTAAATGTTACTGAACACATCTTTAGAGGAGCAGAGGGTTTTTCTGTATTGTAACCCTAACTCCTTGTACAAAATCAGAGACCACAGTCGGATAGGTTTGGTTTGTGTGTATTAGGTGGTGGCGTGGGTGATGGTTGTGGAGATGCAGAACAAAAATTGTGAGCTCTCTGTGCGGCCCCTTGACTGCCATCCCACCTCCATGTGGGAAGGAGGTCCAGAATCTTCTGAGCTCCTGGAGGCAAAATTCATGACATACCTTCATCAGGATCCTGGCTCTTCTGTGATCCCTGAACAATAAACCCTTGCAATTTCTAATTGCAGTAGCTTTTGAGTAGGAGCTCTGTTTCTTACTTTAGGTTGACAGTGATTTTTTGTTGTTGTTGTTTTTATTGAGCAGGGTACAAGGGTGATTTCGTTCCCAGGTTCTTGTCCAGATGAACACGAAGAATGAAGCCACAGACAAAGGTGATAGGTGAGAAGTACAGAAACTTTATTGCAAGCACACACTACTCTAAAACTCCCAATGATAAGCTTCTAATTCTAAGACTCTGTCTCTCCTAAGGAGGGTGGCCAAAGCTCTCTGTCTTGAGGCATTATAAAGGCCGTGGTCCTTTGTCCCTTCATGACCCTTTCTAATTGGGCCCCTCCCCAACTTCGGGTCCCCGAGTTTTCCTCGTTGATCACTCTGCAAAGGCCAACGCCCAGGTCCTCCTTTCTTTCCCCTTGTTTTGCATCATTCCTCTAAACTCTGTGAAAACATATTTCTTTTCCAGAAATCCTGTCTTTCCTTTGTTCTTCACATATTGATCTTACCTGTTCAAGCTGGAGTTACTTTTGATGGATCTTACGGTACCTAGCAACCTTATCCTGCCAAGTCTGGAGATTTAAACCACTGGCTTCTTAGCCCCAAAAAAGTAAAGTGGCCTCTCTTTTTTTTTATTTTCTTTTTTCTCTCTTTTGGCCAGAGATTTATTATCCCTGTGGCTCAGGCAAGAGAGACCTCTGTCCTTGGTTCATGGTTATTCTAGCTGTTCAGGCCAAGATGCCTCTATCTTCTCTAGACGGCTCCCTTCCTGCCTTAAGCTAGCTAGTTAACAGCTCTTTCCTTATCAATTTTTATTTTGCTTTTGAAAGAATGGTAACAACCCAGCAGAGCTGCAGCTGTCCACTTGTGCAGGGAGTTTGATGCCTGATCTCACAGACTGCACCCCAAGATGACGTCAATTCCCCCAACCCCCATCAAGTTATCTGCCCTATCTGGCGGCATCCATCCGGGAGGAGGAAAGCCCAGTGTGGGTGGAGTATTCATACCCATCAGTTAGGCCGGCTGATGCTCTCCCCTCTCTGAAGCTGAAACCGAAACATGTGGAATAGCAGAATGCGTCTCCTCACTGAGCTCAAGCATACATTTCATGAGGCTGCAAACCCGCTAATGTACTTTAAAACCCATGTAACAAGCCTCTCTTTTTCCTTATTTCTGACGGGAGGTATTTTTAGTACCTGATGCTGAAACTTCTGTGATTCAAAACCTCTTCATCATTTTCTCTGTAATGCTAATGAGTCAAAAACTAAAATTAAACAAAGCTGAAAAATACTTTTAAAAAATGTTTAATGAGTATACATTTACAAATGCAGTCAGGAGAACATACAAAAATAAAAGGTCTGTGAGCTTAAGAAAAGTGTTACTAGAATACAGCAGTAGTGAAGAAATATATCTATAGAACAGTTTGGATCTGTTAAAAGGAGTACAGTTCACTATTTCCATCTATTGCAAACTCATTTAGTTGGCTGTGTTAGTATGGTCAAATTGGTTTGATGGTTTGGGGAGGGAGGGGTTTGGGAGGGAAGAAAAGGAAATTGGCTTTTCTGGACAGCTGTGCGGTTGCAAGTTGGCAACCTAGTTGTCAAAACCACTAGGGGGCGCTCTTTAACCTCTAGCTTCATGGAGAGCTTTTAAAAAATATTTTAAATTCTTTATTGTTGAAAGCGTTCCATATGTTTCCAACCCCTCCGCCGCAACCCCCTTCCTCCCCCCCCCCCCCATTTCATGGAAAGCTTTTATTTGTACCTGGATAGAGTATTTCTACTAGGTTATTTTAGAGGCTATTTTACTCCAGAAGAGCTTTGTTACCTAGGTATGGTATTTCCTATTTTTAGTGATGAACTATGACCCGTACAAACATATTACTCCATTACTAAAAAGGAACACGGTATCAGCCTAGATAGTCCTCCACCAATTCTGTAGCCAAAGGGCAAGCCTGCTACAACCCTCCAATACTTGGCTGTTTGGCATAAAATAGAGGGGATGAGCAGGGACATTTTCCCACTGATGCTCTCGGGTGGGCACCTCACACACAGCTCTGCTCAAAGTCTCCCAGCTTTTTGTATACTTGCTGGGCGGATCAAGGATAAACCAATGGTCATTTGCTCTGTGTATCTTCTCAGTGAACACAAATTGAGATAACATGCAAAATCTATAGAGGAATGATGAAACCAACACCCCCCTCCAATACCAATGATACTGACAATGTCAAATGCTATTAAAAGTTCTTAAAGTTTTGTAATCCCAATTCTTGGCAAGTATTCTGAAGAAATAATTTGAAATATGGAAATAAAGTTGTAATTGCTAAGATAGTCTCTGAAATGTCATTTGTTTTAGTAAAGAATGAATATAACCTTACATTCTTAATTAGAGCAATGGTTAATAAATGCCGACTTGATATAATGGTATACAGTTATACATTAAATACATATACCATGTAACTAAGAGAACAAAGCCGCTAGTACATTAAGTGAAAAAGGATGTAAAGTTGAGTATGCAGTATAAATAGAACTATTTTAAAAAAAGTTTTATAGAAAAAAATCCTACATTAAAAGTGATGTTTTAATACATTTTAATTATTTAGAATACATGTAGAGTATATGATAATGAAAGTTAAAAAGAGCCCATCCAGAATGGTTCAGTTAGGTCAGTGCCATCCTGTGCACCAAAAGTTGCCAGTTCGATTCCCGGCCAGGGCACATGCCTGGGTTTCGGTTCAATCACCCTTGGGTGCAGAAGGCAACTGATCAATGTTTCTCTCTCTCCCCCCTTCCTCTCTCCTCTCTCTAAGCATGTCATTGAGTGAGGATTAAAAAAACAAGTGAAATGAGAAAAATAAATGGTCGTGACAGAGCAGGTGAAAAATGTCACACCAAAGCCTTTTGGTGTGACTATTTCAGTATGTGGGAATATTGTGCCTGAGGCTCTTTTTAGCTTGTATGAGCCAGGAAGGCTAATCCTGGTGAGGGTCATCTTAGAAGTGGAAGTGTCAGCACAGAAAACAGAGAGTATTGGTTAGACAGACATGAGCAGAGCAAGGACGCTGGTCCTGGAGGTCATCTGGGGGAAAGCCCTGATGGAGACCTTCCCTCCCCTGGCATATCACTGATCATGCAATCTGGACCCCCTGACCTTTCCTCCCTGGAGGTAACATCTAGGCCTCCGTTGTATTTCAGCTCTAACCCTAGAAAAGCAGCAAAACCAGACGAGCAATGCCAAGACCAAGGTTGGCCTCAGGACCAACTGCATTGGATAATGACTCCCTGCCCCAGTGGCGACCAACCAATCAGTGGAGACCTAGACCCTGAAAGGACACACCTGGGAAACTGCTGCATATGTTTTTGAGATCTTCTCCTGGGGCCTCCCCTAAAATCACCACCTTGACCACCCTTTGGGCAAGGACCTAGGGGGCTCTCCCTCCCCATCCCCAGAGCACCCCTATGTCTTCCCCTCCCCCTCTTCTTCCCCTCAGGTGCCATCAACTTCACCTTCCTCCCTTCTAAGCTTCAGGGGTCCTTTCCTTGCCTCTGTAACTTGTTTCCTAAGCCCATTTCTTCTACTAATTACTTCTGCTACCTCTGTGACTTTCTAAATAAGTCTTCTCTTGGCTCTGAATTATTTCCTAGCCAGACTCAGGTACTGAGGTTGCGGAACCCAGGTTCCGTCTGACCCCACCAGTCTAACACCTGCTGTCGTTCTCACTGCCCTCGATGGAATCATCCTGCATGCCAGTGAGGATCTGAGAAAGAACCAAGTCTCATGTTAACAACTACTGCTCATGTCTTTCTGCCATAAGACTTTCCATAATTCTCTCATCTGTCACACTTTCACTATTCACTTAATTTCACTGCTTAAATTATGAAAAATTATAAAAGCTCCTTTTTTATATTAGAAATTCATTTCATAGATGATTAGTACGGAATAATATCTGGAATATATTGTTTACAAAGCATATAATACTTAAAAAAACAAAACCTAATCTAGTGCAACTTTACAATATTTATTTAGCTTGCTATCTAAAATTCTGGTTTATTTAACCAGAATTCTTCAATTTTAACTCAATCTTTCTTACACCTATTTCTTGTAGAGGAGGGATCTTTGGGACAACTGTCTATGTTTGCAAATATCTGACCCATATTTCCAATCAATTGTGGTATTTTTGTCGTGTTATGAAGTAGTTTCCTACTGTTCACAATCATATTGGTGAAAGCAAAACCAAAGAGTACCTTTGACTACAGAATTCGCTATGGCAATATTTATAATCACCTTCATGTCCAAAAGACAAAAAAATGAATTCCTTTTACTTCATTGGCCCTCTTCTTCAGATGTACCAAATAAAGCCTTTATCAGTGACCACCATTTTCGTGTCTTCTCTGTCACTCCACTCAGCCCTTGAACCTGAGAAGGAAAGAGCATGCACTTCCCCTGGAGTTTGCAAGACATTAACGAGGTTCTGCATGATGTCCACCACAAGGCCAATCTGGATCTCAGCCCAACTGCCTCGGGGAGAAGCAGGACCTACACGAATCCATCACTAAGCAGAGGTAAAAGGTTCTTCTCTTCCAATCCCTCCGTTTCTTAAAGTCAGGCAACATTTCCTTTGCCGTTCACAAACTTCAGGCCATGGCGGGAGAAAAATGCTTTCTTGATTGAGTCAATTATTCATCACTAAACCTACAGTTCGGAACTCTGGGTGAATGGAACATCGCTTTAAAGGTCTGTTTGTCCGTTCAGTGCTGATTTAGAGAATTTTGAGTTCCTTTCCCAACCCTGGCGGATCCGTGTGAGGGCCTTGTCTACACACGGCAGGACGAGGATAAACTTGATCACCAGCACGGTGCAAGGGATGATGAGTGCTAGTATGTAAGCCGAAGGAAGATACCACCTGAGACTGGAAGGTTTGAGGAATCTGTCTCCGCCATATATCAGGGTGTGAGCTGTGCACAAGATCAGGGTCAAATAACCCAGTTTGGACTGTAAAGGCAAGAAATAAAAATATGCACATTAACACTATTTGCATTTTAAAGCAAAATCCCGAAAGCCAATGAAGAATATTGTCAACAGCCACAAACATTTGGAACCTTTCATATTTAGGACACTCTGCAAAGCTCTGAGGAAAGCAATAACCCTCCTTGAGAATATAAAATATTTCATTTGAAAAAAAGAAAAGAAAAGATTGTGCTTACAAATAACATGGTGGTTCATCTTAACCTGGCTGTATGGGAAAGTCTCCCAGGAGCAAACTCTGCTGAGTTAGAATGAACAAGGCGCCTTGCCTTCGTGCTCAATGGTGACCTATTCCCTTGGTCACCGTTTCCGGAGCTCAGAGATGAACAAGACACAGTACATCCTCAACCAGTACTGCATCAGTTTATGGTATTGACTAAACGCACGCACTAGCTCAATTCTATCACAATAAAGAGCAATAGCACACTTTACTTTGATCTGTCTTGGCCTACCTACTAAAGCTCTATGTGTATCTTAACGTTTTGAATGTAGGCGCTAACATGAGGAAACGTCGAGTACATTTGGTCCCTGGATACTAGTAAAACAGACTTTTGAAGTTGGAACAGTTCTATAAAATTCAAACCTAAAGTCAATTACGAATGGTCTATTCCATCACACTGGTTCACCACGAGCACGCGCCAGACTATCTGGAGGGCTTGTAAAAACAAACTGCTGGGTCCTTCGTCCAGAGTTTCTGATCCATTAGGTCTGGGAGGGCCTGGGCATTTGTGTATCTAACAAGATCCCAGGTGATCCTGCTGTGCTGCTGCTGGGGGCAGGTACCACACTTTGGGGACCATTGGTTTATAAGAATAGTTAAAAATCCCCTTTAATGAGGGGTCTGGTGGTTGATATGTGGAAAACACAGATTTTATTTTTCTGTTACAGCCCAGCACTGAGTCTGGTATGATTACGTCTAGCATGATGTGTTTCTAAGGTTTCATAGTTCATTTCAATATGTTGCTTTATATACGAATGGGACCCTAATCAAAGATTGATTTTCAGAAGGAGAAATGTTGTCTTTGGGTTTCTCTTTATCTTGCACCAAATCCATTGCCAGAAAGTATGATAGTTGTTGGTTTTTCTTTCACTCTCTACTTGCACCGGTGGCTCTGGGAGGAATCAGGGGTATTGGCAAGGGATGCCCTGCTAGGCATCAGACCATTATGAATCTGCCTTTGTGGTGCCAGAGTTTAGCATTTTCTAAGTTCAACTTGTTTCGGTTACTATTTTTTTAGGAGATTGCTAGGGAAGTGATGGAGCAAAAGGAAAACGTGGGCATGGTGTGAGAGAAAAATGAGGATATTTGTAAAGCCAGACGCATTTTGCAATGAAAGTAGATTAACTTGGACGTCCTTACCTGGACAAATCGGAACTCTCTCCAGTTGACCATGTTGCTAACGGAGGGCAAGGAAGTGATCCCCAAGAGCACGAAGAAGAAAAATCCAAGGACTCCCAAAGACAGATATGAATCACTAAGCCAGGCGCTAGTGGTACTAAATGGATTTTCTTTCTTGGATATTGCCTAAGAAAAATCACAAGCAATTTTTAAAAATTACATGTTTTAATAAACTGTCCAAACTTTCAAGGGGACTGAAAACAACTCTGCATGGCTTATTTGCTCAAGGCAAATTAGATGACATTTCTTAATAGTCATTTGAAAATAATTGTAGAGAAACATACACTTAGACATTATTTTTGTGATAGAAAAAGTAATTGGTTCTGCTGGGACTTCATTATAATCATTGACTCCAGGAGTTTTAATTGACCCTATACATACTAAAACAAAGCAAACATTTACTTAAACCTTATTTTTTTATCATACAGTTTCTTATTTCCCAAGCAAATCTGGATGTTCTCACATAATTACAGCAAGGTTCCGTTTTTCTGTTTTATATACTGATCATTCACACACAGAAAGCCTGGGTTCTCTCATGTCTATTATATTGTAATTCAGAATCAAGTCTGTCCCACTGTAAATTGAGAGAAATCAGGCCACTTTAATGTGATTTTCCCCCCCAAGAACCTCAAATGTATTTGTTAAGATGGTAATGTTGAGAAACCCACAGAAGCAACATCAATGAGCTATTGACTAATAAACTATGAGAGTAAGATCGGTCAGAACCAATGACTTCCTAACTGGAGCTGATGTGTAGCACTTCCTCTGAGACTGCTTTTAGACTACCTGAGCTAATTCTCTCTCTTTCTCTCTCTCTCTCTCTCTCTCTCTCTCTCTCTCTCTCTCTCCCTCCCTACCTCTCTCCCCCTCTCTGTCTCTCTCTTGAAAATAGTATTTGCCATTTGCTTAGAAAACTAAGCAATTGAGGCAGTCACATCATTTAAAAAATATTTTTTATTGATATTTTACAGAGAGGAAGGGAGAGAGATAGAGAGCTAGAAATGTCGATGAGAGAGAAACATCGACCAGCTGCCTCTTGCACACCCCCTACCGGGGATGTGCCCGCAGCCAAGGTATATGCCCTTGACCGGAATCGAAGCTGGGACCTTTCAGTCCACAGACTGACGCTCTACCACTGAGCCAAACTGGTTTCAGCCAGTCACGGCATTAATACAGTTATAAACACTCTTTTGTAAAAATGTTTACGTTCTTGTGCCACAAGTTCAAATGGCCCCCTTCCTAATTAGGTGGTTGTTTTTGACTTCCTAAAAAAGGTAGCATGCATAAAAACAGAAGCTTGAAAATGCAGTGCCTTACATTTATTGAATGCACCCCAAAGGAATTTAAGGAGGTGTCATTAGGTTTGCTGAGACCTCAAATCTGTCACTTTATCAGGATCCCAGTAAATCCTGGGAATACAGATCTGGACCCCAGGATCCTGGAAATCTCGCCTCCTCAATGGTTGTATGAGATGTCAACTGGACCCGCTCAAAAACAAAAACAAAAAGCAGACACGAGGTGTCTAATTCTAGTTACTTTAAAAAATAAATATGCTTAGAAGACAGATTTTTCTATAACTGTAAAATGGATTATCATGTAGCAAGATCTCTCTTTGATTGAAGGAATAGGAGAGCACAAATGAGTAGAGATTTACCTGGGTAGCGGTCATGTTTCCCAGCCTCCATCGTACATAGTAACGGATAGGAATCAACAGTGTGTAGATGACGTGAAGGAAGGCAAATCCCAGTGCTATCAAGCCAAGCTGCTTTCTGCAGAGCATCCAGTGGTCAAGCCAGTTTGGGAACCGCCGGTATTTCGTTCCCCAGTACAGCTGCAGAATGGCAGCAATGATGCCCGGGAGGTAGACCACCGCGAGCAGCGTCAGGGCCGCTATGGGAAAGACACGATTTGGGATAGAAACGGCGAGGCGAAATGTGTGATCCTTCTTTTCATTAACATAAGGGTAGATTATGTCTCTGATAATACAATAGACAAACAAGGAGACACACAGAATGGCAGAGAAGTAGAAGGGGAACTTCCACATTGGGAACAGTTGCAGGGGATAGTTTTCAATTTCACTGGCTGCCAAGAGAGATCCTTGGTCCAACGGAGTCAGCCCAAGAGCGCGCACTATATCCATCACTCTTTGCTTGGCTTTGCTGTCATTTCCGCAGATGAACACCTGGGCAAAAAAAAAAATGATTATTTTGGTATTTATTCTGTAATAATTATTTTGGAAAAGTCTATATAAGTACTGCTTAGAACAGGATGTATAGTAGTGAACCGTTTTTCAAACAAGGATGCTGAATCAAGATATTTAATAAGATGAAGTTTTAAACTTGCACATGTGGGTCGGGGAAGCTAAGTATCAGGGTTTCAAGTTGAGAGTGATTTTTTTTAGGCACATCACACTGATAGGACAAGGCTCTGTTTTCCACAATGTGAAACAGTTTGATGTTTCTCCTGTATTCGTGGGTGCCACATCACTTATGGATTCCTGCTAATCTCAGTGAATAAATGGAGGTAGTTTCACACAAGGTAATGAGAGTGCAAAAGATACCCATCAACCATTTTAGGTGTGTTATTTTCTAGTACTAACAGGAGACCTCCGGAGACTGACATCACTGGGTTCTACCAAATCAGAAGCTTTGCAGACAGTGGGAAATGAATCACAATTAACTCCCCTACTTGCTCCATCCCAAGAAAGCGATTCATGGCACCTATTAGTAGAGTGAAATATTCAGTAGGTATTTTACTTTGAGGTAAGTGCCTATAAGAAATTGAGTGAAGCCCTAGCCAATTTGGCTCAGTAGATAGAGCGTTGGCCTGTGGACTGAAGGGTCCCAGGTTCAATTCCGGCCAAAGGCACATGCCTGGGTTGTGGGCTCCATCCCCAGTAGATGGCGTGCAGGAGGCAGCCGGTCAATGATTCTCTCCCATCATTGATGTTTCTATCGCTCCCTCTTCCTTCCTCTCTGAAATCAATAAAGAAATATATATATATTTAAAAAAGAAATTGAGTGTAAAGTAAATGCACCATTTGATCTTACCTGCCGACTTGCGTCCAGTGCTCCTGACTGGAGCGCCCACGCTGAGATGGTGTTAAATCCTTTCACTATGTGGGCTCCCGGCACCAGCTGTGCAAGGTACTCTGCATTGGATTCTGGGTACTGATTGATTTTGAGGTTGTTGCTGACATCGACCAATATTTTCCCACGGAGAACCTCCGTTAGTGCTGTGAGAAGATCGTAGTGTTCCCTGTGGATCGCTATGATTATGATGTCAGAT
Organism: Vespertilio murinus; assembly: GCA_963924515.1. Taxonomy (NCBI): domain Eukaryota; kingdom Metazoa; phylum Chordata; class Mammalia; order Chiroptera; family Vespertilionidae; genus Vespertilio; species Vespertilio murinus. The sequence goes on along the minus strand of OZ004712.1, from coordinate 27,454,612 downwards.
TTCTGGGCCGCTTCGGAATAGCCCAAGACCTCTGCACCACTGGGCAGCAGGCTGGATGTCCTGGGGTTTCGACTTCCAAAGACAATCGAATAACCACACTGGGTCATTTTAAGTCCCAGTGACCTTCCAAAGTCTCCAGTTCCAAAAATACACACAGTCTCTTGCTCTTCTGGAGGAATCATTGTAAGAGGAAGTGTATCTGTAGAAGTTTTCTCCATGACTGAAAGATAATAGAACAAATAAATACCCAACACAATATGAATGTTCTGGGCATGGAAAAATTAATGAGAATTATCTTCAGGAAACAAGTGGTTGACTGATGCTGTTCTAAGCGTATAATGAATTCCTCACAAAATTTTGAAGGAGTAAAAATTGTCATATATAGCCCAGCCAGCTTGGTTCAGTGGTTGAGTGTCAACCTAAGAACCAGGAGGTCTTGGTTTGGTTCCCGGTCGGGGCTCGTGCCCGAGTTGTGGGTTCAATCCCCAGTGTGGGGCATGCAAAAGGCAGCCAATCAATTATTCTCTCTCATCATTGATGTTTCTATCTATCTCTCTTTCCCTTTCCTTTCCTCTCTGAAATCATACAAAAATATACGTATGTTTTTAAAAAATTTTTCATATATATGTTCTAATATGTCTTGTTTCACAAAATCATTGATGAAAAACTTTTATTGAATGAAGAGATGCAATAAAAAACCAAGGCACTTACTGGTGGATGTTTTAAACTGTGCATATGTTTTGCAATGATATCATAGTTACTCAACAGAGTTCCAAAAGTTCTAGTGTATTGTGCCTGGCTGTCCCCTCACTACTCAATTTGTTTATCCTAATATATTATTTTTCTATCTCTTATATTGGGATTAAAATTTGCAAACAAAATACAGATTTGATCAAGTTGCTGGTGTCCTGTAATGAGATGGATGGTATCTTTATTGACATATTCTCACTTGGATCATCTTAATCATTGCAAAGAGAGAGTGATTCTGGACTTTATTGTGAATAATTTGGTAACCACATTCATTTATTATAACCTGCCATAAAGTTTTTTTAAAATGAAGATGTGGACTACACTGTCCTATATTTTTTATTCACCTTTTACTACCTTGTTTGGGTAAGTTCCTCAAACTCTGTGTCTCAATGTCATCTTTAAAATGAGAAATTGGTAGCATGTATCTACCTTGGAGACATTGGAAAGATCAGATGCATTAGTTTTAAGATATAGTGACATAGTGAAGTATTGTAACAATCATCTCGGGTAGAAACTGCAGTTCACTTTAACCTCGCTGTTTTGGCTTCTGTACTTATTTGCTTGCTAAAACAATAGGAAAGTTACTTTGATTTTCTGAACTTATGTATGCTATCCCAATCCATTGAATACTCCATTGGTGGTGGTTTGAATATCCCATTGATCGTGATCTTATTGGTGATGGAAGGACATTCTTCTGTACCTGAAAACCAGGATAGCACAATTACCTGAAATTGTCTCAGAGGCTCCAAATAATGAGTTCCGGTTGACTCAGTGGTCTCAAGACCAAGACAGCACAATTATTCTAAATTGCCTCAGTGGCTCCAGATAATGTGTTTCTGTTGAATCAAGGATCCGTAGACCCAAAACTATACTTAATCTTTATAGATAACTAACTTGCTCAATTTTGCTTCTGTAACCACTTTGTGTAAACCAGGTTCCTCTTTCCAAAGCCAAAGATGTAATCGATACCTTTGTGATATTCTGCCTATATAAGCCAGATGTGGCCAGCATTTTGGGGTTGCGAGATTTGGAGTGCTTATGCCCCCTCGTAACCTTTTGAATAAATGACTCCATAATTTGACTTTTTGATTGAGGCATCCTTTGTGAAATTTGGGGGTACACTACAGCAATAGTAAATTTATGATTAATAGATTACTTAAGAAACCATTAATTATTTAATGAATCAATACAGTGATATCTAATTAATATAACTTTATATAAATTCTATAAATTAAGGTTTAATTTTATGCTTCTATAAATGTGTTTATTGGAAATGCATACACTTTATCTGAAACAGCATTCCATAATTCTTAAGAAGCTTATGCTGTCCTCTTATTTTTCATAAATAAAACCTCACATGAAATGGCTTTAGAACATATGGGTTTATGAAAACATTGATGTAAAAACAGCTCAAGTGTGAATTTCTCTCATTTATAATTCTCTCACATTTAATTTTAATATTTCTATCTTAAAATGCAACTTGGCAACCCAATGTAACATACTTGAGCTGTTACTCCAATCATTACAATTAATTTTCACTCTTCAAACTTCAGAGACATCACTGGGCAAATTGAAGGTGCAAAACCAGTAAGGAGATATTAAATATCACTGGCTGACTTAATAGAAGGAACTATAGTTATTCCATTGGCCATAACTCCTATCAAGTTGTAGAAGCTTGTAGGTTGCTAATCATGTTGGCTACATCTTGAGCTCCACATCATATCTTCCTGGGTCTGTCTCCAGTGCTTGGGCATTGACTGAGTGCTGCTTAGCTTCCAGTGCCTAATGGAGGCTCACTTTGGGGCCCTGCATCTTTATCTCTTGATTCTTGTCCCCGGGTCCCTCTGATACCTCTACCTGGGCAGAACGCAGACATGTATAATCCATGGGGCCCCCATGGACCAGGACTCCATAAATAAGTACTTCCCTTTCATTCTCTGGTTCACAGTTCTGACACATTTCATAAGGCTCCCCAGAATGTCCCACTGGATCAAAGCATCGCTCGTCTGTAGCAATGGCCAAGGTAATGTCTTCTTCCCGTCTTTCTCACCTTCTCTGCTTTGTGCCCCTCGCCCCTCACACCTGCTGGCTGAAGTCACTTCCCTGATAAACTGCACACAAGCCTTTGTCACAGTTTTGCTTACTAATTAGTCAACCTAAGAAAATGCAATATTATAATTACTTTCTTATGAAAAACAACAACAACAACAAAAAACCTGACCTAAAGTTGCCATAACTGTGATGATGAAATAATTGCACATAAAAAAAGTTAGTAGTTATTTGGGGAAATATCCTAATAATAGAGGTACATAAAAACAAGATGTATGCATGCTCTAAACCACAAGAGAGATCATTTTACAGTAAATACTACATAAAGAAGGAAGTTACACCCATTTCAGACTACTTGTAACTCAAAGTAACTCCCAGGTGTAAACATGAATTTATGGAGTTAGTAAGGGTTCTTGCTTCAAAACTAAAGATTCCTAGTCCTATTTTCCTCTTGAATGTAGGATGGGATTATAGAATAAAGAAAATAAGAAAGGTGGCAAAGAGGCAGCAGAGTTATGAGGGAAAGATGAGTTAAAACAGTTAAAACACAACCGTGGTCTCTCTTTCCTTTAGCTCTTTATAAACCTGCTAGGTAACAGGAAATGCAACAAGAATACCTCCTGGTTTGGGAAATCACCAGGACTGGTTTTACCTCCTATAGAGATAGGCTCCTGAGAGGTAGGCCAGACAGGTAACCTGATCGAACAAGGATGTTTGTAGAGATTAGAGATTAGCAACTAATGAGGCAAATGCAAAAATGGCAGGACTGTGAAAGCCATGGTAGGAGCTGCCACTGAAATACATGCTATGCACACACACACACGTGTGTGTGTGTGTGTGTGTGTGTGTGTGTGCGTGTAATGAAGAGTCTTGCCTATTATCTCCCTGTTTGCAGATCCCACCCCAGGTTTTGGAAACCTGAGGCATATGTTCTTAACTTGGCATCCCATGAGGATGCTAGAGCCAGTGTGGTGTGTTTACCTCTCTTACCTCCCAGGGGTCAGACATCACAAGCCACTTCCAGCTGCAGAGAACTTTAGCGTAGTAAAAGCACGTGAATGTCCAAACAGGATTATAAAAATTGCATATATTAAATGCTTATAGTTAACAAATCAATGATATTAATAAAAAATTCTTTTCATCCGAAATAATTATAGACTCACTGAAAGTTGTAAAGATAATACAAGAGGTTCCTGTGCATCCTTCAGGAATGGACAGGAATAAAATGGAGTACGCATTGCTAAGAGAGTCCCGTTATATAAAACAGAGTCAGGAGGCATTGAGGAAGTGGGACCTGTACATATCTGGTGCCCCAGTTCTCAGAGATGCCAAATTGCTAAACCTGTTGCTAAACTCAGCTCAAGGCTGACTCATGAACCTGGAGCAACAACCGCTCTGTGGACACACATGCACTTGACCTCCTCATTGTGGTTTTTATGCCCTCCTTGACGTATTGAAAGCAACCAATTTCCGTTACCTAGCCAGCAACCCTTCATTTCCACGCAGGAATTACCCTTGGTGTGTTTTGTCTTTACAAATCCTGTCTTTGTTCTCTCTGAGGGCAGCTTGGGCTGCCACCTGAATCGGAGTCTCAGGGATTCAAATCTTTTAAGATTCCAAATAAACTTTTAAATTGTTTTATGTCCTCAGACCTTGTATTAGCACTCCCAATGGTTTTATGTTACACAGCATAATGCCCCAGAGATTCATCCACGTTGGTGCCTGTATCGATAGTCTGACCTTGTTGATTGTCGAGTAGCAATGAATGGTATGGACCTCCCTCTTCATTTGGTAAAAAGTCTCTGTGTCTTCTGCCATTTTCTAATTGGATTGTTTGTTTTTCAACTGTTAAGTGTTTATATTTTTTATGTATACTGGATATGAGTCATTTGTCAGATATAGGGATTTAAAATATTTTTCCCTCAATCTGTAGCTTGCTTTTTCATCATCTTAACAGGCTAATTCACAGAGCAAAAGCTGTGTTTGTTGTCGTTTTGTTTTTTTAATTTAATGGTACTTTTTTGTTTGTGTGGATTATGCTTTTGATATCATGTCTAAGATTTCTTCATTAAGCTTTAGGTTCTCAATATTTTCTCCTAATGTTTTTATAGTATTTTACATTTAAATCCATTATCCATTTGATTTAATATTTGTATAAAGTGTGAGATTTAAGCCCAGGTTCATTTTTTTTTGCACATAAATATCTGATAACTTCCCTATCATTTGTTAAAAAGATCATCTTTATTTCATTGAATTGCTTTTCACCTTGGAAGAATCAGTAGTCTGCACATGTGTGGGTCTGTTTCTGGATTCTCTGTTCTGTTCCATAGATCTTTGAGTCTCCCCTTGCCTCTGAATGTACTTATATAGTGAGTCTTAAACTATATCCACTTTATTTTTTAAATTTATTTTCAATATTCTAGTTACTTTGCCTTTCAATATAAGTTTTAGGATACTCATATAATGCTCATAATTAACAAATAATGCTTTTTAATGTATTAAAAATGCAATGCAACCTATTTGTTTTGTTTAGGAGATAAGCCCAGGCTATTTTTAAAAAATTAATTCATACTAAAGCATAATGGCCATGTACAAACGTCTGATAAATGGATACAAAATTAAAGTTGCATGATTTTCATCCTAGCTGTGTATTTTATATATATGCATAGACCGCATTTGGAGAATATATCAAAATAAAATTTTAAAGTCCTGTGTATCAGCAGTCAGGGACAAACATGGCTCCTTTCCCCTCCCCAGCCTTAGAACAGACCTACATCACATTCCTTCTAGAAAGAAGAACAGGGCTCAACAACCCACGGGTGCCCCTTCTAAAAGGTGGTCCTCTCTTGCCTTGCTCTGGGGAGATGCACCATTTGTTTCCCCTAGGGTTTGTATAGAATGAAAAAGAAATTATATAAATGCAGTATTTATAAGAGAAAAGAAAAACCTTCCTCTCTCTAGTGCAGATAGGCCTGAGAGCAATAATTAGTTCTCATGACTTCCTCCTATATTTTTTATTCTGAGAAATCCACAGAAAATACAAGTCAAGGTAAATTCTTTTATGTAGACATTCGATCTTCATTACATAAATTATTAGAAGTCTTATTTGTTTTTAAGTTCACCCAATTTCACATAGATAATATGTATACAAACTGAAAACGCAAAAAAAAATGTTTCACATAAAAAAGGTTTGGAGGTAATCATAAAAACAACTATAAAGACAAAACTATCCACATCACAAGACACTAATAGAAATAGGGTGCCTAGGGCAATATAATCATAAGTAAACAAAGACAGACCTTCTGCAGAAATTGGTTTGAGAGGAATGTAAGGTGAAGGGAAATGGTGGTACAGACAGGCACTTTCTAGCACTCCTTCTAATGCTCCCTTCATTCATCAAAGCAACTTCTGATAATCACTAAGGCTTAAAAAAAGTGAAAATATTTATGCAAAAGATTACAACAGAAACCAGTGCATATTAGGATCATGGGAGAGCTTTTGCAAAATATGATGAGCAGACTTTTGGAGTCTGAATTAATTGGATAGAGCCTGGGCATTGTGTTTTTTTTTTTATTGATTGTGAAGGTGGGGGGAGGGTGGAGATGGAAGAATGCATAAATGGTGACAGAAAAATAAACAAATAAAGTTAAAAATTTTTTCGAAGCTTTTCCCCAGATGATTTTACTGTAGAGCCAAGCCTGTTAGCTTTTAGTGGTCCTCCCTGGTCACACATTAAAATCAGCTGGGCAGCTACTAAATGCTAGGGGATCAGCTGCTGGCATTCTGAGTTAACTGGCCTAAAGGAGAACTCGGACATTAAAACAAACAATCCATTCTAAGGAGCACCCAGGGCTGAGCACCACGGGGAATGAAAGCAGAGAATGATAGCTGTTTTGAAGTTTAATGGTGGGAGGAAAAGAGACAGGGTGTTGAGCTTATTAGGGGGTGCAGACACATTTTACCTGCTTTACCGTTTCCCCCTAAGTAATCGTTGACCGGGTCTGAGAGTCTAGAATCTTGTTTTTATGGAAACCAGAGGCAAGAATGGTGTGCAGGCCTCATAAGAAGAGAGTCCAGGGAGCCAGGCTCAAGGTAAGATGTCAGACTGCAGGTAGCTTTGCTCTTTAACTCTCTCAAGGAAGCCTTAAAGAGTTGTCTTCCAGTCCGGCCATCATGGCTCGGTGGTTGAGCATGGACCTATGAACCAGGAGGTTACAGTTCGATTCCTGGTCAGGGCACATGCCTGGGTTGCGGGCTCCATACCAGTGTGGGGCCTGCAGGAGGCAGCTGCTCAATGATTCTTTCTCATTATTGATGTTTCTATTTTTCTCTCCCTTTCCCTTCTTCTCTGAAATCAATAAAAATATATATTTTTAAAAAAATTAGGAAAAAAACACACAAAAAACAATTGTCTTCCACGAGCCACAAAGTTAGTTTGATTAGATCCACCCACAAAATGACATCAGTTCTTAATAGCCACTCTCACATAGTGCCATACAGTATCTCGTTTATCATTTGGATGAAACCTTTATTAAAGACAGCCATCTCCATTAAAAAAAAAAATCAGGTTTGAATTCTGAAATGGTTGTTCATACAAGATTTTGAATTCCTCGGACAGTTATCTCCTCTGGACAGCTTCTGGGAAGTCAGAAAAGAAATAGCACCTCTAAACGCTATGAGATGTGACAGGAGTTTTCATTTTAATTTGATGCCTATAAACAGGTTTTTCTGTTTGTTTATTTTAGTCCTTCCTTCTGTTTTATGGTTCCTTTTGAATTTCAACCTGAAAACCTAACATAACTTGACAATATATTTGTGATGAGCTGAAGAGCCCATCAATCAAATACTGTTTTCATCAGGAGGCACCGGGCAGGAGGGAGTTCTGCCGCCATGCCAGCCTTCTCGTGATTCAGAGCTTTTGTTTTGATATATCTCAGGGACAACTGGAAAGCAAAAAAAAATACAAAAACTCATCCAAGGTACTCACTGAGCAGTTTATGTTTTTAGTGAGATCAAAGGCTCACTAAATACACAAGGGAAGCAAACATGTTCACATGTAAGCATATACTGTTCTACTGACAGTGCACATGGCTCTAGCAAAATCAAAGGACTTTGGTTTAAAATGACCCTTGATGACAGTTTATCACAAAATTTACTGTGCCCTCCTCCCCATCAGAGGATTTTTCTATGAATTATTTTTCTTACTTTTTTGGTTGGTTTAATCTTCAGTTTACATGTAGCTCTGTTAGTAATAGCCCTAGATAACAGAAATATATCATTTAAAGCTCTTAATCTAACTAAAGAAACCACTGCAGGTTCGTTGCTGGAAACCTGAGTATTTTAGATGTTTTGTGAGAAAATGTTATGTGCCTCATATCCAACTAATTGACTGATGATTAGTTTTTATGCTACCTGCTAGAATGACACAAAAGGAAATAATATCGTACAGTTTGATCAAGTCAAGGGGCATAATTAAATATAACCTTTACATTAATGTTCTGTGGGGGGGGGGGTATATGCTTCTACGGGAATTGCTAATCATCAAAACTAGCTAGGACTGTGCTGCAACTGAAATGATTCTGTTAGTGACATTTCCTGGTTACCAAATGAATTACCAGAGGAGCAAGGTAATACAGATCCATATTATCTATTTTAATTGCACTTTAGAGAAAAATAATTTTAATATGTGTGTGTGTGTTAAACAGAGAGAGAAGTAGAAACATCAATGAAGAGAAAGAATCATTGATCGGCTGCCTACTGCACGATCCCTACTGGGGATCCAGCCTGCAATCTTGGCATGTGCCCTAACCAGGAATCAAACTGTGACCTCCTGGTTCATGGGTCTACAGTGTAGACTATGCACTCAACCTCTGAGCCACACCGGTCCGGCAAAAAAATGTTTTTAATTTAAGTTCTTTGGTGAAATTCTAGTTCAATTATAAATCTCATTAACATATGTTTTCACATTCAGATCTCCGCTGCATCTGTCAAGCTAAATGAAGGTTGTTTTCTGACTCCCTGGCCAAGAATTGCAGCAGGTAAGTTCATTATCCACTGTCTGGGCTGCTTATTTCATGTGATTAAAGCCTGGGTGCACGACACCAAGGTCAGGGATTCAGTCATGTCTGAGTTTATGTACCTTGAACTCCATTTACATTCTAATTTCTGAACACTTCTTACAGATCTTTGGCTCCCTAACGATTCAGCCCCAGGTCCAGGCCCTGGATTGTCGCCATCAGAAAAACAACCCGCACTGATTGAGTCGCATTTGGCTTGTACAATTCACGTGATTTGTTGTAATCTAGTGATTACAACAACCCCCTTAACATTTAGTGTAAATTCTAGGACTATTGTAGTCAGATATATTTAGGAAGTGACTACATCATTTCAACTGTGAATTAACTTTGTTTAAATTAATTTCCTAAGAATAGTCCTTTATCTTTACATTGAGGCTCCTAGAAATCACCTAAATATTTGATAACTGCCCAATCAGTTTGGGGGTAGACCAGTTTTGCTGTGGATATGATCCCCCCCGCTCTCCACCCCCGTTGATCCCCAATGATAGGAGACCCCATGATGCTTCAGTGTATCTCTTTATCCTTTTTAGAAACCTCCAGGGATGGCTCATACATTTTTATGAATATAGTTTCCTTCATCTTCTTTTGGACACTGTTTTCTTCCATTTTTAACCTGGCTCCCAGGCGCTAGGACTCTCATTGGCCAGAGTGCTTCTCACGTTTGCAAAGTCAGCTTGCCCAGAGGGGTGAGGCCTGGCCCTGCAGCTGCTCCGTTTATCTCAGGAGAGAAGCTCTTGAAACTTCTCCCCTGTTCTGTGCTATCCTCTGATAAACAAGCCTGAGCACTGTGCTGGGTGAGAAATGTTTTCTAAGAAAGCACTTTTAATTCCTGGGTGGTGTCTCTGCTCTCTCGTTGGTGTGGTTGAAAGCTTGCAATCAACCATGAGGCAAGTTTTCACACCAGGGAAATCGGCAAAGTCTACAAATCAAGACACCTCGCCTCTCCACCCTTACAGAGCTGTTGTCCAGCACACCACAGATTCTCCCCCTCTCTAGCTCTCATCCCTTTTTCCCAAGACTCGGGCATGTGCCCAAGGAAATGGGAAAATAACTGGCCTGACAGGATGATTCATTGTTCCACTCCTAACTCTGTGCATTAGGCCTAAATCTCTTTCCGTAGGGGCCTCCCTTCTCAGAAGATCCTAGATTCTTAACCAAAACCATGTGGCTCTCCTTCACCAACAAAGGTTCCCAGGTCCTCGCCACCCCATACACGGAGCTAACACAATTGGGACTGTAACTCTGATATCACTGCTGGACTCTCTCAGTTTCCTCAGGGAGATACTTACAGGGACCTTTTTGTGTATACTCGCATCCCCAAACACATATCTTCCAATTTGCCACACATGCCTCAATAAAATAAAATAAAACAAAAAAGTTAAGAAGAAGAAAAGAAACTTCACAATCTGGGATTTCAGTCTAGGATCACCAACTAGTGGCACAATTTCATTATTAACCACAATGAACCATTTACCAACCTCCTAAGTGCTTTCTCCTTGACCTCCTTCCATTTCCCATACCACCTATATCAGGGCAATTGAATTGGATGAAAAAGAAAATCACTTTAGTACTTGGGTACTAAAATACTTTAGCACTGGAGAAGAAATAACTAGAAGCGTAATAATTTTTTTTATCAGAGTGATTCGACATTACTTAGTTCTTCTGAGCTGTTCAATAGGCTTTATAGCTTATGACATGCCTTGAGGTATTGCAGAAGAGCTAAAATTTTTACTTAAGCTAAACTAATTAAAATCCTTAGAAATTCAATATTCTAATTTTTATGACCTCAGTTAAATGCCTTAATTGTATTATGCCACTCTTGAAAATGAATTACTCTTTAAAATGAATTAGACTCCAAAATATTATAGTTACAGATTTATTATGAAATGTACCCAGTATAGCAGCATAATAGGGTTAATAAAATTAAGGTTAAGTAGAAGAAGAAACACTAAGGTTCCTGCAATGTCTTTCTCCCTTTTTTAAAAAAAATTATAATAATTTCTTATATTTATATGTACTGCACAGTGCAAAGCCATCCCATACTTCTCCCAAAAGGCAGGTAATAGAAATCTGGGCACTTGACTGTATGAACTGGTCCAGTATAGGGGACAGCCATGCCCATAAGCTACTATGCCCATAAGGATCAGCATCTCCCCAACCTAAAAATCAGTGTTACCAATAATATCTTGGTAGGATTTCATGTTGTCCAGAGGTCTATTGGACAGCCTCTCTGCCAGGCACTGTGCTGTGTCAGGATGAGGTGATCCCTGAGACCCTCTTGGTCCTCAAGGGGCTCCCGGTCTTGGGGAGGATGTGGAAACGTAGTCAGATCATGACAATACAGTGTGTGAGGCACCGAGCAGGGGAATGCACAGCATGGATCCCAGAGAAGGGGCACTAATCTGCCTGGGACAAGACAGTTTGCCAACATCTGTGCAAAGTGACTTCAGCCTCTGTTTAACTTGGCTCAACGCTGTTTCCACCCCCTGTGAAATGAGCAGGTATAGAGAAAACATGCCTAATCATTGCCCACGGCTAACTGCCCCCTCCTATCCCGTGCTCCTCAGGATTGGAGCCCTTACGATCTTTGGAGCTGTGGCAGAAGAGACTATCTAGTCTGTGTTCTAATAACCTCCTAACAGGTGTGCTATCCAGTTCTATTAAATCTGAAAGGTAGTTCCTAACTTTCAAACCCGTGAACTTTATTTCATCCTGACATTAGGATTGAGCATGCCCTCTACATTTGAAATACACATATTTCTCTTCAAACTTTTCACAAATTCTTGAATATCAAAGTACAAATGGCAAGACCACTCCACGCAGGGTTGAATAAACTCTTCTGGAACTTTGTGAGGAAGCATTTAGATTAGGATGTCAGTGCCCTGCCTTGTTAGAGTCTAAATACTTCTTTCAGTAAACGATTGCATTCTTTCTGCGGTGCTATATTTGTAAATGTGATTTTCAAATGGTGCAAACATTCTTTGTTCTTTTTTTTCTTAATGATTTGGAAGAACAAATTGTTTATATATATAGGCCAAGTATGTTTTCTTATCATGCATTATTTTAAGCATTAATTACCCTTTATTAGTTATTTACTTAGCTTTATTCCTTCCAGGACTGACTTCTTCTCAAAATAAATTAAATAACAACTCTAAATTCAAATCATTTTGAAAATGACCTAATGTCACTCAGAATATGATTAACTAATGACCCATTCTCTTTGGATGTATAAAGCACAGTCAAACAGGTGGCTTCAGAGGTCTTGAGTTTGTAAATTTGATTATTACTCCCTCTGGCCTAACTATAACTTCAAGAAATAAAATCCCACCCAGAAAGCCTTATATTCTAGAGTTTTACAGTCAGAATTAAGGGTAAGTGTGGATACAAACACTTAACAAACACCTCCTCCTCAGCGGACAACCCAGAAGAAACGAGCTACAAGGTGCCCTAGCAAGCCTTCAAAGTCAAAGGTGATTGCATTTGTGTGTGTGTGTGTGTGTGTGTGTGTGTGTTTGCATGCATGTCACAAGCTCATTAGTCTTAAGATTCTAAAAGGAAATGATTTTTAAATAGCAGTTGACAAAAGACTCAAATGACATCTAAAGAGAACTAGGTGGTGAGGGTCATGAAATATTGAACTGTGTATCTGAAGATGACTGCAGTGCTAGCTACTGGGGATACTTTAAAAGGAGAATCTCTATCCTTTTAATACTGGCGTTAACCATGGTAGAGCATTACAAGGGTGGTTCTTCAGGAGGCAGGGGAATGTAGCGACGCTCAGAGTTTCTTCCAGTTTGAAGTCTATGACAAGTGAATCCCTTTTTCTTAAAACTCTTCACAATAAGGCTCAAGGCCCAGGGTTTCCCACTTATTATCAAACAGGCTCATAAAAAAATGTTATTTGGTTACTTCTAACAACAGTTAGCAAACTTATGCAAGGCAGAAGCCTGGAGATTGCCCTTAAGCCACGGGCCAGGCCTCGTCTGTGCTGGTTTCTGAACCTCGAGTTGCCATGTGAATGTCATTCAGCAGAGCCACAACCGATGCCAACCAAACGAAGTAAATGCTGTTCCCCCATTTCTCTCTACACGTGTACCATTTACTTTAAAACCTTGCAGCTTGACACATAGGGAGTGCCTCATCCTGTTTTATGGGCTGGCAGTGTTTGCCATGCAGGCAGAATAATGCCGTGCTAAATCACAGCATTCTGAAGAACTTGGGCTTTGCAAAAGGCCATATCTCAAAGAAGTTACTACTTCAAATAAATGTGCCATTTTATAAAATTACCCCTACTGTATCAGAAAAAAAAATGCTCTTTCATGTGAGTGACATTTATGAGACTGCCATTTCCAGGGACTAGGACATTCTCACATAGTGGGGTGAAGAATGGTTCTGAGAGCTGAGGGTATGCGCTGAATGATAAATGTGGTAAAAGTCTAAGCTACTTGTAGGGGAAGAGACTGTCGCCGTAAACGGGTCGTTTCCCCTGTTAAAAAACCAAACCTGCCCTAACCAGTTTGGCTCAGTGGATAGAGTGGCCTGTGGACTCAAGAGTCCCAGGTTCAATTCAGGTCAAGGGCAGGTACCTTGGTTGTGGCCACATCCCCAGTAGGGGGCGTGCAGGAGGCAGCTGATTGATATTTCTCTCTCATTGATATTTCTAACTCTCTCTCCCTCTCTCTTCTTCTCTGTAAAAAATCAATAAAAAGGATATTTAAAAAATAAAAATGAAACCTGCCTTATGATGAAGAGAGCAATCATTTGGCCACACCTACAACATTAACAGGTGGTCAAAAAATTCCCAGCCCAGAAGCATCTTTAGTTGTGCGTGTTCCCCTGTGAGAGCTGGGTCTGGTGGAGCCTCTGGTCCCATAGGCTTCTACCTTACATCTGTGGACACGGAGGCTGAGGTGCTGAGTCTCTAGTTAGAACAGGGCACAGAATTCTCCGACCTGCTTCCCAGTTCCCCATCCAATGCCCTTTCCACTGGACCAGTCATCTTGTAAAGAAAGTCCTCGCATTACCATCCAGAGAAGAAGGACTCCTTCCTTGCAGCCTCTGGACCAACAGAACCAAGGTTTTGTTTCCTCTTCACAAGAAGTCGCATTTCAAATAACATTTCTCTGGAAAAGCAGTGGCTAAGCCACAGAAGGACATTTAGATCACCATCACAGGTGGAAGCGGGTGCAGGTCTCAGGACCAATTTCAGCTCTTGGTCAAAGAAGTGACCTCAGAGCGGAGATGGCAGAGATTGCCAAAACCACATTCTTGCAGGCTCCCTTCGGAGGGAGCAACCGCGAGATTGCTCTTATCTAGAGGTGAGCTAAGAGAGGAGTTGACATCGGACTTCTCTGCTCTCTAGTGTAGAGATAAGCCACGAAAAGCCAGGAATCTGGAAGCTTGCTGAATTGCTTAACAGACGCTCCGGACCGGCCTTTCCCCGGGAGGGATGCAGGGGCGCGCTGGGAAGTTGGCCAGCTCCCACTTCCCTTACCTGCGAGCTTGGGAAGTGGGGTCCTGAAAGGAGGGGTTCGAGGTGAGCCGAAACAGGTGAAGGAGGCGGGCCCTTTGGTGAAAGGTACGAGGCAAAGAGCCAGAAACGTGACCCACCTGCGGGAGGGAGGGGTGCTCCAAGTCAAGGGCAGCGGCAGCTGGGCGGGCAGCCGGCCAGGCAGGAGGGAGCTGCTGGGCCAGGCAGGAGGGAGCTGCTGTTCAGCGCTCTGCTCAGGACTGCAGCTCGGCATGCTCTTCTCCCTGCCCCGCGGTATAAGAAGGCTGGGGAGGGAGGGAGGGGAGGGGGGCACCCAAGATTTCGCAAGAGAAAGGGTGAAGAAAGAGCTTCCTGGAAGAGGCAAGTTGGGAATCCCGGGTGGCTGGAAGGACCAGAACTTCCCGTTCTGCCACTGCAGATGTTGCCGCTGCTGCTCTCTGGCCAGCGGAGCTGCTAAGGGCTTTCCCCAGAGTCCTGGGGATCGGTGCACCCCAGGCAGATGGAGGCTGGGCAGTCCGGGGAGCACACCTTCAGGAAGGGTCTCTCGGAGTAGCTGAGAAAGCGCCACCCAGTCTAGGCTTCTAGCTGTTTCTCTTTTGCCATCTTGCTCAATTCACTGTTAAAAGGTGAGAGCTTTCTCTCTGCCTGGAAGCCCTGGGTCCTTACCGGGGCTGAGCTTGGATGACCTTGAGGTTTTAATTTATGTAGATTATGTCGTTCAAAAGAGACAAACCAAATGAAAGAGAGGGATGATGATGAGGTTACCTTGTGGTTGACAGGTATCTGCAACTATGAAATATTGCATCATAACATGCAGTCATATATATTTCATAATTGGATTGATATGCCCTTCTATAGGAGGAGCTCAAAAGCCACAGGTACGGTGGTTTAAGATTTAACTGAGGCAAAGCCCCCCCGCTGCTCCCAAAATATGTGGTCTAGAACTCAGGGTCCTCCCAATCTCTCTCACCCAGACATCAAATTTGCCAAGGTCCAGATGATGTGGAGCCTCCTGGGAAGCCTGTTCCCAGCACTTCTGAGTCAACTCTTTCTTTGCCTTGATTCCAAGTCTCCCTTGTGGAGTCAGCTCTTCAGATTCCATGTCTTCCAAGTCTTCTCTGAGCCACTAGTTGCATTTAATCTTTTCTTTTTCCATAGAATGCAATTTATGCTTCTGATACACCAATAGGACAAATGCCTCTTAAAAGAGTTATTGTGGCTCGGCTGGGCTGGTGTGGCTCAGTGATTGAGCATTGACCTATGAACCAGGAAGTCATGGTTCGGATTTTTGGTCTGGGCATATACCAGGCTTGCAGCCCGGAACAGCAGTATGGGGTGTGCAGGAGGCAGCCAATCAATGATCCTCTCTCATCATCGATGTTTACCTCTCTCCCTGTGTCCCTTCCTCTATGAAATCAATAAGAATTTTTTTTTAAGAAAATGAGTATCATTTTCTCTCTTGGACTGTAAGCTCTGCGGGTGGACACCCTATTCTTTTCAGCCTGGGATTCACCACACCTAGCACGATACTCAATATTTATTGTACTCATTGACAAATCTACTGCCAGTTATTACATTATAGCCTGCAAAAACGGTCATCTTGATTGTGTTTGTTGGTCAAGGAAAAACTTTAAAATGCATTCATTGACTTCTGTAGCATCGATTTTCCCAGTTTGAAGACTGACAAAGTGAGACTGACAAAGTGAGACAAAGTGTGTAACTAAAAACATTAGGCCTTTGGTGTGTCCCTAAGAGGCCTCACGTTGGTCAACACAGTTTTGTCACTACCCCCAGGCTGGCATCTGGCTCTAAGCCTTGTGGGCACAGAAACTAGATTCTCAGCACTTTGAACCTGATACTTAAAGCCAAGATGCTGACTTGTTAGTTGTCAGTGGAATATAAACAAATAGTTGCTATGAAAATATAGCACCAGACAATGTAGCCATCATATTGTCTCCTTGTAGGCACACCCTGTGGAAGCCATTCCGTGCATAAGGCTGCATCCTAAACAGGGGAGTGAGTTATAAGACTCCCCAGTTGCTGGCATCACATCATGGTGATCTATGTGCCACTAGAAGCAGGCAGCTGGAGTCTGTGGACCAGGTCACTCTGATTTCTGGGTTGTGTTTGTATCCATTATAAGTTGACTTAATGGACAATCATATTTCCACATGTAACCTCCACCTAGTAACAGGATCATTGCTATACATATTTATTAGTATTATGAGATGGACAAACTATTTCAAAACCTGATTATTTTGAGAGGCAGGTGTATTTCAGTTATGTAAGCTCTTTTCTTTGCCAAAGGCAGCTAGAGTCCCCAAAAGGGAAGATTTAAGTAAGTTACTGGAATATGAAGGGTAGAAAATTTTTCTTTCAACTCAAATACCCAAGAACTTGCCTTGGAAAAATGTGTACTTCTCCCTAAAGCCTTATCAGGACTCCGGATAAGCCTTTCCAGATGTTGCGCACCAACAAAGAATTCCTGTTTAGAGATTTCCACATTTCTGTGCCCTGGGTCTTTCCTGCTATCTCCTCACTTGTCCAGCCTGCCACCTCAATTTCTTCACATGGCAGAACTTAGGGAAATTGGTAAAGTAGGCTTAGAGGCAGTGTCCATCAAGTGTTATTAAATGATTGACTAAAAGTGTGCTTTTGCCCTGGCCAGTGTTGCCAAGTGGTTAGAGCTTCAGTTGGTGCTCCGAAAGGTCATGGGTTCCAATCCTGGTCAAGGGCATGTACCTGGGTTGCAAGTTCAATCTCAGACTGGGGCCCATGTTGGAGGCAACCAGTGGATATGTCTCACGTGGATTTTTTTTTCCTTCTCTGTCTCTCCCTGCCTCCACCCCTACTCCCTTCCATCCACTCTCTAAAAATCAATGGAAAAATATCCTCAGGTGAAGATTAAAAAAAAAAAGAATGTATCTTTAACATCGTGTATCTCCTTTCTAAGCCATTTTTTCTCCTGCAGGGACCCTCTTCTCTCTAGTCTCAGGTCTTGGCCCCTCCTCTCCAGGGCTCTTCTTACAGTGCACCACATGTTATTGTGGGCGGGGCTTTCAACAGAAGCTGGGCCCAGATGGAGGTAACTGACTTGATAGTCTCTAATTAACATGTATACGGAAACTCTTATCGATTCACAGATTTGCCCTCTAGCTGTTCATGGAAAAAATAAAAATATCCAGAGACTTGTGGAGGTGTGCCTGCCTAGCCCAAAGAAATTAATCTTTAATGATGAGATTTTAGGCACTCTAGAAGATATTTCTGAATACGGGTTTAATGATTATTTTGTCTTTTGCTTACCCAACATCCAGGGCCAGGATAGGGTTGAGTGAGGAGCCTAGGGCACAACATTTGAGGAGGGGCTCACTCTCAAAGCTGACCCTACATGAGCCAGAAAATGAATGTCTCTTTGAATATTGCCCCTTTGAGGCTTCCCTGACCTCTGTCCTAGCCTTGTAGAATCCATTTCCTGTTCTGTTAATCACATCTTCCTTTTCCTTTGAGAAACACCCTTGTCCCTGAGAAACCTCAGCCCCTGTCGTTCAAGTAGAAGTGTCAGCACTGCTGGGATTTCAGGAATACACCCATGGCTTAGGCCTAACCAACCAAAGCACAGAGCCTTATTCACAGTGATTGGTTCAGGGATGACATGTGGCCTACGCTAAGCCAATAGGAATCTCCCCTGGAACAACCCAGAAAGAAACACACTCTCTGGAAGGGTTGGTGAGCTGCTAGAACACAAACCTGCAGCTAAGAAAGAGGCCACCTCAAGAGAAAGGAGAGCAAAGAGATGGGAGAAGGGTTATTGAAGTTGTTGGAACTCCTTGCTGGTAGACCTGGAAGTTAATTTATTGTCCAAGATAACTTCTTTTTGCTTTATGGAAAATGAGCCAAGAGAATCCTCGCAACCCTGCCGAACTTTGAAACTGAGAAAGGTATAGTAAAGAAACCCAGGCCATTAACCTGGTTTTACCCAATTTCTAGGATTCCTGCCAACACAGAACAGGAAGCAAGACCAAACAACCTTTTGCCACCCACCTGTACCCCAAAAAAAAGTCCTGATGGGAAAATAGACCAGACACTGGCAGTATTGGAGGCTGGGTTACGTGATGAGGTCAGGAATGACAATAAAGAATTTAAAACCAAGGCTTGCCTTAAGGAACCTAACTCTGTCACTAGAAATTCAAGAGAAGTTTCAAATGGAAGAGGTGTGTGTATGTGTGTGCATGAAAAGAGAATAATAATTTTTTACAAGTCACTGACTATAGGTGAAAGGCAGCATTTCTGGGAATTGGGCCTGAGCAAGTAAACCCTGCCTTCTCTATCTTGTCTCTGACTCTCTGAGTCATAGTCTTTGTTAATTTTGGAAACTTTTTTTTTTTTCCTCCTGGGGTACTGGCTGGGGCTATGAACTGACAAACCCCTAGAAACCTGGATGTGGCCCAAGACACACCTGCTGGCCTCAAAGGAGGTCACTTAGCTGTGATGTTATCAAAGCACATGAAGTTCAAAATAGTTTGAAGAGATGGAGAAACATGTTAGTAAGTTGACTCAACTTTCAACTGTGGGTGATAGTTACTGTTTGTACTGGAAGTATTATTGGTAAAGGCAACTCCAGCATTCTGCCAATCTGTGCCTAGTGCCAGTAAAGAATGGTTAGTTGTATTTTCACATACAAAGGAGAAGACAAAACAAAAAATAGAGTGAATGTAGCTTCATCCATTGGCCTGTTCACCTTCCATCAGAATTAGAAATGAGATGAGGATAAAGTAGTTCATAGGAAGAAAACAGAAGAATAAGAATAATGAGAGTATTAAGCCATTCTTTTTCTGAATATTTTTTACTCTAATGATCAATTGCTTGCTAAGTTATTTTTTTTGCCTTAGAGATAATTATTAAACTTTTTCTATCATACTGACAGGGAAATACCAGGTACAGAAGATTTATTTTATATTCACAAATTAGTTATCAATTAATCTATTTAACTACTACAGATTGTTTTAAGTTATGTAAAACTTCATTTTAAAGAATTAATATTTTAAAAACTGATGCACAAGTATAAAATTCAAAATATGAAGAGGGTACATTAAAAAGCATTTACCCCCAGACACAGTTCTCCTGCCTGGAGGCAACCATGTTAATGATTTGCTAAACTCCTTACATAGACTGACTATGCATATAAAAGCAATTATACTTATTCTTAAAAATATACGTGAGAGGCCCTTCTGGTGTGGCTCAGTGGTTGAGTATCAACCTATGAACCAGGAGGTCACAGATCCATTCCAGGTCACGGCATATGTCTGTGTTTCAAGCTCGGTCCCCAGTGGGGGATGGGAGGGGTGTGCAGGAGGCAGCCAAACAATGATTCATCAGTGATTTTCTCTCATCATTGATGTTTCTATGTCTCTCCCTCTTCCTTCCTCTCTGAAATCAATAAAAATATATATTTAAAAACATTTTAAAATATATTTTTTTTATTGATTTCAGAGAGGAACGGAGAGAAAGACATAGAAACATCAATGATGAGAGAGAAGCATTGATTGGCTGCCTCCTGCACGCCCCTCACTGGGGATCCAGCCTACAACCTAGGCATGTGCCCTTGACCGGAATTGAACCTGAGACTCTACAGTCCTCAGGCCAATGCTCCATCCACCGAGCCAAACCAGGTAGGGCAATAAAAATATTTTTTAAAAAAATACACGTCTTAACTGGTTTGACTCAGCAGATAAGGGTCTCAGATTCGATTCTGGTCAAGGGCATATAGCTTGGTTGCGGGCACATACCCAGTGGGGAGTGTGCAGGAAGCAGCTGATCGGGGTTTCTCTCTCATCAATGTTTCTAACTCTCTTTCCTTTCCCTTCCTCTCTAAAAAATCAATAAAATATCTATGGGAGGGGGGGGGGGAAGGGCAATGGTAAGCTATGTACACAGATAATACCTTTATAAATTAAAAAAATAAAAAATCAATAAAATATATTTTAAAAAATTACAGGAAAGAGGTGGTCATGGGTAAAGAGTGATGATGTATAATGATGAAAATGGATTTGACTTTGGTGAACACATAATGCAATATACAGATGATGCATTATCAAATTGTATACTTGAAACCTATAATTTTATTAACCAATGTCACCCCAATAAATTTAATATGAAAACATTTAAGCTGCCTCCCTCTCCCATACAAATGGCAGCCTACTAGTCACATTCTTGTGTATCTTGCTTTTTCACATAGCAATGAAACTTGGAGAGCATTCAGAATAGAGCAGTGAAGGAAGTCCTGCTTAAAATCACACCTATGCATGCCTAGCCTCCTTCGCTTGCTTCTTTCTCCACTTTATTCCCTCAGTTCTCATAACACACTATAATGGAATTAATTCTTATATTTATGACTTGTCTCTCCTCCTGGATTGCAAGAGTCATGAGGATAAATAATTTTTGTGTAACTTGTGATCTGTTGTATATATAACATCTGGAATGGTGACTGGCATATAGTAGTGTCTCAAAAAAAGGCATAATGAAATGGCCTATATTTATTTCCCATGTTTAAACCTATTCCTGTACAATTAAAAATATTTTAAAACATAGGGTTATATCAAGTGATGTGTAATCTTCACTTATTTTTTATAGGTTTTTGAAAATACTGTCACTATTGCTTATTTCTCAGCGCATTCCCCCCCCCCCCCCCCCCCGCCAGCCCCACTGCAACACACACTTTAGTCAGTTACTCTTCAAAAACACATTTCATTCTGGTAAGAAAACCTTGAAGTATTATTATGGGCAGTTATAAAACATTGTATGTGTTTCTTCAAGTATTGTTTGAAATAGTCCAACAAATATTGTTGAATGAATGAGTGAGTCTTTTGAAGAGAACGTGATGGACTGATGGAAGCCCATACACGAGGTTCTGTAGAAATTTAGGGTCTTTGAAAGCATTCATGAAAAAACTATATTTATGAGACTACACCTGTGCTTCTCCAACTAAAGTGGAATGTTCAAGTAACCACCACCTCTACTGATTGCCGGCCATTTTTGAGATAGAATTATTCAGAAAAGGCCAAATGCCTCCAGCTACTTTATCTCTTGCTATTTCCAGGGGGCTGTTTTTTTTTTCCAACTGCCCTTTTTACTATAACCTTTTCACTTAATT
This sequence comes from Vespertilio murinus, assembly GCA_963924515.1. Lineage (NCBI taxonomy): Eukaryota > Metazoa > Chordata > Mammalia > Chiroptera > Vespertilionidae > Vespertilio > Vespertilio murinus. The sequence continues at coordinate 27,433,095 of OZ004712.1, read as the reverse complement.
ACTTCTTTTTCAACTCCATATCTCCCATGCCTGCAATAGCGTTTGTGAAAATATAGTAGAGATCCTGGGCCTTTCCTGGAACTCTCTCTGCAGTGCAATATTTGCATAGGAAGTCCCAGGAGTGAGCAATTGTCAACAGGCTGTGGAAGGAGATGGCCTTCATTATATAAAGGGAGTGGAGACTTCCCTCTTCACATTTTGAAAGCTACTGTGACCAATTTGATTCCTCAGAGCAGTCTTCTGCGTTCTTATATAATAATTGCAGGAGAAAGAGCTGTGGACATGTGCTTTCAATTGGTGTAAGTAGAAAATATTTTTCCCATTACAAAAAGGGAGAGGGAGAAGGAAAACAAAATAAATGGCTTACTCTACTGGGCCCTTTTAGATATCTGATTTGGTTGGGCTAGTGGCTCTTTGGGAATATTCTTAATTTGTGCTTCTGTTGCATTTTGTAAAGCAGTGAATGTGTGGTAGATCTTATACATTAGAAAGACCGCCAGGGAAAGAATATATGGAGGCAGTGTAGAGGTAGGTAATACCTTTTTTAAAAAAAAATATATTTTATTGATATTTTACAGAGAGGAAGGGAGAGAGATAGAGAGCTAGAAAAGTCGATCAGAGAGAAACATTGACCAGCTGCCTCTTGCACACCCCCTTCCGGGGATGTGGCTGCAACCAATGCACATGCCCTTCACTGGAATCGAACCCGGGACCCTTCAGTCCGCAGACCGACGCTCTACCACTGAGCCAAACCAGTTTCAGCAGGTAATACATTTTTGATGTCATTTGAATGTGAACTACTAAAGACCCTGGATCAGAACTATTTTAACTCTGAAATGAAATCTGGGGACATTCATAACTTAATGGCTATTCCCCAAGAAAATAATTAATAAACAAAGTAAATATTTTAATCTAGCACTAGACATGTAAATAGAGAAACAAAGTTAATCAGGTCTCACCAAAATGAATTTATTAGAAATAAAAACTTATTAATTAATTAAATTATTTATTTATTTAGGTGGGGTTGCCATCTGTGAATCCTGGTGCCCCTGCATCCCTTTCAAAAGATAAAGCCTCATTTGACCAGAGGGAAGGGACTTAGTAAAGGAACCCTAAGAAGCCCAGACTGACTCAGTCAAGTTCATTGATTTCAATGATAAAGGTGCTTTTAAGACCCTCACTCAGGAATGTTTTAGCTAATTCTAAGAAGTCCACTTTTCATGCTACTAGACCTGGAAGGAACAAATAGACAGAAAATCTCCATATGGCAGCCCCAGAGACTCCAGCACAGGTGTCTGGGATAATTTATCACGAGGGTAAAACAACCAGGAAATGATGAGGGAATTCTCATGTATGTCATCTAACTTATCTTTATGTTGATAACCCTATCATGATTGGAAAAATTATATTTTATCTACTCCAATAATATAAGAAATGGCATAAAAACCATTTTATGGCATTTATATCCAAAATGATTGTATGAAAAATATGAAATCAGTTTTTGATATTGACCTGACTTCCTTATTCCTTAGGCACCAATCACATGGTTACCACATCCACCTTTTCCAAACTGACAAGGGCACATTCTCATTTCAAACATCTCATTTCAGATCCTTACCTCTTGTCCATACAGCTTACTTACCTGGTTTATCCCTCTCTCACTAGTTCCTAATTTCATCAGGGTCCCTTGCCCTTGTTGTTAATCTTTTATATTCATGCTTTTCCTTCCTCAATCTTTTCACTTCCCTTCTTACCCAGCTGCGATGTTGTATGACCATTTTCTAGCAAATGCTTCTTGATTTGCCTGACCATCTTTGTCCATTTTCCTTGCTTGGCAAATCTCAACCCTGGTTTCCCTCAACTAACTGTCCACGTTGCACCGCCATTCAAGCAGCTAAATGTTGCTGGAGAAAAATCAAACAGTTATTCTGGCTAGAATCATTCCAAAACCGTGACCACTCACGGCAAAGGCACAACCACACCAAGTGCCATCCTTCTGTACCTGCCACGCATATTCAATTCTGGCTCTGAAATCACTCCTTTAACCTTTCTCTCCTTCCTCCTTTCTACTCACTCACATGTTATGAGCTCACCACTATTTCATTGTCCTACCACTAGTTCGAAGATGCCACCGTATTCAGGCTCACGTTTGCCAAGTCTCTTTGCCCCCGTGGAAGGCCATTCTTTCCAGAGATACTCTGGATCCCACCCTATGCTGCCTTTATGAAGGCTTCCCTCCTCCACTACCCTCTCTCTTTTCCCAGTTACTAGTGTATTCCTTCCCACCAGGTCATTTCTGACAGCGTGTAGGTAATTTCAGGACGTTTGCACGTTGCAGTGGCTCTGCTTCGGCTTTTGCTCACTCAGATCTACCACGCTGCGTCATCATTCTGGTTTCAGCTTAACTTTCCCTCTAGTCTTTAGTGACCTTCTTAGCTCAAATGATCTCTCCCACCTCTCAGGCAGTCACTGTAAGTCATATCACATGATTTTGTTTTCTTCATGGCACATATTCCAGGAAAGTAGCTTTTTATAAATTGCTATGTTTATATATATTCCTTTTCCCACTGGAGTGTAAGCTTCCTGAGGGCAGGGACTTACTGTCTTGTTTTAATTCTGTATTACTGTGCTGCAAGAGGACAGTGTATGGCACCCAACAGGAGTGCAATACCGACTATTTAAAGGTAGTGTCTTTAAAAATTTGGGAGATGTTATTCACCAGCAGTGCAGAATAAAAGATGCATTGTATTCACTCCTTCAAACAAACCTATTTCTGGAAGGCCAGTGAATAACAATAATACCAACATGCTACTAATAAAAAAATTTTACATGGAACTTTTATGTGCCAGACACTCTTCTGAACACTTTTCAAATATTGACTTATTTCAACTGCACAACAACCCCCTGACGCAGGTACAATTGTAACCCATTTTTCAAATTGCATAGAGTTTACAGTACAATTAGGTGCTCATGAAACTCAAGATTTCCTTGTTGCTTCAGTGAGAAAATGATGGAGCATTGTCAACTCCACATATCAGCACATGTGTAGGTGGTACTTTCCATGAAAAGGAACAACCATTTACTGGACTGCATTAGGAAATCTTTGAGCTGCAACTGATCATGGATTCACTGGATACTAGGAGCTGGGCTGGGCAGTGTGAGAGAACACAGAAGGGTAAGACAGGATCCTTCTAGCAAAACAGGGTTAATCTCCGTAGTAAGTCTAAGAAGGACTCTACATGTACAAAGAACTGCATGATATCATTACATAAACCGAATAAATATATTGACAAAAGATTTACACCTTTGCATGCATACTTATAACATTTACATGATAATTCACTTTCTATTTTGAAGACATAGAAAATAATTATGAATTAGGTATGTGAAAATAATTTTGAATTAGATATATGGATTAGGTACATGAATTAGGTAAAGGCCACATCACCATATGTTGGCACCTAGCTCTCAAAATCTTAGGATATGTAAAAGGTGTTGCACCCAAACAAGAATACCCATATTTGGGCATCAGGCAGTCTTCCCTTTCTGAACAGCTAGCATCAGTTGGCCTGCCCAGGTCATATGAATGCCATTTGTCTTTGTACTGCATGAAGAGCCTTTTTTGTCCACTCTTTCAGAACTGCATGTACTAGTAAACATAAAAAGCATTAGTTAAGAAGAGTTGTCTACACACCACTAGTTGAAATAAAATGACTTAAAACTCATAAAACAAATATAGACAGTGCATCTTACTTCAGTAATAGCTCCAGCATGGGCTGGAGCAAACTCAGCCTATTTTACAGATAAAACGGGCACACCCTGAGGCAGCAGTGACTAAGGAGACATATGTCTTCATTCTGTTTTTACATCACAGAATGGCCCACACCCTCCGGAGCTGGCCTGGGCACAACTTATTTCAGAGATGATTGCCGGGAATTCCTGGTCTGTGTCTATAATTTCTCAAAGTGAAGTCTCCAAAATAACTTTCTATGTCACCTACACAGGCTGTACCAACTCTATTTCAATTCCATAGTTACATATATTCCTGGTGTTTATTGCACAGATCTGCAAATGCTAGGAATTGATGATGTGCAGTTTTTAAAAACACAGAAGTATCTACTAATACTATCCTGAAAAAAATGCTTTAGGCTTTGCATCCCCTCTGGCCATCTTTTACCAAAAGCCTCCATGGCTAGAGTGTGTGGAATTTTAGGGTCCTCCGGTGTAGTAGGTTGAATTGTACCCTCCCTGCAAAAGATATATCCCAATATTTGTCCCCCGTACCTGTGAATGTGACCTTCTTTGTAAAACAGAGTCTTTGAAAGGTATAATTAGTTATGAATTTTGAAATGAGATCATCCTGTCCAATAACTCATGTTCTTTTTTTTCTTTTTTTTCTAAATACCCTATTGATGTTCCACAGAGAGGAAAGGAGAGAGACAGAGAGCTAGAAACGTCGATGAGAGAGAAACACCAACTAGCTGCCTCCAGCACACTCCCCACCAGGAATGTACCCACAACCAATGTACATGCCCTTGACCAGAATCGAACCCGGGACCCTCCAGTCCGTAGACTGACGCTCCACCACTGAGCCAAACCGGTTTCGGCAATAACTCATGTTCTTATAAGAGAAAGAAAAGAGATTTTAGACACAGACGCAGAGAGAAGGCCAAGAGCAGACAGACACAGACACTGGGTTATGCAGTTCCCAAGCCAAGTAATGCCAAGGTTGCTGGCAGCCACCATGAGTTGGGAGAGAGGCAAGGAACAGATTCTCCCTCAGAGCCTGCAGAGAGAACCAACCCTGCCAACTTCTTCACTTGGGACTTTGGCCTGGAGAACTGAGAGAATAAATGTCTGTTGTTCTAAGCCACCCGTTTTGTGGTAATCTGTTATAGAAGTCCTCGGGAACTAATACAGTTGGTTTTAAGTGGGCAAATAATATATTCAGGCTTGAGTAATGCTATGAAGGTCCTTACCCAGTACTCATTATTGCCTTCTTTATGGTTGTTTCCTGTCTCATGTATCATCAAATAACTACTTTGTCTATAACACCTGGGTTAAGGACTATTTCCCCCAACCTTTACAATAAATACCACTCCAAACCAACAACAATCACCCAACCAACTAAACAAAAAGAAATCTGTATGCCTGTGGTTAGGCTTTTTAAGTATTTCATGTGTATTATTATAAAATTCCAATGATCATAATTTCATTAAGTTAAAATTTTGGTGAACCAAGTCTTTCTTTCAGTAGAATTTTAATCAAAACATTACAGAGATACATATTTAGCAACATGACACAGACACTTAAGATTATCACTTATTTTTATTCAACTTAAACTTAGGATTTTTTCCCCAATTATGAGTATTGGCTCCAAACCATGGAATGGATCAGAGATTCTCCGGATCCCTGGACTTCCATCTTTCCCTTGCCAGCTGTAGTCATAGCTATATGTTGTGCTCTCTGATCACTTAATAAAGCCTTCATAGTGCCAGAAGGTAAAAGCTCGTGCTTATTTAGTTAACAATCACAGTGGGTGAGCACCAGTTGTATTTGTGCTATTTACAAAAGGGATAATCTGAGGTGCTTAACCGGGAGTCTGTGAGTGCAAGTTCATAGCAAATTTTTCTTATTTTTATTCAACTTAAACTTAGGATTTTTTTTTCCAGTTATGAGTGTTGGCTCCAAACCATGGAGCTCAGGAGTGCTACATTGCATTAATATATACTGTGATTCTATTGCATTATAAATCATTGATGTGTGTGTGTGTGTATTTCCTTACACATTGCAGTTTTTTAAAAAATGATATTCTCACTAATTACTATATTGGAATGATAGCAATTAGCTCCATTATCAAGGTTGTTATAGTATATTAATAAATAACTTGCATATTGCCATATGCTTTGGCTCACTAAGAGGTCAGAGAAAGCCGAAACCAGTTTGGCTCAGTGGTAGAGCGTCAGTCTGCGGACTGAAAGGTCCCAGGTTCGATTCTGGTCAAGGGCATGTACATTGGTTGTGGGCACATCCCCGGTAGGGGGTGTGCAAGAGGTGGCTGGTCGATGTTTCTCTCTCATCGACATTTCTAGCTTTTTATCTCTCTCCCTTCCTCTCTGTAAAATTATATATATATATATATATATATATATATATATATATATATATATTAAAAAGAGGTCAGAGAAAAGGGGGCTTCGGGGAGAGGCTCAGGGGGTTTGCCTGGGATGAACTGCCACTGCCCACTGCTGCCCGCCGGTTGCAAGCTCCTGGGGTGTCTTAGAGTTTAGGAGATGTATGTCTATGTGGGAAGAAGGCAGGTGGACGGTGGGTGTGGGAATACAAGGACCTGCTCCTGGGAGGAAGAGCACACACTAGACCTTTCTTTTAAGGGTTTTAAAGGCTTGGCCTTTAGGGGAGGTTTCCAATAGAATATTCATCAGCTTTATGCTAATGCACCAAAATGAGATTTATCCTCTTAATTTCATCTGTCCTTGGGTGTGGTTGGTAATTGACACTAATTGCATTTCTACTCTCTGTCTCCCTGAGTAGGGTGATTTAAGCTATCTATCCCCTGGTTGGGAAGGAAAAGTGAAAACCACTTACTCTTAAGTGTCCTTGGTTTAGGGAAGACTGGATTTACTAGGTGGCTGCAAGTTGCTGGTTAACCATCTCAGTTTCCTCATTGCGCTTGTCTGTGCTTCCTAGTCTCTCATTTCTACCAATTTTATGCTCTTAAGCATTTTTCAATCTCTGGATTCACTGTTTTCCCACCCTTTTCCTTCCTCTTTTTACTTTTATAATCCCATTCCACTTTTTTTTCTTGAGTTGAATGGTAGGTGTTAGTAACAATCAGCATCAGGATTGGGAGTAGAAAAAGCAACAGTTCTTGGGAGGCAGAATGAGCAGAGACTGTGATGACAAAGCATTTGATACATAAGAGTCATTTGGAAAGGTTTCCTGGATGTGGGCCTAAAAGTTTCCAGGAGGAATCTTCAAAGATGGAAGTAATGTGAATTGGCAATATCTGAAATGCATTTGGTATCTTTCACCTTTCATAGCTATTTAATAGATCTTTGTTTAATGCAAAACAAAATGCTACCACCATTTTGGGTAAGCTACAGTTCCTTATTTATAGATTTAGGATTTCAAAGCTCTAAGTTATAAGGTTTATAATTCAAGGTGCATACATATAAATATTCATCTTCTGATCCTTAGGCTAATTTTGAAATCTCTGTTGACAAGTTTATTTTTTTTTTATATATTGGCTATTGATATAATTTGGTCATTGGTAATTGTATAAAATTTGATCTAGTCAGGGCTATTCATACTGTCTGTCCTTGAAATTCTAGGTATATTTGACTATCTCCCTTCAACTCCTTATAGTAAATACAGTGGTTATATACTACAGAAGAGAACAAAAATACAAAGTTTTTTTATTGGCAACTTTGAGTGCTTCTATGTAGAACTTTCTTTTAGTTCTATATTAGGACAGTGACACAAAATATGCTTTACTCAAGCAATCCTGTTCATTATCAAACAGGTATTTAGACAGCCAGCCATAAATTTCATGTTTCCTTGTTCCTTCAGTTGTACTGTTTTCCCTATGTGCTCACTTGTTATGTGAATCAGGAGGCACGATGTGGGGCACAAGAGCGGTGTGAAGCTACTATGTTTGAATGAGGTAGATTTCAGGTCTAGAATTAAGATTGAAACGCTCAATGCAGTATTCCAGTACTGCGAGGAAAGCCTAAAGTTAAAAGATTTAAAAAAATGGACCTTACATGAAGTAACTTTGTTCTTAGTGGAATGTTTGGTTTGGGTAATGAGCATGAACAAGAAGCATACACACTGTGGTAATTGGAAACTACAACAAAGCTATTCACAACACTTGATCTTAGCCAAAAGGTGGGGAAGCGATAACAAAGCTATTCACAGATGACTAGAAGCAGATTCTGATGATACATTAACCACAAAGGTGAAGTTTGAGCGGCTTATAGGACCATAAAAATTCAACAGTAAGAGAGGATACTTATTCACAGCATCCCTTTATTTTAAAGATTTAGTTCTGGTGTCTCACAAGGTCAGTGAGGAACACGAGTTCAATGAACTGCTCCCTTGACTTTCTTCAAGGCTTCATTTAATGAAGGCACACAAATAAAATGTCTTTTTTTTTCTTTTAGTTTTCAAGGTGTAGCCAAGCAGAAACTTTGAATAAGTCATCCATTTTTCATATTTTCTGGGTTAGCATATTTATATGACTTTTTGAATATTTTTTCATTACCTTTAAAGCTCAGTTTGAGTGGCAATAGGTTTCTGACACAATGTTTAATAGGTCAGTTCTGCCATCAGTAACAATATTAGCCGATCTATGGACACATGTTTATTATGGTGAACTTCTTCAGTAATGAGGTGGTTGGATGTATAGAAACTTTTGAGTAAATATAAGATTAAGAGGGTATTTCCATTTCCTCTGGGTGTTCCCCAGAGCCATAAATAAGTAAGCAGTGATGAATAAATTTAGATTCAAAGAATTTAGTAAATTTTACTCGACTAACAAATCATAACATACAACATTTGCTATATATATATATATATATATATATATATATATATATATATATATAAATTGATTTTTTTACAGAGAGGAAGGGAGAAGGACAGAGAGCTAGAAACATGGATGAAAGTGGAACATAGATCAGCTGCCTCCTGCACACCCCCTACTGGGGATGTGCACGCAACCAATGAACATGCCCTAGACCAGAATTGAACTTGGGACCTCTCAGTCCGAAGGCCAACGCTCTATCCACTGAGACAAACTGGTTTCGGCAACATTTACTTTTTTATTTTTTTTGGTGGTGAGGGGATAAGGTAGGAGGGTGGCCTAAATGTATAATGTAAATTTGAAGCAACTTCTATTTAATACCTTAAAAATATTTTTTTTACTTATGGTAACATAGACATAAATATTTACCACTTTTTTATTAAAAAATTTAAAGAATATTTTAAATTGATTTTTAGAGAGTGGAAGGGAGAGAGAGAAACATCGGTGTGAGAGTGCAGCATTGACTGACTGCCTTGCCCTCTACCAGGGATCGAACCTGCCACCTGGACATGGGCCCTGACCTGGAATATCAAACTAGTAACCTTTTGGTGCACAGGACTATATCCAAGCAACAGAGCCACACCTGTCAGGGCCCATCTTAATCATTTTTAGTGTAAAAATTGTGGTATTAAGTCAACTCACATTGCTGTGCAGCCATAGTCATCTTGCTTTATCTCCAAAGCTCTCATTTAATACTGTGTGTGTGTGTGTGTGTGTGTGTGTGTGTGTGGTGAAGCCTCATGTCTCTAATTCAACCTGCAAGTGTGGAGAGCTGCTTTATAATAAAAGTGAATCACGTTGAAAGTAGAATTTAGTGATATTAGTTGGCATGAGTAGAAAAAGGTGAAAAAACAAGTGGACCGTAATTTCAAGTAAATTTGTGGTAGGAGGTAAGCACCATTTATCTAAAAATATACTCCATCTGGCCTTGTTCCTACAAAATTTCCGTCCCTATTACCTCATTCTATGTTTAATTAGCAAAAATTAAATTAGATGCTGTGCTGCATGCTGCTTTAGCTACAAATTGGATGAAAGGGCAGGGGTCATAGTTTCTATTCTGGGGATGGAAAGAGGCTCCTCACAGCTCTCCGGAGGTTTGATGACCCCTTCTTGCTAAACCTCATGCATGCCTCTCACATCCACAATGGGCAGAAGAACTTTAGGTCATAGAGAGGTCTTTCCTTTCCCAGGCAAAGGCTTTCATTCCACACATCCTCCATGTCCAGAAAATTGCTGAGAAGTATGTGTAGCTGATTTGAGGACCAGAGATCAGGGTAGTCTGACCTACCCTGTTTCCCCCAAAATAAGACAGTGTCTTATATTGATTTTTGCTCCCAAAGATGTGCTAGGTCTTATTTTCAGGGGATGCCTTATGTTTCCATGAAGAAGAATGCGGTACACATTTATTGTTAAATGAAAATAAAGGAAATTTATTACCTGTATACAGTACGGTAGTACGGTAGTTGTTAACACAAACCAGACAAACTGTGAATCCTACAGTATCAAGAATTTACTCATTTATTCAGTGACAATCATGTCATCATCTTCTGGAACATCATCATAACAATCCAATTCCTGAATTTCCTGGTGAATTTCTTGTGACTCCATTTCTTTCAGAATCAGTGGACCAAATCTCTCATGTTTAGCAATAGCACTGTCTTTAAATGAGTACCTCTTGTCAAGGTAGCCTGCTCGCAGCGCATTTGCAACACAACTGTCAGTGATTTTCTCCCATGAATTCTTCACCCAAGTCACAACTTCTTGCAGTTTAGGTTTCACAAAGTTTCCATGCTGATTTCTCTCTATTCACAAAGCAGTTACGTGAGGACTCTGCATAGCGTCACTGGTTGCTAGACGCCAGTCGGGGTGGCCCTAGCGACCAGTTTACGGTAAATTAATTTTCATTCTGAGACAGATCCTGGGGGCCTTATTTTTTGGGGGGATGCCTTATATTTCACTCAGAAGGGAACCTGTAAGTAAGTCTTATTTTCGGAGAATGTCTTATTTTCAGGGAAACATGGTAGTTGGGAATCTTTGAGAAGGTATCTATTTCCTTTTGTACTAAAGGAGAGCTTAACACTGACACTACAGGGCAGAAATGCGCAGAAGAGTGGCCAGAAATGGGAAAAGCAAGTATTTTCCCCATATACAGTACATCCTCTAATAACGCCATTTTGTTCAAAGTTATTTTGTTATAACATTAATGTGAAGCCATAGAAACTTAACTCTATATCGAATAACCTGTAGTAACATTGGTTTATTATATATCATTTCCTTTCAAGATGCAGAACCTATGGACAATGTTAAGTGAGGACTTACTGTAATTATCTCATTGAAAGGATTAGTAATGTAGTATTTTTTCAAACATTAGGTCATGAACCATTAATGATGGTGAAATTAATAGATTACTACCAACATTTTAATAAACAAATAAATAGATAAAAGAGAGTAGGGAATATCATAATGAGTGCTGCTCCATGAAACATTCTTTTCAAAGTGTATGTTTGAATATTTTTGTTTATGTGTGTATGTGCAGGTGGGTATTATAAATGGGTGTGTATGTACAATGGAAAATTTACCTACCAGTAAGTCACTTAGGAAAAAAATCTTGAATATACTGAAGTCAGAGCTGCCTGCTTCTAATTTTACAGAGTTTAACTTCTTTAAGGTATTCACTAACATCTGGATGCAATTAAACCATATCTGTAACTTTCAAATAATTCTTTTTAATTCACGATAATGAAGCACTATGTGGAAATGGTAATTCACGACTAAAATAGCTAACACTCACAATATTGCCCAGTGTTGTTCTAAGAGTGTTCTATGTATTGCTCCTTACTATAATTCTTTGTGACAGGAAACTTTACCATCCACATTTTACAGGGTAAAGAATGAAGGCACTGACAGCTTTAGTGCATTTTCCAAGCTACATAGCTGGTACGTGGCCAAAGCAGGATTCCAACTCAAGCATTTGACTTCCGAGTGCATGGTCTAGACCACTATACTGTACCACTCTCACTATATTCAACAGAAGTATTTTGTAAACAAGAATGTTATGTTTCTAATGTGGATTTAAGTCTTTGGGAATACCCGTTCAAAGTTATTGAAATAATACAATCACCACTACTCTATGATAACACTGATATTTCAGGAAATATTTGCCAGTGTCTTGACCCTTTACTCACTGGTGTGGTGCAAAGATACAGTGTTACGCTGTCTACAACTAGGTGAACTGATATTCTTGTGTGAAGAGGAATGATGTCTGTGAACACTACATAGTATTTATTTAATAAGTTGACATTGAGTTCAAATTCTCAGTTAGACATTTCTGATCACTAGGTAGCTGCTTAATGGGGTCCAAAGAGTGACTATGTCATGCTTTTCCTTGAAAACAGGTCAGGGCTATTGAATTCCATTTTTCAGGCATTTTACTATCTCATGAATTTATAAAAAGAATATAGTTGGAATTAGAAACCAAAGTGAAGCTATTGTTAACATAAAAATGTTCAGATATGTAAATAATTTTTTTGTGAGTGTATTTGAGCCAAATTGTGGACAATTGCCAGGAAGCAGTATCTCAGCGGATTGGGATAATGCTCCAGAGAATGGCATTTTCCCCCCATCTATTTTTATACATTGCAATCAAAGGAGGGGATGTAGGTGGGTTACATGAAATCCATTGGTGATAGATGAAAGAGGTGGGGAGAAAGGGTGGTGGAAACCTCTGGGATTGGATAAAAAGTAAAATGATAGACACATATTTAGGGGGTGCAGGATAGCCAACAGTCAACAATCAACATGAAAACAGTGAAGGAATTTTTGGTATCTGTCCTGGTGTCCAGGCACATTAGGTTGTGTGCCAAGGGGTCCAGAAAAAGATAAGTTATAAGTTACCCAGGTATTTCAAGGATATGTTATCCTAGATGCAAAAAAGGAAATAGACTCAGTTAAGGTAAAAATTAACTTTGTCAGGGAAAATACCTGCCTACAACATGACTACCCACCATAACTGCTTTTTGTTAAATTTATAATTTCAGACCATCTTTAGGTTTTTGTGGTTACTTTAGATATTTAAGTTTGCAAGACTGTGATGCAGGCCTTTCCCGAGCTTGTAAGGTTAGCATGGGGCCTTTTTTTCTTTCTTCTTCACGCTATCTGGTGTGGGTGGTTTGAATCACTTTGAACAGAAGTAGATATATATCATAGTTATTATCCACAGACAAGGCCTCATTATTATCCTGAGGACTTATCATTTGTGAGTAGCAGAAAACTCCCATCTGCCAGCATGTGGATCTGTTGGTTCTGAAGCACTCTACCTGCTCCGGAGTTGCAGGGGTGTTAGCAACCATGGAGTGGCCTTCTAGTGACTCATGGAGATTGATGTATAAATACTCTAGTGTGGGATGAATTAATTCTGAAGTATAGATTAATTCAGATTCCCTGTGGGATTAAATTCCAGTTGCTTAGTATGGCTGGTGGTGATCATTAAATAACCTGGCATTGTAGATCCCAACCTTGTTTTGGCCATGAAGCTATCAGAAGATTGAAAAGTTGTTGCTTGTTGGAGCTTGTTTTTTTGTGGCATTTTATAACCTCAGGTATCCTGTTGGAGGATGAGAGGTGACTTTGAGATGAGCTGTTCCAGCTAAAGTCCCCTAGAACAATCATTAGACATTTGTGTCTGACCATTGAAGATCCCTGAGTCCTAGAAGAGCTGCCAGCTGAATGTAGAGATTAGTTGAGCTGGCCCAGAAAAAAGAATCATCTGGATGAATGATGGAAGTGTGAGAAACTATACATTGAGTGGCCAGATTATTATGATCTTTGAATGCATAATAATCTGGTCACTCCTCTGTGTGTGTGTCTCTGTGTGTGTGTGTATTAGAGGCCTGGTGCATGAATTTGTGCATGGGTGGGGTCTTGCCAGGCTGGCCAGGGGGAGGAACATGGGCTAATGGCCAGCCTGCCTGCTGGTCGTACTCCTGGTCGAGGGGACAATTTGCATATTAGCCTTTTATTATATAGATATACAATGAGTGGTCAGATTATTATGTGTTCAGAGATCAAAACAATCTGGCCACTCAGTGTATATGTTCATATCTAAAGTCAGTAGGTGTTGGACTGGTTTGTATGGCACAAATGAGCCAACATACTTAACAACTTACTCTCTATGGCTGCCTTCCCTTACCCATAGCTCTCCTTGCTATTGAAGTTTCCTGAACCTTCCAAATAAATATTCACTTAAATCTGATGTCAGGATCTATATACTTCTTGAGGAACTTGAACTAAGACCCTGTTGATTTCATTTTTACATTCAATGAAGTCTTTTTTCCTTAGGAATTGTCTGCAGGGATTGTGAATTAAATGGCACTGAACAAGAAATAGAGCACAAACAGACTGTGCTCGTTTGAACTATCCCACAGAGTTCTCAACCTGGACAAGCTCACATACTCTGCCTGGAGGACACACTTCCTGATTTCCCCAAACCAGAGTAGCATGCATGACCTCAGTTCTTCCCCATCATGCCAGTGAGAAGCCCTTCCTAAACCACAAGGCAGAGGGAAACTTGTCTCCCTGGGCAGGGATCAAAGTACAGGTTTGGTTCCACTCCTCTTGGCTATTTCTGTGGAACTCCTTTATTCTTTCATCAAGTTACTATCAATGTGATTTGAATGAAAAAGAGAAGTTAAAAAACCTACTGGCTTTACGAATCAAAGAAACTAGATTTCCTTTGGATGTTCTTTAGGTAGCAAAAAATAAAGAGAAAGCTTAAGTTCTATTGTAAATGGATAACCAGAAACAGACAACATATCAGATAAAACTGCAAGACAACAACAACAAAAATAACCCTAAAAGACCAACTAATTGTGTTTGATATCATGGCAATAGGACCTGTGTGTGTGTGTGTGTGTTTGTGTGTGTGTGTGTGTGTGTGTGTGTGTGTGTGTGTGTGCATGTGTGTGTGTTGGGGAGCATGCCAGTATGGGACTGGGAGAAATTAAAGAAAGCAAGTTACATTTGAAGGGTAGATGTCTTCATAAACTCGCAGATATAATTACTTTATAAATACTTTAACCCAAAACATTTTTCAATATAGTTATGTGGCTCAAAATTTTCCAAATGTGTTTTCTTTAACCAATCTTCATGTGGTGGCTATATGAATCTGGGAACATAATTGTGGTAATTCTTATTAGCATACATCAAAAGTTAGTATAATGATTAATGTCTTAAATTCAGTGAAAACTTATCCTGTTTATGTAAACCTACAAAGAGAACTACTTACCAGATATATAGTCTTATAGAATTGATTATTTATTCTACCAGCATCTTTCTCTGGGGAACTTTTGCATTTGCTTGACATAGGACTTTGGGACTATTAATATTACTTTGGATTCCCACTGTAGCATCTGACATTGCTTCAGTGTAAGAGTGGTTGCTATTTATCATCATTTGAGGTGGCAAGATTAGACAATATTTCTAAGACGTATTATCCAAATTATTTTCTGTCACTCAATGAACAGCTACTCCACCCAACTTCTAATGCCTATTAAGTATATTTTCTTTAGCATTTGGTTAAAATATAAAGCATTTTTTCATTGAAATGCAATATACATTCATTATAGCTGATTTTTAGAGTAAACGTGTAAAAACGATATAAAAATTATAATATGATTCAAATACTTAGGAGCAGCCACTAATAGCATTTAGTGTATGTCCTTCCAGATTTTGTTTTGTTTGAGTGAAAAGGTACATTTATTTTTAGCCAAATTTGCATTGTAGTATATTTAAAAAAGAATACACTTTTAAACATAGAACTATTTTATAGTTACCTTTAAAACCTTCAAATATTTTAACATCATGCTAATGGCTTCATCATATCTCAATGCATGAATGTTCATAGCTTGTTTTACTTAGCCCCTATTGTTAACTTTTATGTTATTTCCTTTAATCTTTATTGTTGAGATTATTACAGATGTCCCCCCCCCCCCAGTGCTCCCCTCCACCTGGTTCCTGCCCAGCCCCAGGCCCTTGCCACCCTATTGTCTGTGTCCATAGGTAATGCATACATGCATTTAAGATCTTTGCTTAGTCTCTTCCCGCCCGCCTACCCCGCCACCCCCCCCCCGCCCCTTCCCTCTGAGAATAGTCAGTCTGTTCTGTTTCTATTTTATTCACCAGTTTATTCTGTTTTTTAGATTCCATTGTTGATAGGTATGTATTTGTTGTCATTTTGTTGTTTATATTTTTGAGCTTTTTCTTTTTCTTCTTCTTCCTCTTCTTAAAAAATACCCTTCAACATTTCATATAATACTGGCTTGGTGTTGATGAACTCCTTTAGCTGTTCCTTGTCTATGAAGCTCTTTATCTGATCTTCCATTCTAAATGATAGCTTTGCTGGGCAGAGTAATCTCAGTTGTATTTTCTTGCTATTGATCGTTTTGAATATTTCTTGCCATGCCTTCTGGCCTGCATAGCTTCTGTTGAGAAATCAGCTGACAATCATATGGGCATTTCCTTGTAGATAACTGTTTTTCTCTTGTTGCATAAGATTCTCTCTTTGTATTTAGCCCTTGGAATTTTAATTATGATGTGTTTTGGTGTGGTCCTCTTTGGATTCCTTTTGCTTGAGATTCTCTGCACTTCCTGGACTTGTAAGTCTATTTCTTTCACCAAGAAGTGGGTGCTTTTTGTCATTATTTCTTCAAATAGGTTTTCAATATCTTGCTCTCTCTCTCTCTCTCTCTCTCTCTCTCTCTCTCTCTCTCTCTCTCTCTCTTCTTTTGGCACCCTCATAATTTGGATGTTGGTACTCTTGAAGTTGTCCCAGAAGCTCCTTACACTATCTTCATATTTTTGGATTCTTTTTTCTTTTTGCTCTTCTGGTTGTTTTTGTTTGTTTGTTTGTTTGTTTTTTTGCTTCCTCATATTTCAAATCATTGATTTGATTTCTAGAATCCTCTACTCTACTGTTGAATCCCTATTTATTATTCTTTATTTCAATCAGTTTTTGCCTAATTTCTAACTGGTCCTTTTCCATTATTTGGAGATTTATAAAAGATTCTTAAGTGGCCTTATACCATGGTTTTGGACTCCATAGCCAGTAGTTTGCTTTCTTCCATCTCTTTCATTTGTGACAAGTTTCTTTGTCTTGCATTTTGGCTGTGTTGTTTTTATGAATTGGGTAGAGCTGCCATATCTCCTTGAGTGGGTAGATTGGCCTTGTGTAGTAGGTGTTTTATAGGGCCTACTATAGGGCTCAACCTCCCCAGTCACCTCTTTGTGTGCTACGAGCATAGTCTTATTGTAGTTGAGGCTTGATTTCTGTTGGTGTCACTGGGAGGAATTTACCTCCAGGCCAGTTGGCGGTGGGAACCAGTTTCGGGCTATAGTGGAAGAACTGCTATGCAGGAGGTGCCCCTGTGAAGGAGGACTTGCTTCATTAGGGTTCACTAAGTCTGCCCCTTGAGTGTGTCGCTTATACATATATAGAGTTGTAATCTGGTGTGGTCTAACACTGACCACTGGGTACACTGGCTCTTAGGTCTCCAGGAGGTGCAAAATCAGCTACCACCTAAGGGCAACAAGCAGGTTCCTCCTTACACTGCCATCTTCAAATCTCTCCATTTATGTTATTTTTAAGTTTGCATTTACTGTTTCACACAATGCCAAAATCTTTGTAACTGATGTTTTTCTGCCCTTCTGTGACAGGTAATTAACAAACATGCAGCAGTTTTATAATGTAATGTTAGGTAGTGACAAGTGCTGTGAAGGAAAAATTCAGTGGCATAGGAGGGTAAAGAAAGAGAGAGAGAGAGGCACTACTTTTCTAGATAGGAGGCCAGGGAAGGCCTCTCTGAGAAGACAGCATTTCAGCAGAGACCTGAAGGGAGAGAGTATAACCCATGCAGATATCTGTAGTGCATGGAGATGCCCTAATGGAAAGCAGTGATGGGGGGGGGGCAGGGTGCTTGGCAAGAAAAAAGAGGCCAGTGCCTATAGATGGAAGAAATAAAGGGGAAAGTATGAGGAAATGAGGGTCATAGATACTGCAGGGTAATATAGGGTCCAGCCCATGTAAAGAATAGATTTGATTTGATGTGTAACAGGAAGCTAGCTGAAACTTCAGAGAAAGACATGATGTGACCGGTTAACCTTTTGTTACTGCTGTAAATTTTTCTAATTTTTGCTTTCACGGTCTTGTCCAATATCACTAAGATAGGAGGATTTTTTACCCCAAAATTTTATTTCTTTTTTTCTTTATTGATTAAGGTGTTATAGATGTGTCCTTATCGCCCCATTCCCCTCCACCCACTCTCCCCCCCACTCATGCCCTCACCCCCCTGGTGTCTGTGTCCATTGGTCAGGCTTATATGCATGCATACAAGTTGCCCCCCAATTTCTCTCACCTTTGTGTTCTTTCTCTGCCAAAAGCATAACTAAAATTTCCGAGGCTTTATAGAAAGTTTTACAGAGAACTTGGGTGAGTAAAATTTCTTTGGATTTCCAGAAACAGACTGTATGTACCACAGACAACTCTAGCAAACTTCACCGGAAATTGATGGTGTATCATTCAGAATCCCAGGAAGAGGTCCATCTAGGCCTTGGGAGCAGGGCTGCTCCAGGGGCCTCAGCGGCAACTGTTGGTGGTACTTGTTCTGTACGTTCACATTAGTGAGACCCACAGTTTCTGGGTTCCTTTGTTTAAAAAGTTCTAACACTGGGAGAGAGCATTTGATTGGTTTGGCTTGACTCTGGGATCCTCTTTTGAACCAATCAACTCGAGTCAAGGGGCCATGGCAATGAAAGCACACTTGCTTGGAGAAGCTCCCTGTGGGTGAGATGCATGGTTTCCAGCAAGGCTGCCCTGACAAGCTTCCATGGAGTGGTCTGTGACTACTGTGTGGGCATTACCCATAGGTTTTGTTTCTGCATTTTGATGGAGGCAGACCCCTGAAGCAGGGACTTCTGGGTAGTATGCACATCCCTGCCTTCTTCCTCTATGGAGAGCTGATATCCTACACAATTAGGTTGCAAAGTCTTTTTTTAAACATATATATTTTTTGGATTTTTTACAGAGAGGAAGGGAGAGGGATAGAGAGTGAGAAACATCAATGAGAGAGAAACATTGATCAGTTGCCTCCTGTACACTCCCTACTCGGCATGTGCCCACAAACCAGGTACATGACCTTGACCAGAATCAAACCAGGGACCCTTGAGTCTGCAGAACAATGCTCTATTCCAGGGGTGGGCAAACTTTTTGACTCGAGGGCCACAATGGGTTCTTAAACTGGACCGGAGGGCCGGAACAAAAGCAACCTGACCATGCTGGCACTCTCATCTTGGGCTGCTGGTGAAGGAGCGGAGGGGAGAGCAAGAGAACCCTCCGCTCTTTCGGCTCCGAGGGCCAGATAGAACAGCCAAATGGACCGGATCCGGCCTACGGTCCGTAGTTTGCCCACAGCAGCTCTATTCACTGAGTCAAACCTGTTCCACTGAGCCAAACCGGTTAGGGCAAGTTACAAAGTCTTGTCAGCAAACACTTTGTGTCTCATTGCACAAAACAAAGGTCGAAATGTATTTTTGGTGTTTACTTTTGCTTTGGACCCTCTTCTTCATGACACGGATGCTGCCCTGAAACTCTCCACAGTTACGGGTTCTGTTTTATATTCCTAAAAGATTTGCTGCTAACTTGGCAGGCAGAAATAGGTTTATTGTGGATAAACTTTTGCCCACTCTCCTATGTACTGCTGTGCCAAGAATATGGAATTTGGAGTCCAGGAGACAGTAGTAAGTTTGGTTCTTGGGAAACTGTGAGATAGAGATTACTGAGCCGAGGTTTATTGGACAGTGGACTGTGGATCAGTAAGATGTGGCAGAGGGAGAAGGTGAACTAGGATGCAATTGCAACAGGGGTCTCTGGAGCTGAAGTGGACATTTAGGCTTACCTGGAAGTGAGGCAGTGACCAGGATTCTGTGCTCAGTGGTGAGTGGTGAGTAGGGAAGGCTCATCTTGGGGGAGCAGATCCCTAAGGCTTAAGGCAGTGTCCTGAGAGGGGTGCTGCTGTGAATTCTTAGCCAGCAATTCTACCAGCAGCTGGGGAAGAAGTGCTTTGCTCATGACGTACAGGGTGATTAGAGGGAGGGTCTGGTTGGTCCATAACATCCACTCCAAAGACTTAAATGTCAATTCTACTCTACCACAATAGCTTCTGAGGCAGCAGGCAACGTAGAGCCTAAGTCCATTGAAAACTACAGATATTTACATTACGATTCATAACAGTAGCAAAATTACAGTTATGCAGTAGCAATGAAAATAATTTTATGGTTAGGGCTCACCAGAACATGAGGAACTGTATTCAAGGGTCATGGCATTAGAAAAGTTGAGAACCACTGGTCTAATCAATCCTGAAAGGAAGAGGGAAGGTTCTCACGGGATCCTAGAAAATCCCTCCCAGCCGACCTCCCGAAGGCACAGCACATCATGTTGCTTCTTATTTTCTTTAATTGACACTTGGACTCTTCTGGTTCACCCCCCTTGAGAGCTTAAAAATTCAGCTCACATATCTGAGCTGCAGTGTATACTATGAGGATTGTGCTGTAAGGTAAGGAAATGAAAGAAATGTCCTCCAGGGATAGAAGTAAGACCAGTCAGTGACCAGGATGAGAATCCCTGTGCTGGAGGGAAAAGGGGCATTCCCGGAACTCCCAGGCTCTGGCAGCCTGTGTCAGACTCTTAAGTTGTCATGGTGACTCCCAGCAGAGATGCCAACTTAGGTTTTGGACTTACCCAGCCTGCAGTATCTGAACCAACTCAAAAAGAAATACACCTTTATGTAAGCCTCCTTTTTCCTTTATTATCATTACTGGGGGCCCAGTGCACAAATGTGTGCACCTTGAAAGGAACTGTGGGTTTGCAAGGCTGCAGTAGGCACAGGGGCAGGTCTTGGCCCATCCTCCCATCTCCCGCCCAGCCCTCCTGCTGTGGCCCCTAGTTCCCTGTCTGCTGGCAGCCCCAATCCCTCCACCGCCACCCCCTGCTCATACCCACTGCCAGCTCGGGAGTGATTGGAGCTGGCACCATCAGTGGGTGTGAGCGGCAGCTGCTGCCCCAATTGCCCCTCAGGAGCAGGGGGAGGTAGAGAAGCATTCAGGGGTGATCAGGGCTGGCAGCTGCTGCCCACTCACTGATGGTGCTGAGCAATTGGGACTAGCACTGGACACTAGCAATGGGTACAAGCAGTGGTTCTGGCACCGGCTGTGGGTGAGAATGGGGCCAGTGCCAGCAGCAGGTGCAAGTGCTGAGCACTATTGTGGCACATGGGAACAAAGAGTTTTCAGTAACCACCAGAGGTTTGCCCTGATGACAGCAACCAGTGCCTGACCTTGGTCTGGTGCCCCCGCTCACCTGCTCTACCATCCTGCCATGGCTGATGCCTGCCATGTTCTGCACGTGCCCCCTAGCGACCAGTTGTTTGGTTGTTCTGGTTGGCTTGCCATTCAGTTTATTTGCATATTACCTTTTATGATATAGGATTATTTTTACTAGAGGCCCGGTGTATGAAATTCGTGCATGGGTAGGGTCCCTAGGCCTGGCTGGCAACCAGGGCTGATTGGGGCCTTCCTTCATTCCACCTGCCACCTGGTGGTCAGTGCACATGATAGCAAGTGGTCAAACTCCTCATCAGTGGAACTTCTGAGGGAACATTTTGCATATTAGCCTTTTATTATATAGGATAATTCTTTTTTGTTGAAAGTATTGCATATATTCCCTTTTTCTAGCCACTGACACCCTCCAGCTCCCCCTCTGCTGGCCCACCCTCCCAACCTCAAGCCTTCAGCACCTTATTGTCTCTGTCCATGGGTTATGTATATATGCATACAAGATCTTTGGCTAATTATCTCCTACCCACCCACCCACCCACCATCCTCTGTCTTCCCTTGAGATTCTGCTCTGTTCCATGTCTCTGGATCCACTCCATTCATCAGTTTATTTTGTTACTTAGATTCCACATATGAGTGTGATCATGTGATACTTGTCTTTCTCTGACTGACTTATTTCACTTAGCATGATACTCTCCAGGTCCCTCCATGCTGTCTCAAAGGGTAAGAAATTCTTCTTTTTTATTGCTGCATAGTATTTCATGGTATAAACGTACCACAGCCTTTACTGATGGGCACTTGGGCTGTTTCCAGATCTTAGCTATTGTAAATTGTGCTAATATGAACATAGGGATGTATACATTCTTTCTGATTGATGCTTCAGGTTTCTTATGACATATTCCTAGAAGTGGGATCACTGGGTCAAATGGCAGTTCCATATTTACTTTTTTAAAGTAAACTCCATAATATTTTCCATAATGGTTGCACTAGACTGCATTCCCACCAGCAGTGTACTAGGATTCCCTTTTCTCTACATCCTCACCAGCACTTGTCATTTGTTGATCTGTTGATGTAGCCATTCTGACAGGTGTGAGGTGATACCTCATCGTCATTTTAATTTGCATCTCTCTAATGATCAGTGACTGAGAATTTTTTCATACGTTTCTTACAAAAATTCTCTCTTTTTTAAAAAGATAGTGGAATCATTTGTGGTTTTTTTTTTCATATATATTTTTTATTGATATCAGAGAGAAAGGGCCAGGGAGAGATAGGAACAACAACAATGAGAGAGAATCTTTGATTGGCTGCCTCCTGCACATCCCCCACTGGGGATGTGCCTTTGACCAAATTCGAACTTGGGACCCTACAGTCCACAGGCCGATACTCTACCCAGTGAGTAAGGTTCCTTTTTCTAGTGGCATATGAAGGGCTTTATGTGCATGTAAACCCAAAGAAAACAAGGTTGTTTGGAGCACTCACGTGGTCACAGATATGTTTTAAATTGCTTGGTGAGTAACTGATATTCATGCACCTAATGCTAATTCAACAGTACATTTAAACTTAAATTGAAATAAAGTATTTCCATACTATTGTGAAAATCCACTTTTACTTTGCTAAAAAAATTGCATGTTTTATTCTTCTTTCTGGAAAAGAATCTAATGTTGCAGCCAATATGTATTATTTGATTAAAGGTATTGCTCCATAAATGGCTACGTCTAACCTGGGTCCTCTCATGTTTATTTTCCCATCTGGCTTCACTTAGTAAATTTCAGATTCCCCAATGTAATGAGTTCAATAGGGGTCAATGGATTCTGCATCAACTGGTTTGTTTACTTATTTCCACTTGACCGAGGTTAAAAAGTCAAGCTTTCTTGGCAGGAGAAGTTATTTGAAAAGGAATTGTCATGTTGTGGGAATGGGCAAAATATATCTGAAATTTCTACTTATCTGACTGTAGAGAGCTTGACTAATTAAAAAAAAATGGCTCATTTGTTTAATCACAGCTTGGCTCCAATGGCGATATAAAAACATGTCTATTAGGACTGTGTCTCTTATTCTCTGTGATCCACTGTCAATGTGAAGGACTGGCTGTGCTTTTGTTCTTTGGACCTGCCTGATGTTTTGGGTGTGATCTGGCATGTGCATCAAAAAGTAAAAATGGTATAGATAGACATGCCACAGCTAAGACTACTCTGAATGTGATTTGTAACAGAGAAGAAAAATTAGTAAAATCTTGAACACGTTATTATTCTCCCCTTTTGTTCCCAAGGTTATCATTATCCTTTGACTCAGAATTGTGAACACATGAAAGTGACTCCTATTGTAAAATGAAAAACCCCTTAAACTCAAGCACATTAAAAAAATGCAATCCCATTTTCACTCTCCAACGTATTGGAGTCAATACATACTTAAGACGATAATTAACCTTAGCAACGGATAAGATAAACAGTAGCATGCTTTGTGTATGAGCTGTAGCCAAAATTCCAAGTTTAATCTGGGAAATGTAAATACAATTATCCCTCTTCTAACACAGGATCAGGGTTCCTCAGCCTCAGTGCCAGTGACATTTGAGACCGGATAATTCTCTGTCTTGTGCACTGCAGGATGCTTGGTAGCATCCCTGGCCTCTACCCACCAAATGCTGGTACCACCACCAACCCCCCAACCCTCTTTCCCAGCTGTGACAACCACAACTGTCTCTAGACATTGCCAAGTGTCCAGGGGACGAGGGAAGGAGCAACATCACCCCTAGAGGAGAATCTGTACTAAAAACTTTCCAGGTGATGTTCAGTATTTCAAGTTGAAAGCACAACTTACCTATGGAAAATATTGGAAAGATCAATAATCTTTGCTAGGAAGGTTTTTTTTAATAATAGGAACAAGATCATATATTTGATAGACGGCGGCTAGAAGAAATAGCTTCGTGTGGACTTTCCAGTGCTATGATTTATTGACACATTTAGAGGGGTGGGGATTACAAAGCTTTTCTGTTTTCAAGCCCACAGGATTTAATGGCATGCTGGAAAAATTATGGTTAAAGTAACTGAAGTGTAAATTGTATAATTCTCATATTGACTTCGTTTCAAGGGAGAAAATAGCATTTAGATTTAGAGAGAAACAAGTTGCCAACAGTTTGGGGAAATCTCCGGGTATGCCTAACCATGCCAACGACCATGGGACTGAAATGATGCCTATCCTTTCTGATGTTGCCACCGAGAATCGTATTTTAATCCTTTTGTCCGCACGACTTTCTTATTTATAGCATCCAAGTACAGGACCGAGAGTACCGTTATTGTTAATAAGTTTCAGTCAACAAATCTTCATGTGTATGGGTTTGTTTTTCTTCTTATGTTTCTGGTAAGTTTATTTATCTTTATAGTTCTCTAGAGTTAAATAGAGTGGACTCAAAATATATCAGCTTTAGGATTGATGACAACTGGCCTTATGATTAGATTTTTATGCATATGAATGTGTGTGTGTGTGTGTGTGTGTGCATCAGTTCTTGGGAGGACACCCATTTCCCTTCCCTTTCCCCTCATTTATAAGCATCTCCCCTTCATTGAACATTGAAAGGAAAATGTATTTTCAAGATCTGTTGAGTTTTAACTCAGCCAGACCCAGATTCTGCATCAAAGTGCATTTTAGAAGTGAGAATACCCCAAAATTTACAGAAGCTCAGTCACCTTCCTCTCCCAGGTCCGTCTTGGGTTAGCCTGTGAATGCGGTGGGTTGGCTTTCCCTGGGCTGCTCCCCTTGGGCACCCACTCCCCCCCACAGCTGCTGGCCTTCCAGGGCTCCCTAGTGAGCTGCCTCCTCTCAATCTAAGCATCCTGACAGACTCCCTCTTAACTACGTGAGGTTGGGTAGTTTGTGTGCTCCCATCACTTTTACCACCTCCCCTTTTCTCAAAGATAATCCAGAATTTCAAAGTTTAAAGGAAATAAAGATACACTTTGAAATCTCGCACTCAATTATGATCTCCCAATCCTGCCTTTTCCTCTCTCCCTCAGCCACAGTTGACCACTGTTGTAAGTTTCTTAGATGCCACCACATAGATTTTTTTCACTTAACAGTTTTTCTTAGGTGATCTTTCTGTAGTCATACACAAGAAGCTTGCTTACTATTTCTTTTGGCTGTAAATACTATTCATTACATAAATGTGCAATGATTTATTGGACCATTCCCTTATAGATGGACACTTGCATTTAGCGCTGTTCTTTTACAACCATATCAGCAGTGAGGAATATGTAATCATTAGTGTTTGCACAAGAGTAAGTATACTATATGGAGGATTAATTCACAAAGTGAAATTGCAGAATCAAGGGGAATATGTGGTTCTAGTGTTGATAGATATTGGTATATTATCTTTCATATGGATAATCTGAACAGCTTCATATGAGAGTAGTTATTTCTTCACAGCCTGGCTAATAGAGTGTTACCACAATTTTAAATTCTAATGATGTGACAAATAATAATGGTGTAGTGTTGTTGTTTTTTAATCCTTACCCAAGGACAGGTTCATTGATTTTAGCGAGAAGAAAGGGGAGAAAGAGAGAGAAACAATCATTGGTTACCTCTCACACTTGCCCCAACTGGAAATAAACCTGCAACCTATATATGTACCCTTACCCGGAATCAAACCCATGACCTTTTGGTGTATGGGACCATGCTTCAACCAGCTGAGCCACACCGGCTAGGGAAATAGGGTAGTTTTAATTCACATTTATCTTTTTTATGAATGAGGCTGAGATCCATATTGATTGGGTTCTTTTTAATTCCTCTTAGATCTTGCCCCCGAAACGCTAGTAATTTTAGGCAATATGAAGTCCCGTGGGGGCTGTTCGGAAGGTAGGACCCTCCCTCTACCTCTAGCTGTGACAGGACGTCAAGGCTGACACAGCTCGGAGAGTGTGCCTAACCTGTTTGCTCTGTTTCTCTTGGAGTGAGCCTAATATTTACCTATCAAGTTGCTGAATTTCATAGCTACTCATTTGTATTTTCTTCTGATAATTTATATATTCTAAGACTACCAGTTTTATTAAAGCATTTTTGTTAGTTGTGATGCTAAATACTTTCTCTTTGGAAATTATCTGGATTTGTGACTAAAGGATAATACCTTTCATTGCTGCAAATCTGAAATATATTTCCTCCACTCCCTTTAAAAGAAAGCCAACAACAACAACAAAAAAAACTTTTTAAAAAAAATTTTGTTTGTTTCTGATAAAAAATTATCTCCTGGGTATCCTATCTTCTATACAGATGGCTGTAGCAGATACCAATAAGTGAATGCATTCATATGGGTATTCATAGAGGCATTCAACACCCAGCTGCTAGTCATTGTCTACTGTGTGCTAGGGACTTACCGTTTTCTATCACAGCCCAGCAATGGCAGACATTTGGGTCCTCATCAACTTACCTACCTTGTGTGTGTGGGAAGGGCTGTGCATGGATAGCACGCATTGCTTGATCTATCAGAAGATCAAGACTGGCAATTGGGATATCAAGTTCTGTTTTTGGATTTGCCCTTCTCTTTGCTGTGAGTATTGGGGCAAGCTCTTGTATTTCTACTGGCCTTCGCTTTCTCTTCTGTGCAAAGTGTGATGCTGACTAGAATAGATGATATTTACATCCCTTCCAGTTTTAACATTCCAAGACCATCATGCCCATATGCTACTTTTACAATAATAAAATAAAAAACCCACAAAACTTCCAAATCTGCATTTACGGACTAACAAAAATAATCGCGGCCCCTCCTTTTGGTAGGCACCCCTCCAAGTATTCACAGCTATTCCTTTTCCATCTGAAGGGAGCGGCCACACATTTTCCACGGGAATATATTGGAACTTGCTGCTATATGTAAACATGAGCATCTTAAGAAGTTCCCCAGGGCTTTATGCAGCAGAGAAGAGAGCACCGGAAGGCTGGGCTCTCGGGAAGGACTCCTTTCAGAACTCATTTAGCTTGACCTTCCCGGGACACAGCGTTGCTGCCCAGCCAAGCCTCTAGATGGCACAGGAGCACCGCTGCCAGCGCGTGACTGGCCAGGCTTCTGGCCTGCCAGGAGCCACCAGGTTCAGTGATTTAGGTGTGTAGGGAGTAAGCAGTGTTGCTGCATTGTTAAATCATGGCTAATGTGTATTTTTAGGCCCGTGTACATCCTTTACCCCTTTAAAAAAGAGTTGATTAAATATATAGGCGAGTTGTATTAGGATGTGTAATACAGGACATCACTTTTAAAATGAAAAGCATCCTTGGAAGATTGGCCTGCCAGTATTGTAGACGCAGCGGCAGGTGGGGCCGTGCAGAGACCCTAAGAAGGTGGCCGGGGAGCAGAGTGGTGACAGTTCCCGTTCAGGACTCCCAGTGGTTGGAAGATGAATCCCAGATAAGTTAGTAATCCATGTTAAATGGGGTTGTTGAACAACCTGCATCATGGGAATGGAAGAGAATCTGAGGCAGTGAGCAGGCATCCTAACGCCGTTTTAGAGAGACCTTGCTGCTCAAATGAAAGAAGGTGCTTACTTCTTCCCACCAAGTCTACTAGGTTCACAAAGTTTTGCCGACAGCAAGCTCAGAGGCCTATGTGAGCGGGCACACCACTGCCACTCCGTCAGCATCTCAAAAGGACAAGTCTGATGCTTCACAAAACCAGCATAAACATTCTTGTCCACACAGGTTTTCAGAAGGAAGAGGGAAGAGCTGTGTGTTCCCGGATGCCTGCATCAGAGCTTTGTGCTACCAGGCTTTAGCTGAAGTTGGTACCCTAGGGAAGCACTACCACAGGAATTGTAGAGAACTTACAGAAAATGATATTTTGAATATTTTTGTAACATATTGAAAGAAAATGTATTATAGTTATGTAAATGTAGGCCTCTTGGGGAAAATAGGACATGTTAAACCAGTATAATTGCAGCAAGAGGTGACAGGCAAATCTTTTTTAAAGTCCCACTGTCTTTGCCCTGATGGGTTTGGCTCAGTGGATAGAGTGTCGGCCTGTGGACTGAAAGGTCCCAGGTTCGATTCCGGTCAAGGGCATGTACCTTGGTTGCAGGCACATCCCCAGTAGGGAGTGTACAGGAGGCAGCTGATCGATGTTTCTCTCTCATCAAAGTTTCTAACTCTCTCCCTCTCCCTCTCCCTTCCTCTCTGTTAAAAAAAAATCAGTAAAATATATTAAAAGAAAATAAAGTCCCACTCTCCTTGTCTTTTCATATTTTGGCCTAATTTTTTTCATTCTCAGTGAAGTTTCCCCCATATGTTAACTGGGAAAGACATGGATAGTGATAATGGAAGACAATGGAGGGAGGGCTTTAAGTAATTTCTAGGTACTCACAGATACGTTTACCTGAATATGGATGAAAAAAACCATATTTTTTAAATTTAATTTAATTTAATTTTTTTTTATTAAATTATTATCTGTGTACATATATACACTTTTGGTTCTCACACAGAAGCGGCAGCACATCTAGATGCCATTATAAAAGTTATACCCTGTTCTGTGGCCAGGAGAGTGAAGAACTGGGGAAACCTGAGCTTTCTCTTCTGCCCTGCCTCCAAGTGGCAGAGCTAGCAGCAAGTCTTGGAGCTGGCAAACCTTTCCAGGCAGAAGCCTTTCCTGCAGGCCTCGCAGATTCCATATCTCTGGGCAGCCGTTCTGAGCTGCATGACCTGCTTGTCTTCCCACTGCATCGCTGCACCGGCCTATGATCTCTCCACCTCCCATGGGGAAGGGACCAGCGGTCCCTGTGGCCCCGAAGCAGGCCCCTCTTTGCAAAGCAGATGCTTTGATTCCTGCCCTGCCCAATGAGGGCAAGTCACACATAACGGAGACAGAGACCCTGGGGATGTTACAAAGGCTTCAGTAGATACCACTCTAAATAGTGGCTTACATCCATTCATTCAAATTGCAGCATATGCCTGTAACGTGCCAGGCGCGGTGCTGCACACCATTGATAAGAAGTAAGAGTAGGGCATGATCCCCGCTCTCAGATGTTAATGGAAGAGAGATGGGTGAAGACAAAGGAGTCTTTATACTGCCCACACACCTGGTGTCTGATTAGCCTGTTGCTTTCCTGGAGTCATTCTCATTGAGAGCTGTGGTGCTTGCTGGCGACTTATTTGTACGGGGTGTGCTGGGGTGAGGAAAGACAAAGAAAGCGATCTCAACAGTATGTCAAGCTGATCTTAGCATTGCAGATCACAGAACAACCTCTCCGGCAAAAAGACGTGAAGAGCTGGACTCTGTGTATTACAGCTTGCTTCATTAGGAAACGGCTTGCAGGGACATAGGGGACAATCTGCGGTCCAGGACATGACTGAGAATGACTACTTTTTGCCCATTTCTGTCTCTGTTGGGAGTACCCAAACTACACTCATAATGAGCTTCCTGAGATCTGCGACAAGACCATAGGGAAGGAGATAAAATTATCCCTCTTAAAAATTCAACCAAAAGGGAGAAGAGAGGAACTGCTTAGCACTTGGAGATTTTAGTTCTCCTGATTTATTATGTGAATAACGGATATATATGAGATTATGGGGGAAATCTGGGATAGTTTAAATTTACAGCCTTGGAAAGAGCAGATATGTGAATAGGGTTAATTGTTTTATAATGGGGCAATCTCAAGATAAAGGTCAACATTGGCAAAATGTTTGGAAGTAGGCTTCTGGGATAATGTCACTTTCAAATGGGAGGTTATTTTTTGCCATCCCTTTTCACATAAGTAATCATAATTTTACTGTACACATCAGTATGATTGCAGTGTGTAATATTATTTTGATGAAATATGAAACCTAACTGGATGCAAGCTACCAACTAGAAGAAATAGAATCATTAGGTTACAATAGGCACATAAATAAATGGACAAAATACATATTTCTTGCAGAAACTGAGGGATTGACTCTTTGAGAGGTGTGTGTGTGTGTGTGTGTGTGTGTTCCTATATGCCAAAATTTATAATGTGTGTTTGCCATCTTTATTAAAGTCTTTAAAATGTAAAAAAAATAAAGACACACATATTCATCTGGAGCATGAAGCAACCCCCCGGAAAACCTTTCAAAACTTCATCTTTATCCTAACGCCCAGAAGTGTCACATCATCCATCACCTGTAATTAATACATCACTTCCTCCCTTTCCTCCCTGAGCCCAGACATTGCAAAATGAGTCTGTGGCTTTGTAAAATAACACTATTTTCAACAATTTGTTTCCATGTCTGGACAGATGTAATGCTTAATTTGTCCATTTTGAAAATGTATTTATTTTGCTCAGTTTTGGTCTCTCATGCAAAGATATTCATACCTGCTACTACAAATATGGAATAAAAATCTTAATTTGGTAATATTAAATAAAAGCATTATTTTTTTGCAAACTTTTTATTTCAGTATGACAACAAGATTTATCAAAAGCTTCATGGTATTTAAGTAAGGTGAAATAGTTTTAAAAATATATATATATATTATTGATTTTTTTACAGAGAGAAAGGGAGAGGGATAGAGAGCTAGAAACATCAATGAGAGAGAAATATCGACCAGCTGCCTCCTGCACACCCCCCACTGGAGATGTGCCCACGACCAATGTACATGCCCCTGACTGGAATTGAACCTGGGACCCTTCAGTCCGCAGGCCAACGTTCTATCCACTGAGCCAAACTGGTTCTGGCTAAGGTGAGAAAGTTTTATGAAATGCAGAAAAATCTTCTAGTTGAAGAAAGGTCATGGGGCTAACATAAGCATTTAGTCTATTCAATGTTATATTTGTGCAGAAGTTACTGGTCATTGATTTCCCTCCTCCAGCATGGTTTCAAATTGGAAATAAGTATTAACATTTAGTGTATTAGATTGTCGTGCAGAGCATGTGCTCAATCAATACATAGTTATTTAAAGTTAATTTTGTATTGCCTTCCTTTATGGGAAGTAGCATTCATATAGATCCGTGGTCAGCAAACTGCAGCTCTCAAGCAACATGCGGCTCTTTGGCCCCTTGAGTGTGGCTCTTCCACAAAATACCATGGTCTGGGTGAGTCTATTTTAAAGAAGTGGCGTTAGAAGAAGTTTACGTTTAAAAAATTTAGCTCTCAAAAGAAATTTCAATTGTTGTAATGTTGACATTTGGCTCTGTTGACTAATGAGTTTGCCTACCACTGGTATAGATAATGCATGAGTATTTGCTCTAGCATCTTAATGTGTGCCTAAGCACACATAAGTTTATTTGATTATCAGTGATTTTATTGGCATGTGTGGAAATTCAAAACTGTGTATATAGTAATCCAGTTCAATAACTGAAAACTAACTCAGCTGGTGTTTTGGCTTTCCAATCCATGCTGAAATTTGATAGTATTTCTTGGAGACATACAAATCAGCATAAGGCAAACTCCATCCTTTGTCTCTTTCACCAGGGAGGATGGGTGTTAAAATATTTTGGTTTAAGCCGAAACCGGTTTGACTCAGTGGTCGAGCATCGGTCTGCGGACTGAAAGGTCCCAGGTTCGATTCTGGTCAAGGGCATGTACCTTGGTTGCGGGCACATCCCCAGTAGGGGGTGTGCAAGAGGCAGCTGGTCAGTGTTTCTCTCTCATCGAGGTTTCTAGCTCTCTATCTCTCTCCCTTCCTCTCTGTAAAATATCAATAAAATATATTTTAAAAAATATTTTGGTTTAAAATGACAATCAAAGAACACAGACATAAATGCAATTACAGTAGAAGAGTAATTATTGAATTATATAATTTCTCTAATTATGGCAATGAAAAGTTTGAAAGTAAAACAGATTCTCACTTTTTTGTGTGTGTCTGTGTAAGAATGTTAACATTTCCCCCCATAAATAATTAAAAGGTAGCTATATTACTTTTAAAGTTCTTCCCAGTGTTTAAGGCAAATGAACAACAAAAGATAGTAGGTAACTGAAGTCATTATTTGAATTACTTTCTCAAAAATTCTAACCAGCTATATATGTGCTACACAGTTGAGGACAGGACAGCTATTTTAACTGAAATAGATAAATAATACTTTCAGTTTGCTAATTTAATTAACATTTATCTGTATCTGAAAAAGTGCATTCACAATGTTACATTTTCTCTTCAGAAGGAGCTCTCGTTTTTTAGAAAGATGTAAATTAAATTCAGTGTCTTTTTTATCCTTAAAACACATCTGTAGGCCATCCAGGGGAAACGCATTACCAACTACATGTTGCTAAAAGATGAAATTGGATTTTATAAGCTGCCTTGAAAATTTTGACATGTTGAGTTACTTGCTCTAGTGGATTAGTTTAGCTCTCACACTGTTGAGTCTAACGGATCTAGTCTGTTTGATGAGTAACTCCTGTCCCTTGAAACTCCTTGGGGTCCCCAGAATCACAAATTACAGGAGAGTTCTACATGTGGGAGGTCAGGAGCTATTTGATGTGAGGGGCTAAAGGAAGTTCCTTCATAAACTCCTCTGTTATCCAGACCCCATGTAGTGGGATTATGCTCATACTCACAGGGTTCTATTCAAACGGATACTTCCAACTGAATGTTTAGTTCGGGACAAAGATAGAAATGCATTAAGTCTCACAAAATATCCAGAAATTATATTGGTTCGCATTGGTTTAGTTCCAGGAGCTGTAAGAAGACAGATAATACATAATTACTTGGAGGATGACATTTTTTTGTAAAATATAAAGGAGTTTTTGTTCTTTTCCATGTCCAGCTGGGCCTCAAATAATGTGGTTTCATTATCATGTTGATGAGATATTGTAGGAACCTAATTTGTTTATTATAATTAGCTGGTGGTATTTAAAAAATATATATATGTCCTTTTGCTTAAATTCACAAAACCTATTGGCAATGAGAACTTAACTGTAGTCCTGCCCAGTCCTGTAACCCCTGATAACCCAAGAAGTTCAGGCTGTCACATAAAGAACAAAAAGCATTTATTTGAGCAGAAGAGTCGCCATCCAGGAGGCACAGATTCAGATAGCAACTTACATTGTGCTCTGTCTGGAGGGTTTATAAAGGCGAAAAACACCAAGTGTGACTCTTCCATGCGAGTGAGGTTAGTAGGGATCGGCTAATTCCAATATGCAGGTAAGAGTGGTGAAGAATAGACAAGGAGGAGGTCATGGCCATGTGCGTCCACAGAGCAGTTGTTCCAGGATGTTAGTGAGTCAGCCTTGAGCTGAGTTTAGCAACAGGTTTAGCAATTTAGCAGCCCTGAGAACGGAGGCACAAGGTCCCACTTCCTTTAATAGCCTCCAGACTGTACATTAAGTGACTTCCTTAGCAATGCTTACTCCATTTTATCGTCTCCATTATCACCCCCAATGAAGAAGCTCCCCGCTCATCCCCGCCATGGGGCTGTCTTTTATTTTTATGCGGTCTCAGTGAATTTATAAGACCCTGGTTTTTTGGCAGGGAGTAAAAGAATGCACACAGCCTGGTTTCCTCTTTTTGAACCATCCCCTTTGGAGGCCTGGCCTAGAAATTGCTCACTAGTAAGTTCAGCTGTGACAGACACTGTGCGAGCCTATGGCCTGCAGCGTTCATTAGGGTCCCTCTCTCTTCATTCACAAAGAACCTCGTTCAGCAATGTTTTGAACTCTTTTCCCCCTTTTGAATGTCCATACCTTGAAATGAATGAACGTCTGTCCCTACATATTCATAACTTCTGGCTGAATATCGTAGAGGATACATTCCCGGCATGTCTGTGACCTCAATGTGTTCCTCTTACTCAGACTGTACTCAGACTTTACTGATGAAACATAAAATAACGCTATTACTTGATAGCTTGCTGCACTTCGGGATCTCAGATATATGGATGAATTAAGGTCCTAAGGAAGAGTTGCATAAACTGGAGCCATAAAAAAAAGCATACTGCTGAGGCTGTCTTTGAAAATGTGTGGCTTTGAATAAAGGGGCTGATTTTGCCAAGACAGTAAAATTGCAGTAGGTCAGCTCCTGCAGCTTTGATTGCTGCTTAGGACTTCAGAATTCAGATGTTATGAAAATGCAGGCGCTATCACGTGTGCCTCTAAAAGACATATGCTTTAAATGGAAAAAAGAAAAGAAAAGAGTTCAGATCACCATGGATTATCCACTTATATAAAATGCAACATTCTCTTATTTATTTTTTTAAAACTGGGATTTCTACAACATAGGCATGCCAGAAATTGAAAGGCATGGAAATGGCATAATTTAATTGTAAAACTATTTTACTTGCCAAGAAAAGAAATAACTCTTATTAAATAGGACAGCTAAATATTACATTATATAATACCATAACTCACACAATAAACCAATTTCAACTTAAGAAATTAGTTTTGCATAAGCCCAGCTATTAGTATCGGCTGCCAGGGGACTGATGCATTCATTATTTTTATTCTTTCTTGTTGAGGTTTTACTGTACATGAGTTCAATACATGGGATTTCTGTACATGAGTTCTTGAGAGATTCAAGGACTGAAAAATCCCACCCTGCCCTCGGTGGAATACTCAGAGAGGTCAGTGACATTATTGTGGGGGAGCAGACACAATTCCTTTCACATCGAAAGCTAACTACTAAAACATCGGAAGCCCTGATGAAAAATGCATAGAAGCTAAGTAAGCACCAAACCAATAGATTATTTATCTTTAATGTTCCCCCAAACCAATAGATTATTTATCTTTAATGTTCCCCTCTCAGAATAGCTACTTTAAAAAAAATACTGTGTGCCCAAGAAAGGAGAATCAGTGGTAATCTGACTCTTGCTTGGACTCTACCGTTTTTGCTCCCTGTTTCACTTCAAGCAAGCTTTTAATTTTCTGGGTTTTAAAAAATGCTATCTGGTGACATTACCATGGCAACCATGCTTTGGCAACCAACCATGTTGCCCAAATAGTACTCAAAACTCAGAGAGTAGAACAGTAAGAACATAGTGAAACTGTCCCCATCCTCACCCAGGAGGCCTCCAAACAACCAGCGGGTGATGAAGGCATGTTGAGATGGGGGTGTGAAGGGACTAACCTAGAGTGGGGACAATGAAAAGGAAAGGGATTTAAAAAAATGATGCCCATTGAACGTTGCTGGTTTTTTTTTTTTTGGAAGTAATTATGGCATTTTTAAAGTTGAACTGGAAGTAATAAGAAAATCCATGCTTGGCTTGGCGGGTATGGGCAATTAGAAAGCGATTCCAATAGATCGCCTAAAAGATGCACTAGGTGGGGGGTGGGGAGGTTCAGGAGGGGAGAGTGAGAGTGAACTGCTGTGTGGATAAGTGGTTTGGACAGAGACACCTGTCTAAGCTCCAATTTAAGGCAATATTACTTTTTAAAAAATATCTTTATTGTTGAAAGTATTAAATATGTCTCCTGATTCCCGCCCCATTGACTCCTCCTACCCCACCCCAGGCCTTCC
The DNA here is from genome assembly GCA_963924515.1 of Vespertilio murinus. Lineage (NCBI taxonomy): Eukaryota > Metazoa > Chordata > Mammalia > Chiroptera > Vespertilionidae > Vespertilio > Vespertilio murinus. The sequence goes on along the minus strand of OZ004712.1, from coordinate 27,397,747 downwards.
CCACCCTATTGTCTGTGTCCGTGAATTATGTATATATGCACACAGGTTTTTTGGTTGATCTCTTCCCACCCACCTACCTTCTGCCTTAGATTCCACAGTCTGTCCCATGCTTCTATCTCTCTGGATCTGTTTTGTTCATCAGTCTATTTTGTTCATTAGATTCCACATATGAGTAAGATCAAGTGATACCTCTCTTTCTCTGACTGGCTTATTTTGCTTAGCAAATACTCTCCAGATCCCTCCATGCTGTCTCACAGGGTAAGATATCTTTTTTTCCTGCTGCAGGTCATATTTTAATGGTAGAGCTTATGCATATGTATGACATAGCACAGGTACATATGTTTGTGCAGGGAGTTTTTCTCTAGTTGAGTCTAAATGGGGCATTAAAATCTGGTTGTGTTTGACAAGGGTCATTGTTCCCTTACCTCTTAAGCGTACATTTGTATGTGAGTGAAATTCAGGAGATACTTAATTTTAAAAAATCTTAAGCTACCCTTTGTGATAAGTACCTTCCTCCTTTTGGCCTCTTAGGTCGATTAATCTCCTTTCCTCATAATTTACCTGACATCCCTAGCAAATCTGCTCTCCGAATCCATCTGACCTCATGCCTCTGCTACTTCATGTGCCTGGAATCCTTCCTTTTTGCCTCTTTTCCCAGCTCGCCTTTCCCTTCAACTAGCAAGAGGAGAGCCGTTAAGAAAAGAAACCATTAAGGTGGTTCACTTTATAAATGAGTATTTGCTGTTGAAATGGCAACCTGTCAGAAAATTTTTTTCTGACTCAATTTCCAGGTCGGTTTAATATGAAGAGCTTGATGCTCTTTCTCAGTTTCATTAGGAAAATCGGTTCTGATTATCTGTTTAGTTAAATACATCTCGATACATTAATCAAATTTTGTTCTTCTAGTAATGACAATATTTACACAAAGCAATGTAAAGTACTACTTCCTTCTGAGAACAGTACAAGTGTGATTTGTAATATTTACTATTTACACTGCTTTAAAAATCTGTGTCAAACTAGGAACCTTGGGCCACGTTTCACTCCTTGCAGCAACGGGAGCAGCACTCATCATTGCATGGTTCTAGCAGAGGAAGGAATATAGCTGTGAGGAGAAGGACCCACTCTCTGAGATATTTGGGGAAAGTCATATCATAAGAAAATATACTCCTCCTTAGGAATTTAGAGAAAACTAGATGCTATCACTGTCTCTTCGTTGAAGGTAGGTCAGAACTGGCCTTAGCAAAAAGGATAAGCCAGAGAGTTAGGCTGTAGAAATGGGATGTTATCACTGAAGAGAATCTGTATTGAAGTATCTCCTAACCTAGGAGAAATGTTTGGCAAATCCCCATAGGTTTCAAAACTATTCTTCAGCTTAAAGTAGTGTTGCTTCAGCTTGTGTGGGCATCGGGATCACCCGGAGGCCTTGGTGCCACCCACTGGATCCCATTCCCAGGGTTTCCCAATGAGAGGTTTAGAGATGGGGCCTGAGAACATGCATTTATATCAAATTATCAGGTGGCACTGATGCTGCTGGTCTGGGGCTAGACTATGGGAATCACTGGGGTAAAGAGTACAATAGTGCCTGTATTCGGCTCTGTGAATTAAGGGTGTAATCATAAACATGCCACTGCCCTTTGAGTTAGTTATACAGTCACTCCGATAAGACGTAGGTAGGGAATGGTTGCAACACACACTGTAAAAAGAGGACCAACATATTTTGTGTTTCAACAAATTTTCCAAAAGAAAATGATTTAATGTCTTTACCTTTAAAAGAGAAAAAAAATTCTTAAAAGGGTAAAAGCAAGAAATTGTGTCAAAAATTCCAACAAGACTTAAGTTTCCAGCAGCACACATGAGGTAGTTAAAAAATACAATTTAAAAAATACACACATACACACACAACTTTTTAACTCAATATAATGATTTTTCTTAATTGGCTGATAAATAAGTAACGATACACTTAAATAATATCAGAATTATAGTAGAGACTATTGTGTGATTTTAAAAATATTTTAGAATTTCATTTAATAATAGGTATTGAAAAGGAACATTACTTTTTCTTATTGGAAGAAATAAAAAAATATCATGGGAATTAAAATTCCAAAAAGATTATTTTGTTCTATCTCAGTTATTCATCCTACAATAACACAAGAATCAAGTCTATTTTATTTTGCAATACATCATGTTTCATAATGGGACTAGTGATGATAGAATTAATGAATATTAATATATTTTTTTCAAAAACAGCTGTTAGGCTATGTCCTGAGGTGTGTACACATTCAACTCAGTCTTGTGTTCTTCTGTTACTTCCAATTGCAGTACTGTGCAATTAATTATTAATTATTTTATTTTATTTTGTTAATCCTCACCCAAGGATATTTTTTTGGGGGGTTGATTTTGGAGGTAGTGCAAGGAACGAGGAGAGATGGAGAGAGAAGCATCCATGTGAGAGAGACACATTGACACATTGATTAGTTGCCTTCCCCAGGTGCTCCGACCATGGCTGGGAGCCTGTAACTAAGGTATGTGCCCTTAATTAGAATAGAACTCAAGCCAAAACCGGTTTGGCTCAATGGTAGAGCATCAGTCTGCGGACTGAAAGGACCCGGGTTCGATTCCGGTCAAGGGCATGTACATTGGTTGCGGGCACATCCTCGGTGGGGGGGGGGGGGTGCAAGAGGCGGCTGGTCGATGTTTCTTTCTCATCGACGTTTCTAGCTCTCTATCTCTCTCCCTTCCTCTCTGTGAAATATCAATAAAATATATTTAAAAAAAAAAGAATAGAACTCAAGAGCTTTCAGTCCGCGGGCCAATTCTCTATCCACTAAGCCAAACTGGCTTGAGATGTAAAACTATTTTTAATTCATCTATCCTCACACAAAGGTTAAAACATTATTTACTAAGGCTAGAACATCTACCAGTATATTTTGTAAAAGTTTTCAACTATAGTTTGAGGTGCTAAGCCTCTAGATAAGTCTCAATTATCTAGAAAATACAATCAGTCAGAGCACCTCATTTCTCTGAGATCTTGGTATGTAGAAGGTGTTCATATATGAAAATAAAATTAGTGGTACTCAATGCCTTTGAGTTATTTCCCAAATCTGATGATGGATCATGTTGAGGTGTCCAAAGCAGCTAGGTCTAACAAAGCAAAATGACATGCTGATCAAATCCATAAACGTAGCTCTGTTAGAGTAGTATTCTCACCAACACATAATTAGGTATGTTGTAAATTATGAAAAAAGTATCATTCGGATAAGAAGTGAGCTAAAAAGCAAAATAATTAATTTTATTATTCTCTTTAGTAATATTATAAAAGTTATATGTATCTTCATGCAGAAATCAAACCAGCAGTACCTCAGACAATAACAGCAATGACAAGGACCCTCAGTAGAGTACTGGAATCCTTTTTATCTTAGTGAAATGTTGTTAGGTTTATAAGATTAACTGTGTCATCATCTTAGCATGTGACTTTTACTTAGGAGAGGTCACTTCAGTTTATTGCAAACACCCAAATTTTTGTAGCTAAATGAGATCATTTAATTCAGTTTAGAACATTAATCTATTAGCCTAGAAATTCTGTCAAACATCCCAATTAATCAAAAATATGTATTTGAGCAAGGAGCTGTTGTGAATCCAGTCTTTTGGAAGTTGCTACCTCTCTTTTCAGTTACAGTTTTTAGGCGGTTCCGATGCTTGATTCTCATCATAATTAATTTATAAAATACGTGTACCCCATTGTCTCCCAAGACAGGATTAAAGGAGGGTATGTTTAACTAGGAAACCACCCTAACTATATAATGAGATGGATTTCAGTGTTCTCTCCTTGGTGACTGGATGATCACTCCTCCTGGCCTGGGGAAACAGTGCAGCACAGCCTGGTGGGCCAGGACCCCTCTTCCTCCTGCTCTGCCTCGCCCACTGCGGCGGTGAAGGGCTGCTGGTCCTTGTCTTAGTCATTTGGGGCATGGACGAGGCTCAAATTCTTCTTCTTCTACATCCTGATATTCACCTGGGGCCAGGCACTCAATCTCCCTGTGCTCATGTTCCATCCTTAAAAGAAGACATAGTAATTCTGTGTCAGAAGAGAACTTTGTAGTTGTGCTATAGATTTTCCCCTTTAAACCAATGGAAGTTGTAAACTACTTGTTCACACACTTCTGAATAACCAAAAATGGGAAGGATATATTTTTTTAAGGGAGGCGTTTATGAGTCAATTGGCCAAAATGGTTGGGCAGAGAATACAAATAACTATACTGATTGTAGATTGTTACTTTATAGCTCTTGACTAATACAACAGAAAGAAGGTAGGGCTATTTCATTTGAATTTTAATGAACCAGTAACACTTGGGAGGGTATCAGCCAGACAGGCATGCTTGTACTGCAGTAACAACATCTCAGTGGCTTAAGCCCAACGAAGGTTTCTTTCCTCTTTGGAGCCTACTGTGTGTGTCTGAGCAACTCTCCCAGACATTTGTCTCTGTGACAACTCAGTCTTCCGGGCTGAGGAAGGTGCCATTATCTGGGAACGGCAAGGGGTGGACAGATGGCCTTGTTAGGTTAGTTATTGGAAGGGAGCATAGAACATGGGGAATTGCATGTTAATTCGGTTATTTCATATGGAATCGACATAGGTGACTTCCAGGAACATTCCATTGGCCCAGCAAACGACATGGCCATCCCAGATTTAGGGACATGCAGAAGTTTAATCCTCTCATGTTGCATAAGAGGTGCAGAAATATTTTGGGGCAATAGTTATCATAACTAGCTGAAGCATTTGTTTACCTTTTATATGTGGTTGCTTAGAATTCTTATTAAGATGAAATTGATGAAGTATACAGATGCCATAACTCACACCAAATTACTATCCTTTAAGCATTTAAAAAAATATATATATTTTATTGATTTTCCTCAGAGAGGAAGGGAGAGGAATAGAGAGCTAGGAATATCCATGAGAGAGAAACATCAACCAGATGCCTCTTGCACACCTCCCACCGGGGATGTGCCTGCAACCAATGTACATGCCCTTTACCAGAATCGAACCTGGGACCTTTCAGTTCGCAGATCGATGCTCTATCACTGAGCCAAACTGATTTTGGCTCTTTTAAGCATTTTTAATCTATTTATTTGGGGTCTGTACATATATCTATCTAATGTGCTTATAATTTTTTTCTAAATGTTTGGGCTTTTAAATGAAAGTCTTTACCAGATGCTACAATCTCTGGTTTCTCAAATGGGCTAACATATTCCACGTGGTACTGAATGCTAATGCTAAAGGGTAAAGCTGGTGGTCTTTGCATTTTACATAATGGTAAATAATCAAAATATCATATGTGTGGCAAAAGAAAAATAACATACTTCAGAGTACAAAACAATGATGAATTCTTAAGATAAAATATGAGCCCTCATTTTGGGCTGAAGCAGGCTTCTGTTAGCTATGCTATAGAGGGAAGTATTAACTTATTTTCTGCTACCAATACCAAGATTACTTCCTGAGCAGGGTTGAGAAGCACTGCTGGTGTAATGGAACATTTTATACATCTTTGAATTGAAAATTTTATTAGTTGTTTTCATGTAGGAGGTAATGATTATATTATGTTTCTAAAACTGAAGCTTCTTCGGGGATTTATTATTATTATTATTATTATTATTATTATTATTATTACTATGTTCCCAACAGGGCAGTTTCTTTTACAAATAAATTTTGGAATTTGTATACTATACCTATTAGCATTTGGTAAGAGAAATTGCACAATACAAATGATAATTGTGTTCAGTATTCTCCATCACCAGGTGGAACTGTGAGAGTATAGAGAACTAGTCCCACTCTTCCCCACTTTACCATGTGGTCCATATTTATAGTTCATGTCACCTGTAGCTATTTGGATCTGTGTTCACTCATTCATTTGTTCATTCATCAGACATCTTCTAAGGATATATATATGTGACTGGCATTGTGGTAGGTGCTGGGAATTAGGATAAGAAATCAGTCCTTCTCTTCAAAGACATTATGTCTAGTAGATGATGGCCACAGGAGGCTGTGAAATCTCTCATTCATTTCACATATATTTATTGAGCACTGATATGTGACAGGCACCCAGCAATATACAGTGAACAAGAAGCAGTAGAGTATAGAGTTGAAGAACAGAGTCTCAATATCCAGACGGGCTGGGATCAGATTGCATTGGTGGGGCTTCCTGGGACCTCTTTAACCACCTGTGTCCCAGTCTCCCAAATGGTAAGTTGGGATCATGCAAAATTTCCTCATGCTATGAAATTCTTAGGAGGATTATATGAGTTAGTATATACTATAAACCTTTTAGCTTCTACTCTTACTCTTCAGTTGTTTCTAATGCTTTCCACCCTCCTCAAATCTCCGTTCTTGGCCATCACTCCTTTTCATTCCCTTCCAGTGGTCGGCAAACTCATTACCGTATTTTTCGCACCATAAGACGCACCCGACCATAAGACGCACCTGGTTTTTAGAGGAGAAAAATAGGGAAAAATATTCTGAACCAAATAGTGTAATAAAATATTTAATAAAGTATAACAGAATAATATTTGAACCATATAAACTGAACAGCAGTCAACAGTGGCATTGAGAACCATTATCACTGTCATTAACACATAAAGACAAAGGTTTGAGTACTCTAGTCTTCTGAAAACCCCAAGAACTCTTCTTCGCTAGAGTCAGAATTCATGAAGACGCAGGCACTTCTTCTATTCGGACCATAAGACTCAGGCACTTTTCCTCCCACTATTTGGTGAAGAAAAAGTGCGTCTTATGGTCCGAAAAATACGGTAGTCAACAGAGCCAAATATCAACAGTACAAATAATTGAGATTTCTATTGAGAGCCAACTCTTACTTAAACTGTCTAATGCCACTTCTTCAAAATAGACTTGCCCAGGCCCTGGTATTTTGTGGAAGAGCCACACTCAAAGGGCCAAAGAGCCGCATGTGATTTGTGGGCTGCAGTTTGCTGACCACTGCCTTAGACCAAGCAGTTCCGGTAATTAATCATTCATTTGAATATTCTAGTTAATCAGTAACCTCTAAAAATATTGCCTTAAAAATATTATCGTGCAAAAAAAATATAGCAGTATCATTTTTTGGGTGTTTATTGCAATCCTTTCTTTTGTTATTCTTTTTTTTTTTTAACTCATGGGGGGAAAAAAAAGGCCATTGCAAATCATTCTTCAAGGGACTTAACCAGGTAAGATGTTTGATCCAAGGACAAGTCAACCTCAATCAGAAGTTGTGTTTTGCAGGAGCCTCTTCTACTTTTCCAGACTCTGAAATTCTGAAATGTCTCCTGCCTGCTCCCTCCACTATGAGAGCCTTATGCTTGTGCGATGAGTGGGCATCCATCAGGGGCACACAATTGTCAACAACCTGCTGGGCACCTTGGCCCAGAGCAGCAAGGACTGCTACTTAGGAATTTTTACTGCCTTTGCAAAAGCGCTTCGCCAGTGGGTTTTAACTTTGTGAAGGAATAGCTGGAGAGAGAACTCACTGGAGACCCATTCTTTGGCAATATTTGCATTTTATAGGAAGCATACATATAAATCTCCCATTTCTATAGTAATGTGGCTTTAATCTTAATGAATACTATTTTGGCTGTTCTCTTCAGAGAGTGGAATTAGCATTCACATGTGAACTGGAAATGTTAAAGTGTTATTGGTCTCTTGAGACTTTTGCTTCTGGTTATGCAGTTTTGGAGATTTCATCACAGGCTTAGATGTATCAAAATACCACCATTTCTGCTTGTTGGAATGAAACTCTCCAAGGTTTCTGTCTTATACTTCAGGCCAGGGTTTGACTTTTTAAAGAAGAAAAAAAAATGTCTTGGACCGTGGCTATAACCCGATGTCAAAAATCATTGAAAAAGCCAGAAAATAGTGGTCATTAGAAAGCTTTTTTTTTTGTAACAGTTTTATTCAATATGTATTATCAACAAATTTCTTAGTTAAACTGTTTAGTAATAAGAAATTCTGTTTATTTAGAAATTCTATTCACTTATTTAATGAATGATTTATACCTTGCTTGGTTCCCCAAAGAGTTTAAGTTGACAAGCCCCATTTTGTGCTGGTTTTCTACTATTATTACTTTTATTTAAAAAATAATACAAAGATGAGAACTTGAATTCCAGAGTCAATGTAAAGTAACCATGGCTTTGAGAATGCTGCTTAATTTCTTTTAAAAAATATATTTTATTGATTTTTTTGCAGAGAGGAAGAGAGAGGGATAGAGAGTTAGAAACATCCATAAGAGAGAAACATCGACCAGCTGCCTCCTGCACACCCCACACTGGGGATGTGCCCACAATATGCCCTTGACCGGAGTCGAACCTGGGACCCTTAATTTCTAGCATTTGCTGCTTGTCTTGTCTCACATATAAAGCCCCTTCTTTCACAGTTACTCTCTAGGACATGGTCATTGTACCTTACATCGAGATTCTTGGTCATTAGATAAAAATTTGGACAATATCCCAGGTTTGGGTTATATAATAATCAGTACCAGGAGTTATACTTACTTCAACTTTTGTAAGTGTAACTTCACTTACACACACATATGCTTTTAACGTGAAATTTATTTGTTAGAATCCAGGTTTTCATCTTGCATATTTTTCTACTTATATCTGAAATATAGCATTCTAAATGGTAATGTGATGCTCTGTAATAACAAAGACAGCCTCCTCACTAAAAGAATATTTATGGAAGGTCTTATTTGACCATGCACTTATCTCTTAAACTCTTCCCAAGGGATGTTCGAGGCAGATATTGCTATCCTGATACAGCCCACAAGGTCACTGAAGGTCTGAAACTTGATCAGTGTCACAGCTTTTAAGTGGCAAAGCTAGGACTGATTGTCCTGGCTAGCTCTAAAGGTAGCACCACTCAGTGAGGTCCTTGGACTAGCTGTCTCAGTGTCTCCTGGGAGTGTGTTAAAGTGTACAATCCTGGGCTCCTGGACTATGAGATCCAAATATGTAATTTAAGATAAAAAATTAGGTGACTTGCATCCACATTAAAATTTGAGAAGGGAGGTATAGTCCTTAAAAACAGTTTCAGAGAGAAGCATTGAACAGACTGTCAAATTACAATGTGAAGTCTGGGGAAGTTTGGAAGGGGGGAGAGATAAAAGATAAAAGGAGACATCTCTACTACTATTTGAAATACTTTAAACAATTAAAAAATAGTTTCAGGCAGTTAATTGCAAGACACTGAAAAAATTCCATTTGAGATGCTTTTTATCTCTGGGCCTTTGTCATTTTTACCTAATTATCCATTCGGTTATATTTCATTATCCTTCAGCTATTACACTTTCACATCCAGCATGGAGCTAGTCTTACAAGGGTCATGTGTCACTGGCTTCGGTGTGTGATCTATTTTGGTGGTATCATTGTTAGTTAAAACAATAGTCTTGGGTTATAAAACAAGAAAAATTAATGCTGTCCTAATTGCTCGATTCTTTTATGTATCTAGGTAATCTTTGTCACATTTCCCTCCAGATTTACCTTTGCTTGTTTAATTCTTTTTTTTTTTTTAAATTGGACTTTTTCCTTGTCTGTTTCTTCAAAACATTAGAGGTAACTTGCAGTGATAAAAGCCATTTAAGGAAGGCAAAATATATATATATATATATATATATATATATATATATGAGTTCAAGAAGGTGAAACATACTTCTATCATGCATATGAAATGAATTAGGTGCTGCAGTTGAAAACAGGAATTAATTCTCATCTTTTGGGCAGTGAAGTCAAACAGGGGAATGTAAGAGGCTGCCGAGTCCTAAAAGTAGGATAAATAGAATCATTCATGTTCATCTGGAGCGAAACATATTTTTCTGCTGTTAGAAACTCAGAGGAATATATTAGGTGTCTCTTTGTATAAAAGTTTATAAGGCCACATAACATACACTGTCATATTTTTGCATTAAGCCTATTCCTTTCTTATATTAGTCTTCAATAAATAGTAAGGTCATGAATTGTAGATTTTCTGAAGTAATTTTTTTGGAGGGAATGGATATAATATGATGGTAGTGTATTGTTCCTTAATGATTAAACAACTGAGTATGGTGACAAGAGCTTGAGAGCCTTTTGTAAATATGTAATTTAATATGTTCCCCGGATCGAGCGTCCCTCTGGCATTAGGTATATTTGAAGTGGGCTTTTGACAAGTGCTCGAACTCAGTAAGTTTGAATTTTCAGGTGAGTATGTAAAGTAATAAAATGTTCTGCTGTTGGTTCAAGAGTGCTTAGAATACCAGCATGGTGGCAGGAATGTTCATATCCATTGTGAGAAGCATTTTGCTCTTAGTAGGAATTCTCATTGTTGCAAATCTTTTCTGATTACATAATGAAAGAGACCATTTGTTAAATTGCATGTAGGTTAGTCTTAAACACTGTGACAAAAGAAGCAACTCTTAAATACCTTCCCTAGAATTATTGTGTGTGAGTACTAAAGACTCCAGCGACATGGTAATATATATAAAAATATAGTCAACAATATTGTAAGTAGTTCAACATTAAACAAGAACAGTTTTGAGTGCCAGTTTTGCTCCAGTTTCTTTGTAAACAGTGGAATAACTGTTGTATAAGGCATGGTTCAAATCTAAGGGGAGTTTCAGGCTGGTATAGGAATAAAACTCTTATTATTATTTAAGTAGAAACGATGTTTTATATATTTACATTATGAATAAGAACACAGCCCTAAAAAACTGTTTGATATTTCACCCCAGAATCACTTGGAAATATTTGCTAAAAACACAGAAAAAAACAATTCATGAGAATACCAAAACTATTTTAAACAAAACCTTTAATTGATTCAGATGCATGAATCTTTGGTGGATGCTGAGAAATAATGGATGAGAATGGTAACCTTATATTTAATGGATTAACTGGTCATTTCTGCTGTGTGGAGACCCAGGTAAAGTGTAATGACTAAGGTCATCTGTAAAGACTGATCTTAATAATCACCTTACAAGTTGACTTGAAGCAAGTTTCCATGTTAATCTCCGGGCATGAAATGTAATGATGCTTTATTATTGTTAATTTATGCTCAAGCTTCCTCTTGCTCTTCTTTTTAACCAACTTAACAATTATACAGGCTATTTGCCTCAGGGAAATGCTGTAATAGGCCTAATTAAATATTTAATATTTTAAAGGACTTAAACAACCTTGTAAGTCATACGTTAAGAGGAGATAAAAATCATGATGTTCTCTTAGTAGGAGGAATGTTAATGAAGCGCTGGGATCTGGCATCCCTTTAATTCCCACGTGCTGTATCTGTGGGGAGGCAGACCAGCATGATGGTTCAGTTAATGGCTCTGGCAACCTGTGGCAGTCTACTTCCTAGCTGTGAGGCCTAGAGCAAATTTCTTATCCTTCCTAAGCCAATTTATATACCCAATAAAGAAAAGGGATTTTTTATTAATATGCATTAATCCCATAGACTACAGATGTTACCATAGTTGAGACTTGTAGGTTTTTCTTTTAAGCCAGACATGTAGCTAGGATTTTGGAAATGGATATGTTCTCTTAAAGAACTAATCTCAGGTCCGGAAAGGAGAAAGAGTGGCAGAATGAAGAAAAGAAGGAGGAGAGAGGGAGTAGGGGAAAATACTTCTAACTGCAACCCCATATAGGGGGCTAAGGACAAAGCAGTCTCTATACAGAGGAGGGAGATTTATTAGGTATGTACAGTCAATGTCAAAGTGACCTCACTAATGCGGACAAATCATAGTCACCAAATGTCAGATCATTGAGATCATACAGGAAGTGTTTCATTTTTGTAGGTCGAGGGTTAATGAATGAATCTGAAGTGGTAGAATGTTTTCCATAATTTTTAAAAATTGGCATCTTATTACTTTTCAAAGTTGACACAGAAAGAGGATCTAGACTGATAAAGAATTAGAAAAGTTGTATCTTTGGAAACTAAATCAGAATTAGGTGAGTAAACATTTAAAATAAATAAGCAAATAAATCTGAAATATTTTTGAAAGCTTGTCCTATTCACTATAAGTTTTTAAAGGTGTTTTCTTCACAACTAAAGATATTTTGTAAACTACTTTAAAATGGAGAGTTTAAAAGTTAAATTTACCCACATAATTTTTTTCTGACAATATGAATTGCAGATTTTGGGGAGATCCAAATAATATGGTTGCATCGTACATTTCAAGTCCACCAGCCTTGTAATTAGCTTCATATTCTATAGGCAAAGGAAACAATGTTCCCAGCTCCATTCATTCAGCAAATATTTATGATTGGTATTGTCTGCTAGACCAGCAATTTTCAATCATTTTCATTTCATGGCACACATAAACTAATTACTAAAATTTTTCATCACACCAAAAATATATATGAAATTTTGCTGATCTGACAAAAAAATAGGTATAACTTTGATTCATTCATATCAGATGACTATTGTAGTGTTGGATGCTGTTATTTTTTTTTATTTGACAGCCTAAGGAAAAAAACATCAATGCCCTTGACTAAATAGTCAGGTGTTGCATGTTTTAAAAATTGTAGCACACCAGTGTGCCTGCTGCAACGCACAGGTTGAACATTGCTGTGCTAGACCATTAGAAAAGAGAATTTGGCTTTCAATTTATTAGCAATTATACATATATTTTGTCCCATTAATACACCATCACTAAGTATTCTTGATTAATCCTTAAATATTTATCATCTATGTATTGGTTTTCTGAGAACCTACTGGAAAATCAGGATGAGATTCCATTTTCCTTTCATACAGAATAGGTACAGTTGATCCACATTACTCAGTGATTCTCTTTCTTTCTTTCTTTCTTTCTTTCTTTCTTTCTTTCTTTCTTGTGTGTGTGTGTGTGTGTGTGTGTGTGTGTGAGAATTCTATTCACTAGGATTTATTTGGAAACTGGAAAGCAATTTTGGGGTGAAAATATTGAGTTGGTCTATATACATGTTCCTGGCTGCAGTCAAACATGGCAGTGTTCTGCCTTCTTGATTGAGCTCTCCTACTGTAACACACATCCTTTACCTGGTCTTCTTAGTGCCATGTTTTTGTGCATTTTTTGTGCTTCTTATTGGTGATTTAAAATGGTATAGTGCTGAAGTGATGTCTAGTGTTCCTATGCATAAGTTGGCTATCCTTTGCCTCATGGAGAAAATGGGTGGTAAACTTCATTCAGGCTTGTTGGTTTTAATTTTTATGTTAACACATCAACAATATATATATATATATTTTAAAAGGTGTCTCCTAACTGAAACACACTTAAAACAAAGTTATGTATTGATTGGTTGATGATGTGTTATCATTAGAGACTTGGAGGAATCTAACTCTATTTCTCCAAGCACTTGATGTTCATAGTGACTTTATAGAATTAACTATTTTGAAAACAGGAATTATTTCGAATCTTTTGGGCAGCGAACCAAGTTTATTCACATTTTTTGAGGAATTTGATAAATGCTTGTTCTCAAAATTGTCATCAGTATAGCATATGGGATTATGATCTTTTTAAAGTACCACTAGGATTACAATAAGGCTTATAAAGAAGAACCTGAAATTTCTTGCTGTTGGTATGTAGTTAAGTTATGGTTTCATTTTTTTCCCTTAATGGAACTATCTTCTTTGACATTAAACATCCTTGAAAATCAGCTGGAAGCTTTTGCTAAAAAGACATCCAATGCCTTGTGACAGGCCTTCACCACATATAAACTGAGCATGCCAACAACTCCTCACTTTAAAACAACTTTTGCACAATTACTTTTCCCCCAAAGCTTTATATTAGTGGGACATTGTTGAAAGCATTTTAAGGTTTTAAGGAACAAGAAATGACATTCTATGAAAAATTTAATCATACAACAACCAAAACAACAACAAAAAGCCACTTATAAAGAACAATCTCAAGTGAAGTGATAATTGGATGAACAGTTACTATAGGTGCCTGGCAGTAACAGTAACAGTAACAGTATTTTGCATAGATGCATTCAAGTATTTTTTATATTAAAATAAAGATTATTCTAGATGTCAGAAATTATAAAATGTACATCCTATAATTGAAGAAATGAGAAGCATAACATACATCAGCTTATCTAGTTATCATTAGAAACCTTTAAAATGCTATTACCATATTCTTTCCTTTTCAAATATTAGGAAGTGCATCTAAGGCTAAAAAAATGTGAAATAACTTTATCTAGATCCTGAAGCTCATCCTAATATATATAAAAACAGTGTCCATAACATCCACAATGATAGGAGGCCCACCAACTGGAAGTCAGTGCTGGGTTGCCGTGGTGACCCAGCATTGACTGCCTCAGCTGTGGGAGCCTGGACCCAGCACTGACTGATGAGGGGGCTGTGGATCAGGCCTGGAGAGAGGTCTGGGGAGAGAGAAGCAGGTTCTGATCCATAGCCTTCCTGGTAGCTGTTGATCAGCACTTGCCTTTCTCCTTCCAGGCTTGCACAGCAGCCATGACTCTCTTTCTCTCTGGCCTCCAATGGGGCTGTTGATCAGCTCTATTCTCTGGTCAGGCCCGTTGATAGGCCCAGAGACACTGACTGGCATAGAAACCGACCAATCAGAACCAAATCTGGGTGAAGTGTGAGGAGTCAATGGCAGCCTAGGAGGCAGAGCTTTTGACACTGACTGGGTGAACTGTGAAGGCAGACCCTAAAGTGGGGGCTGAGGAGGGGTTTTAAGGGAAACAGATGTTTGGTGCAAGGTTTAAGAGAGCGGTTCAATTTTTTAATGACCATTTGGCAGTAGAGTGCATATGGCTGGTTATCAGTCCAGATATAGGCTGGTTATAGTCCAGCCAAGAGTATCTCCTCCTGATGAAAAAGTCTCCCACCACCACCACCCCATTTAAGCAATCATATCCTATATAATCTACCTATACTGCTAGAAGGGTTATATGCAAATTAGACTGGATTGACCAGCCATCTTCTGGACATCTGACTTCTTTCCAGACAAAGCCTTGGTGGTGGGGGCTGAGGCAGAGACATTTAGGGGCGATCAGGCTGACAGGCAGGTGAGCGGTTAGAAGCCAGTGGTCCCAGATTGTGAGAGGGATGTCTGACCACCAGTTTAGGCCCGATCCCTGTACTCCTCCTCTATTTCTACTTTCAGGTTTGTGTCAGCCTCGATTCTACTATTTTCAGCAGAGAACATTCTAAACATCAAAGCATCTGATAGCTTAGTAAGGCTCATGTACATGTCTAACATGCCTAAAAACACACACAAAGCATTGCATTGAGTTGGCACTACACATACTCTCCCTGTCCTCAAAATGTTTCATGCACATAAACATACCCTTTCAGATTGCAAGTCTTCTGGGGCAAAGACTGTGTTTTATATTTCTTTTCATTTATCTTACTCCCTTTGATAAGGGCAGAAATAGAATGTTGGGTACCAGCTATAATTGTAAGAAATATTAATCATGGTCTGTTAACTGTGATTGTGTTGTTCTGACTAAAAAAAAAAGCACAATTCTAACCTGGTTGAGATTTGCATGTGGGACCTGGGAACTTGCCTTTAAATGTAGCCCATCCTTCCCATCTGGGGGCTGCCTCTTATGGAAAGATGAACAACCTTGTGGCAAAAACCAGAGCCACCAATCCTTTGAAGACCCCCCAGCCTTAGCATACCCACAGGCCTTTGCACATCTCCAACCTGCAAACTACCCATTTGGCATACCCATTTTGCTTACTTTCCATGCAATCTTTGTCCATCTGCCCAATAGAATCAGCTGGCTCATAGTGGGGTGTAGAGAAGATTTTTTGCAAATGACCCAATGCTCTTCCACACTGCCGGCAGTATTGGAATACATGCTCATGTATGATTCAACCCTGTGTCTGCTGAATTGGCTCAAGTAGTGTGACAGGTATCGTGGTGGGCCCATTGTTTGTCTGGTTACAACTTGTCCCATCAGTGTGACCTTTGGTTTCTCCCACCCTTCTCCATAACCCTCTCTTTACTTCAGAAGATACAAATCATTCTTAATATTTACTGCCAAATTCTTGGCGAATTTGATTCAAAATTACACTGGCTATAGAGAGAGAAATTGGTGCCAACAAATTCACCAGAGCAACAGCACTCTTTGTGTATTCATTGCACATTTGCATTTTATGGACCTTTTTTCCTCTCTTGAGGGAAGGAAAACTACTGAGGAATATTAGGACTTGTAGCTGTAGGCTGCCCCTGGACCTCTGTGTGAAGGATTTTGCAAGTAAGCCAGATTAAGATCCAGAGGGACCAATTTCAGGACAGAGAGAGGCAAAATGAATCTCATTCAGGTGACTAAGAGAAACATTTATTCATTAAGGCCTAACTTGAGGGGAAGAGGAAGTGGAAGGGTCTACAGAACTCTGAAGAAAAGAAATAGTTATGGACTCCTGGGAGGAGGTATTATTGGAAATTTTGACGTCTGAAGTACCAGTAGAGAGCATTGTATTGCTTCCTCTGGGAAAAAGAGGCCTTAAGGTGCCATTCATTTGTTTTGGACTAATAACCCTCCCAGCTCTACCCTGTGATTTTAAATATGAACAGAACTTACCCATGAAATGAAAAGCTGGCTACAGTGTGTGACCACCCTTGTACAAAAGAACATTAAATTACAAATCAATGAGTAACTTGAAAGAAGATTAAAATTTGTTTGTTAGCCTATTTTTAAGCCTTTCTTTTTATCAGGCTAAGAAAGAAGGTTATACGAAGGTTAGCCAGCTTTTTGTAAGATAATCTAAATGTACCTTTCCACCTTCTGTTCTCAGATTTGGCAGTGAAAAATTATTCTGATCACAGTTTCTTGGAGTATAATTACTTTGTCAAAAGAAAATATAATTAGAAACTGTTATTTTAAAATGTACCATATTGTATTTAAAGATTTGATAATTTGCTCATGTACAAAATGTTCTGCTAATTTAGCAACAACCAACAGTGCTGGAGTCCGGATCTGACGATTTTTCTCTCTCCTGTTTTAAAAATACCAGCTATTCTACCCTTTTGTCTGTTGGAAGAGATCTAGTCAGTTTCAATGGCAGATCGAATTCAATGCTTGACACAGCTTTATGAGCATCGGGTCTATTTATTTCCTTTGCTGAACTTTTTTGCAAGTCTTGTACCATTATTACAGCAGTATAACAATGAAAGTACTCTAGATTCCAACACTGCCTTTCAGGGTTCTTCATTTGTAACCCCACTCAGCATACATCTGTTTCTTGTTCCTTATCTCTGCCCTGAAAACTCTTGAAATCCTCCTGTTATTCTTATTTATCACTTAACTCCTCCTCCCAAAAAACTCTTCCAGTTGGCAGCAATTTGATTGAGTTCCGTGAATAGAGTTCTTGTTGAGATGCTCACATGTAGATTTAGGTCAACAAATCAACAATGTTTACAATAAAATATTTCTTATAAAGGGGCTTCCTTTTCACAAATCATATAATTACATAAAATACTGGGTTTCAGGAAGACTTACAGAGACCAAGTATTACAATTGAGTAGAAAAAAAAATTAAGTGAGTTAATTATTCTTGATTCATATATTCTATGACTAGAATTGTCAAAGCGCATGAAAGTGACTTCTATTTTTCTGCTGAGAGCTCTCATCCAAACACCACCCACTTCCCTACTTTCTGGGAACGAGGCACTGAAATGGGGGCTGCACTGGGGAGCATGATCTGCTGGGAAGTGACTGGAAGAGTGTAAAGAGTGGTGGTCCTTGCTGAAACTGGTTTGGCTCAGTGGATAGAGCGTTGGCCTGGGGACTGGAAGGTCCCAGGTTTGATTCTGGTCGAGGGCACATACCTTGGTTGCGGGCACATCCCCAGTAGGGGGTGTGCAAGAGGCAGCTGATCGATGTCTCTCTCTCATTGATGTTTCTAACTCTCTATCCCTCTCTCTTCCTCTCTGTAAAAAATCAATAAAATATATATTTTTTAAAGAGAGTGTTGGCCCTGGTCTTTCATCCTAGCTCCCCCATGTTACCTCTCTGAACTTCAGTTTCCTTATGTGTGAAGCAGGATAGCACCTACATCTGTCCATTGTTGTGAGGCATTCGGATTGGTCAGTTATGATGATCATTATGCTGAGTTAAATACTACATGGACAAATAATTAAAATAAATGTTTAGCTAAGCGGGTTTCTCTGGGACTGGAATATTTTCTTCTAAAATTTAACTTCTGATTGACAGTGATCCTTAGAATCCCATAAATGTCTAGATAATTTTTTTTTCTCTTCTCTCTCTAAGTAATTTCTAATTGAAATGAATCCTGCAATGGCCATATTTCAATTGCACTTTTGAAGTGAAAATACATATAAGAATTATATGGATGAAGTATAATTTTCTCATTACTGATTTTTTGTATGGTCTGAATTTATAGTTGAAGTTAGAGTAACTGGAAGAACACAAAAATACATTTGAGGGATATAAATTTCAATCATTAACTCAGGCCCACATTTTTTTTTTAAGCATGATCTGATATATACTTGCATAAGTGGAATAGAAAGGAAAAGAATGACAATTAATTTAAGTAATTAAAATAATTGAACAGAAAAAAAAGAAATTCAATGCTAGCTCTAGTTGCAATGTATAGTAATGAATTCTCATTTGTGACATACATTGGTTAGCATGAAATTGATATAGAATAGGGATTTCTATTTATAATGTTTTATTTGATCTGAAATATTGGCATTTAAGCCATTTATTGACCATCCACTCATGCCCTTTAGGTTAAAAATTTTTAATTGCAAAATAAGCTAATGCTTTGAACCAAATTATAATGATACTAAGTAAATTTATGGTTAGTTGCTTAATATTATTGGGTGGTACTATATCTTAGAAAATATGCATTATTTTCATGATATTCTAACTAGGTAAAACTGTAGAAAGTGGGCTTTGGTTTCTTTAGTGAACACAGTATCTCCCTTGGAGTTTAAAGACTGGTGCTTTAAAAATAATGAAAGTGCTTTTCTATTAAACTGTGATAGCTTCCAGATGATGCAGGCCATTGAATTGGTCACGTGGATGGCCTTAAAATAGATCAGGGTAAAGATGAATGCTTGGATGTAATCCTTTTTGAAAAGTTAAAGAAAGTTCATGGAAATGGGTTTGACCTAGAACCTTCAGTTTGGGATAAGGATACAACGATTTCATTCATAGAGTATAAAAAACAGATCATAGAGGGTTAAACAAAAAGCCAAAGAAGCAAAGAATGACTTTTATGTTTGACCAGTCCGATCATTGACATAACTATGATTGACTCTGTGATTGTCAGCTTTATGGGACTAGCTAAATACTCATTGTTGACCAAAGGGAAGTAGCACATTGGTAAACATTCCAGGATCAAAGGGTCATTAATAATGTTGACTTGGCTTAAATTCCCAGAGGGATCATGAAACTGATTTTCTTTATTTGAATCTGCAAGCCTTAAACTGGAGAGATGGAGCCTGCTTCAATAATGTTATTAAATACGATGTCTTGCCGCAGACCACCATGTGACTGTCATTTAAAACTAACTGTATGCTACATCTCATGGGAAGAGAAGTTGTATAATTCCTCGAGGAGTCTCTAAAAGCAGCGGGTTGTGCAGAGACTATATGTCTTGCTAATTGGATTGAACAGTAGCAATATTTGCTACCACATCTTTTTTTGCTTTTCGTCAAAAGAAAATTACCTGGGGGCAGATAATTTTTTGAAGGTGTGTTTCTTCTCTAACAGCATCTGCTCAATGATCTGGAAAAAAAAAGTCTTTGTCATAGTAATTCAGAATGATAGTGTTCCTTTCAATTTGGTTCAAATTCGGCAAATATTTATTGGGGTTCTACACTGTGCCAAAGCACTTTGCTAGGCACTTGGGGCTATAAGATTAATATGACTTAGTTTAGTCCTATAGGAGTTAATGATATATGGGTGACATGGATTCCTAAAATAAACAAAAATCAAACCCCCAAAATACTAGGTATAATATGAGTTACTACTGTATGCCTTCAATAAGGGAGAAGTTTCACTCTAGGTGGGATACATTTTTCCAGGAAGAAAAGAGAAAGGGGATTCTCAGTTGAAGAATAGGTTGTGTCAAGAACAGAGGTCTGACCATTTATACTGCAATTAGGAAACAGTGTGTGGTCCAGTGTGTGGTAAATTATAAATAGCTTGTTCATCACTTTTTTTTAATGATCAAACCACTTTAACAGTTATTCATTACAGAAGGACTATTTATTCCCTGTCCACATAGAAATCTGTGAGTGGTATAAACTTGTTCACCACTATTTTTTTTATGATCAAACAGCTTTAATAGCTATTAATTACAGAAGGTCTATTTATTCCCTGCCCACATAGAAATCTATGAGTGGTATAAAATTGTTCACCACTTTTGATAAACACCAAGGGCTTGGTCATCTTTCACTGCTCTTTCTACCTTATTTCTTTGGATTTCTGCCTTGCCCCACTTACATCACTCCCTGTATTTAAGAGATACAGAATTATAATCACTGAACACTGAATTAAACGTTGACTCATCATGTCCCCAATTTTTTTTATTGGAATGCACCCTTTGAGTTTATAAATGTTATGACATTCATTAAAGTGAGTTGGCAGTGCTCTTTATTATCTAGTTAGAGAACTTCACTTGAGGATTGATTATAAGGTTGAATTAGAGAATAAATCAGAGCATTACTTTGAAACATTGACTGAAAAGTGGATCTAACTTTCCTCACAGTTGGCTTCAGCATGAAGGTCAAACTTTTCATCTGTGTACTTTCCAAATACTGTGGTTCTCAGATCATAAATATACCTAGACTGTAGTTTTCAGAGAGTACGGTGTCCAACAAATGTTTGTGGAAAGAATGAAAGGACATAGGAGAACGCCTCATCTCTATTGGGTCAAAGTCATGAATTTGAGCTTTGACTGTATACATGTTATCCTGGAGATAATATCATGATCCTCAGAGTCTCTATTCCAGAATACTATCTAAGAAAGAGGTAATTTGCAAATTGACCATCACTCCAACATACAAGATGGCCACCCGCATGTGGTCAAAGATGGCTACCCCCATGTGTACACAAGATGGCCAGCAGGGGAGGGCAATTGTGGGTGATAAGGTCAGCAGGGGAGTTGAGAGGGACCAGGGCTGCAGGGGAGGGCAGTTGGGGGCAATCAGGCCTTCAGGGGAGGGCAGTTAGGGGTGACTGAGCCAGCAGGGGAGGGCAGTTGGGGGGGGGGGGACCCAGGCTTAAGGGGAAGGGCAGTTGGGGGGACGACAAGGCCTGCAGAGGAGGGCAGTTATGGGGGGACCAGGTCTGCAGGGGAGGGCAGTTGGGGGCAATTGGGCCTGCAGAGGACAGTTAGGGGTGACGAGGTTGGCAGGGGAAGGCAATTAGGGTTGACCAGGCCTGCAGGGGAGGGCAGTTAGGGGCAATCAGGCCAGCAGGAGAGCAGTTAGACATTTATCAGGTTGGCAGGGGAGTGGTTAGGGAGTGATTAGGCTAGCAGGCAGAAGTGGTTAGGGGCAATCAGGCAGGCAGGCAGGCAAATGGTTGGGAGCCAGCAGTCCTAGATTGTGAGAAGGATGTCTGATTACCCATTTAGGCCTGATCCCAGTGGGACATCCCTCAAGGACTGGGTGCAGGCTGGGCTGAGGGATCCTCCCCCTCCACTCCCCATGCATGAATTTTGTGCATGAGGCCTATAATAATAAAATAACCTCCCTGGCAGAATGCTGAATCCAACACTAAGCTCTGATCTGGGCTATGGGATAAAGAGAGTTAATTGTTTAGAGAGGAAAGTTTTTTAAAAGATTTGTTAGAAGTAGTTTGTGGCATAGTCCAATAATTGTTGATTATAAAAGTCACTGGCTTTTAGTTTCTGCCTGTGGTTGTAATTAATTTTAATGAGTGTAAATCATGTGGTCCTCTCCTGATCTCAAGTTCATTACTCACTAGGTTGTGTGCAGCTGGTTGCTTTAGGATTAACTGTCATGCTTAGGAAGAAGAGCTCTTGTAAGTCACATAGACTCATGCAAGGGTAATTTTCTTCCCCCAGTATTAAAATTCAATCTACAGAGAGCACTTGACTTTGGTGCTTGGCTTGTAGGTGATGATCCCTAGGTGGTGTGAGAGAAAGGCTCACAGATGCCAGGTTGGCATGATTTTCATATACAATGTGAACCCCTTTTCTCTTATTTGCCTTATTAGTATAAAATGTCAATTATCTACATATGTAAAACGCTAAATGACCATCACATGTGAAACAACTGAACATGTGGACTACTGAACAGGCTGTGTGGGTGACCAGGCTGGCAGGGGGGTTAGTGAGGGTTGACCACATGACTGAGCAGACTGCATGGGGATACCAGACCCACGGGGGGAGGGGAGTATGCAAATGGAGGTGACCATGCTGGCAGGGAGTGCAGTAAGGGGTGACCAGGCTGGTGGGGGAGGGGACACTAAGGGACAACCAGGCCAGCAAGGGGGGCACTTGGGCATGACCTGCCAGTGTGTGTGTGTGTGTGGGGGGGGGAACTTGGGGACAACTATGCCTGCAGGCAAGCGGGGGGTGGGGGGGCAGTTAGGTATGATTAGGCAGGCAAGCAGGTGAACAGTTAGGAGCCCATGGTCCACATTGTGAGAGGGCTATCTGACTGCCGGTTTAGGCCCAATCACTATGGCCTAAACCGGCAGTCAGACATCCCCTGAGGGGTCTCAGATTGGAGAAGGTCTAGGCTGGGTTGAGGGGACTCCCCTCCCCTGTGCACAAATTTTGTGCACCAGGCCTCTAGTATATCTCTATAATAAATAGCCAGGGTGTAATGACTGATCATGACCAAAGGCTGACCATCTGGAAGTCAGCGCCAAGTTGCCATGGCGACCCAGCACTGACTATGAGGCTACAGGCCCAGTGCCCTAGCAGTGACTGCTGAGGGGGCTTTGAATCAGGCCCAGAAAGAGACCTGAGAATAGAAGCAGAGGCTAATTTGTAGTATCTGAGGCAGCTTTAGACTAGCGCTTGCCTCTCTCTTTCCCTCCAAGCCTGGCCAGTAGCCCTACATCCATTTCTTTCCAAGTCTCCACTAGGGCTGCTGCCCCATAGACAGACAGCTGACAGTGGGGCATGGCAGCTTCATTTGTGTGGCAGTGGCAGTGAAGCAGCCAGGCCCTGCAGAGAGCAGAGAATCTAAGTGGGGAGTGGGCCTAAGCTGTCAGTAGGACATCCCCTGACAGCTCCTGGATTGGAGAGGGTGAAGGTTGGGTTGAGGGATCCTCTACCCTGTGTACAAATTTTTTGATAATAGCCATTCCAATAGGAGTGATATTGGTTTTTCACAGAGAGGAAGGGAGAGGGACAGGGAGCCAGAAACATCAACGAGAGAGAAACATTGACCAGCCGCCCCCTGCATACCTCTCACTGGGGATGTGCCCGCAACTAATGTATATGCATGCCCCCGACTGGTATCGAACCTGGGACCCCTCAGTCCAGAGGCCGACACTATTCACTGAGCCAAACCAGTCCTGGCAGGAGTGATGTGGTTTTGATTTGCATTTCCATGATGGTTAGTGATGAACATTTTTGCATGTACCTGTTGACCATCTGTATGTCACTATTGAAAATAAGAAGTTTTTTATTTGATGTAGTCCCACTTGTTTATTTTTGTCTTCTTTTTGTTTTGTTATCAAATCCAAAAATTCATCATCAGGACTAATGTCAAAGAGTTTACCCTTATGTTTTCTTCTAGGAGTTATATGCTTTAAGGTCTTACATTCAAGTCTTTAATCATTCTGAGTTGATTTCTGTTTGTGGTATAAAATAGTGGTCCCATTTCATTCTTTGTATGTGGCTGTCCAGTTTTCCCAACACCATTTATTAAAAAGGCCGTCTTTTCCACATTATATATTCTTGGTTCCTCTGTTATAAATTAATTGGCTATATATGATTAGATTTATTTCTGGGCTCCCTATTCTCTTTTGTTTGTCTCTGTATCTTTTTTTATGCTAATACCATACTGTTTTGATGACTTGTTGCTTTGTAATATAGTTAGAAATCAGGGAATGTGATGCCTCTAGCTTGTTCTTTCTCAAGACTGTTTTGGCTTTTTTTCCCCTTCCTTAAGGTAATTCCACACAAATTTTAGGATTGTTTGTTTTATTCCTGTAGAAAATGCCATTGGAATTTTGATAGAGATTGCATTGAATCTGTAGATTGCTTTTGGGGAGTATGAACATTTTAAAAACTGTGCTCATTTCTTTATTAGCACTGAATAATATTTCATTGTCTGGATGTACCACAGTTTATTTATCCATTTACCAACTGAAGGACACTTGGTTGTTTCCAAGTTTTGGCAATTATGAGTAAGCTTCTATAAACATTGGTGGGCTGGTTTTTATTTTACTTATTTTGATGATTAAATTTTACTAGATTTGACTAATGAGAGTCCCATCAAATTGGCTGCTATATCTACTGGTTATTCTCTCATGATTTTTTTGAAGTATTTCCTTTTCTTTCTGGCACAAGAAGATATTCCATATACATTTTATTCCATGTACATTTTGGATTCCAGACCTGAGATTCAGCCATTTCTCCAAGGATCCCTGGTTTTGTTAATGGGAAAAGGTATTGGAAATTATGATCTGGGTGATATGTGTCCTCTTAACAAAGTCAAGTAGCATGAACATGGTGATGTGTGATTAGGGGAGCAGATAGTCTGACAACTCAACTATTTATTCTGGAGTAAAGTTTGCTCACCAATTACTGAAACAAAAAAAATACATTTAATTAATAAAATAAATAGTTAGGTCTTATGGTTGATTTTAGGTTTAATAAAAGTGTCATTTGAGTAAAGAAAAGGAAACTGCAATTTTGTAGTCAACGTTTTCTTGCCAGTAACCAGTGCTGTTTCTGTTACAGGAAACTGTCATAAACCAATGGTTCTGCAAAATGAATGACACCGTTTAGATCTAAGTCAGTTGCATAATGAACAAATCTTGGCAGTGAGAAAAAAAGACTTGCCATATATCTATATTGCAGATAAATATTTGAGGAAGCAGAATGTTGACGCAGTTGATGAGTTTGAGAGACAGCAGTTGCTTCAGAATGGAAGCTGTGAAAATGGGCAGGTCACATCTGTAGCAAACTGTTGCACCCCAAAGTGGTAAGAAACTGAGGAGAGCTGGCCACCAAAAAGTGAGCTGTAGAAATGAAAATCTTTGTCTAGAAAAATTAAAAAGTAGACTTGTAAAATATATATATATATATATATATATATATATATATATATCAAGTTGTTTAAGTATAAAAACATGTGAACACACATAGAAGTAGCCTTCACAATTCTAGGAATGAGGTCATTACATCAGTTTTTAATAAAGTCTTTGATTTGAGATTAAGAAAATATATTATATGAACACATATATGTTAATGAAACTTATTAAGCCACAAGGCTCCTGTTGGCAGATATGGGATGGGGTGAGTGTTGTGTGCAGAGGGTTGGTTAATTGTGTCACTTTCAAAACTTAGGGACTACATCATGGGGAAGAAGGCTTTTCTAGTTTTGACATCACACAGGAAGTAACATTTACTGTAAAAAGGATAAAGCAACTTTGGCACTGTCAGAATATGAAGACTACTAGTGCTGGTCACAGCAAAGAGAATAAAGACCTAACATACTGAGGCTAGTCACTGATCCATTCAGTCTTTCCTCTTAGCAAGTAAAGGAGAAAGCCAGTGTTTTGCAGGACATATTAGAGAAAATCAAAGTATAAATCAATTGATAATGCCTTATGTTTCATAATTTTATTGCAGACAGTATCTGAATGATAAGGAAACATTTTGTGCAATTTGCTAGGAAAGTTAGAATTGGTTTTGCTTACGGGAAAAAAAAATTATTATCATACCTGAAAGAAGCGGGCTATAGACCCAAACAGAGAATATAGTATTCTCTGATCAGTGTGACTGAGGGGATTGCTTAATAAACAGAAGTTAAAAATTGCTCTCAGAACTTTATATGCCCTATTTGCATTTATACGTAAGGAAATGTCTTTAATATTTTCATACAAAGAGGTTGAAGGTCTCGTCAGAGTTAATTGATGGATTTCATTTCTGGAAGCTGTGATTGCTATCTGCAGGAAGTTGTTGAGAAACAGGTCGATTCTCACTTGGTACTAAGTTTGTTTGGGTGCTAATTCCAGGATTTGGATAACATGGTGGAGCAAGAGATATGCTTTTTGCTGGACAAAAATCATCAGGCCTTAAGATGGACTGGCAATTAAGTGTTCAATGCTGATTAGAAATCAGACCGCTGGGAAATAGTTTTGCTGAGTCACCTGGGTACACCTACATTTCTCCCTGCTGTGGGTTGGATTGTATTTTTCTAAACTTCATATGGATATCTTAATCCCCAATGCGATGGTATTTGGAGAGGGAGCTTTGGGAAGTAATTATGGTTTGATGAGGTCAGGAGGATGAGGCCCTCATAATGGGATTAGTGGCTTTATAAGAAGAGGAAGAGAGAGGGATAGTTTTCTCTGCAGCATGTGGGGATGCGGAGAAAAGGTGGCCATTTTCAAGCCGAAGAGAGCTTTGATCAGGAACTGAATTGGTGGACACACCTTGATCTGGGATTTACCAAATTACTATGAGAAATAAATGTCTGTTGTTTAAGCTCTGTAGTCTATGTTTTGTTATAGCAACCCAAGCAGATGAGCAAACTCCTGTAGTCATGTATGGGAAGTAAATTCATATTTAGAAACTCATATTTAATTTTGTTTATAAAATATTTTAGCAGAGGAAATAGAAATGCTTGAAGTCTTATTTTGATGAATTCTCCCTCTACAAGCAGAATTACATGGAAAATCAGTTCTTAATCAGAAAGTGATTGGGCAATCATGGAATTGGAACAAAAGCCATTAGATGAATTGAATGTTAAGTAGATGGCTTGATGGTAGTGTTGAAAATCCAAAGGGTTTTTTTTTTCATCAGTAGTTTTCAACTCAGTTGATCGTCTCCATCATTTCTTAAACCACACCTCTCAATAAGAAACATGAAAATTATAACTGTAAAATTATAAGTGTAAAATGCCTGGAATGAGTTAAATATTAACTATTGTTATTTTGGGGGGAATTTATAAGGATATGGTTCTCAGTTTTGAACTTGGTGAACACAATTTGAGTATCATAGTAATAAACATAAATTAACCAAATTTGTGTGAGAAGATGCACAATTCTATGGCCATCTTATTACTACCCAAGGCATGGTAACTTTTTCCAGTGATAGAATGCTTATGTCTCTTATCTAGATTATCTATTTTCCTGATATCAAGGGACCTAGAAAATTCAATTTTTATTATCAAAAGAATACATGTGATCATGAATTCAGAGAAACAGGAAGCATTTATTCCAGGACACTGTGCAGTTTGATGAGTCAATTTCCACCACCCAGATTACTGTGTGTTCATTTTGGTCTCATTCAGAGTATTTCTTGCCTAGGAAATGCTGGGAACAGTGTCACTTCAGGGTGTTATTTTCCCCAGCTTTCGTTTTCCTTCCATGTTTATGTTGATTGTCATTCAGTCAGTGTTTATCCTAAAAGATGCGAATGCCATTGGTTAATTTCAGCTTAGTAAAATACAGTAAAAGCATCTTCCCCTCCCCCCCACAAGGATAACTATTTGTGTATGTTTGAGTTCGATGTGTTTTTAGTCCCTTAAATTGCACGTTTATAGAGATTCTTATTTGAATTCTTCTAACCAGAGGCAAAGCAGGGCTGGCGTGTCCTGTGACAAGGGCACATGGGCCGAGGCCCAGGCCTGAGCAAACACCCTGCAAAGGGCATGCTTGCTCCTTGTAATCCCGGGGGAAGACAGGTTCCCATCCAGCCTTTTCTGGTTGCTCTGAAAGACGACACAAAGAAAACAGACCAGTGGAGAGAAATAACAAATAGATGATGAAAAGATGGCCCCAGAGAGCAGAAGCAGGGCTGTGAGGGAGCTTCAACTTTTGAAGGGATTTTAGGGAGAGGGGAAAAAAAAAAGGCATGCACCCTCCTCCTGAATTTTTAATTGGATAATATTTTCGAATAGTTGGATTTGCAAGGAAATTTATATATATATATATATATATATATATATATATATATATATTATATAAAATTATATATATATATATATATATATATAAATAATTTTTTTTCTTTTCTGGGAGCATGACGGAGTATGTATCCCTTGTCCCTAAGTCATTCCTGTTGCACCTTTATGAAAACACCACACTATTTATTGCATGAGAAGTTTACTGGCTGACTGTTGGCAGTAACCTCATTAAGACACTTTAAGAAACTGCTTCACTGTTTCCTAATGAATGGTTTACAAGGACCGGGGGAGGAACGTGATAGAGAGACTGTTGGAGTGAGACAATGGGGATTGTTCTAGGGGCTCCCCAAGAAATTCATCAGACCTGAGATCCCCCACCCCTCTGTTGGCTGACCAAGGAGTATTCCCTGGGAGAAGGGGCAGTGATAGATTGCTTATGGTGTGACATGAGGTGCTAACGGGACCATCAGAAAATATCTTCCCCACGACTTGGCAGGGAGCTGTCAGTCTCCATCACTGGAATAGCCTCATGAGGGTCTCCATGAAAGATAAAGGTTACCTTTGGGCAGTAGCACCTTTGTAAACGCCAACTTGAGAACAGCATGCCCAGTGCAGGGAGCTGTGCTTTGGAAGGACTGTAGTGGCCAGGCCAGCACTTGGTGGAGGATGGCTTAGAAGCTAGAGACAGGTGAACAGAAGGCCAGCTGCATCACAACTTGGCCTCAGGTGTGGTCAGTCTCACTGTACAGCCATTGATTTTGCCAATGTTAAAAGATGCCATAAAGGAGCTAGCCAAACCATGCGTAGTTGTGTGGAGCAGACCATCACTGAACTTTAGAGGGACATTTTCTTTAAGTTTTTTGAATCCTGCGTGGCAGTTGTTTTTGTCTCCTGGTAAGAATGTATGATCTGTAGCAGAGCTACATTAGGTGAACCACCCTGGGCACCACTCAAATCCTCCAGGAGGCTCCAGTACAGAGGGCTATCACGTATGGCAGGTTTGCATGTTCTTCTGATCTGTGGCCTGGCACATCCTTACTATTTCCCATTAGTTTCAGAAAAGATCAGGGAAGATCTCACAAAGTCATCACAACAATTGAGTGGGCTTCTCATTTGCAATCTTTTTCATTGGAATGGGCCCTGCCTATTTCAAAACGAGTCATGTTTTTCTTTCCTTTGGAAGAGATGTTTTTCTTTTTAACATTAATAATCTTATCTAAGTATCTATATGTTTGTAAGAGTTGTTTTGTTCTGTTTTTCTAACTGTATAAGACCCAGCCATTACCAGGTGAACTGTTAGTATTTCCACCTTCAAGGACTAGGATTTAGTTCCTGTGGGATTGTTAGTATTGTTTTTAGTGTGCTATACTATGTACAAAAAAGTAATATAACTCTGTATGACTTAAGGGACATGATATTTGACACAAAATTATGATCATGCACAGCTCTGAATCTAGGTACAGAAACGATGAAACTGAATCGTTTCACTGAACACAGTACATTTTCTCCCCAAATAAATAGATTTCGGATGAATTCCCTTCATCTCTTCTACCCTGCTGGGCCCGGCTTCTTGCTGTGAGACACAGCTAAGTAGGAAGGAGGCTGTTGTTAGTTGATGGCAGAGTAATTCAACAATTGCAACAAATGTTTATCGAATGCCTACTATA
The DNA here is from genome assembly GCA_963924515.1 of Vespertilio murinus. Classification (NCBI taxonomy): domain Eukaryota; kingdom Metazoa; phylum Chordata; class Mammalia; order Chiroptera; family Vespertilionidae; genus Vespertilio; species Vespertilio murinus. The sequence goes on along the minus strand of OZ004712.1, from coordinate 27,368,023 downwards.
TGCTAACTATAATGCTACGTGCCAGGCATACAAAGGAAATCAGGTAGTGTCCTCGTCTTGAAGAAGTTCACTATTGAGTGAGGCCAGAGAAATGTGTACAATGAGCTATAATGTAGGGCTTCTATTAGTGAGGATGCAAAGGGAATGCATAGAAGAAAATGATCTGTATTTTTGCGTGACATCTGCCCTAGACTGACTCTCAGCAGGTGGGAATCACAGACATCTTGTGTCAGGCAGAAGGCAAAAACTAAGGACGGCGCTCTGTGAACAGGGTGCCAGCTGGGTGTGTGGCTCCCACGGGCCTTTAAACCCGGGCTAGGGGCAGAGATGAGGCTTCCAGCCCTCCGTAAATTTGTAAAAACCAACATTTATATAACATTTGCTAATAGACATCGTGCTTTCCCATTAGTTATAATTAATTTTTATGTGCCCCATAAAAATCCTGTGAGATAAGAATTACAGAAATTCTTCTGCTTATAAACTTTCAAATCATAAACTTTTCCTTAACAGAACTACTCTGCAGCGAAAGCATAGCAATTCATTTTTTTCACCAACAGATGGCGATGACAGGTGTGCACTGTCTATGTTGCTAGTCAGGGCCTCTGCTTGTGCATGGGTGGGATCTGGCCAGCCTGGCCAGGGGGAGGTTGGCCAGCCTGCCTGCTGGTGGAACTCCTGGTCAAAGGGACAATTTGCATATTTGCCTTTTATTATATAGGACATACACTGAATGGCCAGATTATTATGTGTTCAGAGATCATAATAATATGGCACTCAGTGTATGTAGCCTGTGTGCTTAGTTCTGAGTATTTTAGTGTTATTAACCATAATATGTGCAGTAAGTGCAAAGGCAGAGAGAATGTGGATGAGAGAGAGTCATGGATTAGCTGCCTCTTGCACGCCCCTATTGGGGATGTGCCCACAACCAAGGTACATGCTCTTGACCTGAATTGAACCTGGGACCTTTCAGTCCACAGGCCTATGCTCTATCCACTGAGCCAAATCGGTTTCCACCCTTTGGGCCACTTTTGATTTAGGCTGCAACCACTGTGAATAGTTCTGTGCAGGTACATCATTCCGCCCACATACCAGTGTCACCCCTCAGAGTGCAGTATATTCTGTCCCTGAACTGCCAGGAGCTTGCTCAGACGACAGCCAAGTGCAGCCCCAAGAACAGGGAAGTTACTGTCCTGGAGGACACTCCCGCCCAGTGGTGGATGGGAGCCTGTGCATAAATGCAGATAGTTCCCAGAAGCATTCCTCAAGGTCCTTGTAGAATCGAGCCCCCTTGCTCTAGCAACTACTTAAATAACACACCATTTCATTGGCCTTTCTTCCTTCCCTGTTTTACTCAACTGCCCAATAGCACATTTACCCGATGTATCTGAGTTGTGATGTTGATTATCTGATCACATGGTTGTACATGTACACATTTGTTAAAACTCATAGAACTTGTATGCATAATATAGTTGAGTTTTATTGTTAGGAAAATGAAACATAAAGTTGTACAAATGAATAGAGTTTATAAGTTATACAAGTTAATAGAGTAAATCTGAGAAAGAAAAACAAAAAGTTCATTTTGTGGCCACTCTGAGCTTGGGAGGTTCTGTCTAAACTATATTGTGTGAAAGTACAAATATTTAATTTTTTAATTTTTTATCTTTTTGTTAATCCTCACCCCAAAATATTTTTCATTGATGATGTTTTAGAGAGAATGGTAAGGAGGGGGAGAGACAGAGACATCAGTGTGAGAGAGACACATGGATTAGTTGTCTCTTGCACGCACCTGACCAGGGCCAGGGATGGAGTCTGCAATTGAGATATGTGCCCTTGACTGGAATCGGACCCTGGACCCTTTAGATCACTGGTTGATACTCTATCCACTGAGCCACACCAGCCAGGGCAGCACAGATATTTTATGTTATGAAGTACAATTTCCTCATATCTTTTAAGTTATTAGTATGATCACCTTAAATCTTAGGATACATTAACAGCAGGTTTAATAATGCTCCCAAATTAGAAAACTTTGTATATGTAAATTTTAGTTTAGATTGTTTGTTGGTAAATTTAAATATAATGGTTTTCTTTGTACTTTTGAAATAAAGTTTGTCATAGGCTTGAAAACATTCATGATTTTGAAATTGTAATTAGTGGCCTACTAATAACATTTTTAAGGCATTCTTAGTCATTTTGCCTATAGGAGAGATAGGTGTACTAGTACATACACAGTCCCAAGTGTTTTTTAAATATGTTTCAAGTTCTATTGTTTTATTTTGTTTGTGTGTGTGTGTGTGTGTGTGTGTGTGTGTGTGTGTGTTTTGGGGTTTTTTTGTTGTTGTTGTTGCTATAATTAGGCAGAAAATTGTGGCTCTCAAGCTAGCCATCTCTCTGGACACTATTGTGTTCTTAATATAGCAGGTTAAATGAATGCAAAGCATTACCACAAAAGGAGGTCCACCGATTAAGCACCAGATGTATCTTTTGTTATACATAAAACTGTGAGCTCCGTTCAAGTAGCCATAAGGTATAAAATGAGACCCACCATAAAAACTATCAAAATCCTGGCACTCCGCGGACATTTTTATTTCATGTAGAACTCCAGGATCTTGCAATAACTAAGATCCGATAAAAAATGTAATTAGGTAAATGTATTATATCCCATTGTGCCCGAGGAACTGAAGGGAGTAGTTTGGAAAGTTATAAAAGAAGTCGAAGGCTCCGTTCCTCCTTGGGCTTTGGTTTAAAGATACATTTTTTTAAAAAATGACACTTGATATCTAATATTAAGCATTATGGCTGGTGCTTGAGACTCAGCATATGGGGAAAGGTACTGCAAAATGCCATTTCCAGTGGACACGAGAGATCTGGCCCGGCGACTCAGCGGCTATAGAGACTAGAAGCAGCCAGCAGTGGTGAGGCCACTCACACACCTGATCACTGCTTGACATCTTCCCAGCACCCTAGCTTGGACACTGGGGCTCCGTCTCCATTTATCACTTGTCCTGTCTTCACTCTTCCTTCCCTGGCCACGCTGCTATGACATCTGGTAGAATGCTGGCATGTGGAAGTGCCATTAGGGTGAGACAGGGTTTCCTGTTTGCATTCGTGTCCTCCGTGACGAGAAAAGTATCATGAAATAGGTGTATGTTCCATCAGTGCGTGGTAAGAACTACAAACGAACAAATGCTTCTGCTTCTGGATAAGGAAAAAGGAACTTAAAGGCCCCGGTGTCACTCACATCATAGGAACCAGTCTGGACATGTAGGAGGGAGAGCAGAGGCAGAGGTCAGGGCGACGGGGAGAAGATGAAGTGGGGGGGCTAAAGCAGATATCAGACCATACTGGGGAAGAGTAGAAAGTGGGCTATAGAGATGATAAGTTACACTTTAGATTCTCTAAATTTCTATATCAAGAGGTATGCTCCCATGAGAAACATATTCTTTTCTGAATAGACTACTTGTCTGAGAGAATAAATGGTAAAATTTTATTCTTTTTCAAGGCAGGTAAAAATTGGAGGTTACAGCCCTAACCAGTTTGGCTCAGTGGATAGAGCATTGGCCTGTGGACTGAAGGGTCCCGGGTTCAATTCCGGTCAAGGGCATGTACCTTGGTTGCGGGCACATCCCCAGTGGGAGGTGTGCAGGAGGCAGCTGATTGATGTTTCTCTTTCATCACTGTTTCTAACTCTCTATCCCTCTCGCTTTCTCTCTGTAAAAAAATCAATAAAATATATTTTTAAAAATTGGAGGTTACAAAGAGTGGTCAACCAGACTATTCTGATATCCACTGCCATGAAGAATATACTAGTAAAATGTGAATAGTTGCTTCATGATTCACCACTGAACTGTGTCAGGAAGTACAGCCTACAAATGATGTTAGCTGTATTGACAAGCAATGGAGGCAAACATTCGTAGATATAGTTCCTTAGATTTCCTTAAGCTGCACTCATGTATATAATGACAAGATAATTATTGAATACACAATATTGGGTAAAAGTTGGTGAATTATATTCTGTCTGTTCTGTAGCTCTTTGTTCTGATAGACCTTCCATGTAATGGGTCTGGTCGGTGACCAGTGGAAAGCTCTGGTTCTGTGTGTACACACACCGAGTATGCAGATGTGACCAGTTGCTTCATGACTAATTGGTTTCTTGTTCAATGTAAGTTGAGCTGCCATGATACAGTTTCAGATCTATAGACTTGATGCATAAATTGTTTATTTTCATATAGAAATAGATATCAGGTATATTTCCATTAGGTTCCATTATTTTAAAATTGTGATGAGAGGCACACGCTTATGGAAATACAGCTACATTTTACTTTTATTTATTATTTTTAAAAAAATATTTTTATTGACTTCACAGAGGAAGGGAGAGGGAGAGAGATAGAAACATCAATGAAGAGAGAGAATCATTGATGGGCTTGCCTCCTGCAAGCCCCCTCCTGGGGATGGAGCCCACAGCCTGGGCATGTGCCCCTGACTGGAATGGAACTTGGGATCCTTCAGTCTGCAGGTCGACACACTATCCACTGAGCCAAACCGGTTAACGGGCATACAGCTCCATTTTGAAAAGCAACAATTAGGTGATACAAATTGCAGACAGTGTATACAAAATAACTCACTGTAATTGAATATGTCATATGCATAATTATATGGTACATTATGCACCTATTAATTGACAATACAGCCAACTAGTACATCGGCTGGGACACAAATCCTGCATTTGGAAGAGACAATAATGAAGTAGGGGCTTTGTAAAACACGGCGTGCTTTCAGTGATGTTTAAAGTGAAACAGCCTTTCTATGAAGCTGCCACTCACTGAAACCAATACTAAAAGGAAAGGTTTCCCTCCGCACCCCCACACTTTTTATCTGGGTAGTATGCGTAAGGATGTTTTGTATTTGAAATTTTAAGTTTTCTTAATCTGATGATCAATCACACAGCTATTCAATAAACTCACGTAACTGATAAGCGGCTTCAAAATGTTTCATTTCCTCCTGAAATACTCCTTTTCTCCAGTAATCTTACCCTTTTTCTTCTCAACACGCTGTACTATGAGTTCTCTTTACTCAGCTGACAATGATACGTTCTTGATCCGGTACAATGACTAGCTTCTCTTCAAGGCAAAATTCAACAAATAAGGCTTGCTTCCTCATTTTTAAATTCTCTGATTTCCCTCTTCTTCTTTGCTATTTACCCAGTGCCTTCAGCAATCTATTCTTTGTATGGAATTTCTCCAAGGAGGAGGATTATTTCAAAATGAGAGATTTTCACTTGAAACCCTAGAATATTATTTTAGAATACACTTAGCCGACACAGTACACACACACACACACACACACACACACACACACACACACATTTCCCATTCAGGATCCCAGTGGAATAGCTATAAATTAAGGGAATATAAATGTTAGGAAACTGAACAGAGTGGTAGAAGGAGCGAAATAAACGTGTGCTTTATTCTTAACTCACCTAAATACTTTTCCCCATTAAAGTAAGCCCCCTTGGACACTGGAAAGAGGAGCATCAGGTATTTCATACGCCTGGCTACCTCATCTATGTTTTATATTCAAGCCTTTCAGAGCCTGGATAAATCGGAATCTGCAAGGAAGAGAGGTCATAGCTTTTTATAGGTGGTAGGATCAAAAACTTTCTCCTCCAGGGAAAAATTGCTCTATTATTTTCCATTTCTAGCCTGAGGATTCAGATTGATTCTCCCAAGAGTGTACTCTGGCGAGAGCCTTCTGCAAGAAGGATTTAACTTACCTGGTTCTTTTATGTAACCTTGGGCCTCAGTGGTGGCTTCAATTTTAAGGCTTCAATAGAGCAATTTCAGAAACATCCCTGGGATATATAATTGTCTCTGAAAGTATTTTAGTTTTTAACCTCCCTGCACATATAGATTTATGGGCTATTATGGAAAATTCTTGAAATGAAAAGGGTGAGTGTGAGAGTGTGTGTGTGTTTGTGAGTGTGTGTGTGTGTGTGTGTGTGTGTGTGTGTGTGTGATAGAGAGATAGAGAGAGAGCGAGAGAGATTGAGAGAGAGAGAAATGAGTAAATAATATATTTTAAAAATTATATATATATATATATATATATATATATATATATATATACACACACACATTACTGGAATTTCCATATGATAGTAGTAGTGTTTTTAGCATTTACTAATTGAGAAAATACACATTTTCTCTTGTCAATCAATGGTTGTTGGTGAAATTCAGTGCCACTAGGGATCCCCAATTTGGGGTGTGGTGAAGAAGGAAACTTATCCAATGCAAACAGCTTGGTTTTGATGCTGTCTGGTTGTGAGAACAGCCAGCCTGTGGAACAGCTCAGTCGTGTTTCTGCTCTGAAACAGCCAGGCTGTGAGGAGGCTCTGGGTGAGGTGGCCCAGGAGGCGAAGCCTTTCTTTTGCTAGACCGCTCTGTCCTGTTCCGCCTGCTCCGGGGCTCTGCTCTGCCCTGTACGTGCCAGCTTAGCTCTGCTCCTGCATAGACCTGGTCCACTCTGCTCTGGGGAGACATCTTCAGTGTTCCAACGAAGGAAACACTTCTTCAGAGTAAATGGAAACTATGCTCCTTGTGCCAGGGTGGAGCTGGTTTGAGTGGTTCATCCTCATGCGAACGAGGACTCCAAATCCTCAAAGTTTGATTAGTTTAGAAGCACTGTCTTGATCGGTCATAATGCTTTGATTGGTTGATGAAGATTGCAGTGGAGAATATAGCTGCACAGCTCCAATTGGATGGAGAAAGTCTTAGGCCTATTGGCTGAAATAGGATTTCAGGAACTCCTTTAAAAGAGCTGACTCACAGGGCAGGCAGGTAGTTCAATGCAGGGTTTTTCCTGAAGTACAGTTTGCATGCTTCTCCCTGTATAGAAATGACTCCTAGACTCTGATTTAGAAATTTGAGCCCAGATAGCCACCAGGAGCCCTTCTTAGTAAGTATTATTCCCCTCTCAGGGATCAATAATACTTTTATTTTATTATTATTTAAATATAGTTTATTGATTTTTTTTTTACTGAGGGGAAGGAAGAGGGATAGAGAGTTAGAAACATTGATGAGAGAGAAACATCAATCAGCTGCCTCTTGCACATCCCCTACTGGGGATGTGCCCACAACCAAGGTACATGCCCTTGACCGGAATCGAACCTGGGACCTTTCAGTCTGCAGGCTGACGTTCCATCCACTGAGCCAAACCAGTTTCGGATCAATAATCCTTTTAAATAAATTTGTATTTCATGAGTGTCAAAAGCATCTTTACATATTCAAATAATAGCACATATATGTAAGGGAACTATTTTTTTAGGCATGTGGGCAATATCTGGTTTGCACATTGATTCTTTTAGGCTATCATAATTCCACTTCATTCATTCATCACATTAATTTTCCACTTAATGTATACAGACAGAGCACCGTCTACATGTTAAATACTGTGTGAGGAAGTGAATATACAAAAGAGACCAAATTGGCTGCTTTCTGACTTATGGAGCTCTGAATATGAAACTTTAGACAAACTTTATGCTGCACCAGAAGGGCACTAATCCTGACATCTATTTTAGTTTGGGGGTCAAAGAATGTTTCTTGAGTCATTGACTCACCTGCGACTTGATGAATGTGTAGGATTCAGGCAGAATGTAGAAAAAAATGGGTACAGTTCTAAGGGAGCCATTGGCTACAGACCCAGCTCCAGCTGAAAGCCATTTCCTATGGAGTAATAGAAGCTTGCATTATGATCTAATTATTCTTCATTAGATGAATGGAGTTGAACAGTTGAGCCCATATTAAAATGTTCAGCAAGGCCCTAGATAAGGCTTGGGTTGACCCAAGTCAAAGACTTATAATGCAGAAATTCTTACAGGGGGGATGCTCAGTATGGAGGCACTCACTCTATAAATCCAAGGCCATCGCATGTGCTTCCTCTAAAGGGTAAAGGTCTTCTTGCTGAATCCCTCCCACAGGTAGATTCCAGACTTTCCTCCAAATTCCTGATAGTGCTCTGATGCAGTCACTTATTCATTTAACAAATATTTAATACGTTCCTATTATGTACTCAGCACTCTTCTAGTTACTGTGGATATAAAAAAAATCCCTGCCTTCAAATTTTATATTCTAGTAGGTAGGAATAAAGAGATAAATATGATATATAAAATAGTGATAAGTGTTATGAAGACATAGCATATTAAGCGGAAGGGAAAGATGAAAGAGATGGTGGTGGGCAGTGCTATTGGGTATAAAGTATGCATTTAGGTGTCTCCAACAAAATGGCATTTCAACGGAGACCTAGAGAGAGTGAGAAAGAAGTCTCATTACCACGAGGGAAAGTTTACATTTCCCAAACTCTATTAAGTCAGAGAGAATAATATGACTCCTGTTTCTATTCTAAGACCTACCTCTCAGGTCACATTTTCTGCCCATGATTTGCTGCTTCTAAGGATGGCTGACAGTGCTAATATTTAGTACACGCGAAAGAAATCCTAAGGGAGGAACTAGTTGGTTGAAAGTCTCTTGACCCTGTCTAGCTTCTAACAGGTCTCTCAGCGTGGTGCACTAGTTTCCAATGTTTGCTGACACCTATAATAAATTATTATGACCTCTTCTATTTAAGGACATTTTTTTGACCTAACAGTATGGTTTTGTTTTATTTTATTTTCTGACGTTATCGTCCCCTACGAAGAATATGCAACTAATAGAATATACATGTTATTATTAGGGTTGGCTTAGAAATGAAATTTCTCTCACTATGGGCTTATAGTAAGATTGTTCTCTTTTAGTTGGATGGTAGTCTTGGCCATGTGACTTCTTTGGGACAATAAAATCTGAGCTAATGTGGCTGGTGTGTGCCGTTTCCTTGAAGAAGCTTTATTCTCACTCTGTAGCGTGAGAATTTTTGGCTTTAGGCTTCTGTGTTTTGAATAATCTCATTGGCTTGATTGCTGCTTCTTTGTAGCTTTTTGAAATATCCTCTTGAGGGGTTGGGGGAAAACCGCCCCTACTGTGGGCTTAGCCCATTTTCTCCTTCCAGAGAACTTTTAATTGAATGTGATTAAGCAAGTCCAGGGCTACCTACCTCACTGCCTATTAAGACGGTGGTTTCAAAACTTGTAAGTTTCAATAGGGGTACAGAGGCAACTGGCTTTTTTACCCTGTAGACTCCTAAGGGAGGACTCTCAACCAATGTCGATTGCTTGCTGAAGGCAGAGTGTGTCTCAGTAGTGCTCTGTTTCCACCTCTCAAGCAGGCTGGCTTGCTCTAATCTGAGTTCATCCTGGTTTGCTTGTTTGTTTTGTAGCACTCTGTTGAATATTGCAAAAAATAAGTATCATATTCCCACATTTTGAAATGCCCTTATTGTAGGGAGCGGTTATAGGGTTAAGCCTAGAACTGACCTGCTGGCAAAGTCACAAACAAGTCCCAGGTTGGAGGGCATAACCCTCTAAGCATAATTAAGTGTGATCTTGTGGCTGCTCCCTAGATCTTTCCTGGACAGCTAATGGGCTGTGGAAGAGGCAACAAATGCTGCCAAAACAAATGAAACTTACAAGAACATTGTAAATTACCTTGTTTGCCCCATGACTATAAATAAAGCAAATAGTTTTTCAGTCTGGATCTGTTCTGTGGCCTCAGCCAGAAAGATCCAACTAGACCCAGCTTATTCTCTTTGTCTTTCTTTTCTTCATCCTTTACCAGCCCTCCCTCAGGCTCACAACCCTTGGCTGTGCTAGCGCAGCGCACCTTACCATTTTTCAAACTACACCTTGTGTTAAGTTCTTGGTTTGTGTTCCAGAATGGACATAGTTTGGCCAAACGTTCAGCCACAAAGACCCATCTACATTGCAGCCTTCGGTGTATCTCTCTCTGCCTCCCAGGCAACTCTGTATTTTAGGTTCTGTCTCTTGAAGTATCCTGCTTTGGGGCATCAAATTCTATTTGGATCTATTATTAATTCACTCAACTCTTAGTAACAGAAAAGCAAATTAATACAGTAACCCCACTTACTGGTGGAGGATATGTCCCAAGACCTCCAGTGGATTCCTAAAACAATGGATAGCAAGAGGTTAACAACAACTAATAATAAAATAGAAAATTATAACAATATATTGTTATAAAGTTTGTAAATGTGGTCTCTTTATCTCAAAATATTTTACTCTACTCAGTAAAAGGAAGCCCTATTGCACTTAAAGGAAGCCCTTTGCATCTTCTCTGTGGCATGTCTGAATTGCCAGCATCACTACTCTTGAGCTTTGGGGCCATTATTAGTATAACTAGAGGCCCAGTGCATGAAATTCATGCATGGGGGTGTGTCCCTCAGCCCAGCCTTCACCCTCTCCTATCTGGGATATCCCTCTCACAATTCAAAACTACTGGCTCCCAACTACTCACCTGCATGCCTGCCTTATTGCCCCTAACTGCTTCTGCCTGCCAGCCTGATCACCCCCTAACCACTCCCCTGCCAGCCTGATTGATGCCTAACTGCTCCCTGGCTGACCCAATTGCTCCTAATAGCCATCCCCTGCCAGCCTGGTCACCCCTAACTGCCCTCCCCTATAGGCCTGGTCCCCCCAGCTTCCCTCCCCTGCTGGCTAGTCACCCCCAACTGCCCTTCCCTACTGGCCTGATCACCCCTAACTGGTCTCCCCTGAAGGCCTGGTCCCCCCAACTGCCCTCCCTTGTTGGCCTGGTATCTCCCAACTGCCCTCCTCTGCTGGCCTGGTCACCCCTAACTGCCCTTCCCTGCAGGCCATCTTGTGATGGACATCTTGCATCCACAGGGGGGTAGCCATCTTCGACCACATGGGGTGGCCATCTTGTGTCTTGGAGTGATGGTCAATTTGCATATTACTCTTTTATTAAATGGGATAGGGGTGACAAGTACTGTGATGCCACAGCAATTGATTTGATAACCAAGATGGTGACTAAGTGGCTAATGGGCTAGTGGCATATACTGTGTGGCTACCCTGGAGATGCCTGTAATATTTGGCCTTCCCTTTGCTCCTTTCCTGTTATTAATAACTAGGTTAATCATAACAGTATTGATACTACACAGATGAGACTTCTAATTCAATATGCCTGGCTCTCTCCCTGCCTCAGATCTACTGCTATTCTCATCTGCCCTGAGTCAGCCTCATTTTCCCCTGTCTCTGCTTTGTTCAATCACATCCTATTTATAGGAAGTTTTTTATTCAATGCTTTAATCTACAGTGCATTCATTTAAATGAACTCTGAAGGTATTGCAGTGTGGTAAGGCTTTCCAACTTTAAGCAAAACATTCCATGTACATTTTGAATGCATTGAAAAATGTTTCAAGGTATGTAAGTAGACATATATTTAATTTATGGCTCTATTAGAGGGAACATGAAGGATAAGAAGATCCCTTATCGATTTTATTTCATCACAAATTTGATGTCAATGAGAATCTGGTCTCATATTCATATTATTATTGTCATAGCTATGTTGATCCTTCTCTGGCCTCTAACTTCTGTCTCTATTAGAACCCCAACTCAGCTGGACACAGAATTCAGGGTTTCTTCAAGTTTCTCTCAGTGATGAGAAATGCATGAATAAGCAAAGTAGATTTCACTGAAGGAGAAGTGAGGAAGGAGTGGATATATATATATATATATATATATATATATACCCACAGAAAACAACTCAAAATCCATTTTAAATGAAGTCCTTTCTCAGTAATTCTGCATGAGGTGTCCCTCCTTCACCATTTCCCAGGCAGTGGTCTCTCATCTGGATTCTACCTGTCTTTCAAGTTTCACTTTTTGCCCTCTATTTTATGGAGCAAATCCATTTTAAATGGATTATTTATTTTAAAAAATATTTTATTGATTTCAGAGAGGAAGGGAGAGGAAGAGAGAATCATTGATTGGCTGCCTCTTGCACACCCCACACTGGGGATTGTGCCCACAACCTGGGCATATGCTATGACCAGGAATCGAACTGTGATCTCCTGGTTCATAGTTTGATATTCAACCACCGAGCCATGCCGGCTTGGCTGGAGCAATTTTTATTTCTGACCTGACAACCACAGGTAAATTTGTATACACAAGCTCGGAAAGGTGCTTATCATAGCAAAGCTCTGTACTCTCCTGAGAAGGCAGGTAAAGTTTGTTTTGTTTTTTAAAACTTTTCTGTTACAATATAATCCCATATTTTCCAAACTAGACTACAATCAGAAGAAATATAAAAGTATTTTGTGGAATTTATTTCACAACTGGATTTTCATATTTTTGGGAGACATGATTCTCTATAGACCATTTTTGCTATGTAATGATAATAATAATAACAACAACAACAACAACAACAACAACAATAATGTAAAAAGAGAAGCTAAAATTTACTCACATTTAACTCACAAGCTGCGGTACCTTGATTCTGTCTGTTTATTGGATCATCATGTACCCCAAATGAAATTCTACAACATGGAAGGATAGGTGATCACATCCTTGATTTTTGGCTTGTTTTTATCATATTGCAACATTTGGCATGTTATTTGTGCTGCTTAAGAGTTATAGATAATAATCTACAGTTTTAATTAAATCAGTCTTCCCAAAATGGCTAAATGACTTAATATTTCAGGGATAAGATGATTGAAGACGACCCGAACACAAATGAACAGCAGGAAAATGGCAGAGCAGACACTTCCCCTTTCTGTCTTTTGAGTTCCCTTTTACCTATGTTAGGAGGACATTATTCCATCACAGTTTTACCTCACTAAAACATTATTATTATTTTTAGTGGGAAAAGCACAGTCTGGTACTGTTAACAGATAGAACAAACTGCTGAAGGATATTATGTATTATTAATTTTCCATTTATAATTTCTATTTTTACCTGTTTATAGTATACATAATATGAGTACAGTAATAAATATATAATTTATAAATAAATAAATATAATTACATGTATGGGGTGAAGGTTTTTCTGATGGGGTAGTTTATTTATTTATTTATTTATTTTAAAATATATATATTTTATTGATTTTTACAGAGAGGAAGAGAGAGGGATAGAGAGTTAGAAACATCGATGAGAGAGAATCATCCATCAGTTGCCTCTCACACACCCCCCACAAGAGATGTGCCCACAGCCAAGGTACATGCCCTTGACCGGAATCGAACCTGGGACCCTTCAGTCCACAGACCAACGCTCTATCCACTGAGCCAAACTGGTTTCGGCTGGGGTATTTTTTTAAGAAGCTTATTTTATATTTACTTGAAGAAACTAAAAAGCTAAAAATGATGTTTCTAAGCCCTCCTCCTCTAATTTTGAAAGGATGAAGTGAGGGCTAGGCCTCCTTCCTGCAGTTGAGTCAGGCTGTTTCTGAACTAAAGTTGTGATAATGCCATGCTCAGCTTGAAGAGAGATTATGATAAGTTCTGTTTCTCCTTTTTATTACTTTCGCAGCAGGTCTGGGCTAAGGCCCAGGATGAAAGGCAATACAAAACTATGGATAACAGTAGAAATAGCCAGTGCTATCCAATGAAACTTATCATAATTCTTGAACAATTTTTCCTGGATGAAGCTCACATGCTGACATTGGGCAGCTAAGTCAGCTCATTTCAATTCATTGGGTATGTGGGGGTCACTTTTTGTCAGGACATTTCTTGATATTAAAATGGATAAATCTAGGCCCAATAGCATTTGAAACTGTCTGAAAAATACAGCTAATCTTTTCATCAAGAGCTAAAATTGTACGCAACACATCTTTTATCTTTTGCTACCATGACAATAATTTCTTGGTATAAATTTCTCTCGGCCTAAAGCTAAGAATACATATCAGTGAGATTTCAGAAGATTTGAATGTGACTTAGGGTATATGCTGGAAATGTCTATTGTAATGCTGGAACATGATAAAATATCATCTTCCAGAAAGGCTGAGCATTTATTGTTTCTTTTTCCCTGAAAATGAGATATAAAGTAGAATCCAAGGCACAAGATATTTAGAGGGATGCACAGTGAAATCAATGTGTATGAATTTTTCATCAGCCTTTCCACCCTTCCTATGTCATTTCTGAGTTTGACTAAATGGAGATGCACACTCTGCTTCTTATTTCATGTTTCAGAGCCAGAGTGTTTGGCTAACTCATTGCTCACTTTTACAGGTTCAATCTTCAGGAGCAATAGTCTTGAATTGTTCTCAGTTTGAATTGAATCAGGGGAGGAGTGTGATTGTTGGGATCTGAGTACACATTTAATCACAAGAGCATGGGAGGAAAAAATGGTAACAGTGGTGGCATGTGGGCATGCCAGGGGGCTGGGTGAGGAGTCCTTTAGTTTTGCTATTATAAAGGACAACTAGAATTCTGTTGAGTTTGTAATCAAATTTTAGATCTCCCACATAACAGATAACAGTAATACCCGAGGATTATGAGAAAGCCAGAAACGTAGAGTTAAACAATGTTACATAAATTTTCTCTGTTCTCAACACTATTTTTGAAGTAGTGGAAAATACCCAGCACATGGAGAACGCAATGGTGTTTTGTAAGAATAGACAGCAACCCCATAGATTGTTGTAATTTAAAATTTATGGTGATCTCTATTTTTAATAGCTTGATTGAGATGTAATTCATATTTCATATGACTCACCCACAATTCAATGGATTTTAGTTTATTCACAGAGTTGTTGCATGCATCACCATGAATCAATTTTAGAATATCTTCATTAAGGAAAAAGAAATACTATACCTCATAATAATTCCCTTCTATCTCCCCATCTCCACAATCACTACACAACTGCTAGTTTACCTTCTGCCTTTATAGATTTGCTTATTCTGGACATTTCACATAAATGGAAAAAATAATAGGTGGTCCTTCATAACTGGCTTCTTTCACTTAGCATAATGTTTCAAGGATGCACGTTGTAGCATATATTAATATTTCATTTCTTTTTATTACTGAATACCATTCCATTGTAAGGATACACCACACTTTATTCGTTCATCAGTTGATGGGCTTTTGAGTTGATTCCACTTTCTGACTATTATGAATAATGCTGTTATGAAAATTCATGTACAAGTTGTATGGACATACATGTTCGTTCCATTTGGGTATATATCTAGGAGTTGATAATATGGTAACACTATATTTACACTTTGAAGAATTTCCAGATTGTTTGCTGAAGTGCCTGTGCTAATTTGCATTCCTATCAGCCTTGTGAGAGGCTCAATTTCTTCTCAACCTTGCCAGCACTTTATTATTTGACTTTTTTCCTTTTTTTTCCTTTTGCTGCCCATGTAGGGCCAGCATTAAAAAAAAATCTTTATTGTTCAGATTATTATAGATGCTCCTCTTTTATTCCTTCATACCTCCCCTCCTCCTGGTTCCTACCCCACTCCAGGCCTTCTCCCCTCCCATTGACCTCGTCCATAGGTGTAAGCTCTTTGTCCAATCTCTTCCCACATTCCCCACAACCCTTCCCTAACGAGAATTGTTAGTCTGCTCCGTTCCATACCTCTGATTCTATTACATTCACCAGTCTGTCTGTTCATCAAGTTTTTTTTTATTCATTTGATTTTTAGGTTCACTTGTTGATAGATACATATTTGTTGTCACTCTGTTGCTCATAATTTTTTATCTTTACCTTTTTCTTCTTCTTCATCTGTTTAGATAATGCCCTTCAGCATTTCATATAATACTGGTTTGGTGGTGGTGAACTCCTTTAGCTTTTTCTTGTCTGTGAAGCTCTTTATCTGACCTTTAATTCTAAATGATAGCTTTGACGGGTAAAGACCTTTGTAGCTTCTTATTATTCATCACTTTGCATATTTCTTGCTACTCCCTTCTAGCCTGAATAGTTTCTGTTGAGAAATCAGCTGACAGTTGTATGGGTACTCCCTTGTAGGTAACTGTTTTTCTCTTGCTGCTTTTAAGATTCTCTCTTTGTCTTTTGCCCTTGGCATTTTAATTATGGTGTGTCTTGGTGTGATACTTTTTGGATTCCTCTTGTTTGGTGTTCTCTGTGCTTCCTGGACTTGTAAGTTTATTTCTTTCACCAGGTAGAGGAAGTTTTCTGTCATTATTTTTTCAAATATGTTTTCAATATCTTGCACTCTCTCTTCTTCTGGCACCCTTATAATTCAGATGTTGGTATCCTTGAAATTGTCCCAGAGGCTCCTTACGCTATCTTCATATTTTTGGATTCTTTTTTATTTTTGCTTTTCCAGTTGGGTGTTTTTAGCTTCTTTGTATTTTAAATCTTTGACTTGATTCTTGGGATCTTCTAGTCTGCTGTTGAATTTCTGTGTATTATTCTTTATTTCAGTCAGTGTATGCTTAATTTCTGATTGGTCCTTTTTCATATCCTTGAGGGTCTCACTAAATTTCTCAGAGGTTTCTAAAAGATTCTTGAATAACCTTATAATCATGGTTTTGAACTCTATATCCAGTATTTTGCTTTCATGCATTTCTTTTATTTGTGACTTGTTTTTTTGTCTTCACATTTTGGCTGCTTCTCTGTGTTTGTTTCTATGTACTGGGTAGCTGCTAAGTCTCCTTGAGTTTATAGAGTGGCCTTGTGTGGTAGGTGTCCTATAGGGCCCAGTGGCTTAACCTTCCCAGTCACCTGAAGTGGACACTCTTGGTGCACCCCTTTGTGGGCTGTGTGCACCTTGTTTGTGGGCTGTGTGCAGTCTTTCTGTAGTTAACTCTTGATTGCTGTTGGTATCACTGGGAGGAATTGACCTCCAGGCCAGTTTGCTGTGATGACCAGCTGTGTCTACACTAGAAGATCTGTTGCACAGGCTTGCTTCAGTGCAGCTTTGATGCTCACTGAGTCTGACCCTTGAGTGTGTCTCTTATGGATGTGAAGAGTTGTAATCCAGTATGGTCTTACTCTGACCACTGGGTACACTGGCTCTTGGGTCTCCAAGGAGGTGCAAGGTCAGCCATTGTCTGGGGCCACCCAGCAGGAGCTACAGAGACATCTGCATATTATTCCTTTTTGATTGGGGTTTGGAAGTGCCCAGATGAATCCAGCTGTGAAGTAAGGCCAGCTGCTGCTACTGGGCCTTGGGCCTTCTTTTGGAAGCTTTGGGGCTCTCTGACCCAGCTGCAGTTAGACAGGTTTTAGGCAGAGAAAGGACAGGGCATTCATATGCAAAAGCCGATGCACACAGCTTGGATGGTATTGTAAATTGGGTGGGGTCTCTGGGAATAACAAACAGCAATGGCTGCCAGTCAGCCCTGCACTGGAGAGGTCCCTACATCTCCGTACCCCATGCCCCTGTGCAGGAACAGTGATCACTGAGAGCACCTCTGAGAGAAAGCTGCCCTTGCCTTCCTCTCCTGATGCCAGACAGTCCAGTTTCTCCCCATATGTGTCTGGCTTCCCCAGAGTCTTGCCCAGAACTGGAGTTCAGAGCAAATGGGAGCTTGTATCTCCCTCCCTATTAAAAGAGCAGCACATCCAAGTGCCAGCACTTTCCATGCCTCTGCACCTCTTACCAGTCTCAATGTGCTTTCTTCACTGCTCTAATTGTAGAACTTCCACTCAGCCAGCTTTCCCATGGTTCTGGTGGTAGTTGTTCTGCCTTTTAGTTGTAATTTTGATGTGATTGTGAGAGACAGCAAGTATAGGTATTTATCTATGCCACCATCTTGGTTATCTCTATTATTTGACTTTTTTACTTTTTACAAAATATATATTTTATTGATTTTTTAAAGAGAGGAAGGGAGAGGGATAGAGAGTTAGAAACATCAATGAGAAAGAAACACAGACCAGCTGCTTCATGCATACCCCCTACTGGGGATGTGCCTGCAACCAATGTACATGCCCTTGATGGGAATCAAACCTATCAAGGTCCATAGACCGATGCTCTATCCACTGAGCCAAACCGGTTTTGGCTGACTTTTTTACTTTAACCGTTCTAGTGAGTCTGAAGTAACATTTCACTGTGGTTTTGATTTGCCATTCACTGATGACTGATGGGATATTCATTTACTTACCCAACCATTACCTTCCTGAATCAATCCCCTTTGCCGGAAAGATAAATCACCATGTCTTTTATGACAGTGGAAATTAGCATCCTTCTTTCTCATCCCTGTGTCTACAGACCCCTTCTTTAGATAAACATTCTTTTAGCTTAGTCAAAGAGGTAAAAAACAAAAAGCTGGAAGGAAGTATGATATATTCCATGCAGCTCTTTAAAAAAGACAGTAATAAATATACTAATTTTTAAAGAAAACTCTAGAGTCATCTCATTTCCTTTTTAAAAAAAATATATTTTTATCGATTTCAGAGAGGAAGGAAGAGGGGCAGAGAGATAGAAACATCAATGATGACAGAGAACCATTGATCGGCTGCCTCCCATACGACCCCACCCCCCTGACAGGGAATTCAGCCTGCAACCTGGGCACCTGCCCTGACTGGGAATTGAACTGTGATTTCCTGGTTCTTAGGTCTACACTCAATCACTGAGCCATGCCAACCAGACTGAAATTGGATCTTAATTAAAATCACCCGATTTAAAAATGGGAAATAATAATAAATTTTTTAAAAACCACATGAACCAATGAAATATATTTACGGGCCAGATGTGCCTGATTTTCTGTCCATTTGTGACCTCCACCCCAGATATTTCAAGCTTCCCTGGGGACTGTACCTGACACATCATGTAGTCTCTTGTGGAACTGGCTTTACAGCATTGTCGTTTAGGAACATTGTGCTTTTGGCTTTTGTGGAGGTATGCCAGGTACGTGATAAGGAGCTCATTCTTCTGTTTATTCTAAGGCTGGTTGGAGGCATTGTTCACTGCATTAGTCCTCACTATGAAAACCCCACAGGAAACATTTCTCTCTGGACTCAGTGCCAGTAATACTTGCACTTCTTATGAAAACCTGTTTTTTAGTCTTATGGACTCTGTAAATCATGTAACTGAGTATGCTTTTCCAGTCGTCTTGCCTTCTAGAAGGTTCATAACCACATTTGAGGCAGAAAATAACAGAATATTAAGGTAATAATGACACTATCTGGGCGCTGATCTTACAGTGATTTTTTTAAATTTCATTTTCTGCTTTTATCTTACCTTTGCTCCACTCACTTGAAAATAACCTTGTATTGAATGCATTTTAAAGCTGCTACACACACACAAAACAGGGTATAAATGATATATCTAGGAAAGGTTACAACCCAAATTTAAGCTCAGTTTTCATTCTGAGTCCAATGTCCTCTCATTTATGACATAAATTCACTCATGTTTTCTGTCTCTGAAACTAAAGGTAGCTGGGTTTTTCTTTATAAAGGAATGTGTGGTTCATTATTCTTTTCAAAAGCATGCTTCTTGGTGTACATATGTGTATGTGCATGTGGTGTGTGTGCGTGTGCATGTGTGTGTGTGTGTGTGTGTGTGTGTGTGTGTGTGCATGTGCAAATTTCAAAAGGGGTAAATGGCCCTAACCAGCTTGGCTCAGTGAATAGAGCATTGTCCTGCAGACTGAAAGGTCCCAGGTTCCATTCCTGTCAAAGGCATGTATCTTGGTTGTGGGCACATTCCCAGTAGTGGGTGTGAAGGAGGCAGCTGATCAATGTTTCTCTCTCAGCAATGTTTCTAACTCTCTCTCTCTCTCCTTTCCTCTCTGTAAAAAAAAATCAATAAAATATATTATTTTAAAAAAGGGGGTGCGGATAAATGGGTTGCTCAAATTGGTAACTCCTTTGTACACTCACAGCAGGACTCTGGGAAAAATGAAAATTAACATTGACCTTCCTCTGAATTTCACCGGAAATAAACCAGAGCAGGTGTTCCGCTCACCTGTGACCCTGTGAGTCACTAAAGAAGTGGAAGTCACCACATGGGATCTGACACACTTCTTCGGCCCTAAAGTGTTTGAAAACTCATTGAGCAGCTTCAAAGAAGCACTGAAATTGTTCCTGCCTATCCCATTATTGTATTATTAACTTATTACCCGAAATCCCATTCGGTTTCTTATTCTCCTTTTCCTTTGGGCATTTAATTATATCTGCGACCATAGGGCTGTGAAAGCTTCCCATAGGTCATTCCTTTAGCCTTCTGCTACCAAGCAAGACTGCATTTTTCAGCATTTCCAGGACAGTAGATTTTATGACCTCCTTTCGAAACACCTTTGGCATGTAATCAGCTCTTGCCTTATGCTTCACCTTCATTCTTTCAGGTATATCTTGAGCACAGTTCTTTTTTAGTGAGAAAGAAAACAACAATAACAACAATGATTATAGCAGTGTCTCTAAAGCCTCATATCAGAATAAACCAAGATGCTTTCTAACATGCCCATTCCCAAAACACCAACTTCAGAAGGATAAATTAGAATAAGTTTAGGATAGGGTAAAAAAATTCTTTAATGTTCCTAAAGCACTGGAGATGGGTTCTTTTCCTTACTCCAAGAAGCACTAGCACTAGCCCTAGCCGGTTTGGCTCAGTGGATAGAACATCAGCATACAAACTGAAGGGTCTTGGGTTTAATTCCCTTCAAGGGCACATGCCTAGGTTGCCGGTTTGGTCCCTAATAGGGGGCGTGCATGAGGCAGCCAATCAATGATTCTCATCATTGATGTTTCTATCTCCCTCCTGTTTCCTTCCTCTCTGAAATAAATAAAAAAATATTTTTAAAAAGAAACACTATTCTATACCTTTGTTCAGTGAGCCTCAGATTTTGTTAATTGTAAATATTTTGCCCAGCCATCTTCCAGGAGAACCGGATTTTATAGATAAGATATTAGATCTTGGAATTCATAGAAACCCTCCCAGTGAGAATATTAACCAATGTTAGAGATCTGTAGCATTAGATCTCTCCTAGTCTTCTAAATTTCAAGTAATTTAGTTTATCTTTGCTTGAAGTGAAGCCTTTAACGTGTTAAGTATGATATTTAATATTTCAAAGCTATCATCCATACAATATTAAATGATGTATAAGTGTGTGCATATCAGAGTTCTTCCTATCCTGGAGCAAATTCCTTATTCATGCTCAAAAGCTATGTTGTTCACTCACATGGGTAATTTTATGTAGTTTTCAAAAAATAAGTAAAAAATGTACAAGAAGTAGGGAGAATAACATAACAAATACCCAGATGCCTGTCACCTGGGATTGAACAAGTTACTATATTTATTTCATAATTATTTTATTTTTAATAAAATGTGTAGGTAACACTGAAGTGTTATTGGATCCTAAGCTCTTCAATTTCTATCCCTCCCCTTCCTCACACTCTTGTAAGTAAATCTTAATCCATTGAAATAATTTTTTTCCTTAGGATATATTTGCAGTGCTCTAATTGATGAATCAGAAGGTATAAAGATTTAAACTCCTATAAAATGAATCCAAATGAAGAGAGTATCTGTTTGTATTTTTGCTGCTATGTTTAAGCTTGCTCTTTTCTATTAGGCCATTGTCAAGTTGGGGATTTATTATTAACAATACTCCTAATTTTGTAGGTGTAGGCTGTATATCATTTTTAAAATATTAATATTTTAAATTATCATTGAGTTTAAACATTTATATACATTTTAAATGTAGTTTTTTGAATATAGTAATACATTCACATTGTTCAAAACACAGAAAGCATTAAAATGTGTAGTGTTAACCTTTGAACAATACAGGTTTAAATTGCATGGTGTACATATACCCAGATTTTCCCCCCAATAAATACTGCAAATGTATTTCTTTCTTCCTTAATATTTTCTTAATATTATCTTAACCTCTAGCTTACTTTTTTAAAATGAGAATACAATAAATAATACATATAACATCCAAAATAAGTGTTAATTCACTATTAGTTACATTACTATGGCTTTTAGTCTTCAGTAGGTTGTTAGTAAAGTTTTGGTGTAGTCAAAAGTTATACATGGTTTTTCAACTGCATAAGCATTTGGCACTCTTAATTTCCACATTATTCAAAGGTCAACTGAATAATGAAAACTCTTCCATTCTTGACATCCAACCCCCTCAAAAATAACCTCTGTTTTTAGTGAACTTGTCTGCTTCCTGAGTTTCTGTATGCATAAATTTATTAATATGGATATTCACTAGATTTTTAATTTCTTCTACTTGATGTACCAAAGTTAGCATATTTATTCTCTGTACTATACCTGGATTTTTTTTCACTTAACAGTATAACTTGGGGATGTTTGTATAATGGCATATGGAAAGGTCTCTTTTTTTCCTGCTGTACCATATTCCATTATATACACATATCATACATTTTTTAACCAGCCCATATTGGTAGATATTTGTATTGTTTCCTTTCTCTTGCTATTACACATGGCTTTGACATAGTAATTCCAAAATGTATGGCAGTGAATTTAACAGGTCAAAGGGTATATTCATTTATAATTGTGATAGGTATTGCCCTTCTTAGGACAATATAATTTTATACTCACAGTTCTATTTAGTTATTCAAATATTTGTATCTATGAACTCTCCTCAAGAAATGCACAAAGTGCTAGTTTTCTCAGTCTTACTAAGATGTGATTAAATTTTTGAAATGTTGTTAATGTATAAAGTAGAAAAATTTTCTAAGTGTATTTCTACTTTAATTTTCTGTTTCAAAGGTTCGAAAACCATTATATCTATGTGAACTCTGTTCATATCTTTTGCCATTATTATATTGAGTTCTTGTTTTCCTTACCAATTTCTGAGAACCTAATATATATTTGGAATGGTGTTCTTTGACTCCAATATGAGTTGAAAGTAATTTTTCTTTTATTAAAGTTATCTTCTGACTTTTCTTATAGTATTTATTGCCAATTTTTAATTTTTGTATAATTTACCAATCTTATCTCATGTGGACTCTGAATTTTGAGTTATAGATAAAACAGACCTTATAATAGAATTCTCCCATGTCTTCTCTTGTTACTGATATTATTTTATTTTAAAAATATTTAAATATTAATTTCACTTGTAATTTACCCTAATGTGGAATGGGAATTACAGTTTTTACTTTATTTTTTCAGATGGCTACTGAATTGTGCCAACAGGATTTTGTTTCTCCACTGATCTATTTTCCCTATTGGTGTGACTCCATTTTCACATATAGTGAATTATCATAGATATCTGGCTCTATTTCTGGATTTCCTTTTCTCCAACATTGGTCTCTTCATGTGTCACTACAATATTGATTTGATTATTGATATTAGATAAAATGTTTCATAATCCCTCTTTGATTTCTTTTGTTTTGATTATTCTATTTGATTATTTTTCTATATAAACTTTAAGATCAATTCATCTAGTTAAAAAGTTAGTATTTTGGGATTGTATTAAATTTACATATTACTTTAAGGAGCATTAAGATTATGACATTGAGTCTTCCTTTCCAATAACATGGTATATCCTTCAATTGTTCATGTCTTCTTTTGTGTTTTTTAATAGTGTTTTACTGTAACGATCTTGTGCCTTTCTTACATTTAATCATTACTATTTTATCTTTTTCAATTCTATTACTTAGGGCAGTGTTTCACAAAGTGTGGTATGCGTACCCCCAGGGGTACAGGAAGAGTTTAGTGGGGGTACACATTGCACCGGAGTTTGGTGGGGATACGCACTGCACCGTGCTTAGCTGTGCCTAATTCTACATTCTCATGAGTCAAGTCAAGACAGTTTTGTGAGGTGTGAGATGGTCCGGTGTGCAAATACATGTTTTTTATACTATAACTTTTATTTATATTTTATTATGAATAATTTTATTTTTAATTTATTATTATTTTGTGTATGTACCAAAAAATAAATAGATAAATATATTTTGATTGTTATTAAAATACATCCATTTTTTTGATGAGGGGTACTCAGTGTTACGAAAATTATAGAAGGGTTACACATATATCAAAAGTTTGGGAAACACTGACTTAGGGGATCTCTTATTTCGTTCTGTTTCCTACCTGGTTGTTATTTTTGCTCATGAAAATATATATTTCCTCATCTTCTGTGAAGAGCACTGTCATCTATTGAATTTTAAATTAAGACGATTCAAGTTTTATACTCCCAGTTCTATTTAGTTATTCAAGATCAGCTGGAGCTTTCTTCAATAGTGTTCTGGTCTTTCATTATAGTCCTTACTTATTCTTTCAGCTTCTTAATAATTGTGGAAAGTTTATTTCATATACTTTTTTGGCTCTCAGGGTCCAGTGTCAGCTGTTTTGGGGATCTGTTCTGTCCCTTGTGGCCCTTCTTTTCCTTAGGTGATTTAAAATGGTTGCTGCAAGGTTCTCCTCAGCTCAGTTCCTTTCCCCCACAGGCCTCTCTTGAACCCTGGTTGTGAAAATATTCCCAGAGTAGTTTTATGGATACTTCTTCCAGTGCCCAAACATTTTCAATGGTTGTGGAGAGGTCTGTCTAGTAATTTCTTGTCTTTGGGATGCCTTACCTTTTAATTAGTGAGGATGGAGACTGCAGTGTAGTCTGCATGCCTGGGGTTTGATGTCTCATGAGTTTTATGCCCCCCAATAGAGTAGTGGACAGATGTCACATTTTCTTGCTCTTCCTCAGGTTCTTCTAATTCTTTTTTTCATGAAAGCAGGAGCTGTTCAGTGCTGTGTGTATGTGGAGGGCTCCTTTCTGCCAGAGGAGCTCAACTTTCTCTTCTCGTGGGAGGGGTAGCTCTCTGTGCTCTCATGGGCCTTCCCTCAGGGGTGTCAGAACCGGTAAGGCAAGACTGTCCAAACAAAATATAAAGCGAATGAGACTGTAACATTGGGAAATAGGAGCAAAGAATGATGATGTGAACGTGGAGAATTTTCTTCCCATTCTTGTAGGAAAACATTGGAAAGACAGACTACAGTGATTTCCCCCCCAAAATGAATGCCTCTGGGTTTTTGTCAATCTGTGCCCTTGCTTTAAGTAAACGTTGATAAGATCTGCATTTTCTTCTCTCACCTTCATTTCTTTCTATGTCAGAAGTTAATTATCCAATCTATGTAATTATTACTAGCACACAGAGTCTTGGGTCCTGTAAGAGGTTCAGAATTACATATAGGCTTTTAGCAATTTACACAGTATGGACTGTAAGCCAATTTGAGAAACACTGAAAGCCATTATCATCTGTCTGTAAAATGCCTTTTGCTGTGCTTGCTGCCCTCAGAACAGTGGATTACAAGAAAGTTACAGAATGCTGGTGGAATAATTGGGCATGCTATTCTGGGCATTTTGAATATACCCATTCTGGAAATGTAAGTCCATGCGTGCTTATTGATTTTTCTCTTTTGAAAAGTCAGGCAAGTTTTTCTTTTGTTAGAAAGAGAATCACTATTCTATCCGAGCTGCCCATTCCATTCAGAATATGTCTTTGCTATCATCTGTTCTTCTCAGCAGATGATTTGATTTTATTCCATGTCCATGAGTGTCACATCTTTATTGGCTGATCCAGTCATTTCTGAGTGATATTAAGGTGTTTGTTCAAAAAAATGTTTTTTTTTTTCTTCTTTACTTTGAGCCGATGGAGCAAAGGACTGGGTTTCACCCAATCATTGACTTCAGTATTCTTTCTTTTCTCTCTACACTGCTGTAGTCTCGGCACTGTCCTGCCAGTGGGT
Source organism: Vespertilio murinus (assembly GCA_963924515.1). Classification (NCBI taxonomy): domain Eukaryota; kingdom Metazoa; phylum Chordata; class Mammalia; order Chiroptera; family Vespertilionidae; genus Vespertilio; species Vespertilio murinus. The sequence goes on along the minus strand of OZ004712.1, from coordinate 27,342,514 downwards.
GTTCATACTGGGAATCACCCAAGCCTTTGGGACACCCCACCTTTTTATTTATTTATTTATTGATTGATTGATTGATTGCCTTTTTTTGGTTTTTGGGAGATTGTTCCCATCTTTTATGTGAACTTTTGTGTTTGACTCTGAAGAAAAGCCTTTTAAATTATTCAAGTCCCTTGACAGCGATACAAGATCACTTTACATCTTCCCTTCACTAGGTAAAAAAACAACACACTATGCCTTTTTAGAAAATAAACAGTATCACACACCAATCAACCGAGCACACCAGGAACCCTCCAGGTCGTGAGCGACTGGAATCAGAGGAGGCTGGCTTTTGCTGCATTCTCAGACCTCCTTGTTCCCAGCGCTCCCTACTGCACGTTGGCTGCGGATCCTAAGGACTAAGCACATGCATGTGCTGTTACATGGAAAGGCATGTGCTACACGGACAGGCATGACTTCTGTGGAGAAGTTACAAAGACACATGTAAGCCTCAGGGATGCTTTGCCTAGAGCACATGAGCCACTTTTCTAGGGTAAAATGAGATAGGCCATGGGACTCTGGTGTCCCTAAACCATTGCTCTTCCTCCAGGACTGTAGACATCCCACCCAGGATGGGGCCTGTGATGCAGAGGAACTGGAGAGAAATGAGAATGCGCTCATCCTTGATGTCAGGGCTTTTGTTTGCCCTGCATTCTGACTGCAAGAGCAGTTCTGTGGGGCACTCGAGACCCACTAGGGATAGATTGCGGGGAGACTGTGATGAGGACAGCAGAGCTGTGTCTCATGGCTCCCCTGCGCTGATTTGATTCAAGGATGTGCTGAAAGACACTCCTCCACTCGGAGCACAGCTTCTGGGGAGAAGCACCCTTGCCACTGGTAAGATTGAGGACCTGGCTGTGTGAACCAAGAGCCTGTATGACCCACGGGTGGTTTTCTCGAGGTGTGATCATTGCGGTGCTGTGGTCGGGCTCTCCTTCCAGGCTGACAGGGTGAAATGGCTCGCTGGCCAGTGTGAGCACCCCAAGCGTGTTCTCTCAGGCAGACCTCTGGTATTTTGGGAGAGCTGAGTGAGCACTACGTGCGTCTCACTCACTCGGACTGTGGGATGGCAGGTCCTTGTGTGTGCAGGGGTAGTTAACAATATAGTTTAGAGATCCACTTGTCCCAGGACTTCCCTCTTGCAGAGATTTGTGGGATAATGTGCTTTAAAGGAACATTTTTTTAAAGTATATTTTTATTGATTTCAGAGAGGAGGAGAGCTATTGAAACCTCAATATTGAATCATTGATCGCTGCCTCCTGCATGCCCCACATTGGGGATGGAGCCCACAACCCAGGTAGGAATTGAACCATTACTTTCTGGTACGTAAGTCAATGCTCAACCACTGAGCCATGCCGGCCAGACTGCTCTAAAGTAACATTTTTTTTTTTCATAAACGAAAAACACATTCTCTGTTAATAGACAGGGACTCTAGTGAAATCATGATTTTATATGCCTTTCCTAAGTAAATCCTAGTTTTATATAAATGAATGTAACTGTAGCAACCTGGCAATCCAAATCCTTTTGCCTTTTCTTTTATCTTAATTCCCATAAGATCCATTCAAACAGCTATGATTCTGTTCTAGCTCAGCTTTTCGGCTTCATTCATACAGAATCTACTCTCAGTGTACTTGGTTTCCAAGAAATAGTGCTATGATTTCTAGGGCAAAATGTCCAGGAATTGACTGATATATGAAAGATGTATGAATGCTTTTGCTAGGGGAAGCTCTTTGCTTGAAGAAAGGAGTTTTGGTTTTCAAGAATTAGACACACTATGACAATGCTTGTAAATTAGTTTGAAATGCTATACTGGACAAGCTACTCTTTCACCAACCTAGCTTCATTCAGCCACGTCTTTAGCAACGAAAACACCTTACAATTGGGCTGCAGCTCTTTGGAAAACTTGCAGGCCTGAGTGCGACAGTTTCTTCTCCCCCTTCTTTACCAGGTTGTCTCTGATTCAGAGCCCTTAGATTCAGGGGCATAAAGCATCCTTTGAAAACAACAACACAAACAAAATCAAAACAGAATTCAATGCATGAAAGAAAGTATTCCAAATTACTCATGCAGGTTAACCTGTTTCCATTCATCTTTTCACCCATGTGCCTGGTACCTCTAGCCATTGAACAGATCTTTACAATTGTTACAGAAGGCCAGAAAAAAAACCCCACAAAACACCAAACCATGCTTGGAGAAAGGGAGTTACACTTTATTAAGGGCCAGAGAAAAATGTGCCTTTCAAATTCTGTCTCCCCCCCCCCCCCCCACCACACCTCCATGGAGGAAACCTTTTCTATTTACACTTTGCCCAGCTCTTCTGTCTCCCAAATTTGGAATGAGACTTCCGGGTCTTCTGGGATAGAAGGCCTGCATACTGGGTAGGGGCCACGAGACCATATCTCAAGTCCTGGCCTGGTGTCAGCACTGACAGTTCTGTCTGGGGCATAGTCCACGGCCTCTCTGGAATGAGAATAGTCTTATTTTCCTTATTATTTAAGCAAGCAGGCATTTACAGAAGCCAAATAGCAGGATTACAATTTCAAACAGCAGTTTTTATGTAAGATTGATGCTTCACAATGACTCAGTGCTGAGCACTGTCAACAATACAGACCTTCACCAAATCTACATTTATTTCCCCGAGGGCAGTGTTACCATCACATAACCCCAGGGTTTCCCATATTGCTGGTAGTGAGGACTTTTATATATTTCTTTCTGTGAGTATCTCTCTTTTCTCCTCTTTGTGCAGCCACACTTCTTCTGTGGTGGGGATATGGGTGGTACAGGTGAGGCGGGAAAGATCAGAATTAATTGTGTGTGTGGGGGGGCGGGTTGGGGACAGGATGGGGAGATTGTGTGTTGGGGGATTTACACACTTTAAGCTTCTGGGAGTGGTATCTCACAGCTTCTTCAGATATCTCACTTTCTATTTTTTTTGGAAATATTCTTTGTAATGTGGCTTCAGTCTGTTTCATACATTTAGAGTTTTATTGGCATAGAACCACATGTGAGGATATGTAATTTGATATAATGTATTGCTGTGTTAGAATTTGGGCTCATCAGTTAAATCTAAGTGTCTGCAGACAAATTACATAATTTCTCTGGGCTGTTTTCTTATTGTAAAATGAGGTTGATAATGGCAAACCTCATAGCATTGTTTTGAAGATGAACTTGAGTATTAAATGTGTACTATCTATCACATTCATTTTTTTCTTTTTTAAAATATAATAAATCTCCAGGAAGTTAGCATTTAATTCTTGATATTTCAACATCAGCAAATTGTTAAATTGGCAAAAGTGAAATAAACTTAAAAGAAAGGCCATGGAAACAATTGATGTCAATAGTAAGATTTATTTATATATGTTTATTAGAGGCCCAGTACAGGAAATTTGTGCATTGGGTGGGGGTCTGGGACTCCTCGGTGGACATCCCTTTAGCAATCCGGGATCCCTCTTGTGGTCCAGGACCCCTCGCTCCTTACTGCCCACAGGCTCCATGCTACTTAGTGCAGCCAAGGAGGGAGGGTTCCTGCCACTGCAGCTGTGCTCGCCAGCTGTGAGCCTGGCTTCTGGCTGAGCAGTGCTCCCCTGTGGGCATGCACTGACCACCAGGGGGCAGCTCCTGCATTGAGTGTCTGCCCCCTGATGGTCAGTGCACATAATAGTGACTGTTGTTTTTTTTTTCCAATTTGGTCAATTTGCATATTGGCCTTTTATTATATAGGATAAGGATAAACAGAGTTTTCGTATAAACTATGTGGAGAGCACACTTTTGCAGACAGTGAAAATATAAAGCCATTTTAATTTAATTTATCATAATGCTTATGATTTTCCTCAAGGATTTTGAAGTCTTTACCCATGTTTTCATAATCATGTGAGGAAAGTATTGTATCTAAATTGTAGATGGGAGGGGAACAAGTGGATAGAGAAAGTGTGATCTGATAAAAATCATGTAATGGATGAAGCTCACAGATTTGTGAGGGCTCTGTCCAGGCCTTCAGTGCTTTGGCGCAGGAGCCTGTATGTACAGGGACCCCAGTAACTATTCACAAATGTAACACATGCCACCTTGGGTCTTCTCAGAGCCTGTCAAAGTGGAGGCATTAGTCAACCAGTGACCTGCACTGTTATTGACCCCATGCCCAATAGCTATGCTCTCTTTTGTTCCATCCCCTTCACACTGCCCCCCTTCTCTAACCCCCAACTTATATTAAATCCAACTCTCTAACTTCTCCTGGCCAGCACCCATATGGCTTAAGAAAAATACATAACTGCATTAACTAGTTTCTCTTTAAATTTATGACCTTGAACCTCATTTGGGCTCTGAGTGCTCACAGAAGGTCAAACAAAACATAATCCATTCACTCTTCTCTGCTTGATAGCCATTTTGTTATTTTGTCCTTCCAAAGCTTCAACACTTTTATACCAACCTTCATTTTCACAGAGAAAACTGGAACATGGAAGAGGATTTCAAAGCCTCTCGTGACATTTACCTTCAAAGCCTCCCAGCAATGAATACACTGATGTCTCTTCTCTTCAGTAAACTTTCTTTTTTTGGCTTCCAGGACACCATGTCCTCTGTGTTCTTTCTGAATCACTGGCCGGTACTTCTCAGATGCCTTTCCTGGTTCCTCCTCACCTTCCATACCTCATAACATTAGTTTGCCCAGCAGACTCCTCAGATGCCTCCTCTATCTGCATTTGCTTCATCTGTGAGCTTTTGTAATAATGTGGTTGAAATGAACACACAAATACAAAATAACTCCCAAATTTATGTCATCCTATCAGATCTCTCTTACTAACTCTGAAGTAATATTTTTGACTGCTTAATAGTTTTCTGCTTAGATGTCTAATAGATATTTCAAATTTAATGTATTTAAAACTTTTCTCTGATGCATCTCTTTAAAAACCCCATTCTCTCCATTTTAGCTGAGAGCTAATTCTTCTTTCCAATTGCTCAGGCCCAGACCAGTCATTATACTTTTCTTTCTCATATGCCATATCTATATTATCAGCAAATACTGTTAGTTCTTTCTGCAATGTATCTCCAGAATTTGACCACTTCTCACTACTTTTACTCCTCCCACTGGTCCAAAGTGCTATCACTTCCCATCTTAATTATTACTATGACTAGAGGTGCAGTGCACAAATTCCTGCATGGGTGGGGTCCCTTGGGGTGGCCTGTGGAGATTGGGTCCCAACCTTGTGCCCCCAGCCTCTCAGTCCCACAGCCCTGCCTGGCACCTGCCTTGGGCTGGTGCTGTCCTCTCACCTGCCCCACTATCTCATCTGCGGGGAGATCGGCAGGGCTATCAGGCCCCCGCTTGCACCCACCTTGGCTTAGTGCCGCCTGCACACCTGCTCCACCAACCTGCCACTGTTCCGCTCTTATCAGGGCCCATTCAGGGCCATCAGCGCCTCCACTGCCATCCGCTGCCAGCGCTGTGTTGCTGATGCCTGCCATGTTCTGTACTGCCCCCTGGTGATCAGCATGCATCATAGCAAGTGGTCAAACTCCTGGGTCTCCTGGTCAAACTCCTGGACAAACAACCACCAGAGGGGATTAATTTGCATATTAGGCTTTTATTATACAGGTTGACCTTGTGAGGTGGGTTTCCTGCTATTGCCCTTCTCCCTTGGACCACCCCCACTCTTATACTCTATATGTAGTACACAGAGTGAGCCTTTCTAATGTGTGAGTTATATTATGACATTTCTTTTCTGAAAATCTAGCAGTAGATTTGACTTGGGATAAAGCCTAGTCCTTACACTGTCCTACAGAGCCCTTCATAGTATGACTCATGCTCACTCTACCCTGGCAACACAGGCTTCTTGGCTTCTTCCAACATGCCGAGCATGCTCCTGTCCTAGGGCTTTTGTATATCTCTTGGGAACTTTCTTTCCCCAGATGTGCACGTGGCTTACCACATTACTTCATTTAAGTCTTTGCTCAAATATCAACTTCTCAGTGGGGACTAACCTGATGTCCTATTTAAACTTGCACACAGTGCTATTCTCACATTCCTGAGTCCCTTTGCAATGCTAGATATTTTTCTCTAGCCCCTATTGCCTCCTGATATATGATGTATAATTTACTTGTTTATTATATCTACTGTTTCTTGTCTCTTTCCTGCTGAAATGCAAGCTCCCCGAGGGCTGGAATCTTTTGCTCTATTCACTGGTGTATCCTGAGTGCCTGAAATTGTACCTGCCAAAAAGTGGATGCTCAAACCACATTTCTTGAATGAATAAATGATTTTATGAACCCTGTTTCCCTGGGGATGCAGCTGTAGACAAGGGTGAAATTGGGGCATTTGGGGATTTGTGGTTATTTATTTCTGGGCTGAGATAAATGCTTTGTTGGAGTCAATATATCCTGTGGGGGGACATCTGGGGAGTCCTGGCCCAGTATGGATTTCATGTGGAGAACTCCAAAATCACTTTTCCCTAAGATTTTATGAAAGTATCCCACATGTTTAGTACACTATATGGTACGTTAGCATGTGAAGGAGAAAAGCTCCAGACTTTATCTAGGCCTTGCATTCTTACAATGTGTCATGAATCCTAGAATTTACTTACTGGAGAGCAGGGGAATCAACTCTTTGAACCTCATGGCCATGAGAACTGCACTGCATTGGAAATCTGTTGCATTAGGCAATGATTGTTAAACAGTTCATGTTGAGATGGAAGCAAAATGAAGTCAGAGAGATGTGGGACCAGGTCAGCTGGACTTAATACCTTCGTTCTCTCCCCCCCTCCTCCCCCATTATAAGTGGTTGTGAGGCTCACATGAGACAGTACATGTAAAGTTGCCAGCCCAGGGCACACACAGAGCAGGACTACTTAGTGTGAATTTTCTTTTTCCCGAGAAAGAATTCTCTGCATGAACTCATATTATTTCCTGCTTATCACAAAGGAATCCAACTTGCCTCAACACATGAACATACACTAAAGAGATTAATTCATGAACTAGAAGAAGTGGAACAAAGGACTTCTTGCTCATTAACTCTGAATGCCTCAGATTTACAATAGAAATCCCAAGACTTCCCAGGGATTATCGGTGAAAGGATGGCAAATCGTCGGTTCTGAAGATGAGAAGAACTCAGTGTCCATTTAAATTTCCACTAATACGTGGTTGTGAATATTTATGGAGAACCTGCTGTGAGAAGGTATGAGGCATGTTGTAGAACTGAACACAGAAGAAATGGGACTTGTGAATCCCAGAACTATTAAAACGTTAATGTGCTTCTAGAGCACTGGGCGGAATTTTTTCCCCAGGCTACCAACAAACTTCTAAGGAACTTTCTAAGAGATTGTAAGGCACACCTCAGAAGAAGCTTTTAGGGGAGTTGTGCAAATGTGTAGCCAGCTTTAGGATGTTAAACATATTCATTAATGCCAATTATTCTCCTGTGATGGCCATGACTTCTATTGAGAATGACTGCTCCACATCTGTTTCCTTCAGGTGCAACTTTCGTCTTCACTGGAGAGAGTGGGTAGGAGAGCTAGGATGAAAAAAGAAAAACAAAATCCCTTAGGAATGGTAAGAAATGCAATTCCTCTGTAGTCCTATAAAATCCAGCTACCCATGTAGTGCTGCAAATGAATTCATCTGTGAAATAGAAATAGTAACAATGAAAATAAGAATTATTTTTCTGGAACTTCTAACCCAAGTTCCTCCAAACTGAAGTGGGCTGAAGTTGACTATTGAAATTTTAATGCAATTTAATGACCAAGGAAGCTCAATTTCCTTAGAAGTCAAAGTGTAGATTGAGCTAGTGCTTGTTCCCATTTCCCCCAGCTCACACCAGCAGGGTAATACTTCAGTAGCAAGTGTGAGCACTATCAGGTTTGAATTGAATTTATGCAGTCTTCCAAGCTGAGTTATTTTCAGTGAGTCAGAAAATATACAAATGCCACACTCCTAATGATGCAAAACAAGTTTAGACCATCGGAATGATTTTGATTAATTTTCAAGTAATTAGAACAAAACTGTTGCTGATTTCTAACTGTTGTTAATTGGGCTGATATACATGGTGAATTTAAGATGTGTTTTAAATATACAGCAATAACTAAGTTATGTATATAATTTGGAATGTCCTCATCAACAGCTAAGTGAAAAAAATCAGATCACAAAATTGAAAGGAAAATATGATCTCAATTGTGCAAACTTATCTACATTACATCCCTCATATTTTCATGTATCTGTATGGATAGGGAAATGCTGGAAGTAAGGATAGAAAATGTTAGCATTGATCATCTCTAGGTGGTAGTATTATTTTCTTCTTTATATTTTCAATGCTTTCCAAGTGCCAGTGAAGATCTGTTAGTCTTGTAGCAGTAGAAGAAAGCCATTAAAACTGTACTTTGCACTTTGCACAGGGCAGGCTTGTAGTACAGTGATGCTGAATCAGTGAATGAATGGGCCCATCAGGAAAGCTGACAAGCTTTACCAACTCTCTGGCAGCTTTGTACATCTTTCTTGCAAAAAGTCACGCTGTGAAAATTTAATTACAAAATAAATGATGACGCATTATAAATCACTACCTTAAATAATAAGTGTGGGCTAATCAAGTCTCTTTTGTGATGAGACAGCTCTAATTGCTTCTAATTTCATGCTTTTACTTCCTGTACTTGCTAATTCTTAAATTTGTAATCTCCAGCATTCTCTCAGTCATTAGTATAAATTAGCTATGTTGTACTATATGCAAATTGGTTAGCTGAAAAAATCAGTTATATGGAAAATACTGTAAATAACCCCTTTCAACTCAATTAAACAATTTTAGCGTGATACCCTAAGCCTTAAAGAACAAATAATTGACTACAACAGTTAAAAATGCATGGGTCCAATCTAGAAAACCTTGCACAGACAAAGTTTTCCCTTCCTTCAGCATTAATCTTGTACATCAAAGAGTATCAGGATCAGCCCAGAGTTGAAACCTGTTGTAGACAAATGAAGAGGGGTGTGGGCGAATATTTACTGAATGCTATAAGCACTGTCACCATTCTTTTTTCTTTCTTTTTTAAAAATATATTTTATTGAGTTTTCACAGAGAGGAAGAGAGAGGGATAGAGAGTTAGAAACATCAATGAGAGAGAATCATCCATCAGCTGCCTCTTGCACACTGGGGATGTGCCCGCAACCAAGGTACATGCCCTTGATGGGAAGTGAACCTGGGACCCTTGAGTCCACAGGCCAACCCTCTATCCACTGAGCTAAACCGGTTTCAGCACACTGTCACCATTCTTATCCCCAAAATGAAAATGGCATTGAAATATAAAATGTAATTAAAGGTTCTTCCTTTAGTGTTTCCCAAACTGTGGTCTGCAGAGGTGAACTCTCCCACAATGCTTTGCTGTTGATAAATGGAGGTTCATGCAGAAATAGCTTTGGGAATTTTTATATCATATATACCTCTCTGGAAGGGTCAGAAAAGGATATTAAGATATTAAATATAAAAAACTTTTGCCAGTAAAAGATCTTTTAATTGGTTTAATCCAGTGGCTACTCCACTTGAAAACAGAACTGTATTTTATTTTTTCTACCTAACTTATATTACTATCCCTTGGGGGGACGGGGGGCGGGGGAAACAACATTCCATGGAACACACTCAAAGACCCAAAAGCTAGAAAGCAAAACTATGCACATCGGACTTCTATGTGGTACATATGTAACTTGGAGGTAAATTCTATGGCTGCCACATCTCTTTATCTAGTAAGCTGTGCTACAAGTAGGTGCTGGTTCAGACTGTGTATTCTTCCTGGGAAAAAGTACATAGTGACCTGGTGGTTGCTAGGGTCCACTGAGGTCCAGGGTAATCTGGCAAAAGACCTCTTTAGGATTCTTGGCTTTATAATAAATAAATGATATATTTAAAAATAATTCAGCACACACTGTATATAAAAATATATCTTTTATAGTCTGAAGAGGCACACACTGTCACAAGAATGTTTCTACTACATTCCGACCCTTATTTCCACCTGTCCCTCTGATAATCATTGTTCTGAGGCATACACGTGCATGGGTTTTGACTTTCAATTCCACATCACTGGGAGTGCCATTTAGTCCAAGTCCCATTGAGTCTGTGGACCAGCTGTCCTCTTCCTGTTCCTCAGGGTTCTGACAATTTCCTTCTGCACAAAGCTCTCTTCCTGGGCCTTGTGATCAATCTGTATGTGTAGGAAACAAAATTAAATCTCTCTCACAACTTTTCCTTTGTAAGAGGTTACCCAATTGTCATCTGGAGTCATAACTCAAGGCTATAGGGTGTCTGTTGAAACCTTGGCTTGATGACTTTGATGTTAAGGCTTTTCTGTGTGGGGCTTCCATTTGCACTAAATAAACTGAACAAATACTTGAATATACAGCAATCTGAATGGGGACTGCTCCAAAATAAAGGGGAAAGGGGACATTGATAAGATATTGAACTAAAAGCGGAACTCCCCCTTTAACTGTTAATCTTTAGCATGATTTGTACACTAAGAGTCTAACATAATGATAACCCTTATTAGTTTCTTCTACCACACAAAACCAGAAATTGGTGCTAGACAGGGTAGAGGAATCAGCAGGAAAATTTTCGCCATTCGCCGTCAGCCTAGAGCTGCCAGAATGACTTTCTGCAGCCCCTTTTTTTTACCAGTAATCTTTTTTTAATGTTAGAGTTAAATTTAATATCAAATTAGCAACCTGCATGTCAACTCTAAAGAAGAAATAATTACACATTTCATTGCTTAAGGACAGTTGGTTTGGAGTTTTCTTATGTTTTCAATGGCATCTCTGTCCCACAGACCTACCTTCACAATCAATTTACTTTTCAAATAGTTTGTGTATGAACTGCTGCTTATTATTTGCTTTTAGTATCAGTATGCCATACCCCCCCTCAGGCATTTCACTTGACTTGATGATTATTCTTTTACTCTGAGAATTTTAGACAGGTATGTTAATTCTTTCTATTTTGTCACGGTCGTGTCCAGCATTATTTTCCTGGTTTAAGGTGACTCTGACTCAAGAATCAGCTCTATTGTGATCACCCTCGGGAAGTGGGTGAAATATTTAAATTTGAAAGCACTTTAAGGAATACATCTCAATCATATTGGAATATAAGAGATTTAGGGCAAGACTGAATGTCATAGGATAGGTGGCAAAAGGTTGCTTTTTCTGTAGCCCTAATAAATCAGTACTGAGATGTGAATCTTATTTTTTTTTTTTTTTAGTCTGAAAAGTTTGCCTCCATCTCCCCACTTGACCTTTAAATAAATGAGGAATATTTACAGGCACCAAATAGGTTTTCAGATAAAGAAAAATAAGACTAGGGTAAAACTCATTTTAAAGAGAAAAGGTAGAGAAATTTGCATTCAGAGATAAAGAAACCTTCAGTAATCGTCCAGATCAGTGGTTCTCCCGTGGGACGTGTGGTAACGTCTGGAGACGTTTTTGGTTGTTACATGTGTGCGAGGCACTTCATCTAGTAGGTAAAGGCCAGGGGTGCTGCTAAACATTCTACAATGCACAGGTCAGTCCTTCACAACAATAGTTGTGTGGCCCAAAGATCCAGAATGCTGAGGTTGATGCTGGTCAGTGGTTCTTAGTGTGGTCCCTAGACCAGCAGCCTCAGCCTTAGCCACAGCCTCACCAGGGGAGCCTGCTAGACGTGTGCACTTTGGAGCCTCAACTCAGGCCTCCTAATCAGAGTGGGGCCCAGCACTGGTGTTTCAACAAGCCATGCAGGTGATCCTGATGCATGCTAATGTTACAGAACCACTGACATAGATATTTCAATCTTCTTTTTCATGATTTTTAAAAATATGGATTCTTGCTCTGCTCAACCTTTTTCTTTGGTCAGTAGCTAATGTTTTGAAATCAAACCCTTTTCTAAACCCATGAGAGTCTTCTTTGTGGTTGCTTCTCTCCAGTTCTCTAGTCCAAAGAAATCCCCTTGTCAGGGATAAATAAAATGTGTCTTCTCTCTTCTCTTATACTGCTCTAAAATATTGGTGGTAGGCAACCCCGTGCTCTGGTTTACCATGCACATCTGTATAAAGCTGTAGCTTGCTCTCCAGTGAGTCAGCATCGGTAAGTGGAGGTTTATGCATTTGCTTAGCTTGTTGCTCCAAAGGATGTCTGAGCTACACTCTTGAGTTCTCTCTAGCTACGAACCTGTTAGATCCATTTTATTTTGGAGTTTGGGGCATTTAAAAAAAAATATATATATATATATTCCCCGATCCCTTACAGGGAGGAAGGGAGAGGGATAGAGAGTCAGAAACATCAATGTGAGAGAAACATGTACCAGCTGCCTCTTGCACACCCCCAACTAGAGACGTGTCTGCAACCAATGTACATGCCCCTGACCAGAATTAAACCTGGGACCTTTCAGTCTGCAGGCCAATGCTCTATCCACTGAGCCAAACCAGTTGGGGTTGGGGCAGTTCTTAATCTGGCCTGTCACATCTGCCAAATCTCTTACACTTAGGGTTTAGTTCAAACTAAAATCCTCACTTCAGAATGGCTCACACACATATCTCAAGTGATGGTGAGTGAACATAGGTTCCTTCATTATGAAGAAGCAGACGACACATTCTTTCCTGCCTGTAGTACAAGGAAGGGAACATCTGGAATTGTGAGGCCAGGAGCTGAATGTTATAACTGATAGCTTTGGGTAACTCTGAGAAGGACCTTTAGTCCTTAACAAATACTAGGCAGGAAGGCGCGTAGTTCGCCACACCATGCTTTCCCCATCATGCATTCAAACACTGGAGGGGAAAAAAAGAGCTTCTGTGTGAGCTTTTATGATGAAGTGGAGGCATGCAAATCTTATAATTAACAACGCAGCCTTCGTTAATAGCTTGTAAATCATACAATAAAATAAATCTGGCAGACATGGCCAAATGTTCTTGCTCAATTAATTTGGAAATAAATTACTTATCTGCGGTGGCCTGCTATTGCAGCTGACAGCTTTGCTTCTCTGCAGCTCGATTAAGGGTTTCTGGCAGGTGGTGCCGCGGAGGGGGCGGAGAGCCTGAACACAAATAAATGGTTGCATACCCAGAGGAGAGGTGGACGGGGTGGCCACCGCTGGTTTTCTTCTGGAATTGCCGCCTGCATTTCCATGAATGTTGGAGGCTTCCACTGGGCTACTGTGAAAAATATCTCACATGGTATTGTCAGGAAATAATACCTGTTCATAATGCTTTTGCACCATGAAATGGTCAAAGAGGCACAATGAGGGAAACACACACATACACTCCCGTTTGAAGGTAAACGTGTGTTCCAACTTGCCATGTGGGGCCTTCACTTCTCACTTGGTAGCATTCTCCCAGAGGCAGGAGGCAACCGTGATCCTTTGCTTTTCTTAGTGTCAAACAAGCAAACTAAAACCAGGGATGGGAATGGGTTCTTAATTTGGTTTGTTGACATACATTAAGATAGTTTCTCTCTCTTTTTAAAAAATAGGCAGGTTGGTTTACCTTTTCTCTTAAAAATAGCCCTACTGTGGCCTCTGATACTTAGGGATAGCAAAACCTGTTTCTGTTCTTTAAAAGGTAATTAAAAATATTTTATTGATTTTTTTTTTTTTTTTTTTTTTTTTTTACAAAGAGGGAGAGGGATAGAGAGTTAGAAACATCAATGAGAGAGAAACATCAATCAGCTGCCTCCTGCACGCCCCCTACTGGGGATGTGCCTGCAACACAGGTACACGTCCTTGCCTGGAATTGAACCCGAGACCCTTTAGTCCCCAGGCCGATGCTCTATCCACTAAACCAAACCGGTTTCATCAATAAAAAACATGCAGACAGGTTCCTCCAGAACAATTACCATCCACCAAACAGGCAATTTAGTAATGTTCAGCAGCAGACTTACTGTGTGTGTGTGTGTGTGTGTGTGTGTGTGTAAAATGGTTTTTAATTCCTTAAATTTGTTTCCATGAAGGGATTAGGGTGGATGGTGATAGTCCTTGTTGAGGCAAGGTATGTTTGTCCTTGAGCAATAAACAATCTGGGTGATGGAATAAAGGAAGGAAAGTGTGTTTTAGAGCAACACACTGTGGATCAGTGATGTGAATCTGGCTAGCATTTATCAAAAGCTTTAAAAGTTAGCCTTCCCTTTTGGGAACCCCTGCCTCAAACACTTCATTGTCCATAATCATTGATCATTTATTCATTCAGATGCTAATTACTTTCCAAATAGGCCCTCTGGAAGAGTGACACATCTGTACTCTGCCACCATCTTGCTTTTCAGAGAATTCATGGTTCTGTTTGAAGGGGTAAGGAGAATCCAAAACACAGAAATGTAGCAGTATCCAAGTTAGCTGCCGTGTGTAAAGCCTCTAGAAAGAAATGGAAGGGATATGGGTTCACTGCTATCTTTATTAATATGATTTTACAAAGTGCTTGTCACAATGTCAGAACCCTATAGTTTGTATTTTTAAATGAAGGAGTGTGCAAGCGGACATGTATCTGAGCTCCAATCAGCACAGGCCTCCCTCACATGTGCTCTTTGGTCTGTGGGTCATTTTGAGCTAAAAGCCATTGAGACCCTGTGTACCCAAGAGACACTTTCACCTCTTCCTTAAAGAATTACATTGGGACCTTGCCCATAACAAGACTTATTACCAGAAATAACTTTTTCTGACTTACCTGTGAGGCAGGGCAAACATCTGATTACTGAACATCTGCTCTTCTTATCATCCTCTGAATGACCTTCCTCTCCTCTGAAGGCCCCAGGGACCTTAACGCATCTTTCGCTCTGGATGTCTTATATACCCATTTTCCTTTCTGTGTTTGAGTCTGTCATATGTGGGGTCTCTGACTTTTGTATGTATGTGGAGTTGGAAAACTTGGTAAATAGATGATTTGGCAAAATGTGAGATTGGGGTTTTCCAAAGGTCTGCCAGATTAATTTGCCAGATGAAGTCCAACTCCTTATCTGACCGAACTTCAGGTTTATTGCCATCTGGGAGGGAGAGGTGCTAGCACACAGCAATTAAATTCACAGACTCCGTTTGTTTGAGTTTGAATCCCAGTTCCCATCACTTTCTCGTTGTGCAAACTTAGGCAAATTACTTAATTTTTCTGTGCCTCAGGTTATCCATTTGCAAAAATGGGTTTACTCATAGTACAGGTGTCAATGGATAATGGTAGTAAATGGGTTCATATGTGTAACACTCTTAGAAGAGTCCCTGGAATATAGTAAGCCCTGGAAAAGTGTCAGCAACCTGTGTTTTCATTGTCTTTGTATCTGTTTCCCTGCAGCATTAGATGGCTCCCAACTAGAGAAAAATGTGATTGCCGGTGGCAGTCATGGCTGCCTCTCCATGCCATTGTAGATTCTAACAGGTAGGCGAGGAGCAGAGCTTACAGCCACATGACCCAGATGGTAATAGCGAGGAAGGGAACTCCAGTTGACACTTTCCACATCTTTCCTTTTTGATTTCCCCGACTAGTAACTAACACATTTCTAGGAAAACTTAAAATATTTTTTCCCATTAGTACGAATTGGATAACTTTTTGTCTAAAATCCAGAAATAACAGAAGTAAAACCAATGACTCACTGAAGTAGTAATTAGTAAAAGTTTATTGTGCACGCGACAAAAAGATGTTGGCCAACTGGAAGCACTCAACCCAAAACATGGAATGAGGCTCAGAAGTATATTGTTATAAAGCAGCTTAGATGGCGTGTGAGTAATAGCTATGTATTCTCCCCAGTGGTTGGTTTTCATATTAGAATTTCTCTAAATGATAGAAATTGGTCAGTGGTTATTTCAGATCAACCCTAGGAGACAGTTTTGCTTGTGATTTTCAGAGACAGAAGCAACAAATGACCCAAGTCAAGTTAGCCTCTCAGAATAAGCTGAATTAAGCTTTGTTGGTCTGGTTTAAACTGGCTTTGTCTCCTCAGGAAACTTTCAAGGCTGGTCTCCATTTGTGTGGTTTTTTAAAAAATTTTATTTTACTTTAACATTTTATTATATCTAATCCATTAGTAGGAATGGGCAAGTGTAAGTAATTCCTAGCAAATAGAGCTTTATTTTTCTTACCGCACAAAGAGTCTGGAGTACTGGTTCAGTAACTCAGGGATGTCAATAGCTGTAACTTTAGAATTCCTGTGGCATTTTCTTTGTATTTGTTACTTCATTGTCCTCTTCCACCTGAGATTAAAAAAAAGAAGCTTTTCCAGAACTACCTCCACCTCCACACTCCAGGAATTTCTGCTCAGGCCTCCCTGGCTCTGCCTAGGGCATCTGAAAAGCCCTCACCACTGGGGCATCTGGGAGAGGGCTACTAGACTGGTCTGAGCAGATCACAATCCATTGTGTAGAACCAGACACTAACTGAGCATGCTCAGGAGTCTGTAAAGAACGTGGCAGTGATTGGTGTTGAGCAGGCCATTAGCCGTTATCTTCTAAATCAGCATCCCTATCCACAGCTCTTGCCTCTCCCAGTCATAAACACTTTTACCTGAACTATTGTAATTATTCATCAGAACAAATCTAAGAGCAGACATCTCATTTTCCATTGAGAAAAGTGAGGCAGCTAATAGGTGGTGGATTCAAACCCCGGCCATGCTGGCACTCTTATGCACTTTCCTATGGTGATTATATTAGCACTAGAGGTAACATGATTGGCTTTTCTCATTGAGAAAAGGAAAGATGATGTCACACTCATTACCGGAGAGAAGGATCTTCTGGGTCTTCTATATGAGGGTCCTGAGCCAAGAATTGCTTGTCCTAACAAATGACCCAGAATGTTCTTGAAGCACTGCCTCTCTTCTGAGGCCCTAGCCACGTACATTTCTGTACCCCTTTCAGGACTTCTATTTTGATCTTTTGTGTCCTTTTGCCAGGGATCCCCTTTTCTGTCAATTCATGGCACATTTCTATAAGGTATAACTCTTACAGTGTGAGTGACCCTAGTCATGTCTTGCCCATGTCAATTACCCTTATGTAATGAAATCTTTTCAAGAAGCACACACAATCAGTGTGCCTCCTTTGGGTGTAGGGAAGAGCTCACAGTTCATTGAAGACACTGTTGCATATTTTCCACTTGGACTGCACTTACACCTGGTTTGAAGCCATCCACTTTGGCCCGTTTTTCTGGCTGTGCCGCTGGGGGGAGGGCCGGTGCTGTGCTCATGTACAGAGAACTTAACAGGACTGTCACAGTAGAGACCTAGGAGTCCCTTGTTTGGACTGAAGAAATGCTAGGGCTTCTTTTTCTAACTACTTTTTCTTCTTCTTCTTCTTCTTCTTCTTCTTCTTCTTCTTCTTCTTCTTCTTCTTCTTCTTCTTCTTCTTCTTCTTCTTTTGTGTGTGTGGTGGTGGGTCTGGTTGCCCTATGGTAAGCACAATAAAAGATGATGTGCTAACACCTGTGATTTGATATTGGGGAGAAGACACTCTTCTTCTATAATGCCCCAACATCAACATGCACTCATATGTGGTCCTTTTCCTTTCTACTCTGCAGCTCAGAAATAGAAAGCCATTCCACATATCTGACAAATCATCACATCTTGATGTAAGTAAGGTGGTCTCCTCATGCATTCCCAGAATCTGAGAAAGCATTGGAGACCATAGCACCTCCCTATAGAGCAGGGGTCAGCAAACTTTTTCTATGAAGGACAAGATATTAAATATTTAAAAAAATATTTCTTGATTTCAGAGAGGAAGGGGAGGGGAGAGAGAGATAGGAACATTAATGTTGAGGCCCTAGCTTGTTTGGCTCAGTGGATAGAGTGTCAGTCTGAGAGTCCCAGGTTTGATTCTGGTAAAAGGCACATGGGCTCAATTCCTAGTAGGGGGCGTGCTGGAGGCAGCCAATAAATGATTTTCTCTCAGCATTGATGCTTCTATCTTTCTCTCCCTCTTCCTTCCTCTCTGAGATCAATAAAAATATATTAAAAAAAGAAACATCAATGATGAGAGGGAATCATTGATCAGCTGCCTCCTGCACAACTGGGGATTGATCCCACAATCTGGGCATCTACCCTGACTGGGAATCGAACTGTGACCTCCTGGTTCACAGATTGACACCACCTGAGCCACTGCAGCCATGCAAGACAGTAAATACTTTAGACTTTGCTGATCATATGATCTCTATAAGAGATCATATGATCAGCAACTTTGCCATTGTAACATGAAGACAGCCATTTATAATATATAAATGCATGAGCTTAGCAGTGTTCCAATAAAACTTTATTTGTGGACACCAAAATTTGAATGTCACATAATTTTCATGTTTTAAAGTATTCTTCTTCTATTTGTCTTATCCATTTAAAAATGAAAAAGCCATTCTTCATGGATCATATAGGACTTGTCCTATGGGCTGTAGTGTGTTGAAGCCTGCTTTACAGCACCTCTATCTAATAGAATCACCTGTGATTATGCAAATGTTCTAAAATATTGAGCACTTGAAAATTGGCTAATGCTACTGAGGAACTGAGTTTTTTTTTATTTTATTTAATTAAAACTGAAATTTAATGTTAAATAGCCACCTTCCACTCGGGGCTACTGCATTGGACAGATCTAGAGCTCTGCTGTTTATCTGACTGAGATGTGAAGCTCCCAGTTTTTGTATCTGTCAGATCACAATTTTAAATTTCTGCATGCAAAAGTCTGACTGGCCTCGTTAGGGCCAAATCACATAATGTAATAGACACTTGGCTTCCAGGAGCCCCTATTGGTTGGAGTTAAGGGGTGATTTCCTACAGAAGAATATGCAGGTCAGCAGGGGTTCTCTATAATACCCTGAAGTCTTTGCATTTCAAAAAGGAGGTCCCTAATGGAAAAGGAAAGAAATAACTTTAAAATGACATAAGGTAGTACCCCCTTATCCATGGAGGATTTGTTCCAAGATCCCCATTGGATGCTTAAAACCACAGTTAGTACTGAATCCTATATAAACTATGTTTTTCCTATATGTACATACCTATGATAAAGTTTAACTTATAAATTAGGCACAATGAGATATTAACAACAATAACTAATGATAGAATAGAACAATTATAATAATACTAGAGGCCCAGTTCATAAAAATTCATGCACTGGATGGGGGGTGTACCTTAGCCCAGCCTGCCTCTCTCACAGTCTGGGAACTCTTAGGGGCGGGAGGCAACCTGGCAATCAGGGGAAGGCAACATACCTGTCACACCCCTGCTGTTGTCACTGCTGGCAGTGCAAACCTCAGCCATCCCTAGTTACCTGAGCCTTGGGCGACCCTGGGTGACCCTGGGTGGCCCTGGGTGGCTAAGAGGATGAGTGGACTGGGGAACTCTGGAGGCTTGCCATATGCCTGCCACCTGACAGGGCTGAAGGGATTGGGCATTGCCATCTTGTGGCTTGGGGGCCGCCATCTTTGAGGGTGTGGCGGTCAATTAGCATATTCCCTCTTTATTAGATAAGATACTCTAATAAAAGTAATGTAAATGTGGTCCCTCATTCTCAAAATTTTGTATTGTATAATACATACAGCATGGGATCACTGGACAAAGTGAGGATTTGTGTTCTGGGCAGGACATAAATGGCCAGCTTGAGATGTCATCATGTTACTCTGAGTGGTGCATGATTTAAAACATCTGAACTGCTTATTCTGGAATTTTTCATTTAATATTTTCAGACTGTGGCTGACCATGAGTAATTTAAACTGTGGATGAGAATGGGGTTACTATACTGTTTGTAGCATCAGAGCAGGAGAGGAGAGATTTTTGTGGCTGTACCACATTTCATAACTCCTTAATTCATACTACAATGTTGACTTGCATGACCCCGGACCTGTCAGAGAATGTAATTGTTTCAAAATGTGCTACATGTGTAGTCAGTCAGTAAGCATGAACAAGCATCTGCTAAGTCTTAGCACAGTGCCAGGTGCTTTCACACATTGTTTCAAATTTATTTTTCATCTCATGGAAGTTCTCACATGGAATGGAATGCTGTTTTCTGGAAGATTAAAATGAAACCAAATGCCTTCATCATGAAAATAATGTGGATTGTTATTCCGTAACAGAAAATGCTTGGAGATTGTGTTGTGGAAAAGTAAAGATGTTAGCCTTGTTCAACTTCTGAAACTCTGAGGAAGTTTATTAGCATTCAGAGCTTTGACCTTACAAATGAACGGCCTGTTTACCAGCTTAAGCTGCTATGGGGAAACCCCTACCATCTCTGGAAACTTCTTTGTTTATTTGATGGGTGCATGGGAGTGGGGAGACCAATTCTGAATGAGAAATCAGGTAAGGCACCACTGACATTTCACCCGAGACATAAATGGTAGGAAAGTGTAAGTCGGGAAGATTTTGGAGCAGAGATTTTCAGAACAGTGATTGATTGCAAGTGCAGGAAAGAATGGTGGCCAAAGGGGTTTGGCCCTGGAGAGATGAATTCTGGAGATGGTCAGGTCATGAAATAAGGCATATTAAAAATTCAGGACAGATCCAGGAAGAAATCTCATATTAGTATACAATAAACACTAGTTGCCTTACTGACTTTGAAGAGTCAGGACTGTTTATGGGCATGTTGAAGGTGACAGCTCAGCCAATGGACATGCACCCAATTGAAATAGAAGATGGATTTGTAGAATTATGTCCCAGTTTCCCTCAAGCTATCACAGACCAAGTAGTCTGGAATGAAATGCCTTGTATGGAACTCAGTAAGGGGATGTGGTTATCTAGAAATCTCTGACTGCGAATGGATCTCCTTTTGTCTTTCTTAGGGTTTAATAACATTGGAAAATTCTGATAAGTTGAAGGGCTAAGACGACCAAGAGAAATAGCATATCAAATAACAGAAGATATAAAACTAAGATGTCTGGCACAACAGCAATTTTCTCTGAACAGAAATCAGTAAAAACGCTAAAGAACTGGAAAGTAAAACAATCACAAATCAAAACAAATTAACGAGACATTTAAATCACTGGAGGCCCAAAGAAGCTGAATATGTAACATAATGTGTCGTCTGATTGCTTGGCTAAGGAAGCCTGGCACAGCTACCAAGGTTCTGAGTCAGAGTTTGGGGAGGTGCAATACTGCTGTTACATATTTCCATGCCTGAAGGCAGAGGCAGGATTCTGTGATACAGAGAGATGATTCATTTACTTCATGAATAATGTGTGGAAATATACCTGTGAACAGGGAATTTGCAAGGTCGTGTTTTCCACGATGCCATTGAAGCCATTTTGAACGCACTTATTTTTGATGGTCAAGTGGGGAGGGCAATTGTTACGGCAAATGCAGGCACAGTGACAATGTAGACAGAATGTGACGCTGATGGGCCTCTCAAAGCAGGCAATCAGGTCATGCCAGCCCCTGGTTGGAGCTCTCAGCCTGGCACAAGGTGGTGTGATGTCACCAGGAAATGTAATTTTCTAAGTTTATTATGGGTATCAAGATATTAGAAATGAAATTTCACTATCGAGATTATGGACTTTAGGTTATAAGCTTTATTTATTTATTTATGAAGGTGCAAAATTTTTATTGCTACCAACATAGGGGCTTAATAGTATATAAAATAGAATAGTATTATAATTCCCCCCAAAATTATCAATATTTTAAGACTTTCAAAGAAAGATAACAGATGCCAACAAACGCATGTTTGCCAAAAACATAGGTCAAATATAATATACAAAAATGATCAAGTTTTAAGTTGTGCATGAGGTCTCCTTTTTGCTAATTTGTATATCTGATCCATCACAATAATTGTTTTACTTTTAACCATGGTAAAAGCTTCTGTTGACACAAGTGAGTGGTTGTGAGGGCTGTGAATGCAGACATGAGGTGTGGGTCTGGGGGATGATGTAGCATCTGCTCTCCGCACTCCATTATATCTTTTTATTTCAGTATAATAATTAGAAATAAAAATTAGCCATTATACTTACCTCAAGTACAAATGTTGACTGTGCCAGGGGATAATATGTGGTTTAATTGTATAAATATCAATTGTCTTACTCTCTTTAGTGAGACCATTTCACTGTACCTCCTAGATTTATAATTTCTTATAAATTTCACAATAAAACAAGCAGAAATTCCCTGTTTGATGACAGCTAAGTGGTTTATTCTCATCCATGTCATTCTTGCTTCTTCTAATACAAATTATATCTTAACTAAAGGCCTGGTGCACAGATTTCTTACACTAGGGGTAGTGGTGGGTTATCCTTCAGCCTGCATTGCAAGATGGCCCAGGTCAGGCCTAAGAACGATCAGGGAGGGATGCGGGAGGGCTCCAGGGTGTGTCTGGCCCAACTTATTCAGTCCCGATCAGCTGGACCCCAGCAGCAAGCTAAACTACCAGTCGGTGCATCTGTCCCCCCTGGTGGTTAGTGCACATCATAGTGACTGGTTGACCTGTCTGTCCCCTGGTGGTCAGTGCAAGTCATAGTGAGTGGCTGAGTGGCCTTAGCATATCATTAGCATATTATACTTTGATTGGTTGGACAGCCAACTGGATGACCAGACACTTAGCATATTAGGCTTTTGTTATTATAGATACCTTGCTGAGGACTAGTATCCAGCTGGCCTCTTCTTCCCTACATGGTGTAGCTTAAGAGACTTATTTCTGCTGGCATAGAAATATTGACTAGGCTTCCTGACTTCCCATCATACACACTTGTCCTTTTCACCTTGAAGAAGTAAGCCCAGTTCTCATGTATCTCTGAGTTCCAAAGGCAGTCCAGGGGTGACAAGTCCTTTTTGGCACTATAGAAAGATGAAGCCCTAAGTAGAAGTATTTATTCTAACATTTAAAACAATTGCTGATTTTACTATAACTCAATTGTATAAGATACTCTTTTTCTATTTCTATTAGACTTCCCCCCCCCCCCCACCAAGCCCATCAGAGTAAAAGTAAAGGATTAAGGTTGAGGCTATCACCTGAGAAATTAATTAGAGTTAAAATAACTGTTGGAGGAGAGGGAAGGTGGTTTGGAGTCAACACATTGATAAATCTCAACTTCTAGCTGACGGAGGGTTCTGTCGGGAACACCATCCTATATAAAAAAAAGGCTAATATGCAAACTATTCCCCTGACTAGGAGTTTGACCAGGAGTTTGATTAGGCAGTGTTTCCCAAACTTTTGACATATTTGTACCCCTTCTATAATTTTCGTAATGCTGAGTACCCCTCCTCAAAAAAAAGGATGTATTTTAATAACAATCAAAATATATTTATTTTTTATTTTTTTGGTACATGCACAAAATAATAATAAACAAAAAATAAAATCATTCCTAATAAAATATAAATAAAAGTTATATTATAAGTAACATTTATTTGCACACAGGACCATCTCACGCCTCACAAGATTGTCTTCACTTGACTCATGAGAACATAGAATTAGGCACAGCTAAGCACGGTGCAGTGCATACCCCCACCAAACTCTTCCCGTACCCCTGGGGGTATGTGTACCACACTTTGGGAAACACTGGACTAGAGGATGGGGACAATTGGGGGTGGGGCCAGCTGGACAACTGCCGACAGCCCCCACCCCTCTGGCTGGCCAGCCTGATTGGCCCCGATTGGGGCAGGCCAGCCAGACCCCACCTATGCACGAATTAATGCACTGGACCTCTAGTATAAAACAAATAGCAGGAAGGAAGGCTTTCCACAGAGCAGTGCATAGTTGTGTGTTTTTTGTTTGTTTTTTTGGTAACCAGTTCATAATCTATCCTATACCTGTAAATTATTTTTACAAACATAAATACGTTTTCTTTTCCTTTTGGGAATCTGAGAAATTTGATGCTCAAAATAGCAAAATTTTAATGTAACTGCAATTTTATTTGATGAAATTTTGAACAAATATGCATAATAATCTTGTATATTAAATTCAATGTATGCCTTTTAAGAAGCATGGTGATGTGAATGCATGTACACATAAATATTATTCTGGAATGGAATGAAGTGATTCTAATGGCTTAGGTTTCTTCTCTAGAAAGGTCATCAATTATTCAGGTTTGGAATGCAGCCCTCCAGGGAACAATGTAATCTATAAGTGGCTGAGATTTTCAATTATACCTAGTAATTTGTCAAATGTTCACTTCACTTAGCATTAATGTTTATTGATGTTTTTATTATCTCTAGGTTACTAATCTAATCTCTAGTTACTATGTATGATTTTTTTGTCACCTTTTTCTTTTAATATTTATACCTTCAAATATAATTAGTGGTTGCTCATCAATTTAAAAAGCTACTTAGTAGCCTTTACATATGCATTTTTAAAATGCCCTTGGCTGGTTTGAATGACTTTGTGTGTATGTTTGGGAAGTTCTTTGTAAATAGCCACAATACAAGAATAAAGCATTTATGACTGTCTTAAATATACAAACTGTTCAATTCAAACCTATCTAAATCATCTTGGTTCAATTATGCTTATTCCATCTGTTTTTATCATCTGCTGTTACAATAATTTATCATTTCTACATGGCATTAAAATGTAAATGAATCAAGAGAGGAAACACATCTGTGGACTGTTAGTTAATAAAACTACATTTGGCAAGTGAACTAAGTCATAATAATTAATTAAATTTCACTACCCGTATATGCTTGTAATTGTATATTTAGTGTGCATTTGCATAATCACACAATGAGATCTATATGATTCATGCTTTGCTGAGTATAATATAGACACACAAATTATTAATTCAAAACTAGAGGTGCTTATAAAGATATCACAGAGACATTTGGCTTTTCTCAGAAAATGATATATAGGAAGTTAATAATAAAAAATATTTTTAAAATGTAAATTATACAGTCTTAAAGTTCAGCAAAGTAACTGATTGAAAAGATCATTAATTCCTAGAAAAATCCTGGCTTTGTTCTTTGAAATGCTGCTTTTTGAAGTGTATTGGTTCTGTGTCTTATACCTTTTGGTCAGGGAAAAGTGTATTTAACATATATATATATGTATAGTATTGATTTTTTACAGAGAAGAAGAGAGAGGGATAGAGAGTTAGAAACATCGATGAGAGAGAATCGTTGATCAGCTGCCTCTTGCACACCCCCTATTGGGGATGTGCCCGCAACCAAGGTACATGCCCTTGACTGGACCCGAACCCAGGACCTTTCAGTCCGCAGTCCGATGCTCTATCCACTGAGCCAAACCAGTTTTGGCTGAAAAGTGTATTTTTTGACAAATGTGTTGTGAGCAGGTATTGTTCTGAGCAAGGTTGTCTGTAAAAGGCCCTTCACTCATAAGAATTTCTGGTAAATTATATTCCAACCAGTCTAATCCCATGAATAATTTAATTTTAAAAATTGGACTCTAAGTAGTTGTTTTAGGACCATATATTGAGGCAAAATTGTGCATAGTGGCATTCAACTCTTAGATAGATACAGTTTAACAGCCTTTGCTGAAGGTCACTGGAGACAATTTGCAGGAGCAAATTGTAAACAGTAGCCTCTAGACAAAATTTATTTGGGGCACTGTCCACCTTCACCTCCCCAAACCTTGTCCTTTGTAGCTGACCCCTCATTGGGTGATCAAAATAAGTCACAACAAGTTTTAATGACAAAAACTTAAGCTATCAGGTATATTTGCATATTGAAAAAGGAGCTTATAATCCAAATATAGGGTGAGACATAAGTAGGTTTACAGTTGTTCCTATGGAAAATAATATAATAATCCTTTATAATAAAAGCCTAATAGGCTAAGTGTCCGGTCACCCAATCAAAGCATGATATGCTAATGATATGCTAAGGCCACTCAACTGCTCACTATTATGTGCACTGACCATCAGGGGGCAGATGCTCCAACTGGTAGGTTACGTTGCTACTGGGGTTTGGCTGATCAGGTTTGAATAAGATGGGTCAGACATGCCCTGGAGCCCTCCTGCCGTCCCTCTCTGGCTGGCCAACATCCCTGGCCCCAATCGTGCACTGGTGGGGTCCCTCAGCCAGGCCTTCCCCTCTCACAATCTGGGCTGAGAGACTCCAACTTTTGTGCACTGGGCCTCTAGTTAATAAATAATAATTCAAGCATAAACTCTGTGTTCCTGTACTTACAATTGTAGACCTACTTATGCCCCACTTCAGTACATTTTGAAAATGGCAGTCTATTCAAACCACTCTCCTACCTGGTGTTTTGTCCTGGCTCCTGCGTGTCTAACCTCCTCCCCCAGTGCATTGAGCACTGCTTGCCAGGTCCTTCATCATGTATTCATCATGGCTTCCCTCTCCTACTATTCTCATTGCTCACCAATGGTCAATCTATGACCTAATAATTGCATTGCCAAGAAAGCTCAGGTGAACAGTTGAATGCTGCATTCTTGCCTTATTCTCTCTAGGTACATGCAATTTTACTAACACTTGTAAATACTTGAACTATGTAAGTGGAAACAATTCTTCATAGTCATTTCCTAATTGTTTGGAATTATAAAATAGATATGACAAGAGAGGAGTAAGGGGCTAAAATAAGGCATAAATCTTAACGCTTCTTCTGTCCCCTGAAACTGGTAGAGGGGCATGAGCTCATTATGATGCAAACCTGCCTTGGGTTTAGCAGGAATCATACACAAACCCAGCTGGAGAAGAGGATCTTAATTTTTTTATTCTCTCAGGGTTACTTGTCTGGATCTGCTTACTCAAGAATAAATAATACCCTAAGATGCTTTCAAGAGCAGAATTGAGAAAATCTCAAACCCTTGGTGTGTCTCTAGGAGATTTCAGAGGGAGGTCATCATATTTGCAAACAACCTCTTGCTTAATTAAGCAAGAGGAAATAAAATCTAAATGTAGGAACAACACAATTAACAGGCCAATTTAAGCTCAACTTATCATTGGAGTTGTGTTGATTCATCTATTGTTGATGTTTTTGATTACGAGTCATGGCTGGAAATTTTAATTTTTAACACAATATCTAAATAGTGAAGAAATAGTTAGTTTACAAATAAGAGTGTCTGCTATTGGTAGACATTCTTCTTGGGCCAGGTAAAACAGAAGTGTAAAATTCTACTTCCGCTGTGTTAGTTAGCAAGCTGCAGAGAGCTTGATGGTCCCACAGGCTCAGAGAAGAGCACTCACCCATCTTTTGGGCTCAGAGGAATTTTGCAACTTTTTCAGTTTTTCACGATGTGCTCACTAACTGTGTCTCTTGTGGCCAGAAAGAATTAACACACTTCCTTAACTGCCCAAATTACCTTTTTAGAATCATGGAAAACTTAGTTCTGTGTCTTTGAAGAGCTGTGAGCAAGTTGTATGAAACCAATCTCCAAGAAGCAACTAGAAATGTGTGCTGTTTATTGAAGTGTTGAGTATGTTTATTAGATGAGTCTATTAGTCACAAGGGGCATTTACATTTTTCAGCAAGTAAATATTCAAACTAGATTAGCTTTGTGCATCCCTCTCTGTGTTCATATACTCTGTGAGCACACAAGTCATACTGCAGACTGTATCTTCTCTTAACTCAGGAAAGGTTTCTTCTATCTCCTTTCTGTTGTTAAAGAGGCAGAGGCTCATAGAGAGAGCACAGTAATGTCAAGGAATCAGTGTTAAGCAGGAAAGAAAGGAGAATTCCACCATGTATACATTAGACAAGTTCGGGGATTGAAACAAATCAAACCACAAGTCATTTTAGAATTTGAATAAGAATTAAAAATGTAACCTAGTAATATGTAACCTGGAAAAGTTTTTTGATTCATATCTGTTTCCCACCTCTGAGCTATTTCCCTTTCTCTATAAGTCAAAATATAACCCAGGTCTGAATACTCAGTTCATATCTCTCGTTGGAGTTTTCTGACAACAGTCTAAAACTATAGAGATTTCAAACTTTCCTTTGAATTCTCATTGCTCCTATTGTCTGTATCACTCTGAGGCAAAGTATTAGGTATTCAATCAAACTCAGTCAATGCTAGTGAAATGAATCAGTCAGGAACTGGATCTTTTATGATCTCACATTCTGTTTGAAAATCGTTTGCATGTTATTTGTATTTTCTCTGTTTAAGCCTTGCTTTCCTTCAAGATTATAAATGTATTGAAGGCTAGGATTAGGTTTTTATATCACTTGGGTTTTATTCACAAGGCCTTCTGAAGTGCATAGCAAATATATAAACAACTACTTATTGGTTATTGATGACCCTACCAGGTGTTTTTAATCCCGACACATCCACTCCTAGTTGGCCTGGGTTTTCTAAGATGACTTGGTGCTCTCTTCCAGGACTGGTCCCCCATCAGGTAGCAAGCGATATATCACCCAGGAGCCTGGGTGATTACCTTGTTAATTTTCCATGAACAAGATTAACTGCTTTGCATTGATTTGATCTGTATTTCTTCAGATGCAATGTTGCTCCTCTGAGTTTTGTGGGTCATAATTTGCCATTATGTGATCACGTTGAAGAATGCAGTATTTTCAAAGTTCCATTTGGGGTAAAAATATTTTGTTTTGGTATGATTTTTACCCCATAGAGTGGAGCTCCTTAGTGATTTAAAGCAGGCTCACAACCTCAATCTGAAGAAGCATTTTTATGTCTCTCCTTGCATCTGTCCTTAGATATTATGAAAATTCAGAAATGGAAATAAGTTGTGTAATTTGCTCAAAGGCTGCTGGTGGGCTTGCTACTGCAGGTTTCTGAAAATTTAAATAAATGAAGGTGGTTCTAATGTTTTCAGAAAGAGCTTCTTTGTTAAATGACTCAGTTTTGATAAAGCCTTTTTCACGTAGAACAACAAGGTCTGGTGATATATCAGAGTTGTATTGTGAATTTGAAGGAAACTAAAATAAGAACATATTCCTTAAAGGTCTTCTTGAATCTAGCCCATTGATGGAGTGCCCTCTGTGTGCTAGGTCCTAGGATTAAATACAAAGCAGGCATAAGCTATGACTGCAGGAAGCTCATAATCTAATGCAAGAAACCCCAGACCATTCTTAACGTCAAATGAAAAAAAAGGCAGGAATAAATGCATGTAGAAGATAACAGTGATTACATAGAGCAGGGCATGGTTATTTCTCTGTCAAGCTACCAGAAGGCAGGTGACAGTAAAGCCTTTTGGAAGGAGGCAGGTTTTGAATTGGCTTTTCAAAATGGAATAAGAATGACCTAGATAAGCCGAAACCAGTTTGGCTCAGTGGTAGAGCATCGGTCTGCAGACTGAGGGGTGCCAAGTTCAATTCCGGTCAAGGGCATGTGCATTGGTTGCGGGCACATCCCCGGTGGGGGGTGTGTAGAAGACGGCTGGTTGATGTTTCTCTCTCATCAACGTTTCTAGCTCTCTATCTCTCTCCCTTCCTCTCTGTAAAATATCAATTATATATATATATATATATATATATATATATATATATATATATATACATAGAATGACCTAGATAGAACACAGGAGCGTGAGTAGGTGGGCACTCCAGGGGGAGCAGTGTCTTGTGTCAATTACAGGAGGTGCCTGATGGCGTGGACTTGCTAACAGCTAAGTGTGTGTAATGTGCTGTAAACTGCTCTGCATCGCTAGAGTGTGAAGCATGAGAAAGGAATAGCAGGGGGTAAGTCTGGGAAGTTAGTCCATACATCTATATAATGATGACTTTTACATGTGGTGCTGCAGAAGTTGGAATTTGTTCTATAGAGGATAGGAATTCAATGAAGAACTAGAAGCAGAAAGAGATGCAATTAGATTATATTCTAGAAATTTCCCCTGTGTGGCCAGGAGGTTTATAAAGC
The DNA here is from genome assembly GCA_963924515.1 of Vespertilio murinus. Classification (NCBI taxonomy): domain Eukaryota; kingdom Metazoa; phylum Chordata; class Mammalia; order Chiroptera; family Vespertilionidae; genus Vespertilio; species Vespertilio murinus. The sequence goes on along the minus strand of OZ004712.1, from coordinate 27,312,863 downwards.
CATAGAAATAAAGGCAGGGAGCTCAGTAAGGAACTCCACAACAGTTTATGCAGGAGAAGGAGTGCTTACCCCACGCCCATTAGTAGAAAATTAAGAATTGCTCATTGGCTTTTGAGATATTTTCCTCCTTGGTCAAAATTCCTATTTTCTGGGAAGGAAGATATATTTAATTTTATATTAGTGGGAAATTTTTCTTATTCTCAGATATATCTTATCAATTGGTATTGAGATATCACCCCTTTGCCAATATGTGGATTAAAATAAGCTCAAACTTAAAATTTCATAAACAAGACAAGTTATTATAATAAAAACAATTTTAGTTAATAAAAATACTTTAAAAATTGGTTCCTAAATAATTCTTTTTGTGTATGACTAAAGGAATCTCTAAAATCCCAGGGCTACTTTTTCCCCTTAGATTAAAGTAGCATTTTAAATTAATTAGATTATATTTTATTAAAATTATGAATGATCAAATATTCAGAAAATGGTGAGAAGGAATTATTTTCTGTCAATTGAATTATACTTAAAAACTAAGTCTGTATCCCTGGCTGGTGTGGCTCAGTTGGTTGGGCATCATGCTGTGCACGGTAAGGTTGCTGGTTTGATTCCTGGTACAGGCTTGGGTTGCAGGCTTGATCCCTGGTGGGGGGCATGTGGGAGGCAGCCAAGATTGATGTTTCTCTCTCACATCGACATTTCTCTCTCTCTCCCTCTCTCTTTCTCTTTCTCTAAAGATAAATTAAAAATACTGTCTGTCTATGACTTTTTCAGATTTTAGTAAATTATAAAACCTTTCATTTTGTACTAGTGATATTACACCCACTTAGGATACACACAGGTTGTTGATATGCACAATAGTCCAGAGATGATTTTATTTTTCCGGTGTAAGTTACTTAAAATTTCTATGAAACCAGCCCATCACTCCTCTTAAACATTTTTAATGCATTTTAAAAGCATAAGTAGCCTCGGTAATCATTTAAAAAGCTTTTGCACTTATTTCAATGCCCAATATGAAATATTTCTTGGAATAAAAATTTTTAAGTAGCATTGATGTATCAGAATATACATCATACTCAATTCCACTTATATCATTGGTTAAAAAAAAAATATTCACCAGCACATCCAAAATAGAAACATGATTGGTTTCTTTGACTTTCTATTTTGTCTTATGTATTTCTATTTAAAAATGCATTAAAAAATCCAGTTGAGCATTGTGGGAAGTTTTCTTCAAACCCATAATGGCATGGGAAAACAAATGTGGGAAATAATAGCAAACACTGACTGGCCCATTTCAAGTCTTTATCAATCCTGACTAATTTGGACCAGCTTGTATGTGACCTCTAAACTGTACGGTCATATATAAGATCCTTGTCTCAATAGTTGTCAATGATTACAGTCGAGGAAGAAACTCAGTGTGTCCAGGTATAACAGTGGAGACTCCTGAATAGTCAAAATTATGTTTATGAGCAAGGTGGCCTACTTCTCAACCCTACAGGACAGATACAGTCATGCCTCTTATTGTCACAGATACCTTATTGAACCCTGACTTTCATACTGCCAAGATATCCAATATTTCTGTTGAAAGCAAACTCTTCTTTGCCAAATTGACCAAGGAACCTGGGAACCCACTTAATCACGGTTTCAGTGTTGATGTTGAGGTTGTACAGTCCTATAGACATGCGCACTGCAGCCACAGCCAACTCTCCAGGCAGCTGTGGTTGTTCTAGGGAGGAAGCTTGAACTCCACCCTTATACCATGACCCTACCACCACAAAGTGCTAAGTCCTGTTAAAGGGTCTGTGCATACCTCCCATGACCCCAGCTCTTTAATTTGCCTAAAATGAAAATGGCTCAGCCATTTCCCCTCATTGTTCCCAATCACGCCACCAGATTGGCTGGACCTGACATTTCCCCAGCATTAGAAACGCATTGTTCAGCCCTATCCAGTTTGGCTCAGTGGATAGAGTGTCAATTTGTGGACTCAAGGGTCCCAGGTTTGATTCTGGCCAAGGGCAGGTACCTTTGTTGTGGACACATATCCAGTAGGGAGTGTGCAGGATCGATGTTTCTCTTTCATCAATGTTTCTAACTCTCTATCCCTCTCCCTTCCTCTCTGTAAAAAATCAATAACATATATATTTTTTTAAAAGAAATACATTTTTCAGGAATCAACAGGCCCCATAATCTCAGTGAGAAACCAGTGTCACCATCTTAGGTGGTCATATTATTCTCAAGGTCCCATAACCATACCCTGATACCAGACTATGGTCAGGGTTATCTAATATGTTCCCCAAATTCTCCCAGTTTTAAGTTTTAGAGCATAAGAATTATCCTTAAAATATTTTTTTATTCTAAAAGATCTTTGAGTCCCACTAATTGACCTACTTTTGCCTTATCAATAATTTCTGAGTCCAAGGGTTGCAGATAGCAACACCCCCTAATTCAGAACATGGGTACGTGTGTTTACTCTAAATTTTATCAGTATATGATCTCCTTAACTGACTCTTTCCAGGATAGAGAATAAAACTCATTAACCATAATCAAACCATACTAAATTGCACAATACATACCAAATCAAACTAATTCACAGATAAGACAAAACAAACACAACGATAAAACTATAGTAAGACACATACTTATAAAAAGGTTATATGAATTTCTTGAGTTTCCCATCTTTTTTTTGACTGAAAGATATCCTATGTCTTCTTGAACTCAATTAGAGCTTCAAAATGCATAATCCCAAGTAGGGACTAAAATTTCCTTTGTAAAAGATAGTTTATCTATGCACTACTTAGGAGTGAAGATTGAGAATATATATATATATATATATATATATATATATATATATATATATGTGTGTGTGTGTGTGTGTGTGTGTGTGTGTGTGTGTGTGTGTGTGTTTTCAGTAAGGAAGGAAAAGGGAGAGAGAGATAAAACATTAATGATGAGAGAGAATCACTGATTGGCTGCCTCCTACTGGGGTTGAGCTAGCAACCTGGGCATGTGCCCTTGACCGGAATCAAACCTGGGACCCTTCAGTCCACAGGTCGATGCTCTATCCACTGAGCCAAACTGGTTAGGGCAATTGAGCTTTCTTTAAAGCATTCCTAAGCCCTGCAATATCTGTCACTTTCATTTTTCTTTTTAAAGAGAAAGATTATAAAAATCAAGGTGGTAGAGAGGGTAAGATGTGTGTGTGCATGCATGAATGTGTGTTAAGCCTAAGATGAAATTATTCTACAAAATTTATAGAACAATTTTGAGAGATGAGGAGGCAGTTTTCAAGGTAAAAGTATCTCACAAGCTGATATCACTTAGTTGCTTTGCTTAAGGTTTTTATAGCCCTAACCAGTTTGGCTCAGTGGATAGATCAGCCTGCAGACCCAAGGGTCCCAGGTTTGATTCTGGTCAAGGGCATGTACCTTGGTTACAGGCAAATCTCCTGTAGGAGGTGTGCAGGAGGCAGCTGATCAATGTTTCTCTCTCATCGATGTTTCTAACTCTCTATCCCTCAACCTTCCTCTATGTAAAAAAATCAATAAAATATATTTCTAAAAAAGGTTTTTATACCCCACCTCCAAGGGTATCTTCTGACGTGAAATGAAAGTCAGGAGCCTAGACATTGAGACTCAGTTGTTCAAAGCAGCCTAGATCAATAATTCTGTTTTTTCTCTCTGACTTAAGAGGCCATCTTATTACTTTCTCAATATTCTAGGCACTTCTTTCCCTTTCTCTCTCCTAAGCTCATTTTTGTTTGCTTAACATATTATCATTACATAAATTTTATCATAATCATGGACTTATACTTAATATCTTAACTACCATATTTGCCGGCGTATAAGATGTTTTTTTGGCCCTGAAAAATACGTATTTGCCGGCGTATAAGACGACTGGGCGTATAAGACAACCCCCTAACATTTCCACTAAAAATACAGAGTTTGTTATATACTCGCCATATAAGACTACCCCCCACTTGGAAGCATATTTTTCAGGGCCAAAAAGTTGTCTTATACGCCGGCAAATACGGTAAGGCTTTTTTTTCAGGTCTTGGGCAGAGAAAGGATATTTTACCCTTTAGAAAGGGCATTTTATACTATAGATATGTGTATTTTGAGTAATTTAAATAATTTTCTACTATAAATTTTCATACCTGCACTATAATCTACCTTCCAACCTGTTTCTAAAATACCTCTCTATTAGATATGGATCTGATTCATTATGCATGAATGTTAAAGTGATCGAAAGAAAGATTGAGGGGAGTCATATTGTATCAGACTGACAGCACCTCTTTGATCTCAGTATCACTAAACATGGGCAACAGCCTTGGCTGGTATGACTCAGTTGGTTGGGCATCATCTGTACATGAAAAGTCACCAGTTCCATTCCTGGCCAGGGCACGTGCCCAGGTTTCAGGCTCAATCCCTTGTAGGAGTGCATGAGGAGGTAGCCAATCAATGGTTCTCTCCCTCTTCCTCTCCCTTCATCTCTCTCTAAAATAAATAAAAACATATTTAAAAATAATAATAAAAATGGCAACCAGATGGTATGGGCCTCTGATGCAATGCAATAAGGAGTAAACAGCAAAAACTGATTATTCTTGACACTAGAAAATTGAACCTGACTCCAATCAAGGCAACTATTAGTTTACAGGAAATACAGGGGTGAGAGGAAGTAATAAAATACATTCTAAATAACCAGTGAGTCAATAAAAAAATGTGGTGCATACTACAGGCCAAATAACCAGGTCTCTTTCCAAATAAATTACACAAGAAAAGGTGGGTGTTGGAAGCATGTTAGTAATTAAATTAGATTTAGGCAACATGACAACCAAATGCAGTCTTTGGCTTCTATTTAAAAAACCAACTGTAAAAAGGACATTTATTGAGACAGTTGGGGATATTTGAATATAAACTGAGTATTGGGTGAATTAAGAATTATTGCTACCCTTTTTTATATGTGATATTCTTTAGGTATATAATAACATTTATAAGATGCATGAAATTCGTGCAAGAGTAGGCCTTCCTTCCCCCAACTGCTGGCACTGGCTTCCCTCTGGCACCCAGGACCCAGGGTTTCCTCACAGCCCTGGCTTTGTCCAGAAGATCATCTGAAAGGGTGTCTGGAAGGACATCCAGTCTAATTAGCATATTGCTCTTTCTTTATTATAGACACATTTCAAAGTATTTGAAAATGAAACTACCGTGCTTCCCCGAAAATAGGACATCCTCTGAAAATAAGACCTACTTCGTGGAAACATAAGACATCCCCTGAAAATAAGACCTAGCGCATCTTTGGGAGCAAAAATTAATATAAGACACTGTCTTATTTTCAGGGAAACAGGGTATGTCTGGAATTTAAAATATTTCTGTTTAAAATGGAAATACTCTACTTAAAAAATACCATTGGGATCAATGAAAACAAGATTGCCTAAATGTGGTTAATTGCCAAAACTTAGGAATTCATGATACTGTTTTCTCTGTTTCTATGTGTGTTTGAAAATGCCCATTTAAAGTTTTAAAAACAATAAAATTAAAGTTGACATATTGATTTGATAGTCTTATATTCTATCCAAAAATGATATTTTATCAACTTTCCAATATGATGGAAAACATTTTTCTATAATGATATGACTTTAAAAGGCAGGAAACAAATTTTTAGAATTTTCTCATGTAAACAGCAAATAAATCCACAGAGAGAAAAAAAGGCCTATAAAGAAATCTAGAAATTTATTGCTTTTGATTAGCAGAATAATGAATACCATTTTTACTGAATTATATGGTTTTCAAATTTCAAAATTGTATCCAGTTCAATTTTTTAAAATTGTGATACTCATACTTCTTATTTTGACTTGTGAACTTATTGTCCCTTGGGGGATGAGCTACTCTGTTTAGTAATGTGAATTGAGAAAAGGTGGAATATCCAGCTCCAGTGGGGGGGACATCCTTTCCTTGTCTGGGGGACAAAGAGGATGAACCCCAGTACAAAGAGCCCCAGGCACAACAGATTCAGTTTTTGATGACTCCGATTTGCCGCCTGCATATCATCTCTTTTCTGCTTCCTATAAAGCACTAGGAGGCTGTCTCCCTAGGTTGTAACTCACCAGTCCTGGAGGACTGGGCAGAGAGGGGCCAATGTGAATGTCTAGGAAGAGTTTCTCAGTGGCCCCCTGTGTATGTAGACTACCCCCTGCCTCCATGGGGCTTTTGCAGTCTGTTAATAATAACTTGGGACATGTGCACTGGCGTCAGAAAAGTTGTAGCTGACTTTTGTGGTGATGACACAGGACATGTTCTCCCAAACACACAGAGGAGAGGCCATGCAGTATTCACAGAGTTTTATTCTAACACTAGGGGCCCAGTGCACGAAGTTGTGCACTTTGAAAGGAACTCTGGACTGCGAAGCTGCAGTGGGTACAGGGGGTGGGTCTCAGCCCATCCTCCGTGCCTCCACCCAGCTCCTCCGGATACAGCCCTTGGTTCCCTGTCTGCCAGCAGCCCCCTGCTTTCACCACCACTGCTCCCATTTACTGATGGCACTGGCCTGCTCACACCCACTGACAGCATGGAGTGATTAGATTCAGTGCCAGCAGCGGGTCTGAGCGGCAGCTTAGGTGCTGGCAGTGGCTGTGAGTGGTACCCTCAGTGGCAGCAGGTGGAGAGGCGGCTGCTGGCCCCAATCGCTCCTCGGGAACTGGGGGAGATGGGGAAGCCGTGAGGGGCGATCAGGGCCGGCAGCTGCCATTCACACCCACTTATAGTGCTGAATGATTTGGGCTGGTGCCGGGAGCCAGCAGTGGGTGCAAGCAGTGTCTCTGGTACCAGTAGTGGTTGTGAGTGGGGCTGGTGCTGGCAGCAGGCACAAGCACTGGGGTGGGACTTCGGTGTGCAAGAGCAAATGATTTTTAGTAACCACCAGAGGCTCATCCTGATGACAGGCTGGCCTTCCGCCTTGGCTTGGCGCCCCTGCTCACTTGCTCCACTTTCCCTCGCAGCTGACACCTGCCATGTTCTGTGCATGCCCCCTGGTGGTCAGCGCACATCATAGCGACCGGTTGGTCAGTTGTTCGGCTATTCTGCCTTTCGGTCTATTTGCATATTAGTCTTTTATTATATAGGATATCCTCTCACTGCTCCTTCAGCTGTCCTCTATCCCAAGCTTTAGGCAACTACTGTCCCTCAAAGCATCATTGAAATCAGCTTTAGTATTGCTATGGAAAGGTTAGTTTCTGAAATACATTTTCCCCTTCACTTCTATATAAGGATTGATTTTACAGAGGAAGCCAGAAGCCCCATGTTAAGTTGCCATATGGGCAGGAACCAGAAGTTCCTCCTTTGTTGGGTAAATATTTTTTTCACAAACTGATGTCCTGTTTCATAAGGCATCTGTTCATTCTTTTGCCCACTTATCCTCTTGGGTCTTTGGTTTTTAAAATTGATTTTCTAAGCTATTTATTTATTATGGATATTGTCATATTTTCTACTATTTTAATGCAAATATTTTAATGCAAATGTTAAAATAAAGGATGTTTTTTATTATTTTCCTTGCTTTTTATGTTGTTAGTGAATAAAATAAATTGTATGCTTTCAATTATAACTACCATTTCCTTTGAGATGTTCCCTATTACATTTAAGCTTATAAAGTTCTAGGGGTCAGAGGAGGTCAAGAATAGGAAAAAATTAAATCACTTGAATATATAGAATGTATATGTAAGTAAGCATCCTGATCACATAATGCAAACAATAATTTCAAAAAAAATGTTAAAAGGATATCTATCCATTATTTTGTACTCTGAAGAAAAATGCTCAAACTGAATCAAGGCTCATACAAATTGCTTAAAAATATTAAAAATCTTTTAAGTTGATCTTTGGAAGAAGGAAAACTTAGGATTCAGAACCTAGAATCCAAGAATCTTGTGTTTTAAATGCATTTGAAACTTATTAGGAGTTAAGTTTACATATTACTTAGCTTCTCTGAATCTCAATTTAAAAAAACTGTTAAGTAACGATGATAATGTAATTGAAAGTGCATAGTATTAATATGTTAAATATTTTAAATTTAAAAAGAACTTTATATCTTTATTAATAGTAATACTAGTAATAATAGTAATAATAACAGGAACAAGAAAGGAAATGATCAACTGCTTAGAGCAAGTTAGACAGTTCATTAACTTGTTAAAATAATTTGTGCTCATTATCTAAAGAATTAGATAATGTCTAGAAAGAATATAAAAATTCCAAGATGCTATGGTTTCGCTCTGTTATAAAATGATAGGCTAATACAAAAGTGCATTCAGTTCAAGCTCAGGCATTGTATTTAAATCCTTCACCTTTTCCATTGCAACACCCAGGACTGATGAACTTCACACAATCCCTACTGACATAGATTAAACGATTTATTGGTTAAAAAGGTATATTAATAGTAAACACTATTGTGTTGGTTAAGACATAAGATTATCAGAAACTCAAAAAACAGTGCCTAAGTTGAGACAAGTTCATTTTCTCAGACATATAACAGTTTTTAGGTAGGTTCACCAGCTGCCAGATGCCTTCTATCTTTTTCTTTTTAATTGTGATATAATTTACATATAATGTTGAGTAAGGTATGCAGTGTGTTGATTTGGTACATTTACAAGTTGCAAGATGATTACAACTATAGCATTTGTTAACACATCCATCACCTCATATAGTTATTTATTTTTGTGGTGAGAGAATTTATGATTTAGTCTCTTAGCAACTTTGAAATTTACACTATAGTATTGTTAACTATAATCCAGAACTTATTCATCTTCTAATTACGAGTTTGTACCCTTTGACAGACATCTCCCCAAACCTCCCACTTCCCAATTCTTAGTAACCACCATTCTACATTCTGTTTCTATGAGTTCAACTTTTTTTTTTTTTAAATATATTTTATTGATATTTTACAGAGAGGAAGGGAGAGAGGTAGAGAGAGAGAGAGAGAGCTAGAAATGTCGATGAGAGAGAAACATCGACCAGTTGCCTCTTGCACACCCCCCACTGGGGATGTGCCTGCAACCAATGTAGATGCCCTTGACCGGAATCGAACCCGGGACCTTTCAGTCCACAGACCAACGCTCTACCACAGAGCCAAACCGGTCTTGGCTGAGTTCAACTTTTTAAGAATCCATTGTAAGTGATATTATACAGTATTTGTCTTATCTTACTAAGTATACTGCCCTCAAATTTTATTGATTTGTTGCAAATGGCAGGATTTTCTTCTTTCTCGTGGCTGAATAAAAATTTTTTTCTCTCTCTCATATTCTTTTTGTCCACTTATCCATTGATGAACATTTAAATTCTTTCCATATCTTGGCTTTTGTGAATAATGCTGCAATAAACATGGGAGGTCAGAGGCCTTTTTGCTATCCTGTTTTTATTTACTCCTTCTGTTCTGATGCTCTGCTAGGATGCTGTGATCATCAACAATATCCAATATAGCTCACCATCATGCTTATGTTTCAAACAGCAGAATGGAGGAAAGCAAAGAAAAAGAACATGCCCCTTTGCTTTAAGGATATAATTCAGAAATTATTCAATCCACTTTCTCTGATAGTGGCAGACATTAGTCAACGGTCTACTATTGCTACAAATGATAATGGGGGATCCATTCTTTATATTACATAATTTAATGTTAAGCTGAAGAGTGAAGTAGAGAATAGATATTAAGGGGACTGTTAGCAGCTTCTGCATATTAGCTTTATGGATGTTGGAATGCCTACCTACTCAAATCCAAATTTATATCCTTTTTAAATTTATTATTATATTATTTGAAACTTTAAACAATTATGCGAATTCCTGGCAAATTTTTAATAGATCTTTAGAAAAATACAAAGTGATCATTCAGAGTCTACTTTATAAATCCACCAAGATAGGCCCACTATAAACGGGCCTTTTAAATAAATGAGCAGTAAAGAAAATAGCATTGGGTGGGAGGAGAAAAATGGATTCAGATAAAACATAATCCCACCATTCATTCTTTGATTGAATGTTAGGTATCTACTATATTTCAGAGACTGGTCTAGACTACCAGTGAAATGGTGAGCCCATTTTGGTCTCTGCCTGCAAGAAAGAAAGCAAGGAGTTTCTCAGACAATCACACAGATAAGTGTGAAATTGGAACTGAGGTCTTTACTGTGAAGAAAGTTGAATAGTGCCACGAGAACTTATACTAGAGACATTTGCCCTGCAGGAGAGATCATGGAAGTCACAGTAACGCTCAGCTGAAGAAAGAGTTGCCTCTGAAAAGAGGGCCAATTCTTATAGAAGCAAGACCCAATCTTTTTCCCTTCTTCCTTTTCTCATTTCCTCTCCCTTCCTCCCCACTTCCTCCTTCTTTTTCCTCTCCCTCTTCTTATTCACTTCCCCCCTCCATTCTTCTTTCTCTCTGCTAGTATCTTCCCATTCTTTTTCTCCCTCCACCATCCGTTCTTCTCTGTCTCCTTCCTCCATTTTATTTTCCACTCTGTATTATTCTCTTCCTCCCCACCTTCCTCCCTTTCTTGCTTACAAAAATTGTACTTATCTCAGCTGATTTCTCAAACCGGTTCAATGTCACTGTTCTGAAGATCACTTAGTTCCAAGTCTAGATTTTGCAAACACCCTATGTGCATGTTAATGTTCCATATATATATTTAAGATTTTTGGATAGGGGTACCAGTAGAAGTTTGTGTGATATTCACACATGATTAATCACATACTTTTTTCCCCAGCTGATTTTGACTTATGTTTATCAACAATGGAGAAAAATCTTTGATCTTGCCATTGAACATCTCCGAGTCTCCTAAAGTTTAACGCATAGTCCCTCTTTGGTGAATTCTTTTCAGTGTCTTTTGGGTCAATGCTCAGCTGTTTCTTAGCATCTCTCCCTCCTGTCCTTTTTACATCCCTCCCTCTGGTTCCTGGCCTGTGTCACCACTAACACTACTATCACCACCTTAGTCCCAACACCTGGAAGCATTCAAGACCAAGACAAAGCTTATCATGGGGATAGGGAGTGAGGCTCACTGGCCCCTGCTGAACTCTGGTGGAGGTGTAGCTTCTCTTGCCAGCTCTTTGTATTGTGATTCTGTTCTTGATACTTTCCTGGTGACCTATATGTGGCTTGTGTAACCCTTAGTCTCTTTTCACAGCACAGAAAGTCCATGGTAATTGCTCCCAGATCAACTGGCCATAATTTCTCTCTGATGTCTAATCTATGCCCCCAACCTCTCACTGGCAGCTGATTCTAAGAGATCTCCATTTTGAGTCCTGCTTTGGGCAGTTGACCCTCTACCCTTCTGCTAGAGGATCACAACCCTCCTGGTGAACTTTCAGGATCAGCTATCTTCTGAATACATCAGGGAGACACAAGGGGTTTCTGGATCCCCTAAATGCCATGCACAGGCTGAGAAGAGACAGGGAGTTATCACAGGCCTATTCACCTGGCCCCTACCATTCAGTTATCTCTACTCTTATTATTCAGGTACTGTGTTCAACATAGGGCTCTTCTCTAAGGCATGCAGTCTTTGGAGACTGCATCTTGGTATGCAAGCAGTAATTCCCTTACTCTGGAATTCTGCTGAATCATTTGCATATTTTTACAATCAAACTTCTTCCCCTTCCTCGATCTCTCCACTTGACTCTGGTGTCTATGAGGGTATTTTGGGATGAAGTTAATATTTGAATTAATAAATACTGAGTAAAACAGATTGCCCTCCCTAGTGTAGATGGTCCTCATTCAATCAGTTGAAGGTTTGAATAGAGCAGAAAGAGAGTTCCCTGTGAATAAGAAGGAATGTCCTCTTGACTGGCTGCCTTTTGCTCAATCATTGAGCTTTTTCCTGCCTTTGAAGTTGGACTATCACATTGGTTCTTTCTGGGGTTCAAGTCTGCTGGTCTATGGACTGGAACTACATTATCTTCCCTTTGGTCTCCAGCTTGCTGACTGCAGATCTTCAGACTTGCCAGGCTCCATAATTGTGTAAGCCGATTCCTTATAATAAATCCCATATGTGTAATATTTCTGGAGAACTCTGACTAATACACATGATGGTGATGTTTTAACAGCTGTTTTGAAAAATGAAGACAGACTCTTTGCTGACACCATGGGCCTTTGTCTATAAACCACTTTTATGTTTGATTCTCAGACTGAATATCATTTTATTCTGAGAGAAAAGGATGTTGAAGAAATGTAGTGCTCATTGAATTTTGCTGTGTAGTACACATTTCTAATTTCCTTAGACCACTTCTGAACATAAATGCAGCAAACACAATCAAAGGATCAGATTTTCATAATTAACGGGCCTTTGGTATAATGTTAGAGATCAAGGGTTATGTCTTCCCTTAATCTTCTGTCATTTATCTGCATTTTACTTATTTGGCATTCACTTTTACTGCCTTTGGGGTGTTCCTGGCTGACTCAGCCTCATCTCAGGAAGAAACCAGTCACCTGGAACTTGGCCAGGTGCACAGATGGGGCTCCAAAGCCTCTTCCATCTTTCCAGGAAGCTGCCAACTTGCGGTTAGTTTGCATTTCTGGAGAATATCAGTAGGGGAATGTGGGCCTAAGTGCTCATGGAGAAGATATTGGAAACACATAATATACTTCTGTGATAAAATTATAAGAAAAAAATATACACACACTTTATTTAGATTTAGGGTCTGATGGAATTTTTCCCAGATTAGAAATTTTGTACTGATTTGCTTAATGTATGGTTGATTATTGGAACATTTTTTTCTATAAATAAACAGGTGACTTGTTATTAAATATAACCATGTAAAAGAAACCTCTTGTTTCATTAGAAGACTTAGCTAAATTTTCCTTCTAAAATCCTAAAATTGAGGCTATTCACTTTTAACCTTTAAACATCTGAAAACAAACATCAATAATGATAACTATTTCAGGGAACTATCCAAAATTTTATATGACTTTATTTATTTTATTTTAGAGACAGAGGAGAAGAGAGGGAGGGAGGGAGGGAGGGAGAGAGAGAGAGAGAGAGAGAGAGAGAGAGAGAGAAACATCAATGACAGAGAAACATCTATTAGCTGTATCCTGCATGCCCCCTATTGGGGATGGAGCCTGCAACTGGGCATGTGCCTACCAGGAATCAAATCAGTGACCTATCAGTTCATGGAATGTTGCTCAACCAACTGAGCCACACGAGCCAAGGCAATCCATATATTTTAAGCAAAATGTTCATTGTTTTATTCCATATTTCTTAAAGTTTCTTATATACTATTCAGACACCCCCCTTTATTTTAAATTCTCACCCAAGGATATACTTTTATTGATCTCAGAGAGAGAAGAAGAAAAAAAGAGAGAGAGAGAGATCAATGTGAGAAACATTGATAGGTTACCTCCCATACATTCCCCCTACTGGGGAGCAAAGCACCACCTTTTGGTGTACTAGGCATTGATCCAATCAGCTGAGCTACCTGGTCAGGCTATTCACTCCCCTTTTTTGAATTGTAGTAATTTATATATGTATTTTATTTCATTTTGTTATTATAGACATGAATACAGAAGCAACTTCACTGCTAAATGAAGATATGTATAATAGAATAGAATTGTTGTTTGCATAGTCCTTATAACACACTGGTACTTTTATAAATTAATTTGCATATGTTTTAGAAAAATACTTAACCAGAAAAATAGTATAGTGTTCATTGCTAGGGAAGAAAAACAAACTTAAAGATGGAATTGTTGACAAAAGAAACATCCAAACCTATAGAGAATTTTAATGAGTTTATCTGAGCGAAATTGATGACAATTGCTGGGAAGCAAAATCTCCACAGACTGAAAAAAATGCTCCCGAGAATGGCAGTTTTGCATCTAATTTCATACATTAGAATCAAAGGAAGAGACCCAAGGGAGTTACATGAAATTCATTGGTGATGAATTAGGGAGGTGGGCGAAAGCAAAGCTAGGGGAAGGTGGGGACTGAATAAAAAGTAAAAGGAATATACACATGCTTCCTTTATTTTCATTTTTATATCTATATTTTTGAAAGTATTACAGATGTCCTTGATGGGTATATGATAGTTAACAGTTAACAATTCACAGGATAACAACAACAATGTGGGATTCTGTGGTCTCCTGCTCTGGGATTCTGTGGTCTCCTGCTCTATTGCAATAATTCTGCCCTGAGGAGTCTGGAAAAGAATATTACTCTAACATTTCAAAGATATCTTGTCATAAATGCAAAAGGCATCAGACGGTCTCAGTCATGCTAGATTGACCTTTGTCGAGAAAGATGCTGGCCTAGGAGGTGACTACCCTACATGATTTGCTTTCAGTTAGGAAGTTTTAATTTCAGACCATCCTAGGTGGTTACTTTAGGTCTCTGAGTTAGTAAGGCCCACCATACAGGCCTCCTCTGAGTTTTTTAGGTTTACTATGTGGCTCCTTTTTTGTCTGCAAAATTAAGATCATGGTAATTGAAAGTCTAAATTCAAAGATGAAAAGCTTCAAAGTTAAGCTATGTTTCTCTGCAAAGATAGGTGAATTATATAGACTTATTGGGCTCAGCTGTTCTTATAATTTAGATGTAAGAGCCAGAGATATTTGAGACTTAGCAATGTCAAAAATTAAAATGCTTAAAATAGATGGTGATAAGAAAAATTCAAAGGAAATTACTGTGCTCGGGATATGACTTGTTTATCCAGAATGCTGTTTGTCATTTTTCTTACCCATATTTATTCTTCTATAAGATAACCTTTTAGCCATTATTAAAAGACAAGGTTCCTTTACATCCTTCAGTAAACCTAGTTCTCAGAAAGGCAATGAGCATAGTGGCCAAAACTTCTTTTTCTATTATGTGACTTTTGGCCTCTCTGTAGCTAGGTTCCTCATTTATAAAATGGGAAAATAGGGTTGGTGTGTGGGTTAAAATAACTGTGCAAATGAAAGCCCTAGAACAAGGTTGTGCTTCTCAAATGTTTCTTAGACTTTTACTACTGAATTTTAAGAAAAGAATCTTTAGGACTTTTAAAACCATACATGCTATGCCCTGAAGTGGACATTTTAGCTAGAAGGAGAATGCAAAAATCTGGCTGAGAAAATTGGAAAGTGAAGAAATCAATTTTACTGCCAGGCTTGAGAGAGTCCAATATCCATTACTTTATTTGTTGCAATGATTCAGTGATTATGAAGAAGGAAAGATGTGTGTGTTTGTGTGCTTATGTATATTCAGATATATATATATATATAATACATATCACACACACACACACACACACACACACACACACACACACACACACACAAATAGAGAGAGATAATATGAATCAAAGAACCTGGAGAAAATATCCTCTTAATGGGCTAAGCTGTTCTAGAAAATTATTCTTGTGGCTTCTTGGCCTTTGGGCTAAGCCCAAGTGTAGGAAAGTTTTTCTTCACATAGACATGTCTTTGAGACCAGATTAGGGCTCTTCTGCTTGTCAGTGTAGTCATGATTATTTCTCCTCCATGCTGCCAGTCAGCTAAATTTCCCTTTATTTGCAGATTATATCAGGAAATCAATATTGTTAGTGAATTGAGTCTGAGAGAGTCTTAGATTCAGAGTTATCTTTTTTCCAATGAGCACATCGTTGTCAGATTTCCCCCTGGCTGGTACTCAGGGAAGACGTGAATTACACAGTGGAACCGTTATTCTATGCCGCGCTGCTGGTCTCATGCATTTAATCAGCTCTTTTGTTCATTACACAATTAGCAATTCACTAATTGTGAAGTGCTGCCAAGACTTTAATGATATTTTCCAACAACACAAAACACATCAAGGAGTTGGATATTTTGTTTTGTTTTGTTTTAATTCTCTTTTTTCTCTACATTATCAACAACTACTTAATCTTTAAGACACAGGCAAGGGTGTCCTTATCTGAGAACCCTTCCTTGTTGTCCTCAACTGTTTCTTCATATCTCTAGTTCTTCCTTTTAATATAGCAAATTCTTTATTATAATATGCTTTCAATTTTCTATATACCCAACTAGATTTTTCAGTAGGTCGAGATTTATTAGTCCTTGTCTCTGAATATTCATTATCTGGTATATAGGTAGAGACACATAAATATTTGCTAAATGAATAAGTCAGTGGGAAAATTTCTACAAATCTTCACTTCTTTAATGACATAAAATTACATTGCAGGACTTGGCCAGGCACACAAACAAGATGAGATATTCCTCGCAAAGCTCACAGCAGGACAGAGAGACAGTAGGTGAAGAGTATGGCGTGTTTTGGAGGCAGCAAAGGGTTAAGTAAGTAGGGACATAGCGCCATGTACCCTCATAGTGACTAGAGAACTGTGGTTCCTTCGTAGAGACAGAACTCAAATAGTATCTCTATGGAAAAGCCTATCAGACCTTTTCCTTTTCCTTGAACCCACGCAGAGTTGACTACTTTTCACCATTTCCTTTGTACACATTTCTGTTGTACTAATTGAATTATCATTTAAAGATATGTTTTCATTTATTTATTTTTTTAGGAAGAGAGGAAAGGATAGAGAGCATCTAATAGCTGTCCCCTGCATAACCCCCACTGGGGATCAAGCCCTCAACCCAGGCATGTGCCCTGACCAGGAATGGTATCAGTGATCTCTTGGTTCCTGGGTCAATGCTCAACCACTGGGCCACACAGGCTGGGCCTAATTTAATGATTTTATGACAGGTGTTTACCTGTCCATCTTCCCTGCTAAACTATTGGCAGGAGAGTGGAGAAAACTTGGCATCCGCAGTATGACAGATCTTGGGCTGAGATACTGACTTTGGTCTGTAACTGGGTAATTGATACATAAACAGTCACTTAGATTTGTTGAACCTCCATTTCCTTATCAGTAAGACAGGGAAAACACTATCAACTTCATTGCAGTGTTGTAATTATAAATTTGAGGTGCAAGGCAGAGGCTCAATAAATTATATTTCTCCTTTTCTTTCACCTTCTCTGAGGATGAGAATCATGTTGTATTAATCTATTCCTAGAAACTAATACTTTTAAACTAGATGTTTAGAAGTCTCTGGTTGAGTGAATAAAGTGTTTACTTAAATGTCTAGTGTGTGTGTGCGTGCGCGTGCGCGCGCACATGCATGAGTATGTCTGAATGTGTATGTGTAAAAGTAGATATTTAGGATATTCATTCGGAACCTGTCAGAATTCTAAATTTAGTATATAAGTGTGACTGCTACAGAAATTTCCATATGGTTTAATCTATTTTACTATCCGTGCCAAATTATGTGGAAGATGGGAAGAACATTCATTGTAGGCCTTCCACTTGCTCAGGGAAATAATTATGCACAAATAACACAAACTTGCAAGTGAGTAAAAATAATTTATCAGCCTACCAAAATTTATGTCTCCCCTTCCCTGAAGAGGTGCACAGACAGTTAAATAAATTGAATTGGTGCTGTTTGTTACCGGTCCATTATAAATCATTGCGTGAGTGAATATTATTAGCTAGGCTGCCTTAGCATGCCATCCTTTATACATTCCTGAGCATGGTGGCTGAATAAAAATTGCCCCCACGGAGGCTCAGTTTTGCCTGTTAACATGTACCCGGGGGTATCTTAAGCCATTTCTATACATATTAACCATCAGGGAGGCTGCATGGTGTGCAAGGATGACTCAGTTCTTTTCAGCATTTCACTTTACTCTGGGTGTCTGGATTTCATCGGGCTTCCCTTTTCTTTCCTCTTCCTCTGTTCCTCTCTTCCTATTCTTCTCCTCTTCTCCTCACCTCACTTCCCAATCTCCTTCATTTTGTTGTTGTTGTTGTTAATCTTCACCTGAGGATATTTTTTCCTCATTGATTTTTAAAGAGAGAGAGTGAAAGAGAGAGAGAGAGAGTGTAAGAGAGAGAGATGAGAAACATCATTGTGAGAAAGACACAATTGGTTGCCTCCACATGTGCCCCTATGGGGATTGGGGAACAAACCTACAACCCAGTTGCTCTTGATCAGGAGTGGAACTTGCCACCCTTTGGTGTGTGGGCTTACACTCTAACCACTGAGAAACACTGGTCAGGGTGTCTTTTTTTTTTTTTTAAGCTGGATCAATGAGACAAATTGCATGCCTACATCAGGGATGTGATTGAGGCAGATAAACTTTTCATCCTGGAAATCCCATTTTGGCTGATTACTACCTGTCAGTGGAGGTGGCTTCGCTACTTTTCATTTGAAGAATCCAATTACTTTGAAAATCGTCAGTGCTTTAGTGAAAGAAAGTGGGGAAATGAGATAGTGTGGATAAGAGGGGATGAATCTTCTACTAAATAATTGATCTGTTTTGCCAATTATGCTCTCAATATTCAATGATTACTTGAGGGATGTGTAGCCTAGTTGAATTTCCTACCTCTGCACATTTAAATGAGTAGAGTAGATTTTATTGCAGAAAACTGTTAATTCCAAGCTGAGTTTTACCTTATGTCATTTGATGCGATTCTTAAATTTTTAAGAAAGTAAAATGTCAAATGATCTACTAACAACAGAGAACTGATCAAATTAAGACCTTTTTACTTTTTGATAGATTCTTGGTGGGTATTCAATTAAAAAATATCTACCATCCAAAACCACCAAATTTTCATTTATTTTTTTAGTTTGTCTTTGTGCCAAATTCTCTTTCCACATTAGCAAACAGCCATCAAGAGTTACACAGACTATGATCTCTCCTTATCCTTTAGGGTATCTCAGCATTTGCTTTTAGACATTCTTCCGTACCTGGTACTCAATAGAGTCCAGGTATCATTTAGAGACAACTATGCCTTAAAATCTCAATATTCATTAAGTAATAGAAGAATCTGAAGGTCAAATTAAAGACACTTCACACTGACTTAATACCCAGTGATCAATAAATACCAAGCATAGGCATAGGATTCACAGAAGCATATTCATCTATTAAAACAATTTCTCTAGGTTGGCCGCAAAGTGGATGCATCTTAAGAAAGAGCCAAGTGCTTAAAATGTTCATGTTTTTCCGGGATTAGGAGTTTTTCTGGGCACCTTGCCCTTCCCATTTTGGAAGGCAAGCTTTCCTTCAGCTGAGCTTGTCAAAGCTGATAGCCTGGCACTTTGCCCCTGGCACTGAACTTGATTCAGCATTTTAAGAAAAGCCTCAGCATTCTGTGTTTACATGCTGCCAATTGTTGTACATAATAAAATTCCTTTTTGCTGTTTTTACTAGTATATTTAAGCGATGTATTTATACTGGTTTTTCTTTGCACTTATCAACACAGTATAATTGAAACGCAGCTATATGGTGTACTTAGGAATCCATCTCAAAATCTTTGATATAGTTCTAAATGTGCTAATGTCATTATGTTTCCCCCCCCAAGAAAATACTAGATTAAATTAAAACATTACAAAATGGTTCCTTCTTTGCAATAGATAAATTATGTTCAATCTTTTTATATGTTTTCTTATGTTAGAAACAATTAAATTAACCAAAGGAAACAAATTATCTACATAACAATATTCAGAGTTATTTCTATGAAGTGGCATTCTTCCCACAATGTTAGTTTAAGAAATACTGCCGAAACCGGTTTGGCTCAGTGGATAGAGCTTCAGCCTCTGGACTGAAAGATCCCAGGTTGGATTCTGGTCAAGGGCATGTACCTTGGTTGCGGGCACATCCCCAGTAGGGGGTGTGCAAGAGGCAGCTGATCGATGTCTCTCTCATTGATGTTTCTAGCTCTCTATCCCTCTACTTTTTTCTCTGTAAAAAATCAACAAAATATATTTTTTAAAAGAAATATATAAGCACAAAAAATTGGAATTTGTAATTTTTCCGTTATGGACTGAAGTGTGTCTACCGACCAAATTCATATATTGAAATCCTGACTCCCAGTATCTCAGAATGTGAGTACATTTAAAGGCAGCAAAGAAGATAGAATAAAACATGGTGGATGGTTCCTAGAAGCAAAAGGGAAGAAGGAACAGTTTAAAATGCATCAGGATTTGCCCTAGCTGGTTTTGCTCAGTGGATGGAGCAGCAGCCTGTGGACTGAAGGGTCCTGGGTTCTATTCCGGTCAAGGGCACATGCCTGGGTTGTGGACTGGATCAACAGTGGGGGATTTGAGGAAGACAGCCAATTGATGATTCTCTTTCTTATCATTGATGTTTCTATCTCTCTCTCCCTTTCTCTCTGAAATCAATAAGAGTATACTTTTAAAAAAAAAAGCATCAAGATCTGTGCTGAACACTATACATGCATTAACTCATATAATCCTTATAAAAATGCTTTTTAAAAGGTATGATCATTAACCCTATTAGCCTTGTTTTATAGATAAGGACATGGGGATTTATTGAAATTAAATAATTTTCCAAGGTCACATACATAGGCGGGATTTGAACCCGGGTCTTTCTTTAACCACAGCTGATGATCTTAAACACTGTATACATTATATTTCTCTCTTGGTGAAATAAAGCCCTCAGAAAAGTGGAACAAGAGTACTTACATTTTCTATCTTAGGCACCGACCTGGACTTTTCAAGTCTGTTATAGCTGGCACAATTAAATCTAGGTATCTGAATGGGAACAAAGAAAACACTTTTGCTTAAAGCAACAATCTAGTGGTAATATAATTGATGGTGAGTGCTGTGGAATACAAGTCCATTGAAGTAGAGGGTGAACAATGAAGTTTACTAGGTCAACAGTGATTGTGTTGTTGCTGATGAAGACAATAGAATGGACTCACTGATTTAGTCTGCTTTGTTAAACATTTTCATGTTCTGTTATATATATTTTTAAAACGTATTACTCTCCATTTTGATATCATATTTATGTGCAGAAACTCTACTGATTGATCCAGAATTAAAATTTCTTTAGAAATTGACAAATCTCTAAAGAAATTTTAATTCTGGATCAATCAGTAGAGTTCATTATCTTCATTAGCTGTTTCTTTGAACAATTGTTTTATTTTCTAGACATGTTAGGCCGTTTCTGAACTCATTCAGTAACTTGAGTACCTTTGTTAGAAATGATATTAATTTTGATTTTTTTAAAAAATCACATGGCCAATATTGATATCTTTTGTCTGATATAATTTGATAATCTATATCAAATATAGATATAATTGGCTCATAGCAGTTTCAAAAACCTCACATGATTCTCTACTACTCTTCTTAAAAAATATTTTTATTGATTTCAGAGAGGAAGGGAGGAGAGAGAGAAACATCAATGATGAGAGAGAATCATTGATCAGTGGCCTCCTGCACACCCCCTACTGGGGATCGAGCCTGCAACCCAGGCATGTGCCCTTGACCAGAATCAAACCATGACCTCCTGATTCATAGGTCGATGTTCCACTGCTGAGCCATGCTGGCCGGGCTCTACTATTCTTAAGTTATCATCCTACTTCTTCCCTTTTTTTTTTTTTTTATTACCAGAGCGTCCAACATCATGGTCTCTCCATCCTTCTTCTAAATTGGTTCTAATCTGGTTTCTGTTCCCACAGCTTTGCTATATGAGCACCACCAGAGATCACCAGAGATTCCTGTCTACCAATCACATCACCTTTTCTCATTCTTCTCTTCTTTGATTGGTCTCTGCTTAACACAAGACCTTTACTCCAGGATTCCCTGACACTGCAAGATTCCCTGACATTGTTTCCTTGTTCTCTGAAAGGCCCAGATGATCTTTCATGAACTCCGCTGCCATTTGCTCCTTAGTGGCAAGTTCTTTTCCCTTGAAGATTTCTCTCATGTCGGGACTTGAATTCTCAGACTTCAGTGCTAATCTCTGTTAGTTGCTCTTCTAAGATTGACTTCCAATGTTTATCTGTTTTTTTTTACTCTTCTAAGCTTAAAATCCCTCATACTTTATTCTTCTATTTCTTACTGCCTCCCTTTCTTCCTTGATATCACACCAGTATCTGAAACCAAACATATCTCAAGTATTCTCTTAAGGACATCCCTATTGCCATTTTTAAAAAGAAAAATGACTAATTTTTTCAGTCACCCAAATTTGAACCTTTTATCACAGTTTTAATCCTCCCTTTTCAACTATAATATCAGGTACCTTATTCTGCCTGTGAACTCTATCCCATGAGATTTCTAAAGCCCATTAGATAGGAAATTAGATGTCAGAGCCAGAAATGCCAGGCTTGGATTCTATGTCCTCCAATGGGATTCTGTCATTGAGGCAATCACTTTATTTCTCTGTGAATTTATTTCCTCTTCGATAAAATGGGACAATAGTAGCATTTACCCCATAGGGTTCTAAAGACTAAATGTATTATCATGTATAACACATTGAAAATAATGACTAGTGCAATATTCCCTATGCACATAAATTTGCTATCATCATTTTTAATCTCCTTTCTATTTTCAGGTGCTCATAATGTCTTGCTCTTAGTCCCTGATCCCACTAAGTGGTTTAAAGGAGATTGAAAATGATGATGATGATGATGATGATGATAACAAACTTATCATCTAGGACTGAAATTCCACTTATTAACCCAAATTATCTTGCTGTTAACATATTACTAGTTTACCGGGCAATTGCCAATTCCCTACTTAATGGAGAAAGAGCCATAGAAAAAGAAACAAATTGGCCGAGTTTTATAGCAAACTAAGAACAAAGACAGAAATAGATGTTGAAACAATGATATAGTTTTCTTTCCTACCATAAAACATCTTTTTAGTCCAGTGTTTCCCAAACTTTTGACATATGTGTACCCCTTCTATAATTTTCATAATGCTCAGTACCCTCATCAAAAAAAATGCATGTATGTTAATAATAATCAAAATATGTTTATTTTTTATTTTTTGGTGCATACACAAAATAATAAACGAAAAATGAAATTATTCATAATAAAGTATAAATAAAACTTATATTATAAATAACATTTATTTGCATACCAGCCCATTTCACGCCTCACAAGACTGTCTTGACTTGACTCATGAGAACGTAGAATTAGGTGCAGCTAAGCAAGATGCAGTGCATATCCCCACCAAACTCCAGTGCAACGTGTACCCCCACCAAATTCTTCCCGTACCCCTGGGGGTACGCGTACCACACTTTGGGAAACACTGCTTTAGACCATGAGCAACTTTATCTTTGCTATTGTATTTGAAAAAAATAAAATAATTTATAAAGGTTTTGGCCTATGAAATTATCATCTCAGTCACATTCAAAATTGCACTATGTCTGAATCTCATACCATGTTAGATTACTATATTTAAATATCCTATATAATAAAAGGCTCATATGCAAATTGTCCTCTTGACCAGGAGTTCAACCACAAGTTTGACCAGGGGGTGGGGCCAGCTGGCCAACCACCTTTAGTTCCTACCCCTGGCCAGTCCTTCCTCCAGTTAGTACTCCCACCACAATCAGAAGTGAGACTGGCCAGACCCTACCTGTGCACCAATTCATGCACCAGGCCTCTAGTTAGACAATAATGTGGTGACTCTTCCATCAGATTTAATTAGTGTTTGCATTTGGAAATATGGGTTTCCTGATGAAATGTGGAAAATATAGTTGCTACATAAATATGAACTGTTCTCAAAGCCAAAAGCATTAACATGTTGTTAAGGTTCAAAGTTCAGCTTGTTTCTAAAGATCTTTAGTTCAATGCATTATGTAAGCCAGTGTTTCCCAAAGTGTGGTACGCGTACCCCCAGGGGTACGGGAAGAATTTGGTGGGGGTACTCGTTGCACCGGAGTTTGGTGGGGATATGCACTGCACCGTGCTTAGCTGCACCTAATTCTACATTCTCATGAGTCAAGTCAAGACAGTCTTGTGAGGCGTGAAATGGTCCAGTGTGCAAATAAATGTTATTTATAATATAAGTTTTATTTATATTTTATTATGAAAAATTTTATTTTTTGTTTATTATTTTGTGTATGTACCAAAAAATAAATATATTTTGATTGTTATTAGAATACATCCACTTTTTGATGAGGGGTACTCAGCATTATAAAAATTATAGAAGGGGTACACATATGTCAGAAGTTTGAGAAACACTGATGTAAGCAATTCTTTTTATTACTTTGCATGTGTTACGTTGAGCTGTGACCAGAAAAAACACACAAAAAGCTTTCAATAGACAACCTTTTTCTTGGGATGCTTAAAATCCTTCCTAGAGTAGAAAACCTCTCTATGTAAAATGTCTCAAACACATAAAATTATATGATTTATAAATATTTATTAGCTATGTCTTTTCCTGTTGCTTTTCCAAAGAAATGTTAGATATTCTAGATAGTTGATTAGAGGAATTTATTTGGCCATACCCATTCTCTATAGGAAAAAAACTGCATTTCAAGCTTTAGTTTGAAGAGTTTTATATTTCAACACTAATCTTTAAATAAGTGACTTGAAATCTGGAATTTTCCTAAAAAATCTGTTTTTCATTTTTGCCCCATGCACAGAACTAATTTTTAACTTAAATATATGGAACAATAATCTATTCCTAGAATTTTCTTTATCAACTGATCCTAGACCAGTAAATTTGTGTTCAGAAGAGAAACACAAATTTCACAGCAAAAAAAAAGGTGGTAGTTCAGATGATAGCACCCATAAATCATACAATGTCAGCAATGCCATGTTACTTAAGCTAAGTGGATGGGTGTTTATTCCCAATAGCCCAACCTTCATCCAGTACCTGGTATATTGATGATGCTGCACTAAGAGTCCAGTGTAGGCTACAGATTAAGTACGCTGGGTGTCTGGGTGTCTGGTAAGCTTGTCTGATCATGTTATACTATCTATAGCAGCCTTATTTTAACCCTTTTATCCAGCCATCTTATTCTAATAGGATTTTTTGCTTTTTTTCATGACTATGAAAATACTTCAGTTAAATATTTTCTTCCTTCTAGATGTTTGGCTTTCAATTTCCTCTTTATACCTCTTCATATATTCACAATGCTACTTCAAGGTCATCTTTATCAGGAAACTAACCCCCAAGTCACCTTATAAAGTCAGAGCTCAGACTGACTGATATTCTCCAGCAAGTTCAACTGTATGGAATTTTTGAGAGACATATTCATTTACTAACCATGTCTGGAACATACAAAATATTCTGTGAATGGAGCGTTTCTGTGAGGAATATACATATTCAAAACTCTCGCCGAAACCGTTTTGGCTCAGTGGATAGAGCTTCGGCCTGCAGACTGAAAAGTCCCAGGTTCGATTCAGGTCAAGGGCCTGTACCTCGGTTATGGGCACATCGCCAGTAGGGGGTGTGCAAGAGGCAGCTGATGGATGATTCTCTCATTGACATTTCTAACCCTCTATCCCTCTCTCTTCCTCTCTGTGAAAAATCAATAAAATATATTTTTTAAAAAGCCTCTGCTTTTTAAACACTGACATAATGAGTTGTGATAAATATTAGGAAAGAAGATAAGAAATGGGTATTTAGCTAGAAGAATGAAAAAGGGGATTCTTAGTGTAACATTTTATTTGGAGCTTCCTCTCAGAGGCCTAAATATGGGCAATGACAACCAGAATTACAAGGAGCAACACAGAAAATGGGGTTCATTTCCATTAAGTAAATACTGAAGTTACTATTCACAAAGGATCGGGTAATTCTTAAACACTTTTTTAAAATATATTTTATTGATATTTTACAGAGAGGAAGGGAGAGAGATAGAGAGCTAGAAACGTCGATGAGAGAGAAACATCGACCAGCTGCCTCTTGCACACCCCCCACCGGGGATGTGCCCGCAACCAATGTACATGCCCTTGACCGGAATCGAACCCGGGACCTTTCAGTCTGCAGACCGACGCTCTACCACTGAGCCAAACCGGTTTTGGCCTTAAACATTTTTGTGTGTATTTTAGAATTTATAATGCACTTCACTCCCAAGCCAATAAATTAATGACATGGGGGAAGGGATTGATTAAAATAATTGGTAAGATAAAGACATATTGTGACAAGCTTTCAAAGATGCAAACGATCACTGAAATAATAAGATAGTTGTTTCCAGCTTTTAGGATTCTAAAGAAATAAGAAATTTAATTAACTGGAAGATGGTAACGGGCATTAGTAAATTAAAGAAAAACATTCTTTTTAGAAAAGGGCAGCTCAGGTGAGTTTAAAAAGAGGTTTTTATTTTCTGCTTCATTTCTACAAATTTGAAAAAGGTAAGAAATATAACTTAAACAAGAATTCCCATTTGGTTTTCTTTCCTAAACTTGAAACACTGAAGACTTTCCAATGGAAAGATTATGATTACTCGTTAGTGTCTTAATTATATTAGGGTTTACACTGCAGCAGCTGCCTTGCCAGTTTAATAATCTTGCTGACAGGCCTCTGAAGTGAAAAGGAAATGAGCCAGAGTGCTTGTTCAGGGGGTTAACATTTCAGAATTTTAGTATTTTCGCTCACTTTTCAGCCTGCCCACTTCAATTGTAGGAAAGCTAGCAATCAAAACAGCGCCATCATCTGGTGTGGTCTTTGAACAGGATTGTATTATAGCTGAGAAACTGTTTTGTTGGAACCTGGATACTGTCAGATTCTATTCAGAGAACAGAAGTATTTTCATGAATATGAAATTCTTTTGTTAAAGATATCAAGGTGAGTTCGTATTAACCCTGAAAAGATTAAATGAAGCAAATAGGATTTTTCCAGATAGTGTGTTGAACTTTAAGAAATCGCTTATGTTTGGCCATTTTGAGCTTACAAATGACAAATTTATGTGGTTCAACCTATCAGTAGCCAAGTTTTACTGAGGGCTTAATACCGCCAGACTCCTTTCTAAGCATTTCACATGTTTCAGTCATCTTTGTAACCTCTCTTTAAGGTGGGCACTATTACTGCTACCCATTTCAGAGATGAGAAGACTGAGGCACAGAGACGGTAAGCAACTCGACCAAGGTTCACAGGGACTAGGAGGGCAGACGTGAAATCTGAGAATAAAACATTTTCACAGAATAAATAGAGAGACTGTTTATGGGACTTTAGAAAAGTCACTCTTGTTTTACATTCTAGCAACTGACAGTTGTACCTCTCTACACTTCAGTTTTCCTATTTATAATCAGAATTATATTAATCCTATCTCATATGTGTTGTTGGGGAGCAAGTATTTTTCAACCCTGTTATTTTTTTCTGGGGCATATCCTTACACACCAGCATTGTCAGCAATGAAGGCAGTGCATATTTGGATCTCCCATCTACCTTAGGTTTTTTTTTTCCTTTTCTTTTTTTCCTGTTTATATGGATGTTTCTTTTTTTAAATTTTTAAAATATTTGTTATTAAATTATTATCTGTGTACATATATTACCATTGCCCCTCCTCCCCAGAGTTTTGTGTCCATTGGTTGGTTATACTTATATGCATGCATACATGTCCTTCGGTTGATCTGTTATCTCCCCCAGATCTCCCAACCCTCCCCCTGTAATTTGACAGTCTGCTTGTTGCTTTACTGTCTCTATCTACCTTAGTTTTGTATTTCAGTTGGCTTATAGTTTAGTCACGGGCAAATCTTTTTGTACCCCTTCAAATCTTTAATAAATTGGGTAGCTAAGAGGGCAACATAAGAAAAATGCATATAGAAAGGTGATAACATAGACTTTGGTAAATATTAAGCACTTATTATGTTTACTGTCATTGCTTAATTATAATCCCTCTAATATATATATATATATTATGTATATATATATATAATATATATATATATATATATATACTTTAAAATTCCTCTAAGTATTTATGTTATAACTGCCATTAAGAATAGTTAAAGATGAATAATGTAGTATTTTTAAAACATGCTTACAATTAAGATCTTTTGATTTTACTATTTTGAAATGGTATTTATTATACTAAGAAATAGTGAGATTTAACTATATCATTTTCCACCTAGTCCAAAATGCCAACAATTGTGGCATACACATTTATTTTATATGCCATTGTGAAAGAAAAAATACTTCTAATTAATTCTAATATGCTATTGATTAAAGATACTTCTCAATTTCAGGGGTTAAATATGCAAAAAAAATGAGTTGGAATTGATGAACTCTGGTAATAAAATCGGTGAGTCTGATTTTTACTTTCACCACGAGTTGAAATAGTTGAGGTTAAAGCAGAGAGGCAGCAGGAAAGACCATCCATATTTCTGAGTGTATTGATGATTTCCCAAACCCTCTTGGCAGCACCAACAGGCTTTTGCTCCAAGTGGGTGAAACTTGGGAAATTAGAATGGATGGCACATTCCACAAACATGTCCCTTGATTATGGATATGAACTATATCCTAGAACTAAACATGTACCATATTAAGCTGCTGAAATTCAATCCATATCCAAATTCTGATGCATTTCTAAGGTACTAGGAAGTGACAACTTTAACATTCAAAACACGCACTCCTGATTGTTTATGCATGATAGTTTACTGAATGCGCTTGAAACAGAGCATACAGTTGACAAAAATTAATGCAATTAATTAATGCAAAGCCATAAGAGTAAAATAAGCCCTGTAAAGCACCTCAGATATGTCACTACTTCTTTTGATTTGAGTCAGCGTTTATAAGAATGAGAGATTTAAACCAAAAGGAATGTACACACTTTATGGAAAATATCAAAAGGAATACTTACTATTTTAGTAATTTATTATATCTTCTGCTTCCAATTTTCAAAGCTATTAAAGAAGGGAGGACTGAATATAAATTCCCCTAAACAGAGTGATTTTTTTCCCCCATCCACTGTTTCCTTCTCTTTTAACCCTACTCTACGATCACATGGGCTTGTTTATTCATGGGCCTCGTTGATTCATATGCTTCCCATAGTCGTTTGTGTATGTTGCACAGTTGGTATTGTAAAATATGGATTTGTGGAGTGCGACTCTTGATTTGAAATAGCTGCCCCATAAAACTAAGCTATTAGATTTAACAAGTCGGTGCATTAAAGCGAGGAATCAACATGAGGTTGATTTTCAGTCTGTTTATCACTTTCACACCAGATGAGAGGAAAGAGTGCCTTGGCGTTTGCATAGTTCTTTAGCTTATCTGGAAAGATTTGTGTACTTTACTGAGATTGTGCTGGCAACAATTCAATCTTATAGTCTTCTGCCAGATCCATCCCATGTCCTTTAAATATTTAGTGGTCTGCTATCTGATGAGGCTCGCTCAGAATGGCAGTAAACTAATATATATTTGCAGCAATCCACTAGTACCTTAATTTCCCTCTTTCAAGGTCAATGACCAAGTTACAGGATGTTTTATGCTTCTGTATGCAAATGGTTTGGCTGAGGGTATAGTTTTCTTGAGCAATAGAGATGACACAATATTTCAGGATATGTAGGACAATACAATACTAAGCCATTTTCAGAGTGTGGCTAATTTACTGTTGAAAGTATTACAGATGTCCTCTTTTTCCCCCATTGGCCCCCTCTACTGCACACCCTAACCCCATGCCTTCACCACACTATTTTCTGTGCCCATGGGATATACATATATGTAGACAAGTTCTTTGGTTGATGTATTCCCACCTTGTTAGAGAAACAAATATCTGGGTCAAACGCATAAATTCTTTGTATCCATTTCCTCAGCAAAAACAAAAGCAAACCAAAACAACGTCGACATAGAAAAATGGCTAAGTCATAGAAAGGCTCAATTTAAGTCCAAAAATGTGCTTTTTCTGAAGTCATATTAAAGCACTCTCTACCATGCTATAAGGAGTTTAGCTCACTTGAATTATTTCATGTCTTTTTAAAAGATGTTACCTACCAGGCACATGTAAATTGCTCCCCAGATGGATTGCTTCTGAACTCACAGGAAAGGCGATTGGCTTAGGAGTCATTCAAACGTGGATTTGAATCCCAGCTCTGCCATTTGTTAGTTATGTGAACTTGGGTAAATTCCTCCCTACCTCTGAGGCTCAGGCCCCTCTTTTATAAAACTGGCATCGTAATATCTCCTTGGAGAGCTGTTGTGAGGGAAGAGTAAGATTATATTAAATATACTTATAGTTTGTTCCAGCATCATCATAGATACACTCCTAAATCTCTCCTGCCCTGACTCTATTAGGATGTATTCAAGGTGCTGAGACTTGCCTTGCTGAGGCTGTGTTTACACGAGACAGGTAGTTCTTAACTATAATGTATAGTTAGACTTCCAAACATTTTATTTATTTACTTATTTATTTATTTGTTTATTTATTTATTTATTTATTTATTTATTTGCATTATATGTCTTCCTGCTCTTTTTTGTTCCCTGTCCTTGGTTGAGCAGACATATTTAGCTTCCCAGCCTTGATGGTCACATCTGTGTAGAAGACCCTTGATGGTCTGTCTTCAGCTCTGATCTTTCTCTATGGCTCCAGGCCTTCCCTTCTAATTGCCCAGGGACATCCCACTATCAATACACTCAGCACTTCTAGCTAGGAGCACCAAACTGAATTGGAACCCTTTTCTTCCAGGCCTGGTCCACTTTCTCCTTGGTTTTATGCCAATTTAATCAACTATCCTGGGAAATTTGGGATTATATTCAATTTCTCTGTCTACTCTTGTCCTTGATAACCCTTCACAAAGTCACATGACACCTACTGTCGGAAATGTCTGATCTTCATTCTATTCTCTCAGTTTCCTCTGTCCTCACCATGCCTCAGATCTTGTCACCTTCTACCATAATTATAGAGGTGGCCTTTTCACTTTTTCCCTAACCTACATTTCTTTTCATTCCATTCTTCATTCAGCTATGAGAGTTTTCACAGTCTCCAGACTTCTTAGAAAACCTTCTCTGAGGGTCTGTTATTTCAGACAATGTCTAAAGCATTATTGTGGTGTCCATGTCCATGTCCCAAGTTGGCCAGGACTTACCTTTTATTTTAACTAAATATTTTTTTTTCATTTAATATAAAAAAATTCAAGCATGCAGGCAAAATGTGAAGATTATATAATAGAAACCAATGTATAATCTGCTTAGAATTAGCATTTGTTAATATTTTCCACATACATTTTATATCCTTGTTTATTTGCATATATATATATATATATATATATATATATATATATAATTGCAATTGTTAGACTGTTCAACTACTCGACTGGTAGCTATGTCACACACTGATCATGAGGGGGCAGACATTCTGACTGGTAGTTAGCTTCCAGACCCCACCAGTGCACAAATCTGTACACCAAGGCTCTAGTTTTAAAATAAACCTAAAGTCCCAACTCCTCATCTCCTTCCCTTCTGTCTTTGGTAGCTATCAACTTTATTTCCCCTGTATTCTTTAATATCCTGGGTGCTCAGTGGCTGTGAGATAAAAGAGGTGTGGCATTCAGGGATGTCAGATCTCTCAGAAGAAAGTTTATAAGAAGGTGATCTGAGTAAATGTAGGTCAGCTCTCAGGACAAGACCTCCTGTTCTGACTGATGTATGAGGAGTTGGCAAGATGACAAAGTGCTTTCTTTTTCTTTTTAAAAATGTTCTGATTTGTTTTGTATTCAATTTATACATCAATTAGGGGTGATATTTCCAATATGAAGTCTTATCCAAGAAAATTCTTTCTATCTATTCTCTGATGTCCCTTGTATTTTTTAATGAGCTATAAGTGACATGTAACTTTATACTAGTTTCAAGTATAGAACATGGTTCTATATTTGTATACATTGTGAAATGATCCCCACAATAATTCTAGTTATCATTTATTACCATACATAGTTACAAAATTTTTTTCTTGTGTTGGAACTTCTAAGATTTACTCTTTTGCAACTTTGAAATATGCAATACAGTATTATTATCTATAGTGACTATTACATCCTCATGGCGTTATTTTATAACTAGAAGTTTGTACCTTTTAGTTCCCTTCACCCATTTCATTCCCCTAGCATCCCTCCCTCTCCTCTGGCAGCCACCAATATGAGCTTGGTTTATTTGTTTGTTTTGTTTTGATTTGTTTGTTTTCCTAGAGATTCTACATGTAACTGAGATCATATGGTATTTGTCATCTTTCTCTGTCAGACTTACCGTATTTGCCGGTGTATAAGACGATTTTTTGGCCCTGAAAAATACGTATTTGCTGGCGTATAAGAGACTGGGCGTATAAGACGACCCCCTAACATTTCCACTAAAAAATACAGAGTTTGTTATATACTCGCCGTATAAGACTACCCCCCACTTGGAGGCATATTTTTCAGGGCCAAAAAGTCGTCTTATACGCCGGCAAATACAGTATCTCACTAGCATAATAATAATGAGAGAAGCCTGTTGCTTCTCTGGTGGCAGAGATGGCCTGCAGTTTTTGTATCTGAATAGAGTAGTGAGTAACGGAAGCCTGTGTAGTACTGTGGCTATTGGAAATGAGACATTTTTCATACGCAGGAGGTCATATTCCTCTCAGCCTCTAACCATTTCAGTATTTCCCCTGAGTCTAGTCCTAAGCTATTATCTCTGCTTTTAACTGGCACAGTTAGAGGTACCTGTACACGTGAACCAGCAAAGTGTTGTGTGAGGGCAGCTGATAGGTAAAGTGGGAATGCTATACAGAGTAAAATTTTCAGACATGGCCTATGTCCCATCAAAAATATAGAGTGCAGGAAGTCACGGATCTTTTGCTGTCAGAACAGCTTAGCTACTATAAGCTGGGTAACAAAAACCACAATAACCTTGCTATATCATGAGGCCAGACTCTCACTGTTGTGAAAGAAAAGAGCCACATGCTGACCTGACAAGCTCAGGGAAGGCCTGTGTGGCAGTCTTGTAAACTCAGAGACCTAAAATAACCACAAAAGATGGTTTTGAAAATTAAATATCTAACTACCAACATGTTATAAAGGGTAGTCATGTCCTAGACTGATATTTTACCTGACAAAGATCAACTTAGATCTTCTTTGCTGAGCCCATTTGCCTTCCAGCCTCTAAGATAACCTATCTGTGAGATGTCTGGGTAACTGGCAACTTCCTTTATACCTGGACTCCTCAGGGCACAACAAATGGTCTTGAAACATTTTCTCATTGTTATTGTTATCAAGTTAATTGTCAACTGTTAATTACATTAAAGTATCCTGTATCCATCTCTGTAAAAGAAGCCCATGTCTATCATTTCACCTTCTACCCTATCCCAGAGGTTTCCCCTCTTTGCTCTGTCCCACTTCCATAATCTATCACCAATGAATTTCATGTAACTCACCAACATCTCTTTCCTTTGATTGCAATGTATAAATATAGAAATGTAACCTGCCATTCTTCGGAGCATTATCTCAATCCATTGAGGTTCTGCTTCCCTGCATATGTTGAGAGTTTGGCTCAAATAAACTCACAAAAATTCTTTACAGGTTTCAATGTTTTTTTTTCCGTTAACACTGTTATGGGGTTAAATGTGTCCCCCTGCCAACCTCCCCCCCACCCCCCACCCAGTTTATATGTTGATGTCCTAACTCCCAGTTCCTTAGTGAATTTGTTTGGAAATAGGATCATTGCCAGTAGCTAAGGGGTTTCCTACATAGGATCCCAGAGTTGGCTAGATATATTGATGCAGTGAAAAGAAGTTGTAAGACCCCCAGAGGGAGACCCTCACTCTGTCCCAAGGATCGACGGTGACCCAATCATCCGCAGGAGGCGTCACTTGATGCAAACAGCAAGAGGCTTTATTCCAGCGCGCTGGGGCTCAACTCATAACTCACACAGGAGCAGAGGAGTCGAGCCCCGAGCAGAAACTCTTACAAGCATATATAGGCAAAAATCACACATGGGAGGGGTTACACATGGAGGGGGAGGAAGGGAACAAAGAAATTCCTTGCATTTCAGGGTAGGGAGTTTCTGGGGACTGATTTCATTCTTGCCTAATCTTCAACCATAAAGAACTGACCTCATTCCTGTCTAATCTTTAACCGTAAAGGTCACATCCTGGAACAGGTAGTGGGGAAGGTCAATTCCTCAATCTTTGCACAACATGGAGGGGCCCTTACAAAGTCTTACATCATACATCATACCTTTTGTTAACTATGATAGAATTTTAAAGATGGAATCTCAGGAAGCTGGTTGTGTGAAAATTATCTGCTATCCTGTCTTATTTTCCAAAACTTTGTTGGAATATCAGAAAGATAAAGATAGGAGCATAGCAAAGCCCCCAAGAGTTCATCTTACAGAATTAGGCCCTAAAACAGCAGGACAGCTGATTTTAAAAAAAATATATATTTTCTTGATATTTTACAGAGAGGAAGGGAGAGAGATAGAGAGCTAGAAACGTTGATGAGAGAGAAACACCGACCAGCTGCCTCTTGCACACCCCCTACCAGGGATGTGCCTGCAACCAATGTACATGCCCTTGGCTGGAATCAAACCCAGGACCTTTCAGTCCGCAGACTGATGCTCTACCACTGAGCCAAACCAGCTTTGGCAAGACAGCTGATTTTTGAATGCTTATCAGCTATTCCCTCTTATTTTGCTAAGAGCACACTAATTGTCCCCTAGAAAAGCAGTCTTTACTTTTTGGGGGCAGGGAACAGTCAATGGAAGAGCCACACCCCTTCTCTGGCCAGGGTTTGTGCATGTGATTGACGCTGAAAGAATCAGATTCTTTCTTGTGGACCTTGACTTAAGAACAGAAAACATTTGGAATCAATTCTTTCTGGTCGTGGCCTGTAGAGAGTCTCCTTTTGTTACAGGATGGAGGAGTCCCTCCCTTCCCCCCAAACTCCCCTTTCTTGTTTTTAAGAATTTGACTTTCCCCT
Organism: Vespertilio murinus; assembly: GCA_963924515.1. Lineage (NCBI taxonomy): Eukaryota > Metazoa > Chordata > Mammalia > Chiroptera > Vespertilionidae > Vespertilio > Vespertilio murinus. Next base: position 27,278,268 of record OZ004712.1, on the reverse strand, counting down.
AGGATTCTGTGAGATGCTCAGTATCCTTTCAGTGGATTTAATTATTATTAAGTTAGTAATAAGATTCTTTTCTGTTGCTTTCAATCAGAGATCCTTAACTGATTCAGCCTATTGTCCTTTTCTAGCATTTTCCTTTTCTGGGGATGATAATGGCAGAATTTTTAAATCACTTATTTGATAATTATTGTTTTGGAGATACTATTTTTCTCTGAAGCATCTGAATAGGTACTTTAGCAATTGATCCCAAATCATTAACTGGTCAAATTTTGCATCAGAATACAATAATCTTGAAAACTACCAGGCTTTCAACCATTGTGCATGTGGCTACTTTTGAATGCAAATTGTTTCTCAACAATGTATGCTGTTCCCCAGTCCTTTTGTATACTGTCCTTGAAGAACAAGATCAAAAGGAGAGGGGATGTTTTAAGTTCTCTGAAAATAGAAATGTTGGTGAGAAAAGGGAAGAGATTCATGGTAGCCTACACAGCACAACATAAATAATATTCAGTTAACACTTTTGAAAATATTTGTTATGACTCAAGAGAAAGATGAGTTTGTTTACATCTTATTCATCACAGTGAAGGAGAGTAAGGAAAAGCATTCTGAGTTTCGGCAACAAAAATGCGAGTTCTGAGATTATATAACAGAACCACAGAAGCCTATTTTCGTTCAAAATTCCCGTCTAACTCAGTTTAACAATTATCAACACGGAAAAATATTTCAGCATTTTTGTAATAATTCTAAAAATACACGCGACTTTGACAAGAATGTATAATTACAAGATGTCTAATTACTGGAAAGGACCTGAGTTGCCGGTGGGTGTGGGTTTCTTGCAGTGTCATGAGGAAAAGCATTTCCAAGGACCCATAAAGGAGGAGGATTCATCTGAGAAGCAATATTAAAGGCGTTCCCCAATGTCCCATCTCTGTCTGTATCACCATAGAAAATCAGAGCAAGAAACAGAGTCAATATCCAGGGATTCTTTGCCATATTAAAGCTTAGTCCCAGTCTAGCATCTGGCTAGCTTAGCTTGTGTTCCTGCTGCAATCCTTGCTCTGCCCTTGTACCCAGGCTTCTGCCCTGAGTCTGCATGTGGGGTCCATATGGCCTTTAGCCATGAAGCTTCTAGGGCCACATTTTCATGGAGAGAATGCTAGAACCCATGGATGAGTGCAGATCATGAGAAGAGAGAGAGAGAGAGAGAGAGAGAGAGAGAGAGAGAGAGAGAGAGAGAGATTCCTTCTTTACCTGGAATTGTGTATAGTATGTGTTAGGTCAAGGCAGGGGGGAAAGCCCAGAGCAATGCAAGCATCTGCGGGATGGATGGTGTTCCAGTTTTACACAACCAAGGCTTGGAACATGCAGGTCAGTCAGGTAACTAGCTTAGTCTGAGTTCTATAAGCTAAAACTCCTAAGCCCCCAACTTGTTTTCCTTGGTCGGACCCACACACAAAGACAAATAGAGATAGAAACGAGATTGGAGTGAGACACAATTTTATTACCTTGCTCGGTGGCTTCCGGGCTCAGCAACGGATGCGTCACAGACCGTGAAGTGAAGACAGATGAGGAGACGTGGTCCGGTTGGAGGTGAGTGATCACCGAAGTGAAGCTCTCAAGTCTCAGTTTATATAGCCCTTTTGTTCAGGGCTGGCCTGTCCTTATTCCCGGGTGTAGTGGGCCTTCTGTCTTTATCTGTAGTTAGCAGTATGTTCAGGGCTTGCCTGACCATATTCCAGGGTGTAGTGGACCTTCTGTCCTTATCTGTAGTTCGCAGCCAGTGGTGCCCCCAGGTCTTCGGTCTGTGTGCAGTCTGTGCTTCGCCCTGTCACCACTCAAGCCTACATGCTAGGGTTCAGGCCTTTACTCCATTTTATAATGCTTTCACATAATTTCACACAATTACAAATTATTTTAGATTCTATATACTTATATAAGGTTTTTATATATTTTATATTAATACTATATCAGATGTTGACAAAGATAGCTGGCTAGCTGGTGCCTTCCTAGACCCCTGGCCCTAAGCAGGAATTCCACACCTCTCATGCCCTCCACCCTCCCCTCCCTAAACAGCTGTATAAAAGAAACACCTATGCCGCTTTTTGGCACGAACTTCCCTGGACCACCCTTGGACCAGAGAGCTTTGCCCAGAAGTGCAGATTAAAACCCCCTTCTTAATCACCTGGATTCCGTGTCTTGCTTCTGCGTAGCAAACCTCTCAGCTAGGACCTTATAAACCTCTCCGTTGGGACCTTTCAAATCTTACATTATGTATTCTCAGATTTGTCCAGAAGCCTTTTCAAAATAACAAATTAACTTCCCCAGATTTTGCAGGCTTCTAAGGGGTTCACCCCTGATGAATGTTCCTTTTCCCAGGTGTAAGGTCCCAAGACCCCCGGTGAGTCCGACGGAGTGGGCGACGACCCCAAGTCAAACGCCGAGACCGAAACTTGATGCAAAAAGCAGGAGGATTTATTACAAGCGCAGCGCAGGGGCTCTCAGGCAGGCAGACAGCAACCCTAGAGAAGTGCTGGCTGACTGGAGCACCGAGCAACTGCAGAACATGAGTTTATAAAGGCAAAAACCACACATGGGAGGGGTTACACATGGAGGGGGAGGAAGTGAACAAAGAAATTCCAAGAAGGGGAACTGGGCTCGTTAATTACATGTTTTATGACAGGGTCTATGCTTAGTCAACAGTCCCATCTGGTAATCTTGCAAGCCCCTTTGCCTCCCCCCTTCCCATTCCTCTGGGTAAGTCCTCAGGGTGGGGAGTTTCTGGGGACTGATTTCATTCTTGCCTAATCTTCAACCGTAAAGAACTGACTTCATTCCTGTCTAATCTTTAACCATAAAGGTCACATCCTGGAATAGGCAGTGGGGGAGGCCAATTCCTCAATCTTGGGGCCCTTACACAGGTTAGATGGGCAGTCCTCTGTGGTCCAACACTTTCCCCGTGCCATTTTGACTTTGTTGCTCATGTTTTTATTTTCCCCTGCTACCAGCTCCACACATACAATCCGGAAGTGTGGGGGGGTGTTAATCCCTTTGGAGGGACAATGACAAGATTTCTAGCTTCCTGGTGAAGCAAACAGGCCCCCACTTCCTGGTGAATGTACTCAACAATTTCCGAGTCTTCCTTTGCTTTCTTTCTCTCACTAACATCCAGCTTACTTAGAAATCCATTTCATTTTCCAAGTTGTATACCGAAAATGGGCCACATACTCAACCTGACAAGCTCAGGAGAATCCTTCACGGCAGGCCTTAAAACTCAGAGACCAAAAGTAACCATACAGGATGTCCTGAACATAAAAATTCCTAATTAAAAATGGGTCATAGCAGGTAGTCACATCCTAGACCTCTAGCTTCCTTGACAAAGGTCTGTCTTTGCCTTAAGTGAGCTTGTGTATTGTCTTTTTTCATCTAAGGCACAATACTTTTGAGATGTCAGAGTCATCTTCTCCAGACCCCTTAAGGCACAAGGGTAGCACTGGAGCACAAGCCCACAGAACCCTTCATTGTTTTCTTGTTCCCAGCACACCACCTCTTTGTGCTGTAAATGTTGATGTTAACTATCCTATATCCACCCATGTAAAAGCAGTTTGTTACCCTCTTTTGCCTTTTCATCTAATTCCAGAGATTTTCTGCTGTGCTTCTCCTACCCTCCTAACCTACCACAAATGGATTTCATGTAACCCTCACTATGTCTCCTCCTTTTAATTGAATGTATAAAAATAAGCAGTGTCACTGCCATTCTCCAGAGCATTTTGGCTCAAATAAACTCGTAACATTTTCTGTAAATTGCACGTTTCTTATGTCAACAAAACAAAGAAATCCATATTTTTTCCAATTAAAGAGAAAATTTAAAAAAACAACCTCAAAATAGTTGGATAAACAATTCTAAAATTCTGGAAATTTTTGTTAATTACAACTATAAATAATTTTAAAAGTTTTCATTAAAGAATACTAAAACTGAACAAGATAGTAGTATAATACTGGAATTTGTTGTTTTGATTACTTCAATTTTATCCTATATTTTCTCTAAAATTATGCATTCATATGTTCAATTAAGTTAATGCATTTTTAAATATTTTTCCTTTCAAATTGATATACAAATGCCCAATATTTACAGTCAGAAAATGTGTCTGTGAATTCCATTTCTGTTACTATGTATTGACTAATACAATCTCAGAAATGTCCATTAGTTTCTCTGCATCTGGGTTTTGTTATTTATTAAAGGTGTAGACCAAATTATTGTTTTGCCTCCCTATATCAATCAGATAGAGTTAATTATGTTGTGCTAACAAATGATGGACAGATCTCAGTGGCTTTAATGAACTTTTTAAAAATGTTGCTAACTTAAGCAACATGTCCATCAAAGATTGGCAGGAGGGGGTGGAATTGTTTTTGTCACTCAAGGACCAAGCTGACAGAGCATATTGAGTGATGCCTGTCTCTATGCCAGAAGAAAAAGAGAGGGCTAACCAACCTCCCATTGCCAATTAAGTGCTCTAGTCTAGAGATGACAGATATCACTTGCATATTCAACTCATTGACTGCTTACATGGTTCTACTCAAACACTAGGGGGGAGAACAGGAAATTCAATCTACTAATATATATATATATATAAAAGCCTAAGTGACTGTTATAACTGAAAGACCGGAATGATTGGAACAACCAGTTGACCAGTCACTATGATGCACACTGACCACCAGGGGGCAGATGCTCAATTCAGGAGCTGCTCCCTGGTGGTCAGTGCACTTCCACAGCCAACTTCCCACAGCCCTTCCCCTACCCCCCACCCCTCCCAGCAAGCTGGCCCCCTGGTGCTAAAGCATTCATAGAGACCTGCTTCTGGGTCAGGGCTTCATACATAGCAGATCAGCTCCCTCTCTGTGATCTATTGAAAGTCTGCCCTTGTGTAAGGTGACCAGATTGTCCCTCTTTTGGTGGGACAGTCCCAGTTTTTAACAGTTTTTCCCGCATCCCGCGGTGTTTTTAAAAAGTCCTGATTTGGGGAAAGAATGTTTCCAATCTTTCCAAAAATTGGGACTTTTTAAAGATGCCACAGGACGTGGAAAAATTGTTGAAAATGCAGACTGTCCCGCCAAAAGTGGGATGATCTGGTCACCTGACCTTTGTGGGAGCCACCTATCCACCATGGTGGTAGTGCAGTGGTGAGAGAATGAGGAGGAGGGGAGACAGGGAACCACAGGGTGGCCAGGCACTGACAGTGGCATTGGCATCTGGCATCTGTTCCTTCCATGGCCAGTGTGATGACTCGGACCCTTTCCCCGGGGGGCTGAGGGCCAGCTCCCTCCTGGGGACGAGCGGCCAACCTCCTGTGGTCCCTCCCTCCTCATCCTCTCCCCCTGAGCTGGCCAACCCAACTGCCCCCATGCACAAATTCCTGCACTAGGCCTCTAGTTCTATTATAAGCATAGAAGAGAGATAGAAATATTTTGCCAAAAGTGCTAATGGCTACCATATTACTTCATAGGATTCTTGGGCTTTGTGTATAAAAATGCTTTCTGAAATGTGAAGAAAGATTTATATTCAATTTTATGACTCCAAACTCCACTTCTTTTTTTATCATACCAGGTTGCTGTTAAACTTTGTAATCATCCTTTTCTATTTTATTTGATTAGCACATGTTTACTGAGTGCTTATAAAATGCTAATCACTGTGCTAAGGGTACAAATGTAAGTGACAGCCTTTGTTCTTAAGGCATCCGATATTCAGTAGATAAAAGGACAAGGAACTCTAAGACAATGAGATTAGTTCTATGCTTGCCAAGTGGAGAGGGTGATTAATTCTGCTGGAATAGACTGAAAATAGCATATATGAAATGGGCTCTAACGCATAAGGCTTCTGTAATTCTACCATCACCAAGTTTTTCTATTTCATCATCTTTGCCCAAATCCATTCAAATCAGACATTTAAAAACAAAATAAAAACCAACAAATGGAATTACTGGTTATCATTGAAACCAAGTTTTGGATAATTTATTTTTCAGATGTTTTTTTCTACAAACAGATCCTTGCTTGAAATTAAAACAACAATAATATTCTTCTTAGAAATTCATTTAGCAGTATTTGACTAGAAAATGTACACTTTTAATTCTCTTTTATCTCTATATATTTTAAAAAGTTAGTCCTTATGTGTTTTTTTTAAACAAAAGAATCTGTTACTTTTTCTAAGTCTTTTCAGCTGAAACAAGAAGGACTAGTAGGTAATAAAACCGAGAATAGTTTATTATAGAAAGATTAAGAGTGTGGAGGAAACTGCTTTGGTCAGTAGCATTTAATTCAGTTCAGCAAACATCTGATGATGGTCTATTATAGGTAAACTACCAAGAGATTTACTAACTGTTGGGGGATACAGACAGACAAAGTGATCTATATTATAGGTTAGAATGGAAATAAGTGCTATAATTAAGTGCAGTAAAAAAAAAAAAAATTAACAGAGGCCCTGACCCGTGGACTAAAGGGTTCCAGGTTCGATTCTAGTCAAGGGCACATGCCTAGGATCCAGGCTTGATCCCTGGTAGGAGGTGTGCAGGAGGCAGCCAATCAATGATTCTCTCTCATCATTGGTGTTTCTATCTCTCTCTCCCTCTTCCTTTATTTCTGAAATCAGTAAAATATATATATATATATTTGCTATATATATTTGCTATATATATTTACTATACACACACACACACACACACACAAGCAGAGGAAGGAGGAGTAATTCTGACTGGGAGGGAATATAATGCTTCACAGAACTCTAATAGAAGTTGGACTTAGAACAATGATTAGAGTTTCAAAAACAGGAGGAAGGAGGTGAGTGGAAGGGAGGGTTGGGGAAAGAGTATTTGAGATTAAAGTCAAAATATGAGAAATAGCATAAGGATAAGAAAATGCATTATCTATTTGGCCAATAGCAAGCTGTCCAGAATAATAGGACAGTGTGTGTGTGTGTGTGTGTGTGTGTGTGTAGCCAAATAACATTCCTTTGCATGTATAAGTACCACTTCTTCTTTATCCAACCATCTGTCAGTGGATGCATGGGCTGCTTCCATTTCTTGCATTTGCAACAACATAGATGAACCTAGAGGATATTGTGGTAAGTGAAAGAAGTCATACAAATATCATATGATTTCACTTATATGGGGAATCTAAAAAACCAATTAATGAACAAATGAAACAGAAACGAACTCATAAGAACAGAAAACATTTGGATGTTTGCCTGGTGGGAGGAGGTTGGGGGCTGGGTGAAAAGGTGTAGGGGCTAAGAAGTGTAAATAAGCAGTTATGAAACAGACACAGGGATATATTGTAAATATTATGGTAACTAGAGGCCTGGAGCACGAAATTCGTGCACAGGGTAGGGGAGTGTCCCTCAACCCAGCCTGCACCATCTCCAATCTGGGACCCTCCAGGGATGTTAAATGGGCCGTTGGACATCCTTCTCACAAGCCAGGTCTGCTGGCTCCCAACTGCGTGCCTGCCTGCCTTCCTGATTGCCTCTAACCACTCTGCCTGCCAGCCTGGTCACCCCCTAACCACTCCCATGCCAGCCTGACTGATGTCTAATTGCTCCCTGACAACCTGTTTGCCCCCAATTTCCCTCCTCTCCTGGTCTGGCCACCCCTAACTGCCCTCCCCTTCAGGGTTGATAGCCTTCCAACTGCTCTCTCATGGAGACCTGTTCCCTCCCAACTGCCCTCCCTTGCAGGCCTGGTCCCTCCCAACTGACCTCCCCTGCTGGCCATCTTGTGTCCACATGGGAGCAGGATCTTTAACTAAGGTGACCAGATTGTCTCGATTTTGGTGGGACAGTCCTGATTTTTAACAATTTTTCCAATCTTTCAAAAAATCGGGACTTTTTAAAAATGCCGTGGGACATGGGAAAATTTGTTAAAAATCGGGATTGCCCCACCAAAAGCAGGACGATCGGGTCACCTTATCTTTGACCACATGGGGGCAGCCATCTTGTGTGTGGGAGTGGTGATCAATTTGCATATTACTCTTTTATTAGATAGGATAGAGGCCTGGTGCATGGGTGGGGGCCAGCTGGTTTGCCCTGAAAGGGTGTCCTGTATCAGGGTAGGGATTCTTTTGGGGTGTGGGGTGGCCTGGGCAAGGGGCTTGTGGTGGTTTGCAGGTCAGCCACCCTCCTTGGCTGACCCAAGAAGAGGCCCTAAGTATCTGGAATATATTTACCTTCTACAATTGAAACTTTGTAGCCTGGAGCAGAGCCAAGCCTCCTGCTTGCTCCATGGCTGCTGCCATTTCTGTTGGAATTTGTTTACATTCTATAAATGAAACTTTGTATCCTTGAATGGAGGCCTAGGCTGGCTAGGGCAGGTGGAAAGCTTGGCTTCCCCTGTTGCCGGGGGCAATCCTAGCCTACTCTCTCCAGCTTCATGGATGCTGCCATTTTTCTTGGGATTTATCTTCTATAATTGAAACTTTGTATTCTTGAGTGGAGGCCTAGGCCAGCCAGGGTGTGTGGAAAACTTGGCTTCTGTTGCCAAGGAAACCCAAGTCTCTCAACTGTTTTCTGTGGCTGCAGCCATCTTGGTTGGGGTTAATTTGCATACTTGCACTACTTGGCTGGTGGGCATGTTGTTGGTGAGCATGGCTTGATTGGAGTGATGGTTAATTTGCATATTACTCTTATATAAGGCAAGATGGTTATATATGATGTCATGTAGGTACTGGATTTATTGGGAGCAATCACCACATAAGCTATATAAGTACCCAACCATTGTGCTGTACATGTGAAACTAGCATAATATTGAATGTCAGCTGTAATTGATAAATATAATAATAAAAATACATTTTAAAATTATATAGCTCTTTTATTTTCTAACTAAAAATTGAATATATTTAAGATTTACATGATGGTTTGATATGCATATATGTAATGAAAAGATTACTATAGTCAAGCTAACTAAAATAGTCATCTCACATAATTATATTTTTGAGTGTGATGACAGCATCTAAAAGTTACTTTCTTAGCAAATTCACAGTACACAATACAATAACTTGAGAAGCAAAACTAGAGCAATGGGGATGGAGAGAAGTGGCTGTAAAACATTGTGGAAGCAGACTAGTTGGGACTGGGTGACTGCATACAGAGTGAGGGAGACAGGAGCTAGGGGGACATTGGGTATTCTAACCTAGGTGAGGTCCGAACCTTTTTAGTGTTTTAAAGTTAACCTCCCCGGCTCTAGGAGTTGCTCAATGACTCCCATAAGTACATGGAACTCCCCTGTGCCCTTCCTTAGTTTTTCCCTATTCAATTCATTCATATTGTTGAGTGGTCTCGTGCCAGACTCTTCAATTTAAGTCTAGGTTTGGCCATTCCTTTGAAATCAATGTGCATACAAGGAAACTATTGAAAGGACCATGTCCTACTGATCTTTTAATACTGCTCAGTGGTGACAGTATTCTCCTTTTCTCTGGATACAAACTCGGGCAGACTCCACATTTCTGTTCATCCTTGCATTAGAGGAAGAAGTACAGTTGCTTTAAATAACTTGTCTCAATTCAATAATGATAATGTACAGTCAAATAATAACATAATTCAGAATATAATTTAAAGTTAAAACCTACTCCTACCACCCTTGCCAAGCTGGGGCCTTCTTTGCAAAGGCTGCTGGCAGATTCTCTCCTAACACTTGTTTTCTTCCTTAATTTCTTAGACTAATGGGGAGGGAAGAGAGAAAAGAGAGATAAAAAAAAATGTTCTTACTTCTTTGCTGCCAGTATGACATGACTCTGCTCTCTCAGAACCTGGCATGATTAAAGCTGATTATTTTGTTGGCACTTGTGTGGGGTCTTTAGAGACTCTTATGCATCCAGGAGTGTCTCTCCCATAGTTCCCTCGCTGCTCACTTGCTTCCTCTGATGATGTGAGTGATTCCTCAGCCCACTTTGAGCATTTGTCAGCTGAGGGCTCCATCACAGGTAGCTGTTATAGTCTCTTAATACCAACAGCCTGTTGACTGATCCTCATCTGGTCCATTGGAAGCACAATCACATTTCTAGGCCCAGTTGGGCTCTAGGAGAGCACATTTATCCTAACTGGGCAGCCTGCTGCTTCAGAAGCTCTTAGGCAGCCCACCTCAACCCTGTTTGAGTAAAAGTCAAACAAGATTTCAGCCCAGTTGGCATGGCTCAGTGGTTGAGTAAGCATTGACTTATGAACCAGGTGGTCAGGGTTTGATTCCCAGTTAGGGCACATGTTTGGATTGTGGGCAGGAGGCATCAGATCAATGACAGCCTCTCATCATTGATGTTTCTATCTCTCCTTTTCCCTTCCTCTCTGAAATCAATAAAAATATGTTAAAAATATTTTTTAAAAAGTTCAGGTGTTGTCATTGCACACTAAAATAACAACTATGTGAGGAGATGAATATGTTAGCTTGACTGTAGTAATCATTCCACTATGTATACATATATCAAGCCATATTGTATACCTTAAATGCATATACTTTTTATTAAAAATACAAAAACTACCTATTTTTAATTTTTACGCCCTATTAGAGGTGAAATTTAATATCATGTTAGTTTCAGGTGTACAGGGGACACATCATACTGATGATCCTGGGAATTCCCTCTCACCAGTTTGAGACAAGGAGCAGGCATCTTGCCGCCCTCCCATCTGCTCTTCGCAAGACGGGCCGAGGCATAAATGCAGCAATCTGCTAAGATGCCTTTCACACCAAAATGCTATTTCTGCTCCCCTGCCTTTTTAAAAAAAAAAAAAATCCTCCCCGGAGGATATGCTTTCATTGATTTTAGTGACAGGAATAAAGCAGTGTGTCTCAATTCAGCACGATTAACATTTGGGGCCACACAATTCTCTGTTGTGGGTGCTGTCCTGTGCCTTGCAGGATACGTCACAGCATCAGTGGCCCTGCCCACTAGATGCCAGCAGCAACTCCTTCCCTCGCTGTGACAACCAAAAGTGTCCCTGGACATTGGCAAATGGCCCGTAGAGAGCAAAGTCTCCTAGAGTGGAGAGCCAGTGGAATAGAAGGAGAGGAGCGACTTTACATTGTGCTGTTTGTGGGGGAAGTCGCAAGTTTGGTGCCGGAGGTTATGAGAGGAGCCAGCAACATCTGCATCTGGAGTTACTTAGCGGTCTGTTGGAAACTGAGGCCTTGCAAAGCGAAGGTTAGACTTATGATGTGGAAGGTCTTATCCTGTGGGATGAGTGGTAGAAGGGCTGAGGATGAATCACTGTGAAAAACCTTGGTTTAAGGAATGGCCAGTTGTAAAGCAAGACAGAGGAGAACCAGAAGGGTGCAGTGGGACAGTCAAAGGGGGGAGGATGTCTCTAGAAGAAGAGGCTGGTCCATAGTGGTCAGGGCTGCTGCAAGGTGAAGGAATACCTGTGTGCCGAGCCTCCGATGCCAGGCTCCAGGAAGGGCACATGGAGGTTCTGGGCCCTTCTTCAGTTCCAGCTGGACCTGTGGGAAGCCCAGGATGGCGTCTGAGATGCTGAGAGTCTAATTAGCTTAAAGATAATTCATCATCCTGCATGGAAACTCTCAGACATCCAGAAGTTCTTTCTTTCACAAGAAAGCTCCCAGACGCTCATGATGGCACGGTGTGTTACAGATAAAGCATGGTTGTTCAGAACAGATCCCATGAATCTGTCTGTGAATAACACCATCTGATGTACCATCCGCTAAGATAGAATGATAGACAGAAACTGATTTGTCTGTTCAAAGTAAGAATCAAAAGATTTTCTTACTGTCTTAGATTTTTCAAGGAAAACAGGTATCAAAGGTGATAAGAGCCAATAAACTAAATACAAAGAATATTAAGAGTAAGACTAGAGTAGATTATACATGTTGTACATCAGTGTTTCCCCATTTTTTTTGTCTTGAAGCCCCTATTTACTCTAAAAAGTCATTGTTGGATTCCAAAGAGCTTTTGTTTATGTGTAAAACATCCATCTATATTAACTGTATTGGTGATTAAAACTGAGAAAATTAAATACTTATGTGTAATTTTAAGATAATACATCCATCACTGTTAACATAAAGAACTTTTTTTTTAATTAAAAAAGTACAATAGTGCCCTAATCAGTTTGGCTCAGTGGAGAGAACATTGACCTGTGGAATGAAGAGTCACAAATTCAATTCTGGTCAAGGGCATGCACCCTGGTTCTGGCCACATCCCCAGTAGTGGATGTGCAAGAGGCAGCTGATCAATGTTTTTCTGTCATTGATGTTTTTAATTCTCTATACCTCTCCCTTCCTCTCTGTAAAAACACCAATAAAATGTTTTGTTTTGTTTTTTCAAAAAAACAGTACTATAGTTTTGTTTTTTAAAAATGGTGAGAATGGATGCAATTAGAGGGAAAACTCATTTGCATAGTGCCAGGAAGAAAAAATCATGTTCCTGGCCCTATGCAAATGGCTATTTGCATCTCTTAATCTGGCTATTTAACTGTAACCTTTATCCTGTCATACAAAAAATCACTGAGCCACTTTGGCTGAGCTGATCCTAATGTTTTAACCACGAGGGCATTTTGACTACATTGGTTTATATTGAGATGACATTCAGTCAACATCAAAGAAAATTAGAACTTGACATAAAGTAATTGGAAGTACATGAAAACATTGGTTTAGAAATTCCAATCACATAGTATGCATTCAGTAAATGTGCAGCCATTAAGTGCATAATGTATTGGGTAACAAGTCAAATATACCTAAAAATTATCTAGTGACTGTTGAGGCACATTTTTAAAGGCTATGGCATTTTTATTAATTCCTCTGGATCAATAATGGTAAACAGATTATTTTGGCAAAGTATATTGCAGCTATAGAATGAAATGGCTACTCCTGAGGCAGAGGTGAAGTTATATATAAACAACTATTATTTCACAAGCCTTGATTAGATCCCCTGTGTCTGGTGGCTGCTTTCTTTCCTCTTTATACTGCAGAGTTTAGATGATGCCTTAATTTTTTTATTCACACACAAGATAGTTAACTTTCTCTTACGAATAAAAGAATTATTGCTAATTTCCTTTGCATTTCATATTTTAAAGAAAATCACTATATGCTTATAAATAAAATGGATTGTTTTATTGGTCAATTCACAGGATATATTTTATGCTTAGTTCATAATTAGTGTTCTCTTGGCACATTGATATGATTGTTCATTATTGGAAATTGACAATTCTATGTACAATTCCCATTTGCAAATATAAATACTTCCTTAGCTTTCTCTTGGCATCACAAGGTAGATATATTCAGTGTCCATGCTGGAGTGTTAAGGTTTGAGACAGAAGGATAGATGTACAAACAATATTATGAACTAGAGTTCCAGGGCGTGAATTCGTGCATGTGGTGGGGAGGGAAGGGATCATGGAGGTGGGCCAGCTGGGGGGAAGGGACCGAGGGAGGTTGGCTGTTGGCCCCGAGGAGGGAGCCAGCCTCGGTCCCCCTGAGAAAGGGTCTGGGTCTGCTGCCACCCAGCCCTGTTCCCTGTCCCAGCCCGGGCCCCTGGGCTCTGGCAGGGTCTGGAGAAGAGGTTATGGTTGCCGGGCCGGGGCCAGTTGCAGAAGGAATGGACTCCGGATGCGGACACTGCCATGGGTGCCCAGCCACCATGAGATTCCCTGTCTTCCCCCCTCCCCTTTCCCTCGTGACAGCACCGCCACTGTCAAGGACTGACTTTCAATAGATCTCAGCGAGGGAGCTGCTCTGCTATATACAAAACCCTGACCCAGAAGCAGGTCTCTATGAATGCTTTAGCATCGGGGCGGTGGGGGCTGGCTGGCTGGGGGGAGGGGCCATGGAAGGTTGGCTGTAGGAGCACACTGACCTCCAGGCGGAAGCTCCTGCCTTGAGCCTGTGTCATAGCGACTGGTTGACCAGTAGTTCCGGTCATTGGGTTGTAATGGTCGCTTAGGCTTTTATATACCAGTATATAGGTGATTTAAATAGGACAGCTAGATTGATGAGCTATATGTAATTTTAGAGGCTTTATATCTAGTAAGCTAGCATGAATCAACTGCCAACAAGGTGGTAAAGATAGGTTTCTGTGGCTTCGATTACTCTACCTTCACACCTCAAAGTGTTTAAAATTATGACATAAGCCAAATGCAAAATATTCCATTGCTAGAACCTTAGCTATTCTGCTGGTGAAATAATGGTGAACAAAATAGGACCAGATGGAGAGGATTGGGGTTGGTGAATTTGTTTTTAATGGGGAGAAGGGCCAGGTGTGTTTACAGGCTGTGTGGAAGCAGCAGGGGAAAGGGGGCATTTTAATACACAGAGAAGAGAGACAAATGAATGGAACAGTCCTTGTTCCAGATGAGATGGGGCGGGCAGATGGGCTGGGGGTCACTGTGGAGGCTCTGAAACAAGACAAAGGGACCCTTCAGCTCCTGAGACTTGAAAGAAGTGTGAATTGAGATCCTGACATTTGTCACTCAGAGGGTAGGAAGTTGAAGGCTATCCTTCCTGTCAGCATCAGTTTCTCTGTGAAACCAACAAGGTCATCCTCAGGAGGAACGCCTGAGAGAGGGAGGAGGATGGGTTAGTCCTTGAGAAGGGTGAGGAACTCTTTGTGGAGCTTTCATAAAGATAGGGAGCAGGGTCTGGCCCAGGAAAGATGAAAAGGTTTGCATCTGTCTCACCTGCACAGCTGTACCGTTTTCTCTGGCACCACTCAGCATTCTGAGCTGGGAGCAGGAATTCTTTTGAAAGGAGGAGTTGTTTTGAAAGAAGGTCTAACCAAAAGACCAGGTTAGACCTTCAGTCTTTTGTGTTATGGTAAACAGAAATGCAGATCTGCTTTCTCTTTGAGCTACTCCCTTGCTTCTGGATGTTAGGTCGAGAGCTGAAGATTAATCCTGCATTGTTGTAGGATAAGAAGAGAGAAAGCAGATCTGCATTTCTTATGTACATTTTAACTAGTATGTACATCTGAATCAGCTTATGTAGAAAAAATTTGTTTTTTAAAATTGATTAAGATATTACATATGTGTCCATATCTTTCCATTGCCACCCTCCCACACCATTCATGCATCTACCTTTCTGGTGTCTGTGTCCATTGGTCAGGCTTATATGCATGCATACAAGTTCTTTGGTTGATCTCTGCCTCTTACCCGCACCCTTTCCTACTTTCCCTCTGAGGTTTGAGCATCTGATCGATGCTTCTCTGTCTCTGGATCTGTTTTTGTTCATCAGTTTATGTTGTTCATTATAATCCGCAAATGAGTGAGATCATGTGATATTTATCTTTCTCTGACTAACTTATTTAATTGCCATTTTAGCTGACGGAGAGAGCTGTAGCTAAGGCCTTAGATGACTGATGCTATCTTTCTAACCTAATCTGCTTCTGTATGTTTCTGGTGCTTAAATATAAGTGCCCTCTTGTCTCTCTCATTGTCTAATGAATGATATATTCCGACTAGTTAACTGGATAACAGAATATGTCCTCTCACTTTTACTACTTCACTGCTCTTTGCCCTGTTCAGCTGTCACAACCCCACGGCTTAAATGGCTCTACATTCTCTGTGTGATTTTGTAAAAATACAAACAACACAGCACATTTGGGTGAATCTCACTCATTTTGGGATTCCATCTCCATTCTCTTTCAAATTCTCACTATTTGTAAGAAGACTGCTAGAGAAGTTCAGTAAGGGCCAGCAAACTATGGCCTGGGTGCCAGTTCTGAGCTACTCTCTAGCTTCTGGATATATGGTTTGAGAGCTGAATATTAATTCTGCATTTTTGTAGGATAATATTTCATGATCTGTGAAAATTACATAACATTCAAATTTTAGTGTTCATAAATAAAAATTATTTGTTATTTATCGTATTCATTGATTTATGTATTATCTTTGACTGCCTTCTTACAATATCAGAATTGAGTGGTTGCTACAGAGATCTGTATTGTCTGAAAAGACTAAAATATTTATTATTCGGCCTTTTACAGAAAAAGTTCTGACCCCTGCTTTAGAGGCGGCTGCTGCATATATCATGTTACTGTATGTTTAATATTTTTTCTTCTTGCTCATTGGTGAACCTAAGTTATTTAAAGGAGCAAGGTTTTGATACTATATATTTAATTTTTTTGGAGAGACTAACATGTTTGCTTCAAGTATTTTATGGTCTAGATATTGCTTCCATCATTTATGTATTCAGCTGATCTTTACTGAATTTTGTACTAGACTTTGTGCCAGATACTGTGAATATAATTCTGGGTAAGATGAATAAATATAGTATACTCTTATATAGTGTATTACTTGGCTCTGGAGTCAGACAGCCTCAGTTCAAATTTCCCTTCTTGCTGTGTAAAAATAGGGAGCTCTTTATCTGTAAAATGGGATATTATGCATCTCAGAGCTCTCTTGTGTTAAAAAATGGAAAAACAAGAAGACAGTGTAAGTGATAAGAAGAAACTTTAATTAGCACTTCATGAGGTGGGAAGTCTCTTCTGAAGGGTCCAGAGACCTGGGAAATGGGGCAGAAGGCAGGCAGCTTTGGTTGTTGTTAATCCTCACCCAAGGATATTTTCCCATTGATTTTTAGACACAGTGGAAGGGAGGGGCAGAGACATACAGAGAGAAGCATCCATTGGCTTCCCCCTGCATGGGCCCCTTCTAGGACCAGGGATCGAACTTAAAACTGAGGTACCTGGTCTTGACTGAAATTGAACTCGGTACTCTTCAGTCCACAGGCTAATGCTCCATCCACTGTGCAAAACTGTCTAGGACAAGGCAGGAAGGTGATAGGAGAGAAAATAAGGGACAGGGAAGAGAATAATAGGAAATGAATAAGGAACGAGAAATTATGTATAAGAGCCCTAAGTTGGCTTGGTGTTGGGGGATTGGCCAACTGGATATACTGCATTTCTGATCAAGTGGAGCAATTTAGAGGGACACAAAAATGATCTTAGTTGGAGTTTGCTGACTTGGCACCTCAGCAGGAGTGGCTCCACCTTGGGCCTAGAAATTTATGTCAGTACCTGTGACCTTCTAATGAGATCATTCACGTAGTGAAGTATATGGCGCATGGTAAGTACTCAATATTGTCTTTAGACTGCTATAATTCTTATGATGTGGGAAGAAACTGATTATGCTCAGTGAAATAAGTCAGAGAAAGACAAATACCATATGATTCCAGTTACATGCGGAATCTTAAGAACAAAAGAAACCAACAAAATTAAAACAGCCTCATAGATATAGAGAGTAGACTGGTGGTTGCCAGAGAGGAGGGACAGTTGGAGAGCAGGGAGAAAAAGGTGAAGGGATTAAAAAGTACCAATTGGAAATTACAAAATAATCAGGAGATATAAAGTACAGCACAGGGAAATATAGTCAATACTATTCTAATAACTATGTAGAGTGTCAGGTGGGTGCTGGAAATACAATGGGGACTGTAAAGTATATGATTGCTTACCTAACCACTACGCTGTATATCTGAAACCAATGCAAGATAGCATTGAAAGTAAACTGTAATGGAAACACTAAAATTAAAAACAAATGTGGGAAGAACCTGGTTCTATGGAAAACATGAGGGAAGTTCCGCTAAAACTTCTTGGGGCATTTCCACTTGCATTCATGAAACTGGCTGGACACTCTGTGCTTCTTTGAATGCTATCATAACACTGGGCTTCTGGCCATTGTCAGGGGTCCAGCCTTTTGGGCAGGTCACACACAGTTCTTCCTGCTTTGAACCTGGCTTCTCCCATTTGAGGCTTTCTCCCTCCTTCCTGAGAAAGCCTTTAGAACTCAGTGACAGTCATGCACCAATCTTTGTGGTAGATACACATGCTTTAGAGGAAGCACCTTGTTGCAGGTACAAATTATTACTCCTGCATTTTAGTATCATCAATAAGAATAGTGCCTTTAATTTATGGGCAGATGGATGAGATAGGTAGTACCAAACAAAATGCCCAATAGCCATACTATCTATTATTCTTAATCGATAACCACACAGTGGGAAACAATTAGTCCCACTTCAAATGTGCTTGATAGACTCAAATTCTTGGTTGCTGCTGCAAATGAGTCTGCCTTCATAACTGTTAAAATTGGGAAGGGTTAGGTGAGGGAAGTACAAAGGAAGGTGGCACGCACAATCAGAATTTACTTTCGACTCTGCCAAAGGAAGTTTTTTACATGATACAGATGACATATCTTTTTAACAGTTTGACAAAGTATTAAGTGTCTTATAATAAACTATGTAGTATCCCAACAAACGTAAAAAAGTTATCTAGATTTTGCAGGGAGTTAAAAGAGATTTTTATTTTTTTACAGTCCATTTCATCTTTAAAATGTTGTGGCTGTTTATTTCACCACTTTTAGTCCCCACTTTATAAGGCATACTTACAAAGTGGGGACTAAAATTTAAGAACCAGAGGTGATGGTTTCCCATTCTTTAAACGGATTTCATTTTATATTTGAAAGCATAAGTGCAAATTCATTCTGAATGTGAAATAGACATTCATATAATAATGTATGATTAATGGAGAAAGATTACCTTGGAATCTGGGCAATATGCCTAGACTAGAGCGTCCACTATTTGACAGGAAAATAACAAAATTTTAACAAGCTCAAAGCTTTTTCATAAAACAGTCATCCCAATTGGAGTGATTCTCTAGGAAGTAATAAGCCAGTGAGTCAACAGCAAGGTTACCCAAATGGTAGCTGCACAAAATATTGTTGGCTACCATTTAATTACAATTACTCAATGTAAATAGGCTTTTTTTCTTTTCATAAGATGTGTTTTCTCTAATGAATTATCTTTCAATATACATCTTTCCTTCCTAACTAGGGTGGCCATAAACTTTATAACACACGGGAACAACAGGAATAAATCAGGTTGTCCTGGGAAATCCAAATGTACGATGATCCTATCACTCCTGAGACAACCAGTGAGAATCATACTGCACAGGGTTGACACACTGGGTAATGGGTGAAGTTTATTTCTGAGGCCTCCCTTGTGTCCTCTCTAAGGACTTTTCACCTTTCCTGCTGCTTCCTCTTTCATTGCGCTCCAGGCTCTCATGATACGTCACCCAGTTCTGCCATCTCTAGGTAATGCTCTGCATGCTGACACTGCTCTCTTTCAGGTGAAAGCTGCATTGTCTTCGATGCTCAGTTTTCAGCTACATATTTAGCAACTGATCCAAAAAAATAAATCACACTATGTATAAATCATAACTCGGTGCAGAGGAAAGTAAATTTTTTAAAAAAAATCACAGTTCTGTGTTTGATCTTTGGCCCACTACCTGTGTTTCTCTGGACAAGTTCATAAGCTCTATAAACTGTTTATTTCTCTATACATTTCTGGATAGTGCCTCTTTATAGGTTTGCAGTAGTATGTTCAGTTAGAATGGGTGAACTCTGTTAGGTATCCAAGTGGAAGAGCTATTGACTTGAGAATCTATTCTCTCTACAAGTTTTATGAGCTTAAGCTTTATGGCCCTTTATGCCCTCCCACCCTCACCCCCGCCACACACACACTTTTTCCCCCTCCCCCCCATGGAATAACACTCTTCCTGTCTCTTTTGCTTCTTTGCTTGGAGCCAAATGCAGTTCTGCAAGATCTGAGGTATGTACAGAGGAGAGACAGATTGTGCGATTGTAAATCTTACATTTTAAAAGATTGATATTTGCCTTGATTATTTTCAAGTACCAAGATATTGAGCTCAATGTTGTAGACTGAGGTCTCACTGGAAGACAGAAGAGGATCTTCCTATATAAGATGAGAGAGTGGATTGTGATGGAAAGAGGAGAATGCCATTTTCTTCTTTCTTAAATGAGTCTTAAGAATGTTTATTAGGTATATATTTTTTTCTTTTTTCTCTCTCCCATTTCCCCAAAGGCATTAATACATTAATAAAATCTATAGTGCTGTGTGAAGCACTAATTTTTATTTTCTTTAACCTGCTATAGAACCCAAGGGGCCACTGTTATTAAAAAAAATGATTTTGGTACCCAAAGCGATATCTAATCTAAAAAGTTCTCTCAAGAATTGAGTTAGATAATGCCAGTACCAGGTATATAAATAGCTTCCTAATCATAGTTCTTCTTCTAGCATCTCACTATTTTTTACTTCCTGTCTTTGTTAGCATTTCAAAAGAAAAATACTGAAAAATAATCTATGACAGGGTTTTGGGGAGATACTTTTGGGCTCAAAAATGAAAGTATTGCGTTTTTCTGCCAAACTTTTTATTATGAAAAACTTTCAAACATACAGAAAAATTAAATGGATTATACAGTGGAGACTCATAGTCAACATTTCGATTCTGTAATTAACATTTTCCTATACTGGCTTAATCACATATCTATCTGTCTATTCTAATCTGTTTACCCGTTAATCTAGTATGGTTTTTAAATGAATTTCAAAATAAGTTACAGAGATCTGGACACTTTATGCTAGACACTTCAGTTTGCATATAGTTAACTGCTTCTAGACTTGCTTAAGATCCTGTTTTTAAGGTACTTAAGTATACCATTTGGAGAGTCTGAGAAATGTATTCACGTGTTTAATCCAAACTTCTATCAATATACTGAATATTACCATGAACCCAGGAAGTTCCCTTCGAAGTTAATACCAGCTTCTGCTTCTCAGGGTGTACATATTATGGTGATGTCTTTTGCCAGTGATGAGCTTTGTTTCTAGTAAACTACATATAAGTAAATTCAGATTATATATACTCTTTTGTATCTGGCTTCTTTCAACCAGGATAATGTTTCTGAATTCATTCATGCTGCTGTGAACATCAGCAGCTCAGCGTTCTTTATTGCCAGGAGTAAAGAATTACCTTTTAGAAGCTCCTTTAAACCTCATGACAATTTCTCTCTCTGCTCAAGGGCAAAGCCAACTTACAGCATTTTTAAAAAAAACAAAATGAGAAAAATGTTACAGCAGTTTTTAACTGAGTTTCCATATATTAGGATCTGCTATTTCAGGGTCTATTTTTTTTTTTTTTTTTAGTTATCCCTTAGAAGCTAGCTCTGTTTCTCCTTACTACAGTGGGAATTTGCTCCTAAGGTAAAGAACTTGATTATTTCATGGATTTGAAAATGAACAGCCTTCCTTACTTCTTATTTTTCTTTGCCTCTTGAACATAACTATTATTACAGAGAGCTGTGGCAATACACAGGGTGGAGAAGAGAAGAAAATTAAACACACAATTGTTTCCTTCTGTTGTAAAGTGGATGTGGTGGAAGTATATTCTTTTGATTGCAAGATTTTTTCCCATTAGTTCTAATCCCAAAACACTGAAAGGGAAGCAGGACAAAATCCATATTTTATAACTAATACTCAATGAGTATGAATATACTGTATTTATGGCAGGAGTGAAAAAGAGAGATAAGCAATGAATTACCTACTGTAATACCAAGGATATGAAATCTCCTCCAGTTAGGCTTAATGCTATTATTAAAACTATGTGCATATGTGAAAAATTAAGGGAAAAATCATTGAGATGACTAATAAATGAAATAAAGTGAAATAAATCTGATTTGTTGAAGGCCCTGGAAGCAATACATTTGATTGCATCAAATCAATGCTAGAGCAAACTACATACACTTGAAAGAAAAATGGGAAGTTGGGGGAGGAAATTTAACCCTCCAAGGAATTAAATTTTTATCAAGACTTTCCTCTTATAAATATAACAAAACCAAACCTCTCTTTTCCCACAGCTATTGGTACTCCTTTTGTTTGCTTGTTTTAGTTTTTTTGTTTTGTTTTCTGTCTTTAGTGAAGGAGTGTTTTGTTTATAATTTTCTACATGTTTCAAAGAGATACCTTTGTAAAATTAATCAAAAATAAATTACTAGAAAAATGAAATATAAAAATCTAAGAACAAAGTTTTTATTAGATTAAAGAGTTATAAAACTACTCTATCAAATACTTATGAAGTTTAGAAATACATCTCATGGGCAATAGTGTGAGTAGTGTTAACTTACCTAAACAGAAGTGTTTTGAAGGTTAATAGACCAGGAGAAGGAGAGAAGTCTGAACACACCCATTCTTTTATTTTTTTATTTTTAATATATTTTATTGATTATTTTACAGAGAGGAAAGTAAAGGTATAGAGAGTCAGAAACATCAATGAAAGAGAAACATCAACCAGCTGCCCCCTGAACACCCCACACTGGGTGTACATGCCCTTGTATATGCCCTTTACTGGAATCGAAACCGGGACCCCTCAGTTCACAGACAAACGCTCTATCCACTGAGCTAAACCAGTTTTGGCTGAACACATCCATTCTTTAGAATGACACTTACCTTTCAATTTCCATCTCCGAAGTAGTTTGCTGGTCATTAGTATTTCTCTATTAAAATTTAATAGAGTCAGGGTAAATTTACATTTAACTTTTTATAACAAGTCAATATCTTAAATGAAGGCAAGTTATTAATGCGGAGTTATAATCTGAAAATGTATTACCCTTCTCAATAGAACTATAAAATGTGCCATCATCAGTGAATTTGTTAGACGTTCTGGATATATTAGTTTGGTTTTCCTAACTCTGTAGTCCAACTGGGGAAAGATAGAGTATTATATGACCCTTTTGCTCCCTTCCTGCTCTACTCTTTGTCGCTCTATACACTGCGTCCAGCTCCCCCTCTTTTCAGCTTCAACTGCCAGGTATACACCATGCCTTTGATAAAATACTAAAGCAGTTGAAGGCCCTCATCATATTTTTACTATGAGGCAGAAATAAATCCCTTTATTGTTCTTAAAAGACACCTATCAAAAAGATAATGCGAAAACACGGTCAAAGCAATGTTAACTTATCTCTAAATCTGCAGAGTTTTTTTTCACAATAGAAGTGTTAACACAGAAACTCCATCACTTCAAAAAGACCCAATTTAGAAATTTAGCTTTTTAGTTCAAAGCTTAGACTAGTCATACCCACCAATAACACAGTGCCCTGTAAAATTTCAGAACTTTCAGTTCTAATCAAGTTGTTTAAAAATTGTTACTTTTTTTTACATCTTGAGTGTTTGATTTATTGTATTTAAGTAGCTATGAAAAGAGATTTTGCATGAAGATCGATTCATTTATCACTAGGTCAAACTGCCTAATAAAGGGAGTGTTCCAATTTCACCCTCAGGTGGGAACGTATGCACAGGTGACTGGGGTCCCTCAGCCAAAGGATTGGACTTATACCGGTTGCCCACGGTACTTAATTAAATTTGACGGAGCATAAACTAAACACAGAGATAAATATTAAGATGCACGAATCACACACGGTTTATTTACCAGAGTCCTGGTGGTTTCCAGAAGCCTAGGCAAGTCACCTGGAGATCCGCGCCTACAGACACACACTTGGACAGGAACGATGTCGGCAGTGCTTCTGTCACAGTTGAGGCCTCAGAGGTTTGGCTCACAGGCAGAGTGACAGCTCACTCGGGCAGAACTTCATACAGTATTTCGAACAGGGAAAGAAGGGAGCGGAGAGAACACGGCGGGTGGAGGGGCCCTTGTGGTCTCTGACCTGTGCCTCTAGGTCCCTTCTTTTATTCTAGGTGGTCCCTTGTTCCTTCAGGGTGTCACCAATGGGTCTTCAGTGTGTCTAATCGGGGTCTCCAGGCAGCATTATCTGATGCTCTGGCACATTGCTACTTGTTTATAACTTTAGAGATTAACACATGTTAGGGTGTTTTTAACTTTAAAGATTAGCACCTGTTAGGGCGTTCACATAGTTACAGGCTAGTATATTCTTAAGGGGCTTGCAGGCCTGCGAAGGCTCTGGGACCAGGTGGGGGTCGCTAGAGCGTTCACATAGTCGGGGCTCAGAGTCACTTTAAAATGGATTCAAGTCACACAAATTGGAGTTACTTATACTAAGCCTTAAACACATCTCAAATAATTTCTTTTACTTAAAACAAAATCAGAATAAGAAAATACAACTCACACTTAAACTATGAATCACTCATAAAAATAAATGCTTTCACTCCTATTTTAAATCACACAAATAATTATTCTCACACTGTTTTAAATCCTTAACATACAAATCAAGCATGACACTAATATAACTATAACAGAGAGAAACTACTAAGACTTGAATTATCAGTTAACATAGTTGAGCAGTGAAATAGCGCAGGAAACAGCTTCTGTGTTTATTATAGTTTTGTCAGTTTGTGTTTATGATTATATGGGATGACATCATAAACATTTCATAAATGATGTGCATTCCCAGCTTACTTCTCCTTGAAATATAGTAAACAGTGGTCCTTATTCAATGAGTACACCTCTGCGTGTTTAATGGACCTTGCTGAGGCAGTAGTGTTTTTAGCAGAAGCTCATTACATTTCAGGCATTCCTAGAATTTAGGAGCAAAGAAAAACCTTGTAGCAGAGATACTGAGCAAGAAGGGACCGTAGCAGAGAAAATTACACAAAATAAGATCCTAACTAATCAGAAGTCAGTAGACACCATAATCCTTGAGGCCTCAAGGAACTTATGGCTGGAGTATCCTGCTACAGAGCCAGAATGACTTATCTACTGTGTTTCCCAGAAAATAAGACATCCTCCGAAAATAAGACCTACTTCATGGAAACATAATACACCCCCTGAAAATAAGACCTAGCGCATCTTTGGGAGCAAAAATTAATATAAGACACTGTCTTATTTTCGGGGAAACAGGGGTATTTAGTTTATTATGTTCCCCCCCCCCCCCACACACACACACATCAGGTTTAAATGCCATGAGAACATATATTTTTGTCTTTTTTATTTACCACCAAATACACAGTGTTTGGTACCCAGGACTTGTTCAGTAAATATTTGTTGATGAATGGATAAATGAATAAATGCCTTGTCACTCTAAATGGGCGGGTGGGAGGGACATCTCTTCTGTACCAGAGACCATGAAATACTGAACATGAGGGGAACATGGCTATGGTAGCTTGTTATATCTTCTCTTCAAACATTAGGAGCTTAAACATTCTTAGTTAACATAAGAAATACCTTTCAACCGAGAGAGATTATCAGTAAGTGCTTAAGTAACCAATGGATCTTTTTGAATACCACTGTGGTCTTTTTGTTGTTTGTTTATTTGATTTTGTAAGGGATTCACCCCTCACTTCACTCTGATGAAATGAATCATGAGAGCACATTGGTGTATTCTTCAGAGAACCTGGGGACTGAGTACAGTGGGGTGCAGCGCAGGGTTATTTGGATGCCCTAAAGCAGTGTTTCCCAAAGTGTGGTACAGGAAGAGTTTGCATCGGAGTTTGGTGGGGATATGCACTGCACCGTGCTTAGCTGCACCTAATTCTACATTCTCATGAGTCAAGTCAAGAGAGTCTCGTGAGGCGTGAGATGGTCAGGTGTGCAAATAAATGTTATTTCTAATATAACTTTTATTTATATTTTATTATGAATAGTTTTAGTTTTCGTTTATTATTATTTTGTCTGTGTACCAAAAAAAAAAAAAGAAAAAAATTGAATTCACACACTAAATTCCTATCTATAATAATAAAAGCATAATATGCTAATTAGACCTGACAGCCAAATGACCTTCCGGGGCTACCAGGGCTCAGGCAAGCTGCAGAAGTTTCGAGGGCTGAGCCCCTTGCATGAATTTCGTGCATTGGGCCTCTAGTTGTTTAATAAGGTTCTTGGTTGCAAATCTTAATCCAAATTCATCCTGGATTATAGGTAAAGTAGAAAAAAGCTACTTTAAAATAATCTATCTAAAATGAATGAATGAATAATGAATTCTTTCTTTCCTTCCTCCCTTTCTCCCTTCCTGCCTTTTTCCTTCCTCCTCACCCCCTTTCCTCTTCCTCCTACCCTCTCTCTTTCTTTATATCATTATTCTGCTCTTTTTTTTAAAACATCTTAATTAATGTTTGTAGTTTTCTTCATAGGATCTATATTTTGTGTCTGTTGTTTAAGTGATTGACATCTTATAAGATTTTTTTGGTAGTTTCTCTTTAATTATTTTTGCATGAAGAACATGTTGATTTTTTGCATAAATGTCTTGTGTCCCATCACTTTTTGGATATCTCCCATGAATTCTCATTATTTTTAATATATGCTCTTGGAATCTTTATATTAAAAATCATATTATAATAAATTTTACTAATTTCTGATGCTAACTCATTTTCCCTTGCCTCATGGTTTTTTGAGTTGTAGGCATGAAATTTAGCCATGGCTGTGTTCCTAGTTGGGAATATAAATCTTGTGAAAGTAAAGCAAAGGGAAAAGCCAGGGAGAGATAGTATTTGCTGTATCTGCAGAGCACTGGAGAGGGTAGTGCTGTGTAATGATGAATGTCTGATGACATCAGGGGCCTCCTGAACAGACCATTCCTGTGGAAGGATCTGGCTTTCTCCCTTCTTTAATTTCCTAGCAAATACAGTCCTCCAGATTTCCAGGTGATTCTGTGAACTCTTCAATATTTTTACTTCCTTTCTATGTGAATTCACCAAGTTTAGTCTCAATTGTCTGCAACTAAGAATCCTGCCTGGGATGGAGATTGGGGTGGAGGATGGAGATGTAATAAGGTCATAATTTAGAAAATAATGATAAAATTGGGGGCAGCAAAGGATGTTTGGATTAGCTCACTAGTCAGCCAAAGATTAGAATGGTTTGTCAGAGAAGATTAGAAGGGCCTTCAGATGAAGAATCTTAGACTAAGCAAGTAGCCAACGGGCTTTATGAGCATATGGTGATTTTTTATTTTAGAAAAGTTTGAGTTGAAAAAAAAACTAGCTTTAATAAAGTATAAAAATTGAACTTTTCTAAACATAATTTCAGTGGAAACTGAGAATATTTTATAGGGGTCAAATACCTAGGTTGCATCCTGCAAGACTACTTACGAAAAGCATGCTGGCAGATTAATCGTTTTTCAGAACTGAAACCTTGAATTGCCCGCCATTTAAATCACAATATTCCTTAACTTTAAGCTTATTTTCTGAATATTTTTTTATTTTCTTTCTGACATCCTTTGTTACCTTGGTTGTTCATTGTGCTTGATGGATTATTTTTATGCCTAGGCATTTATGGGAATGAAATCTTTTTTTTAAAAAAAACTATTTGAGTTTTAACTGTTTAGCAGGTTGACAAGTAAAGTGTTTCTTCTGTTTTCTAGTAAGTGGTGCAGATGCACAAGTTTTTGTTTTCTTTTACCTGCTCTACTGGGGCTTCTGGGGTCACTGTAGGGGGTATTGCCTTGGCTATGGAAAACACCCGGTATTCCCTTGAGGAGGTGGGCACCGTCTTTATGACTCAGTTACCTCAGTTTCAGGGCACCAACCCTTTGGTAGGATGTTTCAGGCCATGAGTGTCCTGGCCTGTGGGCTCTGGGTGCCACTTTCCTGCAGCCAGAAGCTGCCAGCTACACTGCTCTGTCTCAGGTGCCCTACCTGCCTGTACCAGGCTCCACAGCGATGGGTGAGGGAGAAGGGTAGAGGGAGATGTGAAGTTACACATCTGTGGCTCTGCTCTTTCCAGTGGGTTCAGCAGCAACCAGTACAGGTGAAGCTGTTCATGCTCTTTTGAGATCTGCAGAGGAAGGGTTTTGCTGCTGGGTGGGCCACAGGACAAAGGGGGCATGGTTTCCATGTGCATGGCTTTCTTTGTCTGGGCATTTTTTTTTACCTACATAACATTTAGGTGGTTTGTAACACTTGATGGTGGTTTGTAGAATGTTGTCATACCACCACTTCCCTGCCCCTGCTCCTGGGTTCAACCTCATTGTGTACTGGCTGTCTAGATTCGGTGGTCTCCTCTGCTCCTCTGGTCTGCCCAGTGGGTGTTGCACCCTGACCCTTTATGGTCATGAGCACCAGACTATGTCTGTGGGTTCCGTCTCTTTCCTTCTCCTGTTCCATCTCCTTTGTTCACCCTGATCCGCCCACCTTCAGATGTCTCAGTGTGAGTAAAGACATATACAATTTCGTATATATATGAAAGATATGTACTTTTTAATATATATATATATATATATATATATATATATTTCAGTATATACTACAATGTATCTCCTGTGTTTGTGTGTTTAGCTGGGAATTCTTTGTTGAATTATAGCTGTCCAACTTGTAACTTCAAGTAGAGAGACCTGGAGTCTACCATGCTGCTGATGCTATGATGATAATATTTTTTAAAAACCATGCATGCATTCAAATGAACAACTTTTATTATTTACTATATTTACCTACTTAAAAACATCAATATTGAACCCTTCTGTGTACCTTACTATATCCCTACTCATCTCCCATCCCAAATATAATCATATAATCATCATCTTGAGTAAGATTTGGAGCTTATCATTTTCTCAGAGGCTTTTATATTTTTCCATATTAAGTATTCATCTACACAAAATTTATAGAATTTTGTTGAAAATTATAAAGTTATAAAATAATATTGTATTTTAGGTATCTTTCTGCCTTATTTTTATGTTATTTTTGAGATCTATCCATGCTGCTAATTGCAATATCAATGTTGACACTATCATAATTCATTCCCCTATTAACAGATATATAGGTGACTTCCTTTCTTTTTATATTATATTTTTTGGGGGTACACAATACTACAATAAATAATATTCTATGTTCCTCAATGCTCATGTGTAAAAATTTCTCTAGTGTATATACCTAATATGGAAGTATGGACTGTAGGGCATGTTTATCTTTAACTTTCTTACATAGTATCAAATTGTTTTTTCAAAGTGGTTGTTCTGATTTACAATCCCACCAGCAGTGAATAACCATTCCTTTTTTTTTTTTTGAAAACTTGCCAAAACTAAGATTTTACCAACTAATAAGTATGAAATGTTATTATTAATTTGCATTTTCCTGTGAATAAGGTATTGTTTCATGAGTTTATTGGTCATTTGGGTTCTCTTCTCTCAATTGCCCATTCAAAGTCATGGAATATCTACATATTTTTCTGGATTCAAATCCTTTGTCATTTATGTTTATTGAAAATATTTTTCTTGGTTGTTTTTCTAAACTTTGTGATACCTATTTTATAAAGAATATTTATATATTGATGCAGTATGCAAACATATTAACCTTTTACTCTCTGTATTGTGCTTTCTCTGTCTAAATAAATTAATCTTTATTTCAATGTTAAAATAATTTCACCAGTTATCTATATTCTCTTCTTGATTGCTATTTGTCCACTTTGTCTTTTGATCACATAATTATTTATTTATCTTTGGAATAGCATGAGGTAGAGATCTAAATTTTTTTCCATGTGGGCCCAGATGGCACGGCTCAGTAGTTGAATATTGACCCATGAACCAGGAAGTCATGGTTTAATTTTGATCAGGGCACATGCTGGGAATTGCAGGCTTGACCCCAAGTAGGGGGCATGCAGGAGGCAGCTGATCCATGATTCTCTCTGAACATCAATCATCAATGAACATCATCAATGTTTCTATCTCTCCATCTCCCCTCCTCTCTGAAGCCAATACAAATATATTTAAAAAAATAAAATTTTTTCCATGTGGATGAAAAATTCATCAAGGCCAACTTCTGGAATATTCTATTTTCCCACAAATTTATATTGTCAACATTAACATAAACTGTTTCTATATACAAAGGTAAGCAAAAGTAGGTTTATATTTGTGAGCACACAAGCACAATTTATTCTTGTATTATTACTTATTAATCATTGTATTATGAATTATTATTAACCTACTTTTGCCCACCCCTATATATGTAGACAGACAGTCTCTATTCCTTTTTATTGCTTTATCTTTCATGCATGGGGCAGTAACATGTTGTTTCTTTGTTTTAGTGTTAAGATGAGTTCTTGTATCTAGTAAGGAAATAGCCACATTTTGTTCTATTTTTCCTTCAGAATTCTCTTGACTATTCTTGCCACCTTTACCTTTCATTTAAATTTCAGAATCAGTCTGTCAAATTCCATGTGCAACCTTTTGGGGATTTAATTGTTGTATTAATTTTGGTGATTTTGTTATAGCTCATTGATATTTTCAAGACATTTTTTATTTGGTAAGTAATTTCCCTTTGCATTAAATGTCCTGAGGTCAAGTTCACTAAGTATGCTTGCTTTACTTCCTACGTATTTCTCAAATTTATACTCTTTTCACCATGTAGACTGTTTCTGCCTAATTTATGCTATTACAAATGACTCCTAATTTGTCTACCTACTTTCATCTCTTCCTTCAAAAATTTATGTGCTTTCTATTGCAGATCTGACTTTTTTTCACTATTAATCCCAGCTAAAGTTCTAGCTCTTTATCCAAGCATAAAAGCTTCCATGGTCTGATCTGTTCCTATCTGTAGTCTCACCCTTTGCCTTATCAAATTGTCCTTGTTTCCCATATCCCTCATGCCCTTCCTTCTACTTGTAATTCTGGTCACCCTTTCCTTTCCCCGCCCAATTTTACAAATCCTTCAAGATCGATCTCAGATATTGTTCCTTAAACTTCACATTGGACTAAGAGCTCTGCCCGTCTTATGCACCATTGCAGCTTGTGAATCCTTTTATTAAATTATTTAATACTAGAATTGAGTTGGTCTCATTGTTATTGCATTTTCCTAATTATGCTTTATCTACTTTAGGTTAATAATCTTGTATTATTAATTTTTAAATAAAATTTTAAAATTTGAAATAACGTTAGTTTCACAGATAAATTGTAAAGATACTGCAGAGAATCTCTATAAGACTCCTGGTAGCTGAAACCGGTTTGGCTCAGTGGATAGAGCGTCAGCCTGCGGACTGGGGGGTCCCAGGTTCGATTCCGGTCAAGGGCATGTACCTTGGTTGCGAGCACATCCCCGGTAGGGGATGTGTAGGAGGCAGCTGATCGATTATTCTCTCTCATCGATGTTTCTTACTTTCTATCCCTCTCTCTTCCTCTCTGTGAAAAATCAATAAAGTATATATATATATATATATATATATATATATATATTTTTTTTTTTTTTTTTAAAAAGACTCCTGGTAATGTCCGATGTTGATGTCCCTAATGCTATTGTCTTACATTGCCATGGTGTAGTTGTCAAATCAAAGAAAGCAACACTGAGACAGTACTCTTAACTAAACTTCAATCTTTGTTCAGATTTCACCAGTTTTCCTATTAATTTCCTTCTGTTTAGAATCCAATCCAGGACACCACATTGCACTTAGTTGTCATGTCTCCTTAGTCTCTGAAGATCTGTGACAATATATCAGGCTTTTCTTGTTCTTTTTATTCAATTTTGTAACCTAGCAACTAAATGAACTAAGCTGATAACTTAGAAAACAGACTTTGCATATTCTGTTTTTGATAGTTCTGCTCTCACATTTTGCTATTTTTCCAGCTTTATCTTTTTAACAAGTGTTATAAATTTGCTGCTTTGCACTGCACACAGTTATCTGGCCACTAGTCCCAGCTGGCTTTACCTTTGACTTTTATGCTAGCTACTTTGGGTTCTTTTGGATGCTCCTTATTTTTTGGATCCACACAGATTCCTTGGGTGGCTAAGATGAAAAGGTTTCAGACATACGGTTAAAGGTTACAGAACTGAGAAGCTAAAGTATATTATATTCGCTGACGGCTCAAGACAATAGCACTAAGGGGGCACAGTGAGATTCCAGCATTCTATGGAGCTCTGGCATTGTAAATGCAACAGACTTCATGTCCATAGGATGTCAATCTCTTCTCATTATTTTGTACCATTAGTTCCGTGTTGGCCTCAGAATGGGAACAGCCGTGCCAAGGAACATCTGTTACCCAAGACAAACCTCTTCTTGGATGAAACACTGATGTATGAACTGCGGTTAGATTAAGCAGCAGTGAGAACGTGTCACAGTGGTATGCATATGACGCTGGGACCAATAATTCACTCCGGATCTGAGGGATCAGCATATAGTGAACAAGAGAAAAGTTTCTGGAAGTATCAGTGTGCAGTTCTGTAGTTTTAGGCTTAGACTGTTCACTTATCTAAGGGCTATCCTTGAGCCTCATTCATGATAATTTTGTCCTAACAGACATGCTTTTAGCCAAAGAATCTTTAGTTTGGGTGTTTAATCTTTACCTCTTGAAATCATCAAGGATACGAAAGGCTGCCCTGAATGCAATGAGTAAAAAAAAAAAAAATTACTTGGTTTAACTAGATACAGAAAGTAATTTTATAAATTTACTAAAAATATCCCCAAAGTACTTTCACATTATCCCTTTTACAATCCTCTGACAAAAATACAATTTAGATAAATCACAGCTTTGGAAGTAGCTATAGCTGAGAATACAATAACAAAGATTACAGGGCTTTTCATGAATGCCATCCCCAAAGAGTTACAGCCAAATTATTTGGAAGCTATGGGGGACAATAAAACTCAGGGTTGCATTTATATGTAATTTTTATTCATACTGAAGCCAACCTCACGAGGCTTAGTCTCAGGTCTCCCCTTTTCCTTTCTAAGCACAAATAAGATAATTTCAGAACTATATGAGAATTTTTTAACAGTTTTATTGACATGCAAATGATGTACAACCTATCAACTATATATAAGGTGTGCAATTTGATGAGTTTTGACATATGTATACACCTATATATACAGTTTTGACTTATATATACACCTTATGTGCAGGACAAAGATTTTGCTCAAGACAGATGTTGGACTTTTGGGCTATACCTGTCAATACAATAATTGGTACATGAATAATACCCATAACAACTATATGTTATAATTACATAATACACAACTTACAAGTCAAATCTGGAAGCCTTGGGTATCAACATTTGGACCCATAATTCATTACTGGCTCCGAAAGGCAATGATTTAATTATTGCTAAATGCGTATGGAAGTCCCTATCTGTCAGCACCTGTGCATGGAACTCCTTGTATCTTAGTGACTAGCCTCGAGTCTTGTACAGAGTAAGTTGGTGAAAAAAGATACTTGTTGGTTGAATACATGATGGCGAATCTAATTAATATGATGACATTTATGGTATATTCCTCTACCTTCCTGGATTCCAAGAATATTCTTAAACTTGAGACTGAGCTTGAGGGAAAAAATGGTTATGCTTCATAAAACTACATTGGACTGTTTTAGCTGGTTTGGCTCAGTGGATAGAGTGTTGGCCTGTGGATTGAAGGGTCAGGTTCAATTCCAGTCAAGGGCACATGCCCAGGTTGTGAGCTTGATCCCTAATAGGAGGTGTGTAGGAAGCAGCCAATCAATGATTCTCTTTCATCATTGATGTTTCTAAATCTCTCTCCCTCTCCCTCCCTCTCTGAAATCAATAAGAAATGTATTTTAAAAGACCACTACATTGGACCAAGTGAGTTTTAAGTGTTTGTTTTATGATAGGGGAATGTCTTATTAGGTGAGCCAATAGTACTGAATGAGATAGTTTATTCTCCAATTCCACAGACTCTATCTCAACCTAGTCTTCTATTAACTTTAACAAAGTGACTGTAAGTTGCTTGTTTTTTGAAGCCCTAGTCTCAGATCTCCCCTTTCCCTTCCTAAGCACAAATAAGATCATTTCAGAACTATATGAGAAAAAAAATTAATAGTCTTATTGACATGCAAATGATGTACAACATATCAACTACACATAAGGTGTGCAATTTGATGATTTCTTTTTAGTTTGATGAGTTTTGACATATGTATACACCTGCAAATCTTTCATCAGAGTGTGGACAATGAACGTAACAAATACCTCCATAACAGTTTCCTTGTGCTGCCTTAAAACCCAGGATTGCAACTGCTCCCGCCCATTCTATACCATCCCATTCCAAGCAATCACTGATCTGCTTTCTGCCACCATAGATTAGTTTGCATTTTATTGAATTTTATATAACTGCAATAATACAGTATATGTTTTTATACCTTGTTGAAGATCATCTGACCATATATTGTGTGTTTATTTCTAGACTCTCCGGTGTATGTTTATTCCATTGATGTCTTTATGTCAATGTCTTTATGTCAATATCATGCTGTTTTGATTATTAAAGATTTGTAATATGTTTTAAAGTCAAGAATTGTGAGGCCTCCAGCTTTGCTCTTGTCCAAGACTATCTTGTTTATTTGGGTTCTTGTGGTTTCATATGCTTTTCAGGATTGATTTTTTTCCTGTATAATATGCCATTGTGATTTTGATAAGCATTGCTTTGAGTTTGTAGCTTTCTTTGGGTTATATAGACATTTTAACAATATTATCTCTCCTGATCCATAAACATGAGATGTCCTTACATTTATTTATGTCTTTCTAATTTCTTTCAGCAATGTTTTGCAATTTTTACTCTATAAGGCTTTAACTTACTTGGCTAACTTTATTTCTGAATATGTTTTTTTTCTTTAGAATATATTATAAGTGAAAATGTTTTTTAAATTTCTATTTCAGATTGTTCATTGTGTATAAAAATGGAACTCATTTTTGTATATTCATTTTATGTCTTGTAACTTGGCTGAATTTATTAGTTTAAAATTCTCTTTAAATCATAAGAAAGAGAACAAACAAAATCATCAAGAGGGAAGACCTTTTTCTTGCTTGGTACCTTGTGAAAAACATGAAATGTGAGAATTTGTGTAGGGACATTGAACAATATAATAGGAGGTGTCTTCAGTAGCAGTTTTATTGAAGCTACAGAGTTTCCTCATAGAGCTCGCTTTTTTTTTTTTTTTATCAGCCCTCCATAAAAGCAGAGGACATAATGCCAAATCATAGTGCTGTGAAGAGATTTCCACAGCTGACTGATTTCCAATTATGGCATGAACCGGAGAAAACTGTGACAGTGTGACTTCCATGTGTCAGGACTGATTAGGCTTATTTCTGAGGTGTAATCTTTAGGGCAAGGAAAATCAGAAGAAAAAAAAGCCTTTTAAGTTTTAAAAGTACAGTTAAATATTAACATTAAGTGCCTTTTCTGTTTCTATAACATAATATTCACAATTACTTTTATGTTAACCAAAGGTAAGAAATGTTTGATTCACTTCTATGGGTTTATGAGGCACCTACAGTTGAAGGAGAAGCTCACAATCTTAAAAATCTTAGTTTTAACCACAAGGAAGCAAAAATCTTTAAACTACTTACCACTTTGTAAACTCTAGCAACTTAAATGGTGAGACTCTCTATTTCTGCTTTGTATTATTTTAAAAGGATATTTGATTAGGAATCTTCATATAGCGCACTTGAGACAGAATTTCTTAAATGAGATGCAAGCAGAAAAGTAAATGGGGAGGTAAACTATCAATTCAATAAGGGAACAAAATGAAGTGTGTGCTAAAGTGTTAACAAGAATGCAATGGGCTGCCACAACTACACTCAGGAGAGAGATGGGGCTCATTATAGTCTCTATTGATTAAATGAATGAAGGGAGAAATAGAATAGGATAATCAAAATGGCTGGGATACAGTTTTTAAAAAATAGGTTTTCAATTTGCACAACTGAAGGAATAGCATTATTTTCTTTCAAGGCTCATGAGGAAACACAAGTAATGAAGCAAGCAGGCAAAACAAAATGAGAAACGTGAAAGAAACAGGATGGCATGCGTTTGGGGTACTGAAATAAACCAGCTTGACTTAATAAATTATTTTTGGGAAAGCCAAAAAGAACTTGAAAGCAACAGTATTATTTTTTAAAATGATGTCTTTTTATTTTTTTATTTTTTAACTAATAAAATCAAATATTTAGGTCGTGGATTCTGCCTAAATGTTTACTGACCAAGTCTGAATAAAATGAAATGAAAGAGAGAAGAAATGCTACTGCTTTTTATGGGAAAATTAAAAATGGTAATGGTTACTGGCAATTATTTGTCCCAGTTTTCAACATCTCTCATGATCATGATCTTGATCATGCCCATATGTGGCTTGCAAAATCTAAAATATTTACCAGCTGAGCTTTTAAGGAAAAAGTTTTCTCACTCTTAGAGTGACAGCGTTTGAATTATTTTCTTTTTAGTTGTTCCATCTGCAAGAGGTGGAATGAAAACCATTAAAGGAAATGATTGCCAAGTACTTGACAGTATCTAAGTCCAAAATGATTTGTCATGACAACGATCAGCTTAATAGTAGGGAAATGCCTTCTCACCAGGTTTGTTGCTGAAAGAGTGTAGATTCCCCTTGTTTTATTGTTTGAGTTTCAAAGTTCAATGTAGAGTAATAGTTTTTTTTCTATTCTTCTCCTTTCTGAATGATCTCAAAGTCATTTTCAAGCATTAACTAAGCCTTATGGCAAGTATTATCCCCATTTTATAAATACAAAAATTGGAGCAGTGAGAACTCAAATTACTTCTGGTGGTGAAATGATAGTGGGATTGGAAATAAAACTGCTCTCCTGAGTGTCAGTGTATTATCCCTTTGATTATTCTCCAGCTTCAACTTGCAGCGGAAAAGCTTTTAGAATTGTTTCCATTTCTTTCCTTTCTTCTCTCTCTCACCTCTTGGGATACAGTAGGAGGAATATTTACTTGGGCAGTTGTGATTATTCCAGCCATTACAATCAATAAAACTTGTCTGCAGAAGAAAACTTTGCAAACATCACCTTTATATTCTTAATCATCCTCAGAATGTAAGAGTCAGGTTTGTTAAAATTAAATAAAACAAAGAGTTTCAGAGGAAACAGAAATTATTTGAAATGGGGAAAAGAGTATAATAATGCATTAAAACTGCTCTGACATTCCTTTCTGAAATGTAAGGACTGGTTAAAGCCAAGAAAACATCAATGCATATTGAGTTATTGGGCAAGGGGATGTGGTTTTATAATTTTCATTCTACTCTGCAAGAGTTGGGTGAGGCCAGCAAATCAGGAAAATGAGGGATGGAAGAGCCCGAAGGATTATGCCTCCTCTTGGAACTGAAGCACCTACTCTCTCTGAATTGGAAATTCTGCTCCTTTGTCAGAGCACAGTTCAAAGGCTGAGTCCTCCATGAAGTTTACTTGTACTTTGGAAGGTGTAACAAGCCTTCCTCTGTGCTCTCTGGGGGTTCTATTGAACCTGTGGTCCCAGGAGCAGCAACATTAGTATCTCCTAGAAACTTGCTCGAAATGCAAATTCTCAGATGCAGACTTTCTGCATCAGACCCTCAGGGTTTGGGGCCCAGTGATCTAGGTGTTAGCAAGTTCTCCAGGTGATCCTAATGCCCACTAAGATTTGAGAACCGTGGCTCTTGCAACTTACATTTCATTTGCCCTTTGTTTGTTGTGCTTTGCAGGGATTCCTCCAAGAGCTCTCCAAGGCTGCAGGTATGTTTATTCTCTTCGTGTTTTTTAAAACCTGGATTCCTTCTATTGCTAAGGCCATAGAGTTCGTAGTATTTTGCCCTGGATACCAACTCAAGGAATGTTTGCTGTTAAATTGAAATAGAGACAGAGAAAGGTTAGAGAGGGATGGGGCCATGGGAGGAGGAAGTGAAACCAGTACCTCAGCTAGGCGGAGTTACTAAGACACTCCAACTGGGATGGGAAGAAAGGGTACATGCTAGAGGCATGCACTTTAAAATGTATGGAGATTACTAAAACAGGCAGTGTGCAGATAACCAATCACAAGGCAGCGAGGCAAGCATATGTACAAAAATAGGGTGCGCTCCCTCCCCTTTCCTCCCTGCACTGCTCACAGTGGGTGCCTCGCATCTCTGTTCCCTGTGCCCACGTGGCTTATGGCTACGGGGCCTCCACACATGGACGATTAGACTTTAATTAGCTTGGACACTGAACTCCCGACTGTCACCTGGGAAGGGAGCCCTGGGCACTGGGCTGCTCCCCGAACCCCAGCTGCACCTTTTCCAGGGCTGGCTTCCCCCATTAAACTTTGGTCCCATGAATTGTTTTTTGTCCAAGTCTTCATTCTTTGACTTTTGAGAGCCAAGAACTTGGTCTTAAAACGCCCCCATTTTTGGTTTCAATAACACACTTGAATTTGTGCTATTGTGTTTGTAAAATACATACATTTGATAGTTTTGCTGGGAAAATAGTGTAGTGCTTGAGACGAATAATATTGTATAGTTTCTCTTGGTCAGATGAACCCTAATAAACGAATGTAGGTTTTCATCCTTCGAGTTTTCTTATACCAACCTCAGATGGTTCCTTACATCCCCTAAATACTGATGTTGTGTGACCAGACGTCCCGCTTTTGGCGGAACAGTCCCGATTTTTAACAATTTGTCCTGCTTCCTGCTGCATTTTAAAAGAATCTTTCCCAAAATCAGACTTCTTTAAAATGCCTTTGGGCGGGGGACAAATTGTTAAAAATCGGGACTGTCCCTCCAAAAGCCGGATGTCTGGTCACCTTACTCTATGCTCGTCTGGGTGAAAATGTGATGATTGAGTGCAATCTTTGAAACCAGGCTGATAGACATTGCAGCCCAGCTCTGCCACTTTTTCTTTACGCTAGTTCAAACTTTTTAACCTTTTTTTTTTTTTAAATGCTGTTTCCATCTCAAAACTAAGTTAGAAAGCTTACTTTGTTAAGCTCTGAGGGTTAAAAATAAAGGCTATCACATGTGAAGCAATCAATATATGTTTGCTGTTCTTAAATTTTTGTTTTATTATAAACTTCAGGAAAAAAAGATATAAACTTGTTACTGTGAACTATAGCATGCTCAACGGATTATCCTGAAAAAAAAACCACGTTCATTGCTCTTCTATGAAAGGGCATAACATTTCTACACTGAAAAATTACCTGGACAACAGTTTATTGTCTAAATTGTCCAATTGATGAAGTTACTTTTCCCTAAAGAATTGAGTTCTTACAAAGACTCTTTAAAAGAGCTACCACATTGCCCGATAATGAATTTAGGCTTGAAATCAAAAAGGTCGGGGGCCTAGTTCAGTAATGTTCATGATTAGAATTTGAGTTTAGGTGATAAGTCAAAGGTGTAACTTAGCACATCTGAACTTCAGGTTTCCACTTCTGTAAGTGAAAGCAATGATAACTTTGTAAATTGGTTAATTCCATAGAGTGGTTAAAGGAAATAAACATGAATATGCCTTGAAAACGTAGTGTTACATACATAGAATGTGTTTTGTTGCTGTTGCAATTATTTTAATTGTGAAATTGAATTAGACTGCCCCTCATCATTTACTAGTCTGCTCCCTTGTGTCTGTCATTGGAGGTTCCGAGTGAGAACAAATGTAGTGTTCCTGAGGCTGTGGTCACATCCCTAAATACCAGGCTCAGAATGTTAAAACCTGTCTCACAGGGGCTAATAGAATGCTATTGGGCACGAATGACTTCTGCTCTGACAACTGACCCTGCTTGGCTTTAAATTGGTGTCCATGAGACACAGGACCTCGGCTGTGTCATACAGAGCCATTGGATGCTCTCGCTTTGAAGAGGAAATGTATTTTCTAGCTTACTGTAACTACAGTCCCGGTTAATCAGTTGGCAGGGGCTTTTCTTCTTCTTCTTCTTTTTTTTTTTTTTTTATGACTACAGGCTGTGCAGCAGTTCTTTGGTGAAACTACATTCTCACAGGGCTTTTGATTTTACTTCAAGTTTTCCTGCTTTTGCTG
The DNA here is from genome assembly GCA_963924515.1 of Vespertilio murinus. Lineage (NCBI taxonomy): Eukaryota > Metazoa > Chordata > Mammalia > Chiroptera > Vespertilionidae > Vespertilio > Vespertilio murinus. Next base: position 27,238,852 of record OZ004712.1, on the reverse strand, counting down.
GAGTCTTCTATTTCTTGATATTTATGAAAGACACCCCAAACTCAACGACCGTTTTAGAGTTACCCAAGAAATCTCTCCCAGGATCTCTGATCTGACTTCTTTTCTAAAAGAGCCACTGCCGCCAACCCCGTTCCCTTTGATTACTCCGGAGGTTAAATTAACAGAACTATGAGACACCTGTCTGAAGTTTGGAGATTCTGTTGCTTTTCTGACGGAGGGTTAGTGATCTACCCAGGGTCGCCTTTGGATACTTGATGTGGTGCATACATCAAAGGGGGGCTTCTCCAGAAAGAGAGCTGACGTGTATTCATAGAGCCTTAAAGGATGAGGCTTGAAATCATCCTTTAAGGAAAGAGTGATCTTAGGTGTGGAGAAGGCTGCTCAGGGTTGAAGTAAATTCTGAAACCCAGCAGGGATGGGGCGTCCTGACCTGGATACTGAGGAATGAAGAGAACATAGGCTATGTCCACAGGGATGATTCAGGAAGTCAAATACAGAAATATAGAGAGTAAATATAAAATAATATCAATGTAACCATCTATAATAATAAAAGCATAATATACTAATTAGACCAGACAGCCTAACGTCCTTCCAGATGTCCTACTGGACAAATCCGTGGCAGCTGCTGCCAGGGCTGAGGGCAGACAGCTTTGTGGCTGGCATTGGCGGCAGCAGTGGAGTGATGGGGGCGACACCTTCCCGGATCGGCCCGGCCTCCTCCTGCAGAGGGAGGCCAGACTGAGGCTTAGGCCCGCTCCCCTTGTGGGAAAGACGGAGAAGGCACGCACTGAGAGGGAACACATTGAGAAAATGGTATTTCTGTCTCGGGGAAGGCAAACTGGCACCCCATTGGACTCTCTGGTGTTCCCTTTAGATTAGGGCCGGTGGGTGGCCTGGCCTCTCAGCTTTTCCTTTTCAACCGCAGAGAATGTGCTCGTGCAGCTGCCACAGGAAAGCACATTTTACCCAAAGAAATCAAATCCTGAACAATAGACAGGAAGGTTCCCCTCCCCGGCAACCGAGGATAGGATAATGTGTGGCTGATTGCATAACATGGCTGCAGTCAGGCAAGATGTGCCCACTGTTATGAAAAGACATGTAATAAACCAGCTGCAAGAATGGACTTTGGGGCACTGCCTTGTAAGGTGAGGCGGGACGCTGGCAGGGGAGAGTGCCAGGGCCATTAGGAGGCTGCACAGCGGAGCTCTCAGTAGGCGCGCCTGAGGCTGGACATGAGCTGGATGTGAGTGGTCGGGGCTGGTTAAGGACTGGCTAAGCTGACTCCGTTCTTTTTTAGGGGCCTTTGATTTTTCTTCTTGTCCTGGCATCCCATTGTGAATCAAGACTCTCTCCTGTTAGAAATGCCTTTCATCCTTCACAGCCAAACCCCACATCCTCTTAGTGTCTGCCTGAAGCTTTGGGAAGTGTACCAACTCTTTAAGGCACTAAAGAAATGGCTGATTAGCATTGTTGAGGTGGAGTGAAACAGCCATGAATATGTGTCCGCCCAAGGAGGCAGGGTTGTAAGGTTTTGGTTCTCTCTAAATAGGCCAGGGTTGCCGAGACCAGTTTGGCTCAGTGGATAGAGAGCATTGGCCTGCGGACTGAAGGGTCCCGGGTTCGATTCCAGTCAAGGGCATGTACCTTGTTGGCGGGCACATCCCCAGTAGGGGGTGTGCAAGAGGCAGCTGATTGATGATTCTCTCTCATTGATGTTTCTAACTCTCTATCCCTCTCTCTTCCTCTCTGTAAAAAAAAATCAATAAAATATATTTTAAAAAATAAATAAAGAGGCCAGGGTTGTGAACAGTTTTCAAATTTGTAAGCCAGTCTTCCGTTGCCCAGGGCCACTCAGTGAACAGGGGAGTAGGAAAACCCGTCTGCACGGAGAAGGCAGTAAACAGCAAGGAGTAAGGGAGCTGCTCCGGGGAATCTCCCTCCGGCTGCCGAGTTCAAGTGAATTGTAAGAGCCTGATTGGGAGCCACACTGTTCTGAATGTAAAGGCAAGGCCCAAGTGTTCTTAATTCACTCCCAGGGAGCACTCAGTGGAGCCGAGTGTAGCATAAGGAATTTAATAAAGTAAAAAGCATGTTATCTAGTGCGACCTCCTGCTGCTTTTGTGTAATATCGGAATGAAAACAGGCTTAATTTGGTATCGTTGTAATCAAATTCATTATAATATCTAAACATGTTTTGTGCTTTTCCCCCTTGGATACTATATTGCCACTGATTGCAAGGGTGGGGAGGAGATAAAATTGCTCTCTTGTTGAATGCAGATTCATTGTAGACACTGAGGTATTGTTCTAGGACAAAAAAAAAAAAAAGAATCTAAATGGAACCACTTTAAAATGGAGTCGGCATGGCCATCCCAGAGGGACGGCCTGGCATGTCATACTTTAAAATGTTGCCGTGTTAATACAGGGCCTCATGACTTTTTAAAAAATATATATTTTATTGATATTTTACAGAGAGGAAGGGAGAGGGATAGAGAGTTAGAAACGTCGATGAGAGAGGAACATCGACCAGCTGCCTCTTGCACACCCCCCCACTGGGGATGTGCCCGCAACCAATGTACATGCCCTTGACTGGAATCGAACCCGGGTCCTTTCAGTCCGCAGACCTACGCTCTACCACTGAGCCGAACCAGTTTTGGCATGGCTTTTGACCCCAGGCCTAAAGCAACACTGTGGCCCCTAAGAACTGTTTGCAAAGGTAAAAGAAAGCAGATATCATGACTACCTGCCTGCCCGATGACTATCAGACTGAAAATGAGAAGCCTTGTTCAGAGTTAGCCTCAGAATGCAAGTTTAACTGCACCTGTAGCAGTGCTGGTCTCCCCAGACGGCGCGGCTCAGCTGGTTGAGAGGCCTCCTGTGCACCAGAAGGTTGCTGGTTCCATCTCTGGTTGGGGAAACCTGTTGCTGTTTTTCTCTCTCACTCCCTTCTGCTCTCTAAGCAAGTCTTCAGGTGAAGAGTAAAAATTAAAAAATAAAAGTAAAATAAATGCTTTCCTCCTCTTGCTGTAATGGCTCTCGTTCCCTTTCTCATAAATACCCCTGCCTTGTTTCCTAATCAGAACACTATTCGGGTGTCTGCCTGAATCAGTGATTCCAGAATAGTGATTCTTATTTATCTCAAATAAATGTTTCCTTCCCACTTTGAAGGGTTTGTGTTTTGTTGTTGTTGTTGTTTTTGTTTTTTTAGTTTAACAGTTCACCAGATGTCAGAGGCAGAAACTTATAAAATTATTTTCAAGTGAAAATACGATTAAACTGAGTTATTTTATTACTTATTTAATAAACAGAGGTTACTAGATAATTTTGTGTGTGACCTGGTTATAAGTTCAACATAAGAAGTGGGTTATACTACAAAGGTTAAGTTCATAATCCTACATAATAAAAGCCTAATATGCAAATTGACCCACTGACCAAATGGTGAAACTGACCACCAGGGGGCAAACACAGGAGCTGCCCCCAGGCCACAAGGCCCAGGCCAACCACGGCGGATGCTAGTGAGGGTCCCCTCAATCTCCCTGCAGATCAGCCCTGATTGCCGCCCAGGCCTAGAGATCCTACTAGTGACTGAATTTCCTGCACCGGGCCTCTAGTTATTACATAATTACTGTGTGTGTTGGTCTGCTGGTTGCTATGTGAAAGAACTGTGCTCACTGTCCAGGAAGCTGGTAGGTGAGACAAAGTAAGCACACAGGGAACTGAGCTTGAGGACGAAAAGAGGCCCCATGCAAAACCTGACAAACTCAGGGGAGTGCTGCGTGGCATCCTCACAAACTCAGAGACCTAAAGTAACCACATGGATCGTCTGAAATTAAAACTTTTTAGCTAAAAGCAGTTTATGGTGGGTAGTCATGTCCTCGGCTAAAATGTTCTCTGACAAAGGCCAATCATTCCTTAACTGATACCATTGTATTTTTGCATCTAGAAAACAGACCTTTGGATTCTCAAAGTAATTTCCTCTTTCTCGACCCCTCAGAGCACAGGCACTGCTCTGCAGAGACCACAAATCTCATTTTTTTTTGTTTCTGTGTTAATTATTGACTGTTAACTATCCTGCAAAAGAACTACCTACCGTATTTGCCGGCGTATAAGACGATTTTTTGGCCCTGAAAAATATGTATTTGCCGGTGTATAAAATGACTGGGCGTATAAGACGACCCACTAAAATTTTCACTAAAAATACAGAATATGTTATATACTCGCCGTATAAGACTACCCCCCACTTGGAGGCATATTTTTCAGGGCCAAAAAGTCGTCTTATAGGCCGGCAAATACGGTATGTAAAAAAAGTATGTGTCTATCATTTTACTTTTTTAAAAAATAAATATATTTTATTGACTTTTTACAGAGAGGAAGAGAGAGAAACAGAGAGTTAGAAACATCGATGAGAGAGAATCATTCATCAGCTGCCTTTTGCACGCCCCCTACCGGGCGTGTGCCCACAACTAAGGCACATGCCCTTAACTGGAATCGAACCTGGGATCTCTCAGTCCCCAGGCAGACACTCTATCCACTGAACCAAACCGATCTCTGCTATCATTTTACTTTTTATCCAACCCCACAGGTTTCTCCAATTTGTTTCCCCCCCCTCTCTAATCTAGCAATGGATTTTCATGCAACCCACTTAAGTTTTCTCTTTTGAATGTAGTGTATAAACAGGGTGCAGAACTGCCACTTTCCAGAGTGTTTTCTCAATCTGTTGAGATTTTGCTCCCTGGCCATTGTCCGTTTGGCTTAAATAAACTCACAAAAACTCTTTACAGGTTTGAATGTTTCTAACTTTGACATCCTAAAGAATATGGTGGGCAGCAGAAAAGTGATAATTATTAGAGTTCAGAGAGTGAATCCAAGGTAATTCTTTGCTCTATTAGAGTCATATAATCCCTTTTAGAGGATTTAAGTTTTTCTACTTCCTACATGGAGGAGATTCATCATATCTCACATTTTTTCTTTTTGAAGATTGTGATCAGTTAGGTTTCAAAAAATGGGTGAAGGATAATTAACTCAGGATAATTGGGCTGGCTCAATCAGGCTGTACTAGATACACCACGCTGAGGTAGAAACTTGAGTACAAAATGCCATGAGGAATGGGAAGTGATACACATACACCGCCTTCTAAACTGCCCAGATGATGACAGAACAGGGCGTTGTCTAACGTATGAAGCATGAAGTGCCTGTTGACACATTGCCGGAGAGAAAATTGCTTGTAATACATAATAAAAACCATCAATCAAGTCGAGGAAGACTCACACTGCTGAGAAAATGGCTGAGATATACTCACAGACAGATGGGCAAGGCACACCATCTGTCTGTAGAATGACAGTGATGGCCCGGATTCCTGACTTGATACTGTTTGTATCAGGTGACGACCAACTGAGCAACTCCAAAATGGAACAGGGATGCAAATGACTGCCAGTGTGAATTCTCTGAGGAGAGCTCTTAGCTTCCCTGGTGACCTGTCTAGGAGCCATAGGTTGATGACTGCTTGAATTTTCCATATTGTATGTGTGTTTGGAGTTAGGATGGGATATCTCTCCTTTGAGCCAGTAATTTGAAAAAAAGAAAAGATCATATACCATCTTCCTCTCCCTCCTTATGAAACCGAACAACAAATGGGTCCCGGCTGCCTGTCATTACTTGAGCCAGTTAGGCAGAAACAAGGGTGAATAATGTATGCGCGTTTCTGACAATAATGCTGGCAATATGGAGAGCAGCAAGTCATCCACAAGAATCTGTTCTGCACCTCCCATAAGCCAGCTGCTTATACTGGGTAGAAAGAAAAAAAAATATTACATGGGGAAGTAGGCAAAAGGAGTAAGAATGGTATGCAAAAAGCATAAAAATGAGTAAAATGGTTACAGATTGCAGGTAATGCAGGCTGGCAGTTGTGAAGGGTGGACCCCTCTGGGATTCCATTGTTTTGGCAACTAGGTTGTTAATCTTTCCATGATGATAGGCAGTTCTAGGATAAGGAGAATGGACCCCTTCCAAGGTCTTGGGTGTACAGCGCCCAGCCAGGTTAGAATGTGCTTTCTCTAATCAGAACAGAACAATCACAGTTAATAGAGCATGATCAATATTTCCTATAACTGTAGCTAGCAATCACAGTTAACAGAGAATGATTAATAATTCTGCTCCTATGACATAGAGCCCTTTATTTTGTGTTGAGATGTTGTTATGCTCTCAGTCAATAGAGTGTGGTATATTCCTTTCAGAGGAGCCTTGCCTTTGTTCTTGATTCTTAAGTTGTCTTGCAATAAAGTATTGTTAGTTATTTACCCACTAGAGGCAAAGTGCATGGAATTTTTGCATTGAGGGGGGGGTCCCCTTAGCCCAGCCTGAACCTTCTCTCAATATGGAACACCTTGGGGGATGTTGGAATGCTGATTTAAGCCCAATGCAGGATCAGGCCTAAACTGAGAGTTGGGATATCCCTCTTATAATACAGGACTGCTGGCTCCTAACCACTCACCTGCCTGCCTGCCTGATCACCCCTAACCATTCGGCCTGCCTGTCTGATTGCCCCTAATCACTTTTCCTGATTGCCTGCTTGATCACCCCTAACTACCTCTGCCTTGGTCCCACCACAGCAGCTTTTTTGAGAAGGATGCCTGGAATGACTTCCGGAAGGTTGTCTGGCTGTCTGCTCTAATTAGCATATTACACATTTATCTTTATAGATACTATAATTTTAAAAATTCAGAATCAATGCATAATTTTAGGATTTGTATTCATGGAAAAAGAAGTGATGACAGAGTTGATCCTGATGAGGAGAATAGAATAGTACCTGTCTGTCAAAATAAAGTGTGGGTATGTTATCAGCAACCCATAAAGGATTTCAGTATGAAATAGGAATACAGCTCCTAATTTTCCCTCAGAGCACTTCTCTCCAGATATAAGATATCAGCCACTAAATGAAAGGGTTGCTAGCAGAGAAGCCTCAAAAACTATATGGGAACATTCACTCAGTGCCCAATAATAATGATAGTTCCTTGTATCTCAATGTAACTTTAAAATTTAAAGTGAGCTTCACATGTTATTTTATTTGATCATCAATGCAGCTCCTGAACTTTGAGTTGATTATATATGGTAAGAAAAGTAGTCCCACTCTTCCCTTGGCTACCTAAAACAGACCATCATCTATATAAGACAACATCAGCTCATATTATATTGGAAATCAATAACTCATTCGGTGCCTTTTTGAATTAATACTGGTATCTATGGGACTGTATTTTATTAGATTAGAAAGGCTACATACATGCTCTTATAAAAACTAAGACTGGAGATAGAAATGAAATGACACAGGACCACAAAGCAATTAGAAAGTGAGCTAAAATTAGAACTCAAAAATCTTACTCTTAGCTAATGCTGACAACAAAGATCACCTCTGTTAATTATATAACATAGACAAAGTGTGTGTGTGTGTGTGTGTGTGTGTGTGTGTGTAAGCCACATCCTACTCGCTTTAATATTTAACTATACATTAGCATGAGATACTTAATTTAAAATTATCATCAACTTCCTAGTCAGTCTGTAGCATTCTTCTTTCTAACTTGAAGCCATTTCATTCTTAGAGGATAAAGAAGACCAGAGGCAGCGGCAAGATTTAACAAGAAATATTTTCAAGTCAGTGATGCATTCAATTTCAACATTTTTGTCTGGTAATCAAAACTCTGTACTAGCACTTTCAAGGCAGAGATATTAGATGAATGGCGTAGGGAAGATAAATTGTCCTCAGGTGCCCTATCTGGCATTACAAAGGAGTTATTTTAGAAGGAATTTTTTTAAAGAGCCAGCACAGGGAAACATTTGGTATTTACAATAACTAGTATTTCTAAAACTGCAAAGCCCACATTCTATTAAAAAAAACCTCTCACTTCTCAGACATTTAAAAAACTCATAGAATGCTAAATGCACGGCTATTTTAAATAAATGAAACAGACCAGCAGGGACCAAAAGCGGCAGTCTGATTCAGCTGAAAGCAGTGGTCACAAGCTCTTCTGGCCTTACCACTGTCTAGTGACCTTGAGAATGAAATCACATTGCTAGGCCTCAGTTCCCCCATCTGACATCACAGAGGTTGCACTAGATAGCATTGGATGTCATTTTGGCCTTAAGAAGCTATGGTAGAAAGCCTACATTTTATAGTGCTGTTTGGATATGACTTCCTCACGAGCCTCCCCAAATATGTTGTTTAGCATTTCTACCCAGATTTCACTGAACATATTTCTACTACTTTTCCACATCACATGCCAGCCCTTTGAAAAGTTCACCCATGTATTTCGGGAGATTTCTGGGGGTGTGCCTGTGTTGCATGTGCTCATGAACAAGCCTCAGTCTGCCGGGCTGCCCCATAGCCACCAAAGCGTTGCTGTTGCTTCATTGGCCTATTGCCACCCAATCCATCTACTGTCTCCTGGAACTCCCAAGCTGCTGTGGACCTTTGAGATGCAAAACTGTGCTGTTTTCTGCTGGCCTCCCTGCCATCAGAGGCATACTAGAACTAGCTTTTCCTCCTGATGCTTCAACCCATGGGACTGACCTGTGGATAAAGCCTGGGAATTCTTCATTTCCCTTTTTTCTCTTCTCTCATCATAGAACGTCATGCATACATCTTCCCCTTTTTCATTTCTTTTTTTTCCAAAACTATTTTTATTGATTTTATAGAGAGGAAGGGAGAAGGAAAGAGAGAGAGAAACATCAATGATGAGAATCTTTGATCAGCTGCCTCTTTCATCCCCCTACCAGGGATCAAGCCTGCAACCAGGGCATATGCCCTTGATGGGAATCGAACCTGGGACCCTTCAGTCCACAGGCCAATGCTCTTTCCACTGAGCCAAACCAGCTAGGGCTCCCCTTTTTCTTTTTAAGTAAATTGTTAAAGTGTCTAGATTCCTGAGAGGTTGTTGGCCCACAAACGCAAATCTCAATTTTGGTCATGTGAAAGACTTCTCTTTTATTATGCCTTTACTCATACTTGGTTGTAGGAATTGATATTTTATAAGTGTATAACACTTCCTGCAACAATTAGATTCAGTCCTCTTAAAGAAAGGTGAGCAGCTAACATGAGGAAGCACTTTTAAATTAGAAGTGTCTTGTTCTTTTATCACATTGATTTACCTATTAGAGGTTCTTTCATCTAAAATTTACTCTTGGGTCACTTTAAATTTTCTAACCATAATCTGTGTGATATGGGGTTTCCACCCTCAAGTATATGTTTATAAAAGTGACTTCTACTTAAAAAAGAGGCCATAAGCTTCTCAGGAAGGCAAAGTAGAAAGAGTTTGGGATTTGTAGACACATTGGATCAAATATTGGCTCTAAAACACACTGTATTGTAGAAAAAATTATTTACAGGGTGAACCAATTTTCTTTTCTATTAACTGGAGATGATCATGCATAACTTATAGAGTTGCTCTAAGGATTAAATGAAGCAACACATATAAAATGCTTGGTAAGCAAGCCTTAACATGTGTGATGTATCAGAAGGCATTCTCTGCCCTGTGATTAGTTTCTTCTCAGCTGTTACCACCTCTTATTACACAGGAAGTGCAAACTGTTACTATGTGACCCAGATAAAGTAAATTCACCTCTCTGGTCTTTCCTTATCACAATGGAAACATGGGGAGGTTGGTTCAAAATGATTTCTAAAGTCCCCATGATCTCTAGAATTAGTGATTCTATAATTTTTCAATGTTAATTCAGTTTTATTCATGTGATAAGGTTCTACCTTTTCATTGGAAGAGCACAATTAGCTTTATGATGCCTACTAGGCATCATAAATCTAATTATATATTATTTTTTCACTTATTCTCATTGACCTGTATAAGCAGAAATAAACTGAAACAAAAATCATTTTCTATGTGTACCAGTTGCATTTACTTTGAGAGTAACAGTGACAAGATAGCTTTGACAATATAAGTTTAATAGATAGACATTTTATCCTGGGGAGTTTGGCTCGGTGGATAGAGCATCAGCTTGTGGACTGAAGGGTCCCAGGTTCGATTCTAGTCAAGGGCACATGCCTTGGATTCGGGCTCAGTCCCCAGTGGGGGGCGTGCAGGAGGCAGCCAATCAATGATTTTCTCTCATCATTGATGTTTCTATCTTTCCTTCTCCCTTCCTCTCTGAAATAAATAAGAAATATAAAAAATAGACATATTTGTGGAACAGAAGTATCACTCAGACCCTTTGGAAATCTCTATTTGTTGTAAAACTAGTTAATTAAATGATCTTCCATTCTATTTGAAAACCATTATTATGTGAGTAAACAATTTTGGGTATCTTATCTTTTCTACTTTCCAAAATAAAGTTTAAGTTTTATTTAGGACATTTTTTTTCAACTTGCTATTCTCTTCTGAAAAGAGTCATTATACCGTAATAGATTTTTTTTGTTTTCTTCCCAGAATTGATCATTTTCCATAACTTTTCTCAACTCAATGTTCTTTGATTGTTTTGTTCAGAAACCAAGACTATTGGCTTTTCTAAAATAGTATGTTTTTCATCTTAGTAAACCCAGCAAAACTCAAGAGTGAGAAAGTGATAATTTTAATGATTTTTAAAAGTTAATCATGGGCCCAGCTGATTGAGAGGCAACCTATGAATCAGGAGGTCAGGGTTAGATTCCAGTTCAAGGTACATGCTGGGTTGTGAGCTCAATGCAATAGAGGGAGTTAAGGAGTGAGCCAATCAATGATTCTGTCTCATCATTGATATTTCTGTCTTTCCCTCTCCCTTCTTCTCTGAAACCAATAACAAATATATGTATATATTTTTTAAAAAGTTATTTATGATGGTCACATTGATGTTTATAGCCTATGTAAGTAAAATGAATGGCAATCATAAACACTATGTATGTCTGAACTGCTGAGATCTAATATTTTGGCCATGTAATTATTACCTTTATACATTTGAAAAAGGCACTGGCTTTTCACTTGAATATTCTCCATTTTTATTATTGTTAGTTTTCTACCAATAGTGCAAGTATCTGCTGTATGTTTTCTAATGTTTTTGTATATGTAGTCACAATAGAAATCATCATAAAGATCTCTGCTAACATTCAAATTACAAACTTCAAATATCTTGTAATGTTTATAGAAGTTGTACAGTGAGTCTGTATTTGCTTTTCACCATCTAAATGCAAGATATTATTGTTTAAAACACATTTTCAGTTTTCATTAAATAAGTAAATGAGACTTCAATAATGAATAAGAACAATAATATAAGTGAAATGGCTTTTACAAAGAAAATGAGAATAATCAGGTAGGAAAAGTTATTCATAGCTTTATGTCTCTAATGTAGTGATTATTAGTATTTATATGTGAGTAATGTGATTTGTTGTTTTTTGTATAGTTAGTAAGGTGCTTTATTTTCTCTTATTTTAAAAGTAAATTTTTAACACATTACATATGCTCTTTGCTATTTCTTAATAACAAATTTTTAGATAGGAAAGAATTAGCCTTAATCTAAATATCATGTATGAATCTGAGACTGAATAACATTCATTGGAATTTAAAATGATTGACAACAATGTGATAGAATTTTACCTTGTAGAAGTAATATAAAAGAAAAAGTATTGTAGTAGATAGAGCTTGAAACACATGAAAATATTCTGACATTTGGGAGACATTCAAACCCCAGAATTTTATAACTCTTTCAAAGATGCATGTTGACCTATTCAGAAGAAAAGGTATCCTGATTCACAACCCAAATATAAATTCTCTTTCCATGTCATCAAGCATGAAAGAGCAGTGTTCATGGAAATATAGAGTTTCTTTGCCATCTTTCAAAACTCCTTGACCTTTCCATCCTTGACTTATTTTGCTTGTCTGTTTACCCCAGTATTGAACAGAAAGAAGGGATAATCATCAGTTTAAGAATAGAGAATAAGAGGTATATAAAGAAAACAAATTAGAGAGTAGTAATTTGCTTCACAAAAGCATTCATTAAAAAGTCATTAACAAAAGTCTTATTTTCTTTTAAAAGCATCCTTGAATTTAATCACAACACTTTTTAAAAATGAGATGATATAAAATGAGGTCTATTGGATTTGGTATTAGAGTGCATTTTCTTTATAATCTTCCTGATAGGTTTATTTAGGTTTTATTCGAGAAATATTTATTGAGTGCATTTTTTATAACACAATTTTCGGCAAATAAACTTGCTTTGTTTGGAGAGGTGTTATTTACTAGTAACCATATCAATATTACTGACAAGGCACCGTGTTAAGGTTTTCAATGAGGCTAATTGTCCCAGAATTGTTTTCTTACGGTATGAAATTAAGCACAGAGGCAGGAAACATATGGATGCCAACTTTATACTATTTTTCAGAAGTTATTATGAGAGATTATCTAGGAAAGTAATAGTTTTTCATATATGCAAGGACAACAATATAGTTTTCTAGTCCCTGGCTGGGCAGCTCAGTTGGTTAGAGTGTCATCCTGATGAGCGTGTATGCCAAGGTTCCAGGTTTGATCCCTGGTCAGGGTACGTACAGGAATCAACGAATGAATGTGTAAACAAGTGGAACAACAAAATCAATGTCTCTCTTTCTCTCTCTGTTTCTCAAATCAATAAAATAAATAAAAATAGGAGAATATTATTACTTTCTGTTTTTTTATTATTTGACTTTGTGGATATGAAAGTAAAGTTGACAAATGGTTAGCCTGTATAAGGGGTCTCTGTCTGAAGTTTTCTCATCACTGGAAAAGATAGAAAAAAACAGACAATAATAATGTTTAAATAGTGAATATATTTTGATTCAAAATGTGTTCAAAACTAAAGATTACAATGTCCTACTTCAAAAAAAATCCCCTTTGGAAGAATGTTCTCATTTATTAAACTTGCCTCTCAAAATCACTGATAAGGGAGTCCACTTGAGAAATGAATTGTACTTTTATGTACAAGAGGTCAGAGGCATTGTTATAAAAGTTGGCTGCCTTTAGCATTACATTTATTCCATTGTGCTGCTATCTCATGAGCACATTTTATTCTCTCTCCAGTATTAGAAAGATGGATAATTATACTAAGGATGAGCCCTTGCTATCACTCCCACCGGAAGGCACAACATTCCCTCAGGGAACATGCTTAGGCTCATTAGCATCTCTGAGACCAGGGATGAGAAAAGGCAAAAGAGAATTATAGTGGAGGAGCAAGGACTGAGTATTAATGTAGTATTATTTCCTTCTCTCCCCTTTGAAGCACATACCCTGGAAGTGGAAATCTGAGCTTTGTTTTATTTTATACCAGAGGCCCAGAGCACAAAATCTGTGCATGGGTAGGGTCTCTAGGCCTGGCTGACGATCAGGGCTGATTGGGGCCTTCCTTCCCCTAGCAGCCAGCTGCGGGCTGCTGGCTGGGGCCTTCCTTCATTCTGCACCTCCTCCTGGTGGTCAGCGCATGTCATAGTGAGCTATTGAACTCCTGGTCAGTCGAACTTTCAAGGGAACAATTTGCATATTAGTCTTTTATTATATAGGATATTTTAAAAAAATATTTACTGGTTTTAAAAAATATATATTTTATTGATATTTTACAGAGAGGAAGAGAGAGAGAGAGAGAGCTAGAAATGTCGATGAGAGAGAAACATCGACCAGCTGCCTCTTGCACATCCCCTACCGGGGATGTGCCCACAACCAAGGTATATGCCCTTGACCGGAATCGAACCCGGGACCTTTCAGTCCACAGACTGACCAACGCTCTACCACTGAGCCAAACCAGTTTCACCTATTTACTGGTTTTAGAAAGAGAGTAAAGGAGAGGAAGAGGGAGAGGGAGTGGGAGAGGGAGAGAGAGAGAGAGAACCATCAGTTTGTAGTTCCACTTATTTATGCATGCATTGATTACTTCTTGTAGGTACCCTGACTGGGAATTGAACCTACAACCCTGGTGTAATGGGATGACCCTCTAACCAACTGAGCTACCCAGCCAGGGCTTCTGGGCGCTAACGTGCTTAAATAACTTGAACCCTTTAGATTGGCTGTGAAGAGCTAAATCAGGCAGTGACTTATTGAAATTGGTCACTAAGTCATTCCGCAGCAGCCAGGTGCCCTATAGGGCCATGTCAAGTAAGACTCAATGCTTGTCTGGTTAGCTTCTGAAAAGAAGACATACAATCAACTTCCATGATGCCAAACAGTACAAGTGCTATGATATATAAGACTCTTTAGAACCATAGACAAAATCATACTGGATTGATAAAAAAAAAAAAAGACTTCTGGAAGAAGGTGATACTGGTAAGGGGATGAGCATGGTTTAACTAGGTTGTAAGAAGGAGAAGGACAGACTTTTCTGGAATGTCATAAGACCACGTGAACTCTTGAAGCTGAAAATACTACATATGAGCAGGCTGTCTAAGAAACTGGAAGAGTTAAGGGAGCTGAAACTGAGAGAGGAAGTCAGAGGGTCAGATTCTGGAGGGCATTGCTTATATAGATAAAGATTCCAGATTTCGCCCTAAAAGCTATAGGGAGACACTGAAGTAGTTTATAGACTTCAGCAATGAAAGAAATAAGCTACATTCTGTTCTAACATAATTGACATGTCTAGAAAATGAATGTACACTTCTCCTTAAATATGAAAGTATTTAAGTATTCTAAGTGAAGAAACACATTTTATCCCTGTTAGGAATAAAACTTGAAAGTTAAAATGCAGAGCAGTCTGCTATTTTTGGAACCTTTCTTCACAACTGATCAAGAAGATAACAGGGTATTCATGAATATTGTTTACACACTTCAGTCTAATTGAGTTGTGTCACTGAGTTACTTTTTTTTTTATCCATTTAGTTTATTTAGTTGAAATTAAGAAAATAGCATTTGAGCTGAAACCGGTTTGGCTCAGTGGTAGAGCGTTGGTCTGCGGACTGAAGGGTCCCGGGTTGAGTCTGGTCAGGGGCATGTACATTGGTTGAGGGCACATCCCCGGTGGGGAATGTGCAGGAGGCAGCTGGTCGATGTTTCTCTCTCATCGACGTTTCTAGCTCTCTATCTCCCTTCCTCTCTGTAAAAATATCAATAAAATATATAATAAATACATAAATAAATAAATAAATAAAGACTATTTGTTTAAAAAAAAGAAAAAGAAAATAGCACTTGAGAAGCTAACACACAAAGCACTGCATGTTACAATGAACTTAAAATAGCAAAATTTACAGACAGTCCAGATAATACATAAATGTGCATACAGATGATAGGGAAGTACACAGCACACAACCCTAGACACACACACACACACACACACACTCACTCTCTGGATGTTTTTATTCCTTAGGCATTCATTAATGTTTTCCTAGCATGTGTTGCCTATAGTTTGTTTGAACTCCCAGTAATTTATTCAGCTGCTTTTGACAAATGACTCTTGAAATTACTCACATTTTTTATCATTTTGATACATCAGTACAATATTGCCATAGGTTAATTTACTATATCCAGTCATTTTGAGTAGAACAATAACTCCTGGCTAACAAATATTTTAGGCTGATTTCCATTTCTATAAAACCTGCTTTGTCTTTAAATAGTCATTATATGTATACTATCCTTATCTCAATGAAGAAAATGGGAAAACTCTCCAGTGAAAATAGAGTTTGCAAGGTTTGTTTGATTTGAAGAATTATTTTATCTAGTATCTGAGAGCTTGTTAGTTTATTTTAAAATATTTTAAGTAAAATATTTGAGTATTTTAATATAATTGTTGAAATCCCTGCCACATTACTTACTGGCTGTTTGAGCATGAACAAGTTTCTTTACATCTGTATGTCTCAGTCCCAGCATCTGTAAAAGGGGAACAATCATACTAATGACTCCACAGGCTTTGTGAAGATTACATGACTTCATGCATGTGAAAACATTTTCAGCCTGGCCAGGGTCGCTCGGTGGTTGAGCATCCACCTATGAACCAGGAAATCATGGTTCAATTCCCGGTCAGGGCACATGCCTGGATTGCAGGCACGATCCCCAGTGTGGGGCGTGCAGGAAGCAGCTGATCAGTGATTCTCTCTCATCATTGACATTTCATTCTTTCTCTTCCTCTCCTTCTCCCTCTCCCTGCCTCTCTGAAATCAATGAAGATACATTTAAAAATAAAAATAAAAAACATTTTCAACCGCTGGCAGGTATGAAGCACTTTATTTTTGTTGTTATTTTATATTAAGTTATTGAGGTTAAGTAAATAGCATCTCGTACTTTGTAAGTGTGTGTTAGGACAAAGATAGTCACATCTCATTCCAAATCCCTGTAAATGTAGGCATATTGTCCTTTTTGTTTTTCTTCAAGTGGTGATACTATCACCGTTTGCCCTTGCTTTATTGTTTGTATATATTCTAGCAAACTGCCAAAGATTAATTCACCCCTACATCGTCTGTTAGGGTTTGTCTGAACAACTCACCCTATCAAGTTCCACCTTTGTTAGCATCTTATCTACTTGGCATATTTTCTCAACAAGATTGTATTAATGTCAGAGAGATTTGTAGCTTACCCAGTCCCTTTCAGAGTAGTACATGCTTGATTAATTTTTTTTCTATTTCTCTCTCTTCCTCACCATCCCCCAAATGATAAACTGCATTTCTTGGGTCACAGAAAGGCTAAGTGAATTATTTTCTAAATTATATAACTCTTTCCAGTATGTCACATTTTCCAGCCATAACTCACCCATCTTTCTCTGGGCTTAATCAGTTCTTTTTTTAGAACCTTACATACCTTTGCAGCTAAAATTGTATTGGGAGGATTGCTGAGTTAACATATCTTTTCAAAGTGCTCCAAATGATATGCATTGGTTTTTTTCCTGAGTCACCTATTTATTCTAGAAAAATTCAAATTTGATTGTCACAATTTTCTTCTGTAAGAAAAAAAGCAACTTTTAACTAGGGAGAGTGAAAGCTTCATCCACCAAGTATCATTACAGAACCCTGGCCCAGAACAGAAGTTTCCTAAAATTGTAAGAAGGCTTAATTGGATGTCCTACCCTGATAATATAGTTCATTTCTTGATCAGCTGAGATGAGAGAGTTGAACCTTTTGATATTCACAATGACGTAGTTTGTTGTTTTTCTTTATTTTAAATTTTGATAAAGCAAGATTTATACACTCATAGACCAGTTTACACATTGAGGTATAGATTTTGATCCATAGATAAAAATATAGAGACAAAATTTATTTTCTCATTATTATCTCATGTTATTAGTGAAATATTAGTGTGTTATTAGTGTTTTAAGAATGACCTTTGCTGAATAGAATCAAATGATTCCTTTAGTTTTCCATTTGTATGGTTTAAAGGTTTGGTTTATTCAGGAAAAAGGAAGAAACAAAAAACTTTGCCTTTCAGACAAACATGTAGAATATGCCTGCTCCTTGAGTGGTTCATAACCCTCCAAACTCTAATGCCAAAGTAACATGCTCCCCACAGGATGTGCTGGAGGCCACGTGGAGGGAAGTCATCTGTGTTTTTGATTAAAACAAGCTCCACTGTCAACTTCATTATCTCAAGATTAACTCAAGAGGACATGAACCAGGAAGCTGAAAACAATAATCCACAGGTTTTGGCTCACTTTACCTAGTTCAGTTCCACAGAATGGCATACTTTTCACACCCTCATGGTGTGTCAGAAAAAAAATCTATTCTCTTATGCTCTGCCCTGTCTTATCTGTATACCTCCATGCCATTTTCCCATTCCTTTTCCCACTCTGATAGCCTTCCCTAAAATGTAGCCTGCCTTTTATAGGACCAGGGTGGTTGTGTGCGATGACTTATGTTCTGACTTGGCAGCTTGAGATGGACTATCCATGGGCAAGCATTTTGACTGCCCCAGTATTTCATTTCCCAATCTGTAAATGTGGCTGCTGGATGAGATAACGTCAGGTTCTTTCAAGCTTCAAGATTGTATGATTCTGTCACATTTGGTCATTCTTTCAACCTTTCTATTTTCTTACTTTTGTCCTCCTTTTTAATGCCAGAAACTATTATTTGAACAAAACACACAACACCTCTGTCTTTATAGAGTTTATATTCTATCGGCCATATGTTAATGCAAAATAGGCATACGGTTATATAATGGGGGTAGGAATGGGGTTAGTGCAGTACTCCCAGAGTAGGCCCTGGTCTGGCAAAAGAGATACCTGCTACAATCAATTCATTACATTACATGTTCAAAGGAAATAAAAGTGAATGTTTCTGAATTAAACTCTACTTGATTTGCAGAGAAACTTAAAAATTTTAATCTGGCAGCAAGACCTGAGACTCAACCATATTTGATTACCTAATTCTCTGAACTGAGAAGCTCCTCTTCTTGAAAAGGAGGAAGCTTAAGAGAATTATGCGATAATAACAGGAAATCTATGTACTGTGCAAATTGTTCCGATTCTTCCAATGGGGTGGGTTAATTTAATAAATATATAGGGAGAGCAATGTATAAAACCTCTGTGGAGGCTCTTGGATCCTGACTTGATACCTACACTAATTCCTGATGTTATAGAACATCACTACCAATAAGGGGAACATGTTGAGCGTAAGATGATAAATGAAAATGGGCTAAATCTGCCTAAGGAGAGAATCGGGAGGACATTAAACGTCAGGACTTCCCCAATTCCTGATTATATAATTATATAGGTCTGCTGTAGCCAGCTTGTGTTTATTTATAGAGCTGATTGTGGACTTTTCTATCCAACTCCATGCTTCAAGGGACTTGACATTGGTAGCTCAAAGTTGGCCAAAGTGGAAGTGTTTACAGAAATCAGCAAACATTATAAATCAAGCACCTCCCGCCACCATCCTAGTATGCTGTTGTTAACAATTTAGCAGTACAGGGCAAATAGAAAACCTCTATACTGGTTCCTTTAATTTTTAATATGAGTAATTATGTTGAGAAGGCAAAGCGGAAGTTTCAAGTATTTCTATAGGCAAAGAACTCTGGTGGAATTACATAATATAAACTGGAAATGGAGTGCTGGTGGGGAGGAAGTGCATGTGAGTGAAGCAGTTTAGTGTTATTAGGTGGTGACATATTTAGATTAAGGGAACAAGGAGTGTGTGTGTGTGTGTGTGTGTGTGTGTGTGTGTGTGTGTAAATGTACATACTATATTGAGAGCCAAGCAAGAAAGTACATAATAGACCAAAGATGAGTGACCCTACATACAGTGATGCCACAGTGGGTGTAACCAAGCCCTATTTCTAGCCATGACTGGTTAATTTTAGGGCTCATATGAGAGTCACATTTGAATAATCCAATTTATTGTCACTGGGACTTAAAGTTGAGCCAAGATTTTGAAAGATGGAGGTCATAAGAACTGTCATCTTATGGCTGGGGGACATTTTGTTTCTGGGAGGTAATAATCCACTGGGGTTGGCTTATTCCTCCCCTAGGGAGAGCGTGGACCACCCTTTTATTCCATCCTTGCTCACTAGAATTACCAGCCTAGTGAAGCATTTTTCAAAGAAACTAGGACTTCCATCTCCAGTCTTTTCCTTATTGCAAAGTAGAGTGAAGAGTGTCTGAACCCTGGCAATGAGCATAGGGAGAGGGTGTGTGTGTGGGAAGTACAGGATGCATCTAATCCAACATTATGCTCTCCTGTAGTCTTTGAATTCCTTCTTTTATATCAAACTAAGGGCTTTCTGGCTTTTTAATATTACTTAGTGAGTTAGCTTTTGATCTAGTTTCATTTTGACTAAACCAACACATTATTAGAATCACAGCTTCCTTCAAGCTATTGAATTCCAAACCACTGTGTTCACCTGTAGCAAAGAATTAAGTCTGATCCCAGTCATGCTCTGCTCTTCATGGCTGAGTGCTCTCAAAAATACCCTTCTACAAATTCCCCATTTCCATAATATAACATTGTAAATACACAAAACTTCCGGGCATAATCATTTTATCCTCTCTTCCCATTTTGTATTTCACCATTTGGGCCAGTTGAGAGGCTAAACATATTAGAACTGGGTGAATTGTAAGATTTTTTTTTTCACCAAGAAAGACACAATGGGAATATTTCAGAGCATTTTAACTGGTTGGGATTCTCTGCAAGTCCTGGATCCCCTAATTTCAATGATCAGGATTGCCTAATTTCCTGTCACCATCTTTCATATAAAAGAACTGTAAGGTTGTGAATTTAACTGGTATTTTAGTTAAGCATCCTATGGAATCAATTTTTGCATTTGATTTTTAGCAGCTTCAGCTCTATGGCTAAAAGAAAAACTAGATTTTTCATATTTTTATTTTTTAGCTTGCTAGTATAGAGGGACACGTATCAATACAAGCCCTGGACCAGGGAATCACACCTGAAACCTAGGTATGTGCCCTGAACTGGGAATCAAACCTACAACCTTTTAGTGTAAGGGATGGCACTCCAACCGGCTGAGCCACACTCCCCCAGGGCTAGACATTTTTTCCCAATTCCTTTTCTCCTTTTGCTTTCTCATCATTTTATCTTTCTTTTTTAAATTTTACACGATGATTTAATGGTATCTTTTAAAATACATTTAACAAGTATTTAAATGTAAAAATACATATGTGTGCTAAAAAAGAGAGAACATATAAAGACCTCTCTGAACTCATCATACAATCTAACAACTGTTTAACAAGCAATAACTTTCTGTGTCCTCCTCCCTCCCACTACTCAGATACTCCCACAGAGGAGCCACTTCCTGAATTTTGTGTTTATCCTCCCATGAATTTTTATAGCTTCATCACATATTTATGTATCCTTAACAATAGTTTAATTTTCTTCTTTGTAGTTTTATTAAATGTATTATTCTTACATTCAAGTAATTGTCCATATTCCCTGGTTCACCCACTGTATTTCCTCTGCAAACTTAAAAAAAATATCCAGTAATATACTTGTATATTTGTACTATGTGGGGGGGAAAGCATATAGGGACTATGTCAAAACAAAAGCAATATCTTGGAGCTAAATATCTGTAGCATAGACATTTTCCTTAAAAAATTCTCAAAGATATCTGGCTGGCTGGATTATACAGATATATTTAAACTTACGCTATCAATGTGAGTTAGGTTTAGTGACTTTAGTCCAGTATTTATATTAATAATAATAAAGTGAATGACACAAATAGGCATTGTGCCTTATTAACAGTACCATCAAAGTGTGGTTCAAATTGACCTGGACATTCTTTGTTTTTCACATAGAAATCACAACATTTAAAGCATTTAAACCAGTGTTCATGAGTATCTTGAAATAGAGCATGTTCACCATAAGCTTCCTGAAGAATACAATTACTTTCAGAAGCATTTTCCTTCAAAATAAAGTAATGAATTAAAACTTCCAGCAAATGCTCTTTATTTGGCACAAAATTTGACATTTTTAAGAGTAAAAATATCTATGATGTTAACACCTTTAGAAAATTTGACACATGAAGTTTTGAAGCTTGTTGTCAGTACAGCAAAATACCGTACATATCAAATGGCATGTATATCAACATATGTCTAATCACCTATTGAAAAAAATCTGCATTATTAACCAGTACACCTAGTACAAGGTGTAGCACTTGATAAAGACAATACAAACAGAAACTATTGTTTGTGAAAAGGCTTCTGTCAAGTCATATAAATAAGCACAAAGCTTGAAATTATTACTTTAATCAGGGATTAAACATAACTGGTCTTTGAAATATTTGTTCTAATACTGTGAAATATGCCATTGATAAATTGGTAGGAATTGCATTGAATCTATAGATTGCTTTGAGTAATATGAATATTTTAATGATGTTAATGCTTCTTATCCATGAACATGGTATATGCTTCCACTTATTTGTATCTTCTATAACTAGTCTTGAACACAGAAATTTTTTTGTGCAAAATTGTAATGCTGTCCAATAAAAATAGTAAGTTGGCTTCAGATTGCCCAAACTTACTCAACATATTTTGCAAATAGTAAGGAATGCTAATGCAAATCTTGCCATCTACCAAAAGAGAAGAAAAGGTGATGGGCTGCAGCCTTTTCCTATTTTTATGAGATTTTACACATTCTGTTGACTAAAACAAACAAAACCAGATAGAAAAAAATCTACATCTTTATTTTAATAAACTTAAATATGCAAGAATTCACTAGTTTACTGTCCTCTCCTCTTAATACTTTTTCATTAGTTACTTTAACAAATTATATTACAACGTAATATGTTAATGAAGACATGATCTGTTATGTGTACTTGTCTGTATAAGCACAGACCTGTAACTATTCATATTTTGTAACTATTCATATTGTAACTATTCCTCTTTTGTGCTGCCTTTCTATTACTGTAATTTTATATGGTCCTTCAATGAATGTACTCTGTATTACATGCCTGATTAGTTTTAACTAATCCTACATATAAATGTCAAGCCATTATGAAATTATGCTGTTGAGCACATACATTTCTTTTAATGTAGTGCCAAACTGTATCATCTTAATACTAAGTCTTGGCAGTTTGGCCACTTGAAAATCACTTAACTTTTCCTCCTTTTGTCATGTTTAACTGATAGTAAGAGTCACATTTTACAGTTTAAGGCTGTGTGCGATTAATATCCATAATTATAAGATACAGCTTACTTAAAATCAAGAACCCTTTTATTTTCAATAGATAATGCTTAAGCCTTAATTGCTGATTTAGTAGTTAATTTTAGAAGATCCTATTAATGATCTGATATAGCTCTTAGGAATGTTGAATAAGTAAGAGATTCTTATATAGTAGAAATAGTTTTCTCAACTGCATATGGCTGATACAGGAGAAAGATTAGTGCAGTGGGCAGTGGAATGCAGTGGCTCAATTTCTCTCACCCACACAGTCACACACTGAAAATTATGTATTAGGAATTACTCATCTTCATGAGAATTCTGATCAATGGCACTCTTAAAATATGGAAAATTTTCAGAATAAATTAATATTCCCTGGAAGTTAATTTTAGGAACATATGGAACATATTTTGTTATAGAACATCTTTCAGTTCATCCTTTCTGAATTCATCTGTCTTTGCTTGGCTTCTTCTTGCTTCTTTATCACTCAGCGCTTACTTGGCTGCTCAGATAATTGTTTCTGGAAAGGAGATTGTTAATGGTTCTGGCAGCATAAAATTCTCCAGAATTAAACATCTGATCTCATCTGCATTAGTCTCATTTTGCTAATTTAAAAATCATTGACCTTCACAGCCCTTACAGGAGGATTTCTCATTTTAAATTTGTTATTTAGGAAAGAAATATGTTCAATTTATCTTTGTAGAGGAAGGAGGAAGAAAAACAGCATTCACCAGCGCCCAAAGGTACCCCATATTATCTTGAAATTTCAAATACATTTACTTTAGTTCTGACAGCCACAATAAGAAATGCTTGCTATTATCATTATTTCCATGATATATATTAAAAAATGAGAAGAAACTAAGACTCATTGTTGTTAGGTAACCTACTCAGAAACCAATCGCTAGTGAATAATGAAACAAGGATTTGAAATATGATTTCAAACCGATGCCTTTTTTTTCTCTCCAGCAACAGGATGCATCTAGTAGACAATTGTATCTGGAATAGAAACACCAGAGTTTAAAAAAAAAACATTTTAAATTAAGTATCCTTGAATGCAAATTATAATAAGTTCAGGTCAAAACTCTTGATATATGTCAAGCAATGTATACCTATATTTCCCAATTGAGCAAAAATGCTCTGCAATTCAGAGCAAAATCACCAGGTACTATACTTTGAAATATTTTTTAAATTTATAAGGGAAACATCTGTCAGATTACTAAAAACTACTAGTTTGGGGTATATTTTAGTCTTAGTAGTAGAATGTACTCAATTCCTTTCAATGGCATATCTTTGAATAGTTGGATCTGAAAAGGTAAATTGGGTCCTGGTGGTGTCTTGTCTGGTTCTGATATCTGAGTTCCGCAATAGTCAACAGCTACATGTGTCCTATTAGGAAGTAATTATGCTTATCTAAAATTAAATATTTTTAAATTTATGTGTATTATTTTAAGTATTTATTGAGTTATTTAGACTCTGCTACATAAAAAGTAGAAATCAAATATTTCTTTTGGTCTTAAGAATAGTCACAGCATGACTGAAACTCTAAGAATTCCATAAAACAAAGAAGCTTCAAAAGCCCAGGAAATATTTATTATCCTCATCCTTTACAATAAAGAGGTCTTGGGATTTGTACATATAAATTAATCATCTGGGTGACCCAGGAATAAAAGATTTTTTCTAATCATGCTTCAATCTGCTGTACTTTAGAGCTAAACTCAAGGTAATCCCAGAGAAGACTGTATTTCAAAGGAATATTTATTTCAGAACATTCCCCAATATGAGCATATGGCCAACCCCTTTGAGGCTGACTGTAAATTTATCTTTTGAATTAAGCACTGTCATCATTGCAAATAGTGTAAGAGAAAGAGAGAACTTAATCCTAGATTCCAGTTCTACAATTTGCTGACAGACTAGTCAAAAATTGGCCATCCTCTTCTCCCCTGTAGAATGAGTAGAGATCAGTGAGAAACCCTTTTCATGTAATCCTTTTGTGAGGATTAAAAGCAATATGAACAAACATTGGCTCCAGGTGCAAAGTAGATACTTAATAAACATTAATGTCCCCCTCCTGAGTCAGCTTTCCCATTACAGAGAGGATCAATACTCATTGCTCAATCCTCACAGCCAAAGGACTGCCAACATTACTTTTTATTTTATTCTACCTGATATGCACGATACTAGTACATAAGAAAACTAGTCTCAGAGAGTCTCTCCAAGGCTTTATTAATTATTCACTCCAGGTTCACATTGATTCTCTTTGAGTCATTTCTACCACATCCCAACTGACACCCCATTCTCAGTCTATGTAATTATCCTATGACACCCCATTCTCAGTCTATGTAATTATCCATCTGCCCATGAATACAAGTCTAATATCCCCAAAACACAAGTTCAAATATATCATCTATCTCTACTAAAATCTTCAGTGACTCCTTTTTGACTACAGAAGAAGTGCGAATTAAGTACAACCATCAAGTCCCTCCATCATAGAGCCAAACTCCTTATTATATTTATTTATTCACTTTTAATTTTATTGAGAGTATTACAGATGTACCGCATTTGTCTCCCTTTGCCCCTCTCCACTTGGCTCCCACCCCGCCTCACTCCAGGCCTTCATCGATCTATTGTCTGTGTCCATGGGCTATGCATATATGCATATAAGCTCTTTGATTAATCTCTTCCTGTCCTCCTTCCCACCTTCCCTCTGAGATCCATCAGTCTGCTCCACACTTCCACGTCTATGGTCCTATTTTATTCATCAGTTTATTTTGCTCATAAGACTCCACATATAAGTGAGATCTAATGATATTTGTCTTTCTACCTGGCTTATTTTGATTTGTAATAATTTCTAGGTCCACCTGTGCTGTCTCAAAGAATAGGAGTCCTCCTTTTTACGGCTACACAGTATTCCATTGTGTAGATGTACCACATACTGTTTTATCCACTCATCTGCCGATGGGCACTTAGGCTGTTTCTAAATTTTAGCTATTGTAAATAATGCTGCTATAAATATAGAGGTGCATCTATTCTTTCTGATTCATGTTTCAGGATTCTTAGGATATATTCTCAAATTGCTAGGTCATATGGCAATTTCGTTTTTAATTTTTTGAGGAAACTCCACACGGTTTTCCACATTGGCTGCACCAGTCTGCATCCCTATGGGCAGTGTATTAGGGTTCTCATTTCCACATTTTGCCAGCTCTTGCTGTTTGCTGATCTATTGATGGTAGCCATTCTGGGAGGTGTGATTTAATTTAGATTTAATTTTAGATGTAATTTGCATCTCTCTGATGACTAGTGACATTGAACATTTTCTTATATGTATATTGCCATCTTTATGTCCTCTTTGGAAAAATGTCTATTCAGGCCCTTTCCCCATCTAGAGGAAGATACAAACAAGTGGAAAATATACCATGCTCATGGGTTGGAATAATTAACATCACTAAAATGTCTCTACCCAAAGCAATCTATAGATTCAATACGATTCCTATTAAAATGGCAACAGCATATTTCACTGATCTAGAAAAAATATTCTGCTGAAACCAGTTTGGCTCAGTGGTAGAGCGTCGGTCTGAGGACTGAAAGGTCCTGGGTTCGATTCCAGTCAAGGGCATGTACATTGGTTGCGGGCACATCTCCAGTGGGGGGTGTGCAGGAGGCAGCTGGTTGATGTTTCTCTCTCATCGATGTTTCTAGCTCTCTATATCTCTCCCTTCCTCTCTGTGAAATATCAATAAAATATATTTAGAAAAAACACACAAAATAAAATAAAATAAAATAAAATATCCCAAAAATGTTTATGGAGCCAAAAAAGCCCCTGAATAGCCACAACAATCTTGAGACAGAAGAACAAAGTTGGAAGAATCACAATACTGGATATCAAACTATACTACAAAGATATTCAAAACAGCCTGGCACTGGCACAAGAACATTCATATAGATCAATGGAATATAACAGAGACCCCAGAAATCTATCCAAGCCATTTACACCAATTAATATTTGACAAAGGAAGCAAGAGTATACAATGGAATAAAGACAGTCTTTACAATAAATGGTGTTGTGAAAATTGTACAGGTACATGCAAAAAATGAAACTAGACCACCAACTCAAACCATACATAAGAATAAATTCAAAATAGATAAAATACTTAAATGTAAGAAAACATAGACAGTAAAATCTCAGACATCTCACATAGAAGAATTTTTGCCAATATATCTCCTACGGCAAGAGAAACAAAAAAATCAACAAGTAGAACTACATCTAAACTATAACTAAAAAGGTTCTGCACAGCAAAGGAAACCATCCTCAAAATGCAAAGGGAACCCACAGTATGGGAGAGCATATTCACTAATTATACATCTGGCAAGGGGTTAATTTCCAAAATATATAAAGAATTCCTTTAACTCGTCAAGAAGAAGACAAACAATACAATTAAAAATGGGCAAAGCATCTGAATATATAGTTCTCCAAAAAGGATATACAGATGGCCAATAGATATATGAACTCCCTATTTTAAAGAAATATAACCCAAGGGCCCAAGGGATAGGAGCAGACTCCAGTTAGACTTCTTAAAATCAGGGCTCTGTGAATTTTAGCAAGTTACTTATATTCTCCATACTTCAATTTTCTCAACTGAAAATGGGAAAGATAATAGAACCTACTTGGAACGGTGTTTGTGGAGAGTAAATGAGTTACGGTAAATGCTTAGAACCATTCTTGGCTCAGAGTATATACAGTTTACATGTTACATTATTCCTATTACTACTCGTACACTCTTCACTTCAACAAACATAATTGCATAATACTTTCTGAAAATATTCCACATTTTTGGATGTCTTCAATTTCCCTATTTATAAATTCCCTTCAAAAGCTTATTTCCAGCCCAAATATTGGCAAATTCTATAGAGTGCTCCCCCCCCCAAATCTATACCATACTTTGAATAATTATAAAGGTAGTGTTTATTAAAATACATTCCATTGTCAAAATTAAGCTATCAGCTATTAATACGTGGATACATTTTGTGGGAACATCCTGAATTAGCTCATCAAAAGCCTCTCTATCAAGCATTTCCATATTTATTTTGCCTATTATGAAAATTCATATATATTACTGATTTTGCTGACCACATTCTACCTTGTATGGTTGTATATTTATTTTCTTCATATTCCTAATCACAATTTATAAGGAAATATTTCTTTGCTGGCTAATCTGCTTAGGGTTTACTATTAAAATTCTAGAAACCCATGTGTGTATTTAGTTTACCTTGCACACAGATTAGAGTGTCTGGTTTATCATTGATGCACAGTTACATGGTGATAAAATGAATGAATATACATCAATTATTCAAATTCAGATTTCCTTTTCACCATATATATATATATATATATATATATTACAAAGTTTCTTCCACTGATGGATTTCCTGTAACATGGCCCAGATATCCTTTCTTTTCAATAGTGTCCTTTTATAAAGTTCTATCTAGAGAATTTTATTCTCTTAATGTATCTTTGTGATAAGAGGTCGTTTTACCAGTTGGAGTCAGGCATCCACTGACCTTAGGCTCCAATTCTCACAAAGAGATTGGAAGATAGAAGTACTATCTTCCTTTTTATTGTTGACACTATTACAGATATTCCCTATTCCTCCCCGCAACCTTGATTTTGGCATTTGAAGAAGCAGATGAATGTATATCTTAAGATCTGATTGTATCCATGTGCCTCACATGGTAGTTTTTATAGTTTCAAAAGTATTTTCTCATTTTTTTTCCATTTGATCCACACAACAACATCCCTGGAAGAAGAGGGGACAGATACTATGATCCTCTTTTTCCAAGAAAGAAAATGGAGGTTCCTAGAAGCTAAGTAACTGCCTAAGTTCACATAGAGAGCAAATATTAGAGCTAACTACTACTATTCTATACAGTCTTTGATATAAATTATTTCCAAATGCTACTACTTTAAAATTCTCTATTTTTACCTTAGTCAAAGTGAAATTTTTCGAGGCACATAGATGACTTTTGTTTTTGAGGGCCCTGAGAAAACCTATCTTATTAAAGAGACAAGAGGCCTGGTGCATGAGTTATTGTACAGGTGGGTTCCGGCCTGCCCACCACGATCGATCAGGGGCAGGGCTGCCTGGAAGGAGAGACCCTAGGTGGTTGGCTGGCCGGCTTGGCTTCTTTGTTGAACTCTGGTAGAACTCCCAGTCGAGGGGACAATTTACATATTACCCCACCTTTTTAAAAAATATTTATTTTATTGACATTTTACAGAGAGGAAGGGAGAGAGATAGAGAGCTAGAAATGTCAATGAGAGAGAAACATCGACCAGCTGCCTCTTGCACACCCCCTACCAGGGATGTGCCCGCAACCAATGTACATGCCCTTGACTGGAATCGAACCCGGGACCTTTCAGTCCACAGACCGATGCTCTACCACTGAGCCAAACCGGTTTCGGCACATATTACCCTTTTATTATATGTGATACTACTCAAGTAGGTACACCAACATTAGGCTGACTGATATTCTCACTCCTCTCTTTTTAATACTCCTTTTTGCCTTGTATTTGCTTTTTTCAAATTCCTATTAAATATAAAGATAATGAAAAGTACATTTGACAACCTTATATTTTTTTATTACCTGTAAATGGATAGACAGTCTTATGTTTCTTATATATCCGTACATATACATTTTATCTTATTAATAAAACTTGTGTTTTATGATTTCATCATTACTATTTTTATATATTACTAGAGGTCCGGTGCACAACATTCATGCACTGGAGGGGGCCGGGGTCCATTCAGCCTGGCCAGCGCCCTTTTGCAGTCTGGGAGCCCTTGGGGGCCTAAGCAGTCAGTTGGACATCTGTAGTGTTGCCGTGGAGGCGGCCACTGCACTCACCAGCCATCAGCCCAGCTTGTGGCTTAGCAGCGCACCCCTGTGGGAGTGCACTGACCACCAGGAGGAAGCTCCTGTGTTGAGCATCTGACTCTGGTGGTCAGTGCATGTCATAGCAACTGGTTGTTCTACTGTTTCGTTGATTTGCTCTTTTATTCTATTTTATGTTAGAGTTTATCTCTCTGATTTTGGGGCCAAACTTGTGGTCCCATTGTATTTCATCTGGGAATAAAATGCAGAATACAAATTAATGAGTGAGAGTCACTAGGGCGGGTACAAAGACTCTGTATTTGAAGAAGTTCCCTAATGATTCTTGTGTACAATATAGTTTAAGAAACAAGGACTCTGTTTTTCTTATTTTCCCAATCTGAGTTCTTGACCAATCTATTTCTGATTCTTACAAGAAACCTCATGGAAAAGCACATTCATTACTTCTACTACTCCTATAATGTATATAACATAAATAATAATATTAGTGGTTTTATAACACCTATCAAAACATTTTAATCTTCTTATCAAAACCATATGACAAAATAGTGTGAGGGAAGAAAATAATTTCATCATAAAACGTTGTAAATGTGAATTAAAGTTATGACTAAAATTAGACACAGAAAAGAGTTTTTTCTGTTGAAATGTTTTCATAATTTTTATAGTTAATTTCCCACAAAATGGAGCATGTTTGTATCCTAAATGCTCACAGTCTATCATTTTCACAGTGGACTTATATCTCACAGTAAACCTACATATTTTCCCAAGCTTTGGGCTAATTCTTTGAATTGCTACTGGCACCTGGTAAAATAAAATCAGAAGTTAAAGTGAGAAAAACAATGAGGAAATTGTGATTAGATTTATATCTTTATCAAAAAGACTTTTGTGACATTTAGATTGTTCCAAAGATAGAATTTATTGGCCAGGGAGGTAGCAAGCTCCCTGTTAATTGAAGTATTGGAACTGAAACTGAATATAAGATGTATTGGAATGAATCAATGTACTAGTTTAAAAACAGACTATTTGATCTCTAAGGCCTTTTTTAATTCTCTTTTTAATCTCAAAGTATTTAGATTTGCCATCTGTCCAGCCAAAGTAATTACTGCTTTCCCATTCAATTATTATCCTTTGAATGCTAGTTATAATTCATTTGAATTTCTCATCTTGTGGAGCTAAATCTGTGAGAGAATATTAAATGAGGTATTATCCCTGGAATTTCTTTGTCTTCAACATATGCAAAACAAAAATAAATTTCTTCTCAGTCTTTGCCCAAATTAATATACAATTTAATTAAATCTCATAATTGGTAGATAATGTAAAACCTTAGGGGTATTAGAGGTCCTTAGGTTCCTCAAGAAAAATTTAAACCTGAAATTATAATTGCTATCTATCTACATACAAAGTTTCCCCCAATACTTGGCTAGTGATTAGTATTTTTTTAAAATCTGTCAGAAGGTCTTATATTGAACTTTTAATATATTATTAATATATTTGAATATTAATGAGTGTAAAATAACCTGAAAAATTAAAAAGTCAATCAATTGTCTGGGTACATTATCTTTCTAATGAAAAGGACCCTGCATTTCCCACCTCTCTCTCTTTACTAGCCATTTTTTTGCAGATAAGAATTATTTAGCCTATTTTTATGATGCTGTGTATTATGTCCTCTATACATAGCCATTTTCCCTTGAGAAGCTTCTAACGGGTAGATTGAACAGCTACTTAAAAATAATTAAATGCTATTCTCAACATTTATCTATTGACTATTTTATATTTTTGCCTAACCAAGAAAGACATTTAAGATAGACTACTCTATAGTTTAAAAGAAACTCCAACAGAAACAATTGCTTTGGCACAAAATCTGATTTTCACATTCTGATTTAATTGATTTGGGAATCAGTAAACTGGAACTGTAATTCTAAGTTCTAAGAAATAATGCACTTATATTACACAGAGACAGACTCTTGTCCTGAACCATGTGGTTAATGAAATAACATTAAAAATAATGCAGCTTAGGAAAATGTTTTAAAGGTGGTATTTTATTCTATTTTTTTTCCACAATAACCTATTTTTACTTGTTATGCTGAGGAGAATGTGTTTGATTTTGTAAGTGTCACTCTGATAAAATAGAATTGCTTTGGGATAGAGGTTTTTGTCAAGGGCAAGCACTACAGCACTAGCTAGTTCTAAATTTAGGGTATTTGTATCATATATGAAGTTATGGAAAATTTCCCATGTTTCTCAAATATTTCCATAACTTATAATACTGCACAACTTGTAAGTGATTTTTATTGTTAATCTATACACAGTTTATTCCTGATTTGTCAGAAAGTTTATGGTAAGTTTTTTAAAGTCAGGTATTTGAAACTCAGAATAAAAATTGCCACAGAAATTACATTATACACAGTGGTTGGATCTTTAGGTCAACTTAAAGATTCATAATGTGTCTGAGAGATCTGTATCAATTAACTTAGTACCAATATTAAAATCTAACCTTCATCTACCACACGCCTTTAAGAACAATGATTTAGAGTTTTGACTTAATCTTACAGAAAAAAAAAATACATCTGGGCCCTATACTAGTATCATCACTAGGCTGTTCCTGTATTCTGCTCTTCCACTTAGAAAACAAGGAGAATAGCGGACTCAGGGAGGTATCTGTAATACTATCTACACTAATAACAGAGAAATATGCAAATTGACTGTCACTTCATGATACCCACCAGCCAATCAAGAGTGAGTATGCAAATTAACATGCCAAAGATGGATGCGGCCTTGCCCTCCATCCACTCTGGGCCTCTGGGCAGAATGCATGCAGGTGCAGAGAAGCTGGGTGGGGCGGGGTGCTTGCTATGAGGGAGAGGACGGGTGGTGGGTGGTGGAGGGAGCTGCAGGAGCGGTGCTCCAGCTGGAGTGAAGACTGAATGAAGGCTCCAGTTGCAGCGGAGATGGAAGGCAGTGGCAGAGAGAAGGCCTTGGTCCTGGGTGTCAGAGGAAAACCAGTGCCAGAAGCCAGGGTAAGGAAGGGCTATTGTACATATCTTCATGCAACAGTCCTCTAGTCAATAATAAAAATATATTTTTAAAAAACAAGGAGAATGGGATAGAAAGGTGGCTAATGATGCATTGGAATGAAATGGGTAAGATGAAAAAGGAACAAAGAACTATTTTAAAGGGTTGTTGTGAGAATTCAATGTGATAATACATACAAATTGTGCCTCATGCTTAGTTTGTATTTAAATATGTTGCTGATTATTCAAAGAGAAGTCAGAGTTTCAGAGATGTCACATAAATGCATTTTTTTTGAAATGGAAGTTTTTTTTACATAATTGGACATTAGCCTGTTTGAAATTTAATATTACATTAGTATAAAGTTTAATGTCATTAAATTTTACATCGAGCTTGTCACTGGTACATAGTGTGGAAACAATCATTTTAAATAAGGGAATCTACTGGTAATTTGTTTTCCAACAAAGGCTAAAGGGCCTTATGCAGCTCCTTGACCTTATGCAGCAAATGTAAACAGTGTTTGAAATTTACCAAGTGGAGTGACTATGACACATAACTGTGGACACATCTTAAATGCCTCATCCCAATGCTTATTAAAGCAATCCTGTTCAGACAAACAAGAGATTAGAAACATATTAGTACACGTATGAGGTTGTTGGGGGACATTTAATAATGGCTTATCTCTTTTTATTTTATCAGGAAACTTGTCTTTATTAGCAGGTGAGGTTGAAAATCAGCTTTATGGTCTCTAACTCAATTTTCAGACCCTAGTAACATAAAGCTCATAGGCAGGTAGCAGTATTTATAAATTAAAGATTACTTTAATCTTCAGTGACAGAGATTTATGAAATTATTGCTTTAAATTTGTGCTTCATATAGTAAAACAAATTGGATTTGTTTTATAGACAAAAGCAATTTGAAGAAACCCATAGATTACTTTGGACACTGAAGGATATAAATTATCTCTAACGAAATTTTGTCAGTATTGTAGGTTGAGCTATTTAGATAAAACATGTTTTTGACATTTATTACAAAATGATACCTTCTTTTAGACTTTTGCATTCTCTAAAGTTGAGTATAGAATGAATTATTAAGGGAGTTAGTAATCCTTCTCTTGACATGAATTGCATTATCCGAGGATGTGAAAATTTGAATGTATTTTTCTAAGTAAATTACTGTGAAAAGGTATCCAAACACATTATGATAAATTTGAGGCATGTCAAAACATTATACAACCCTCATGCATAATTTCTAGGCAAATACACTGCCATGGTTTAGGATTTTTAATGTATACTCAATCCCACAGGGTGTAATCCCCATGTAGAGGCAAGGTAAGTAAATCATTGTGATGGCGGTTCTTGTTCATATGAAATAAAGCAATTCATATAGAGCCATGCGTCTCTCTAGTGAACACCCCACCACCAATGTTGGTGTTGTTATTATTATTCATCTCCAAAAACAACAAAAAGAGGTCCATTATGAACAAAGCTCTGTGCTAGAAAGAAAAAGAAAATATGTTTCAAGACTCCAAGGAACAAAACATTTAATGGGCAAGAAAGGCTAACGTGTATATGTGTATAAATATTAAAACACAGACAACCCCCCACAGGGCTCAACAACTGGGGAGGCATGAAAAATGAAGACTCGGTAATGGTTTAAAGAACCCAGTGTAATTGGATTCAGAAAAAAAATATTATTTGGCAATATTATAATCAAATTAGTATAATACTCAAATTTATATAGCAACTGTCATTAAATAGCATCTCAATTGAATAATTTAATTACTAATTATATTGGCTTGCACTAGTTGAAAAGGAGATAATGAGATTGTGATAAACAGTTTTTCTTTTTAAACATTTTGCCAAAAAAAGTTAGACAAACTAACCTAAAAGTTTGAAACTTCTATTTATATTACACATAGTGAACCATAACACCTAGAACATAGCCCCTCCTTCTTCACTTAACATAATTTAAGTGAAATGTTGTAGCTCGTTTTAAGAAACCCCCAACAGAGAAGTCAGAAAACAATCGATTTCCTAAAATCAATGAAAAAAGAATTTCCCACTCTGTTTTTTTGTCTTTTCATAGCTAACATTCTTCCACTTATATTTATCTTTATATTTACACACATGGACTTACTTCCGCTATGTCTTGTTTGTTTACACTGGGCTTCCTTCCCTTGCTTTCATCTTCTTTCCTACCTTTTGTTATGTTGGTGATATTTTCCTTATTTAAACTTTGTGTTTCCTCTGTTAGTTCAGATGCTTCAGATAGTATTTTTGTAGTTGTCCTTAAATTCTTTTAATATTCAAGTTTAAACATAATACTTTCTCTTAAAGTCTGCACTTGTCTACAATATCACTGTTCTTCCCAACCAAGCATTTTCATTTTCCTTGTTATTTATTTATAAAATATTAGTCCTACTTTTATTTATTATAATTTTATAAAAATTATTAACCTTTTTCTTTCCATTGTATTTCTGGCTAGGTCAATAGCAAGTATTTGATACCATTATATCTCACAAGGATAATTGCAAAACCTACTCCTAAAAAACGTGGCTTATATACCAACGGAGTTGTAGATCCCTGCCAACGGTATTGTAACTTGGAAGCACTGAAGGAGACCAAGGAGAGCATATATGCAAATAGATTCTAATGGTCTCGGACCAAAGACCAAAGAGTATGAAATATATGGTTGTGTCGTGTTGAATTTATCACTATGAGTAGACTCACTGGAACTTGGGTCTTGTTGGCTCTAGAAACTTGGAGAGGGATTAGGTGTTCTCGGTTGATTACCGTATTTTTCGGACCATAAGACGCACTTTTTCTTCACCAAATAGTGGGAGGAAAAGTGCCTGCGTCTTATGGTCCGAATAGAAGAAGTGCCTGCGTCTTCATGAATTCTGACTATAGCGAAGAAGAGTTTTTGGGGTTTTCAGAAGACTAGAGTACTCAAACCTTTGTCTTTATGTGTTAGTGACAGTGATAATGGTTCTCAATGCCACTGTTGACTGCTGTTCAGTTTATATGGTTCAAATATTATTCTGTTATACTTTATTAAATATTTCATTACACTATTTGGTTCAGAAATTTTTTTCCCTATTTTTCTCCTCTAAAAACCAGGTGCGTCTTATGGTCGGGTGCGTCTTATGGTGCAAAAAATACTGTAATTGAAGCATGGACACCTTTGTTGCCTATAATGGAGGAGATGAGATTTATTAACTTCCTTTATGTGTTTTACAAAAAGGAGTCCTACGGATTAGTGAGATAGAAATACTAGAATAGATGTAGACATACTTATATACAACTATAGTTTAGTTTCTCACTGCATATCTAGGAAGGTCTGGAGTACATGATCTTCACAAGGAGGCATGGAGGGATAAAGGGGGACAATGAGGGACATCTGTCATACTGGAAATGGGATACTTGATTATTACCCGTGACCATAGTTCACACGTTAGAAGCATTGTTTGAAGTTCACTCAGAGCCTTCACTATAGTTTCACTTTGCAGCTGTGATGTGGCAGTACTTGGAAAAAACACAGGATTAGGAGCCTCCACAACCAAAATTTTGGTCTTTTTCTGCTTCTCATTGAAGGATACATCTGCAAATGCCCCAGTTTTCTGTTACAACTTTCTCTGGGCCCTTTGTGTAGAGCATCTGGGCATAACTTTACTGTGAAAAGACGTCCTCATCTGATGATTAAATGTGATACAGTTCCATGAGAGTCTCTTTATTGGATAAGGAGTTTTTAATTACATAAAGCTATCTAAGTTGACCTTTGAGACTATATTCCCGAAGAGAAAGTTGAATATTAGCATCAGCTTATGCAGTATATACTTAATTTCTAAAACAGGTTCTTCATGTTTTTTCCCCCAAGTTGGATTCTATTCATATTATGGGGTGATGTTAAATTGAATGATGTTAAAGCAAAGAACCTAGCCCAAGAAGATTTAACCAAGTCCTTTCTTGCTATATTTCGTTCAAAAAAATAAGTGAAACCAGAAAAAAAAACCCCAACAATAATGCCTACTGATATGTCTATTATAAACTTTATGGCCATTGACCATAAAATGAACATTAGTTTTTTTTAAAATTTAATTTTATTGTTTTAAGTGTTACAAATATTAGTACATATATCTCCTTTCCCCTCCATTGACCTTCCCCCAGCCTCCCCTAACCCCTGGCACATTAGGTTTGTTTTATATGTCTCATATAAATCATGTAGGAGATAGGCTCATCTTATTATAGCAACTTTGACCAGGAAAAAGTGGTCAAAAATTAATAAAAAGAATAATATGATATGGATGCAAGATTCTTTGACTTTATTGCTTGTCTCACTGAGATCCCCATCCTGTTCCAAAAATATTTTAGCCTTGTCCCTGGCATCTCTCTTCCTGACTGCCCAGAGGAGGATGCGTTTTCTTCCTAGTGGAGAGGCACTGAGCATTTTACTTGCAGTCATCTAGTCTAGTCTAGCTATACAAGGAATGCAATGGATGGCCTTTTAATTGATTGTTGATTGATTGACCTAACTTAGTCATTTACTCATTTAATAACAGAAGGACTAAAAACAAAATCTACATACTCATTTTGAAATGACTTCAAGACATTGCACTTTAATTTCATTTCAAATATTCATTAAAAATATGAGGGCAAGTGATCAGCAGCAGGCCATCTACATACTTTTTTGAAAACCTCTGTTCTTTTCCGTGTTAGTGAGAGTATGGGCTTTAGAAACCACAGCTGGAAAACACATCCAAATGGTTAGAGCAAAAATTAGAAGCTCACTAATGCTTTGGTTGACACTGTGATAATTGTAATTGTTCTATTTACTGTGCTATACATTACCAAGCATTTGTGTGGGTTTATTAGTAACGGGCTCATGCACAATTATATTGGGTGTAGGAAGCTATTAGCATTGCACAGATCATCCACATGCAGCAAATGCTGCAGGAGGTTCACACATTGCTTTCTACTTTTAATTAGGATTTTTGCATTAGAAGTTTTCTATGAAGGAAATATTTGGCCTCAATTTGACAGACAAAAGAAAACCATGCCAATATAATTTCTATTCTGACTATCTACTCAACTCAAATTCATTATAAAACTTAAAATAACATTTAGGATAAATAATTTAATTTTGATATGATGTATGTATTTATATGTGTGTATGTAGACCTCATGTGTACATATATATCATAGATTTAAACTTATTATAAAGGAAGCATTATTAAAGATATTACAGATAATTTTTAAAATAAATGATATTGAGAAAATCTGCTGAAATGAAAATCAAGGTAAATTCTCATATTACTCTATATACTCATCTAATATGCAAAGTCTCTCTTTGGAGGTTCAACTATGAGACCAGAAGTTCGATCGCTTGCTATGATGTATACTGACCACCAGGGGGCAGTGCGGAACATGGTGGGTGACCAGTGGCAGTGGCAGGGGGCTGAGGAAGCAAGGGAAGGAGGAGGCTAAGAGATAGGGAACCTGATTGGCTCTGATCACCGGCCGGACCTAGGGACCCTATAAATTTCATGCACTGGGCCTCTAGTATCCAGATAAATAGCTAAATATAAAAATTTAAATCATAAAATACTGGAGAAAATAGAGAAGCAGAACATAATGGATAACATTGATAGGTTTGACAATGCAAATTTCAAAGTTTTCTGTACAATATGAATATAATCTATAATATTAACAAACAAATGCTATAACTCATTAGAGAAACCCCTTTAGTAAATATGTGCAGTCAATCTCAATGTATAAATTACTCTTACAAATGAGTAAGTAAATGAGCAAAGGACTTGAATACACTAGTTACAAAAGGTATGACAATGGTCAAGAAATAAAAAAAGTATTCAACGCAGTTTATAATCAAAGAAATGAATGGGATATCATCATTTCCTCCCACCTTGGTTAATATTTGAAATGTTCATATACAATATTGAATTTCACGTTTTTAGCATTCACAGCTAACATTTATATATGCTAAATATTTGCTAGGTCCTAAGCACGTTGCATATATTCACCTAATTAATGCTGATGATAAACCTGTGACCGTGGTATCCTTATTATCCCCTTTCCATATATAGGAAAATGGAGACGCTAAGAGGTTCCCAAAGTCACAAGCTGTTAAGTGGTGAAGGTGGGCCTGGAGCCTGGGCAGTCTGGCTCTGGCTTTTGTATTCTCAGCCTCTCTACTGCCTTGCCTCTCAACTTTCAGCAAGGCAAGGTGACACACACCACGTGTGCTCATCAAAATCTGTGGTGATGCATCATTTTTGGAACACAGTTTGTGAATAATACACAAACACACCATGGATTCAAAGAACTGTAATTATGTAATATGAAAAACCTAAATAGTAGGCACTGAAAATCAGAGCATCCAATTTTACATATGACATGACATTCATATGAAGATGTTGTGTGCCATAAACTTCTAGGTGATTTTCTAAAACATACTTTCCTATGTTTTAAAAATTTCCTAAAATGTCTTGCGTGACCTTTTAGTCCTCAATCTCTGTAAAATCCTATATAAATGTTAAAATAAAAAAAAATAGTAACACATGGTCTCTTTAAACTTTAGAGAGGTTACAGGTGAAGACTGAGTGTAAAAGAGGGTTATCGCTTCAATACTTAGTCTTTGTTTATCTATCTACTGAGGTAGGTTGACAATAAGAAAAAGCCCTAAGCCCATGTCAATTAGATTTGACTCCCAAATTCAACAAATTAGATTTGAGTACTATATGTTCTCCGCATTCTCCTAAGGATATTGCAGCAAACAAAATGCATACCAAGTTTCTGCTCTTGTAGCATTTCCACTCAAGCAGGGAGAGAAAAACTAATAAATATGTGATAAAGAATAAAACAATAATAGGGCTTGAGAATCATGGAGATGCTATTTTTACAGGATAGTTAGGAAAAGACATCCACATTAAGTGATATTTATGCAAAGACAAAAAGAAGTAAGAGAGCCGAAACCGGTTTGGCTCAGTGATAGAGCGTTGGCCTGCGGTCTGAAAGGTCCCAGGTTCGATTCCGGTCAAGGGCATGTACATTGGTTGTGGGCACAACCCCAGTAGGGGGTGTGCAAGAGGCAGCTGATTGATGTCTCTCTCTCATCGATGTTTCTAACTCTCTATCCCTCTCTCCTTCCTCTCTGTAAAAAATCAATAAAATATATTAGAAAAAAAAAGAGTAAGAGAAGAAGGCATCTAGGGAAGAGAGTTTATGCAGAGAGAACAATAAGCATGAAACCCAGGGTGGGAGTGTGCTTGGTTTGGGGGAAACAGAAAGCAGGGAAAATGGCCTGTGTGCATTTGGGATGGGGAGTGGGAAATGGGGAGGCAGTTGGAGACAAATGTAGTCGATGTCTCTGAATGAGTGTGGATTTTGACCTTGGAGTGTCATGATCTGATTTAACTTCAAAAGGCTCATTCTGAATGTTGGGTGGAGAAGAGATACTATGAAGGCAAGGGTGGAGGCAGCAAGATCAGCGGGAAGACTGTTACCATGTCCACATGTGAGATAGGTGGAACTTGAATGAGTTTAATACATAGCAGAGATCATGAGACATTTGCAAATTTGGGCTAGACTGTGAAGGTAGAATGAATAAAATTTCCTAATGAATTGAATGTTGGGTATAAAGAAAGGGAGGGAAGTCATATGACTTACAGCAAAAACAAAAGAGGAAAGTTAATTTTGACAACAAGGTTGGATCTTGAGAGAATATCATGCTTAGCAACATAAGTCGACAGAAAAAGTCAAGAACCATATGATTTCACTCATATGGGGGATGTAAAACTGAAAGACACAAACAAGACAAATAAATCTCACAGACACAGACAACAGAATGGTGATATCAAGGGGAAGGGGGTTGGGAGGAGGTATAAGAGGTAAAGGGGATGGCATATATGGTGACAGAAGGAGATTTGACTTTGGGTGGTAAACTCACAATGCAATATACAGATGATGCATAGTAGAATAATATAATTTTATGAACCAGTGACACCCAATACACTTAATTGGAAACATATAAATGATACAATACTTTTTTTTTGCATTTCCACATTAGACTCTAATTCCCTTTTGCACCTGCCACTTTCTGAGGCAACGAGGGGAAGTCCCAGTCCTTTGTAATTCTTCTGTATCCCGAGTTATTCTTTTGACTGATCTGTGAGCCTCTTGGGAATGGATATGTCCCACTATCATTTCTATCTTCTATTTTAAAAATATATTTTTAAAAATGATTTCAAAGAGGAAGGGAGAGGGAGATTGGCTGTGTCCTGCACAGTCTCCCTCCCCCCTCTCCACCAAAACACACACACACACACACACACACTGGGATTTGAGCCTGCAACCCAGGCATGAGCCCTTGACTGGAATTGATCTCAGGACCCTGGAATCTGCAGGCCGATGCTCTATCCACTGAGCCACATAAGCTAGGGCATTATTTCTATCTTTAATACCAAGTATAATGCCTTGGAAGTAGTAGGTATTCCACACAATAATTGTTAAGTGAATGTTATTTGCTTAAATGAGTAATTAAATGAATTAAAAAATTATTAAGTTTTCTATGTAATAGATGATGACAGTTTATTCTCTTTTCAGCGGTAGAATTAAATTAGTAAATTCAATGTGTTTATGTGTTTAATAAGACTTCTTTCATTCTCAGCAGTCTAGGTTTGGTTTTTCAAGTTGTTTTCCTAAATTGCATATACGAACCAACATGTACTTATTAAGCTGGTCTCCAGATCCTCTGGCAAAGGTCCCAGAACCACAAACTGGGCGCAAATCAAAATACTAATTCAATTCAGAGAATCATGGAGCCTGTCCAGTGGGGATGACTGAGATGTTATATATGCTGAGTGTCGGGAACTTCATATATATTTCTGATGACTTGATCTGGAAACCTGAACGTTATTTTTGACTTTTTATTCCTTTTTCTTTTTACCAGCCGTGAAACCTGCCAGTTCTTCCTTTACAGGTAAGTGGGCCCCATTCTCCATTTCTTCATTCCTCAATCATAACATCGAGCCCAGATTCCTGTGATTTTTTTCTTCTCGATGATATGTTATTTACCATGAAGGTCCCTTGCACTTCTTCCTAATTCCTTACACTGCACTGCTTTCTGCTTATTCCTCCTAAACCTCAGTATCGACTGTGTCATTCCTCTGAGAAAGAACTTAAGAAATCTCTCCTTTCGCCAAAGGAGACTGCCCGGTTTGCTCAGCCTGATTTGCTGGGTGGCTTCAATTCAGACTGATATTTATGGAACGGCTCCCTGTGCGATGCATTTCACTATATCACCTGCCTCTGTTCTCCGGCTGCATTGCTCACACTCCTGTCTGTTCCCTGATATATTCACCTCATGAACAAACCTACTAACTGTGCTTTGTCAATCTAAAAGCTGTATAACTGTCTGGCTGTGTTTTAGAACTGCCTCTTGCACACCATCAACCTTTTCAAGATATCTCTTACTGAACTCTCTCCAGAAGTAATGCTGTATTGCATGCGTTTCAAATCTTTTAAAAACGTACTATATTGTAAAATTCTCAGAATTTTCACAAGAGGGTTTGCTTTTACTTACTAGAGGCCCGATGCACAAAATTCATGCAAGAGCAGGCCTTCCTTCCCCCAGCTGCCGGCATCCGCTTCCCTCTGGCACCCGGGACCTGGGCTTCCCTCGCAGCCCTGGCTTTGTCTGGAAGGTCATCCAGAAGGATGTCTGGTCTAATTAGGACATTATGCTTTTATTTTTATAGATTCATTTTTATTTCCAAGTAGACTGTAAATCCCTTGAAGGCGGGGGGGGGGTGTCCCAGAAACATATATATATATATATATATATATATATATATATATATATATATATATATATTTTTTTTTTTAATTGATATTTTACAGAGAGGAAGGGAGAGAGATAGAGAGCTAGAAACATCAATGAGAGAGAGAGAGACATCAACCAGTTGCCTCTTGCATACCCCCTACCTGGGATGTGCCCGCAACCAAGGTACATGCCCTTGACTGGAATCGAACCCGGAACCTTTCAGTCTGCAGACTGATGCTCTACCAATGAGCCAAACCGGTTTTGGCGGGAATATATGTTTTAATTTCTATCTCCATTTTTTTTTCAGTTACCTCTCAGAGTTAGTATACTATAAATTGTTAATAAGTGTATATTGCCTTGATTTGATTTAAACATTTTGACAGGGGATGTTAAGCTGCTTTTACATCATATTCGATGTAATACTCAGGAGCAGGTTTGTGGCTTACAGGACTGAGGACTGGCCACCACTTCATATTCATTAACCTTGCAACCACAATATCTATTTTTATTGAGCCTCTTGTCACTAAATTAATCTTAGGCTGTAATCTAAAATATAAAGAAGCAAACTGCATCAGTTACATAAAAATGCATTTATTATCACTGTTGTCCTTTTATGACATATATTGTGGTGCTTTACAGAATTAGTACAGCATGGTGATGGGAAAACAGACTTTGGAGTCAGTCACACTAGAAGTAATAAACTCACTTTTATTCACTATAGGAACAAGCAATATTATTTTGTCACCTTCTGTGTTTATTTTTTCATACAGCAATACAGATAACAATACTGGCTACCTTATAGAATTACAGTGAGCTGTGTTTATAAGGCACTCAAATAGTGCTTGACAGCCAGTAAGTTCTTTAAAAAATTGTAGAAATTACTACTTAAATCCTCAATGTCACTGGTTTTAGCTAGATGTGCTGTTTGTTTTTCAAGTTCAAGATCATCATCACCTTTATTTTTACTAAGCTCCAACATGCTCTCATTTATTCAAAGACTATATTGTAATAATATCAACCACATGACAATTTGTTGTCAACTTATAAGTAAGAGAGGAAATGCTGAGAGCTGTTGACCTCCAGGAAAATTATAGTAGCTATCAAAATGCTTTTGAAAATACTTAATTCATTTTTTAAAGTAGAACCAGATAGAATGGAGGCCACTGATTCATTGTCAGTAATAACATACAGAAGTTCAAATAAACTAAAGCATTGTAGAAAAAAATGTATAAAAGAAGAAAAATTGAGTGCCAT
This sequence comes from Vespertilio murinus, assembly GCA_963924515.1. Classification (NCBI taxonomy): domain Eukaryota; kingdom Metazoa; phylum Chordata; class Mammalia; order Chiroptera; family Vespertilionidae; genus Vespertilio; species Vespertilio murinus. The sequence goes on along the minus strand of OZ004712.1, from coordinate 27,195,357 downwards.
TTAGTACAAGACAAGAAACCTCACATATTAGAAATAAAATCCGGGGAATATCATTTATTATACCAAAATTCTAATTGATGAATAAAATCATCATAAGTGATAAAAAAGGTAAAGTTATATATGACAAACACTGATTAAGAAAATAAAGAGAACAGCTAATTCTGTCAAAAGGAATGAGAATATTTATTAACTTAGAAAAAATACAGCACATCCAGCTAAAACTGTTACATTGAGCATACACATCTCTACTACCTTGTCCTGAAATACGATTAAAATGATGGCAATAAGAGTTAAAAAATAGCATAAGGCACATGGACAGAGTAGGGAGAGGAGAAAGTAAAAAAAAAATCTTTCAACTGGAAAGCAGACAAGTGGTAAATGTCCTAGCAGACAAAAGAAAGCTGAATTCTATACCAGCGGTGGTCAAGATACAAGGTTTACAAATAAACACTAACCGGATGCTTAAGTCTTGGTTATATCTTCCTACCAACATGTTACGTCCAGCTGTAGCGATAAAGGAGGGGCTAACACAATGATTAGTTGAGATACTTTAAGAAACAGTTGGATACACAAGATCCTGTATCCCATTCTACACCTAAATGTCACTACTCCACTCCCATTTTAGAAGAAATGAGTCATTTTATTTTCTTGATGTAGTAACACTAAGAATTTCTGCATTGTCTGAGTGATTCCTCCAGTTTTCTTCCTCTGCTTCAGTCCAGAGCATTACCAGACAGACTTAAATTAATCCTTCCAGGCGGGAGATGGGAGACTCCCTCATGCTGACTGGGCGCAGCAGAAGGGAAAGTGTCAACCTGGTTACCTTGCAGAAAATTTCATGCACAGCAAACACGAGGACCCAATCAACTCTCTGGTATTTCAAAATTAAATACGAAGGAGAGAGTTCATTAAAACAGTAGCTTTGAAGAAACAGTTTCAGGTAGAAAAGAGAAACACATCTGCCCCTGTTATTATTACATGCAGAGAGATAAAAGATGACACAGAGCTCCTGAAAAAGATCTTATTCGTGGTGAAAGAAAAAGGATTATTCAGAGAACAAAAGGAGCTTTTGGAAATTGAAATATGCAGTAAAGAGAGCATTTGAAATTCCTGGTATATGCCATCAGTTTGGCTCAAATAAACTCATAGAAATTAAAAAAAACCAAAAACAACACACATATGCAGTAAAAAAAAAACAACAACAACATTTTAAATAAGATAATTATAAGATACAATTGAATAATTCTCCAAGACAGTGATTTTTTTAAAAAAAGGAGTTGAGCAAATTAAACTGAGGAACAAAATAGAACCAGAGACATGGGTCCATGGTACATACTGACAGATGTCCGAGGGGAGATGGGCGGAGTGGATGGGAGGAAGGAAGGTGAAAAGCATAGCCGCAGTGCTAATCCTGTGGCCACTGTCCCAGTTCAGCATGATCCATGGAGGCTTATCTCCTCAGTGCCGGGCTGCGTTTGGGTGTAGGCTAAGGCACCGAGTCGGAGGGCAGAGAGACATCCAAAGAGAGCTCGAGATGAGATGATGCCAGAACAAAGTCTGAGGCCACAGGGCGCAGTCTTCCCCAGCTTCGGCTGAAATTAGAGAAGTGGAGAGAGTTTCAGAGGAGACAGCGAAGGCGGCAGCTGGACATCTCCAGGTTTCAGGCCTCCAGAGCTGTTGTCTGAGGTCGCAGCAAGTCCTAGCTGTTCAGAAGAGTTCTTCGAGAAGAGGAACCGGACTCTCTTGGCTTTTTAACATAGCAAGTGAAGACAAAACTGAGGAGAGTGGGCTTAAATGAGGATAAGTAAGTAGAAAACCAATTAATAGGAAAAAAAAGAACAGTATTAACTTTATTGTGCAATAAAGGAAACTATCAGTGTCAAACACCATTTGCATGGTAATACTAATATGGATGCTGAATATTGGGCTAACTAAAAATATGATACCACTACACTGAGAGTGGTGGGTGCCGGGGGTGTTCATTGGGAGGTGTAGGAAAGAGAGAGGCGCCAACAGCAACGACTCAGTTTTTGTGAGAAGTAGCAATGTGATTATATCATTTAGAAATGTGGAATGTATCAGTAATCAGTGGGAATGTTTTCATGTTTCTGCATGCCTAGGGGCTTTCTAAAAATGGAAATTGACATGCAATAAAGATAGAGAATATTTCTATTTTCACCCAAACCCATTTGCTCTTCACACCTTTAAGACCTGTTAGACCTGTCCCCCCTGGTCCCTCCTGAGGAAGCCATCTGCTCCATTCCAAGGGCAATCTATACTGATAAAAGCCCTTGTATCCTCACCTGACACCCACATGTCGTCACAAGATGGTCACCACAAGATGGCTGGCAGGGGAGGGCAGTTGTGGGTGATCAGGCTGGCAGGGGAGCAGTTAGGTGTCAATCAGGCCAGCAGGAAAGTAGTTAGGGGACAATCATCCTGGCAGGCAGAAGCGGTTAGGGGCAATCAGGCAGGCAGGCAGACAAGTGGTTAGGAGCCAGCAGTCCTGGATTGTGAGAGGGATATCTTACTGCTGGCCTAAATGGCAGTTGGACATCCCTCAAGGGGTCCCAGATTGGAGAGAGTGTAGGCTGGACTGAAGGAAACCCCTCCAGTGTACAAATTCTGTGCACCGGGACTCTAGTAGGGTAATAAAATCTTCCTTATCTCCCCAGAGCCAAATACTTACATTTGAGGGTAGACACCTTCCTCTGTTTCCCTAAGAAAAGCTCTCTGTCTCTTACTCTCTGAGAGTTGGAGGGCTGGTATGACAGCTTCTGTATAATCTCCAAATTTCATAATTTCAAGTCAGAACTATCCTGTCTGTGTAAAATGCAATTTTCTACCACATGTCACCTGTGGATAAAAGTGGAGAACTACTGAAGGATGTATCCATAGTTCTATTATTTTCTTACAAAGTATCTTCAAAGCAAGATATTTTGTAAGCAAATTATAGGTTTGCCTCTACTGTGTACTGTTAGGATAAATCTAATGTTTACTGTTAGAATAAAATGAATACATATCAATATAAAAATTTATCAGAATAATATAGCAAAGAATCACCTAAAACAATTATATATATATTTTTTAAGATTGGGAAATAGGGATGGAGTAAAGCAGGGAACTGCGGTATCTCATGGCAAGCCTTATGTATCTATTTGACTCTTAGAACAATGTACACATGTAACTTTGATAATAGTAAACTTTGAATTAAAATTTTAAATGACCACATAGAAAGCCCATTATCACAAAAGGAGGGTACCTGTTTTGTGTTATCCAACCAATTACATTGACCTTAAATTTTGCAACGGTGCAGTATCTTTGCATAACAGTTGGTTTTTACTTTTACTGAATTGTTTGCTATACTCTTACTAACGATGTACACACCTGTGGTTCAACAAATGAATTCAAGAGCTGCATGGGGTAAGGAGCTGGGGTCATACTATAATGACTTAAGTATGGCTACAAGGATCTTTCAAATAGTGCCTTGGGATTTTTTTTTTTTTTTCATTTTCACCGGGTCAATACCTTTCCTCTCTGGGACCTTTTGCTGCAAATGTGATTGCAGTTTATCAAGGCAGTTAATCATACACAATGTATTTCTGAGCTGCCAGTTTGAGAAGGTTTACATTGTATTTTTCTGGTCACTGTCAGCTATGTAGGTTGGTGACACAGAGTTTTTATTCTTGGCTGATGGTTTTTCTTCTTAACCTCGAACAGTACTTCTTTGTGCATTACAGTTATCTCAATAGCTTTTGTTGAAAAAAATACAGATGAAAATGGTTCCAGGAATTGTTAACCCATTTTGATGTTAACATGAAATTTGCTATTTCAAAGACAGAGAATGTTCAATAATAAAAAATGTGAATTTTAAAATTTGGTGCTGATTTGAAGTTGTTACCTATATAAACCCTATTGCTTCTTGCATTAATGCTACTTCCCCCCCACCCTGTAACTATAATATTTGATGGACTATCTATTTTAGGGGTTCTTAAAGACTAAAGTTTTACTAAGTTTCCTTCAGTAGTATACTATCTTTTCTGTATAATATGATAATAGTTTTTAAAAAATATTGGTAATTCTATATAATAAAAGGGTAATTATGCAAATTAACCCTAATGGCAGAGCGACTGCTGGACCGTCACTATGAGGCACACTGACCACCTCTTGGTCCTTTTCCCTAGCCATCAGGCACCCATCACCCAATGGCAAATGGGGAACAGGGGGTGGTGGTGGTGGGGGCGGGGCTGGCTGCAGGCAGCTGGGAAAGATAGCCCCAATCACAGGCCAGGCCTAGAAACCATACCCATGTATGAATTTCAGGCACTGAGCCTCTAATTTACTATAAATGTGGTCATTTAAAAATATTGTGTATATTTCCATTTAGTAGTTTAGTTGCCATTAAAATTATTTTTGAGCAAAGTTCATTTTAAAATATATTTGTCAGATGGTGAGTAGAGATAATAGCTAGTGAGGAAAGTGGGATAAAGTAACATCTGGAAACAAACATTTTTATTTTGGAAATAATTTAAGATTTATAGAAGAATTGCATAGATAGTGCTATATATCCTCATCCAGATTCAGTTTTCCCTAGTATCACCAGCTTAAATATCTCATACATTTGTCAAGACTAAGGAACAGGCATTGGTATATCACTCATCATTAAATACTTTCATTTTATTTGGATTTTACCCGTTTTTCCATCAATGCCTTTTCTCCCTCTCCCAGGATCCAATCACCTTTATCATATCCCATTTAGGCATCTTGTCTCCTTAGTTTCCTCTGATATGTGATAGTTTCTCAGACATGTCTTGCATTTGATGACCTTGATAGTTTTCAGAAGTGCTGGTCAGTAGAGTTTCCTGCAATTTGTGTTTGTATGATATATTTCTCATGACTATACTGGGGTTATGAGCCTTTAGAAAGAATATATTGGTGACAATGAGCTTATTTTATCATTTATGACAGGGGTGCATAATATCCACATGATATTGCTGGTGATATTAACCTTGAACACTTGGTTAAGGTAGTGTTTGCTAGGTTTTTTTCACTCTGAAGTTTCTATTTTCTTTGCAAGTGAGTTACTGAGGTCAGCCCACACTCAATGAGAGTATAGGCTGTGGGAATTAAGCTATGCATTGTAAGGAAACTTTGTCTCCTTTCCTTTCAATTTATTTATTCAATTTATTTAATAAATATTGACTGCTGTATCTTTATTTTATACTTTAGGTTATAACCAAATACTACATCATTCATTTTGTTGTTCCAACTTTGTCCACTAAGAGCTCTTTCAATGTTTGCTCCTATGTCATTTGACATGGTTTATTTTTGAGCACTTTCTTATTTTCTGGTACTTCAAGATGCTCCTAATATAATATAATATAATTATATTAATATTTTTGTATTGATATACTTAGAACTGGGTGGGGAAAAGTAGGTTTACAGTTGTATGAAAACAAATTTATTTTTGTATTACTACCTATTAGCTATTATTTTTCATGTGAAAAACTGTAAACCCGCCTTTGCCATACGCTGTATAATTCCTATCACATTGGATTATGATTTAATAGGTATTGAATAAATAAAAATAAGATCTAACTTATTGCTAATATTACTTTTGAACTACTGTGACAATATTACCAATCTTTTACTTTTTAAGAGAACTCCACATTTTGTGGGGTCCAGTTACATGTCAGAGTATAACAAAAGTAAGGATTTGAAACCGATTTTTCTCTTTATTTTATTTTCAAAATTGAGGTTTGTTGGTTAATATTAATAGCCAATATTAAGTTTTATTGTAGAATCTAGTCTGAACTTGAACATTTCACTTTGATATCATTGCTAGAGATTTGGCCTTAATTTTGAGGGAGACCTAGTAGTGGATATGCTGTTGTTGGTATCAGATTTGGGTCTCTTATTGCAATTGTTCTAACATTCTGGATTATAGATTATTTAGAAAATATGTAACAGGATTTCTGAAGATGCAACAGTGAGAGAACAACATACTTTGGCAAAACTGTGAGGGGGATCAAAGTGGGACTGTGTGAATGTAAGTCCTGTTCATTTTGGAGATTGTAACAATATTTTCATACCATCTAACTAAATGTGCAGTATTAGAAAACCTGTCTTCCCGATAGAATTTCAAGGAAAATTTTTCAAAGTTTAACCATATAACTATATGGGATTTTATAAAATAAATTTTTATTATTTATTACATTGATTGGGATGCCATTGGTCAGATGGACATATAGGTTTCAAGTGTAGGTTTTAAGATCTGTATATTGTACTGTGTGCCCACCACCCAAAGTCAAATCTCCCCCTGTCACCATTTACTAGGACCCCCTCCTCCACTCACTCCTGGGACATTTTTGAAATAGCTTTTGTCCCTCTGAGTGAGAAGAAACAAATGTGTGCTAATGAGATCAATTAGAGTAAAAAAATCTGAGCTAAGAATAGTTTCCTCATGAACACATTATTATATTTCTTTTTGAAATAAGTGGGTTTGAGAAAATTATAGAAAATACTTAAAAATTGCTTTGTGATATGTGAAAACAATTGACTATTTGACAAAAATAAATCATTGCACCTTTTTCATAAATTATAAAATCATCATATTGATAATATTGATTTTTAATAAAAATAATGAAAATCACTCCTACTAGCCGAAACTGGTGTGGCTCAGTGGATAGAGTGTTGGCCTGCAGACTGAAAGGTCCCAGGTTCGATTCCAGTCAAGGGCATGTACCTTGGTTGTGGGCACATCCTCAGTAGGGGGGTGTGCAAGAGGCAGCTGATCAATGTTTCTAACTCTCTGTCCCTCTCTCTTCCTCTCTGTAAAAACTCAATAAAATATATTTTTAAAAGAGAAAAAAGAAATAACCATTCTTAAAAAAAAGAAAGAAAATCACTCCTACTAAAGATTTTCTATTGTTGTGAAGTTTAAAATCATTTACACATAATTTAAAAATCCAACAACTCTGTACTTATGGGAGAAATACTTCATTTATAATTAACCTTATGACTTTACTTCCTTTTTAATTCTTTTTATTCCTCTGTTGATTCATGCATTAGCAATTGTGATGATTTAGCAATACTAAGCACTACATATGTATTTATAAGAAGAGAAAATCTTTTGTTATTTGAGTAGGCTGAATTTTATTGTCCTCTTGCATTCAAGAGGAGTGGGTGTTTGTAAGTGTTCTGGTTTGTGTAAGATCAGAATAATGGTACAATCTCAGTGAAGTTTATTTATAATAGGACTATCAAACTCTTGCTTATCCATATTCTGTATTTTACTTTTAGAAGACCTCTTGGACAATGTGACTCCTCACTGTCTAAAGAATATTTATTTTAGGTTATGATTCAACTTTCTTCTTTAAAAAAGCAAACAACAACAGTAGCATCTTTTGTTGTTATTATACTCTACCCAGATTTTTTGAAATGAAGAGCCTTGGTGAATTCATATGGAGGGTTTTACCCCTTAGAATATCTTTAATACAAAGTCTGAGCCTAGTTAACCATGCCATTTTTTGAAGTTCATAGCTAAACGATGGTAATAATGTTTATGCATAGTTCTCCTAATCTGTGACTTATATTTGGAAATATTTTCAGAATCTTTTCTCTCTTCTGCTGTTCAACTCCATCTATTCTAGATTTTTCTCCATTTCCTCCAGCTGGATTACCACAAATCATTCCTAATTTATCTCCTTGAATCTACCATCCCTTTCATTAATTCCATACTTTTCAATTTACCACCAAACAAACAATCCAATTAAAAAATAGACCGAGGACCTGAACAGATACCTCTCCCAAGAAGACACACAAATGGCCAACATTTGTATGAATAGAATGGCACTTAGGAGTTATCTGTCCCATGTTGGCTTGAAATGGCAACAAGTCTGTCACAGAAGGGGCCATGTATTTGTTTCTGCCACAATGGCCTGTTAGATAATACAAAAAGCATTTCAGAAAACAGAACAGTCCTCTTCTCTCCCCTCTCCCCCAACTCTGTTACCATGCTATTATTATCCACAGGCAACCTTGTTCTATAGTTTTTGTTTGGGTATTTTCTAGTAGTTACTTACAAAGCTATAGATTATAATTTTTATTTGTTTCTTAGTTATATTCCATGCCTTAAAGCATGAATTTTGTGTTGGAGGGATAGACCAGTACCAGAAAAGAATAATAATAAGCTATCATTATTTTAGTAGGTGAACAACAATGAGATGATTTCTAGCATCAGTTTCCCCCACCCCCTCCTCTGCACATTATTGTGTCCTCAGCACCTGGCAGAGTACTTGACAGAGTATGTATTTAATGCACACTTATTGACTTTTTCTCTGAAATATGAGTATTTAACTCATTTTTTCATCTTTTCCTCTCAAATATTCACAGATTAATTATTTTGAATTATTCTACTGATCTCTGCAATTCTAATTATATATATATATATATATATATATATATATATATATATATATATACCCTTCTATATATATTTTTGTGTGTGTGATTTCAACTATCAGTAGCATCTCTTGACTCCCCACTCATGGGATAAGGGCTCCAATATCCCTCGCCTTTCCTTCACCTTCCCTCAGTTGTTGCTTACCATCATCAATCAACTACAACTTTATTTTTATATTGTTAAATGTGTTGTCATTTATATTCTTTTCCTGAAAACCACAGCCATGTTAGCTATGCTTTTCCTCCCCTGCCTGAATCTCAGGACCAAACATGATAATGGCTACAAGCTACTCAGATGCATAAAACTTTTGAAAATCTTGGCCTTTAGACTGCCCTCCTTGGAGGTTCTATCCGCAGATGGCTTCTGCGAAGCTTGCCCTCTGAGGCCTGTGGCCTGCACGCCTCCTGTACTCGTTTTACTTGGCCTATGCGATATCTTACACATTGGAGCTGTCATGCGAAAACCGGAAGATTTCATGTTGACTCTGAAAGTGAAGAATCAGTAAACAGCATTTATAATGTTACGGTCATTTTCAAGTAATTGGCTAGGAATAGATTTCTATAGGAACAGTGTCACCTGACTGGGTTGCTGCTGGGAGACATGCTTCTAGCTTTTTGAGTTTTATATTCCACCAGCTAGTGTGTGGAGTCCTCCTTTTCCCAGCCTGCTCTTCTCCTGGAGGCATTCTGTCACCCTGCTTTCGTCTGTGCCCGCTTGTCTCTGGGTTGACTGTATTTGAGTGTGTTCTCTTACTCTGCAGCCCCTGCTGTGTGGAGCTGTTATCTCTGGACCTGGCCTTTTATTTGCCTCTTGCCATTCATATATTCTGCCCATGTCGTTTTCTCTACACTTGAAGATATTTTATGCTGTTTAAATTTAGCAACTTTAATATAAATCTCTAAAATATGCTCCCACGTTCTCTAGTTGACACTTTTCTCAAGACTCCTCACTTTTTTAATCTCTCTGATCATGTTAGAGGTTTCGCTTTTGCTTCCTGAGTGATGCTAAATTTCCCATTTTCTCATGAGAGTTTTTCAAAATGCTTGTTCTCTTCCTATGCCTGAGGATCCTCGGTTGCCCTTGATGATGATTACATGAAGGGGTGAGTTGGCATTTGGGAAAGTTACTTTTCTGTTATCGAAATAGGTATATTTTCCTTTCGGGTCTCTGTCCTGAGCGGGATTCTGCCTGGGGGCTCTGTGTGGTAAGGCATGGAGTGCCTGGTGTGAGGCTGTCGCTTAGGGGTGAGTTTGGTGGATGTGTTCTTGTTGATTTCAGCATCAGGATCTTCCTTATTCTAGTGAGCCTTATATTTTGGATTGACTGCGGAGCTGGAAACTATATATACTCTAGACTCGGCCAGCAGCCGAGAGTCTAGGAGGGAAACAGGTTTTGCACATTAGAGAAAAGACCTTCTTGCTGACACATGGCTGTTTTCTCGGGCAGTGAAGGGCCCCGGAGATGCACCTCAGCAGGAGGTTTCAGTCTCTCTGGAGCTTGTCAGGATGTAGGTAGCAGCTCTCTCCCTGGCCCCCCTTTTAAAAATTCTGTCTGTTCATGAGCTCAGTACTTTTCCTGGTTCTGCTTTTTGCAGAGGCAGCACCTGTTCTTGTGGATTAGTTCCATACTGTTCTGAGAGTCATGTCTACAAGCTGGCTGAAGATCCCGCTGTTCCATCGCTTCCCATTGATTTTATAATCACCTAATTTCCTTCATTAACTCCCGTGGAGCTTAAGAAAAACAAACAACAAAAACCCACCCAGAGTGGTTTCTATTTCCTGAACAGGCTCTGGACAGACGGAATGAATGGTGACCTGGGATTCAGGCTGCAAGTCCTCTAAAGCAGATGGGGGAGAATGTTCTTCAGGAAAGTTACCTTTCTTTCCTTTTCCTTCCTGTCTTCATATGTTAAATTTTATCTTTTTGTTGAAAGTATTATAGAGGAACCCCATAAGTCCCCCATGGACCCCCTCCACCCCACACATTTACACTAGCTTTTTTGATAATTCCTTGAGAGAGGCCATTTAGGATTGGGATAGGCTAGGGCTGTGGTCCGCAAACTGCGGCTCACGAGCCACATGCAGCTCTTCCACATAATACCACGGCCTGGGCGAGTCTATTTTGAAGAAATGGCGTTAGAAGAAGTTTAAGTTTAAAAAATTTGGCTCTCAGAAGAAATTTCAATCATTGTACTGTCGGTATTTGGCTCTGTTGACTAATGAGTTTGCCAACCACTGGGCTAGGGTACATAGCAGGTACCTGTGTTCTGAACTGAAGTAGGGGAGAAGAGCAAGGTGATATCTGCTCCAGTTCTTTCGTGCACAGATCTTCAGGTAATTTCGCTGTTTTCAGACCTGTATTTCACTCTTCCCTCCATTACATTGGCTCCATTGCAACCCTTTGGGGTTTTGATAGACAGATTGGGCAACACTGGCCTATGGTTCCTGCATAGGGGGTTCTCTCTCCTGTTTATATCATGAGACATGATCCATATGCATCCATCGTCCAGAAATTTGTTGAAATATTGACCTATTGGTAACACCTCATACCCATTTGCCTGATGATTGGTTCAGTATTTGTATCTTATTAGCATATGTGGATACAAATGCTTGTTCTCAGTCTGAATCTTTAGCTAAGAGACTTATCTGAATTGCCTGGCACACCAGTTTTATTTATTTATTTACTTAAGAATGTAATTGAATTTATTAGTGTGACATTGGTTAAAAAAATTACATAGGTTTCAAGTGTACAATTCTATATCACATCATGTGTATTTTGTATTGTGTGTTCACTACCCAAAGTCAAGTCTCCTTCCATCACGACTTATTGCCCATTTACCCTCTTCTACCTCCCAGGTCCTCTTTTCTCTGGTAATCACCATTCCGATGTATGAATCCATGAGGTTTCTCTGTTTGCTTAATCCCTTCATCTTTTTACCAAGCACTACAACCACCCTCCCCGATAACAACTTTTAGTCAGTTCTCTGAATCTGTGAGCCTGTTTCTATTTTGTTTGTCAGTTTATTTTGTTCATTAGATTCCACATGTACGTGAGATCATATGGTATTTGTCTTCCTCTGACTGGCTTCTTTCAGTTAGAGTAACACACTCCAGGACTATCCATGATGTCGCGAAAGATAAGATCGTCTTCTTTTTATAACCCAGTAATATTCCTTTGCATTTTTATTCTCTCATCGAGCGATGGGCCTTTTGGCTGGTTCCGGATCTTGGCTATTCTAAATCATGCTGCAATAAACATATGGGTGCACATATTCTTTTGAATTAGTGTTTTGGGTCTCTTAAGATGTATTTACAGAAGTGAAGTCACTGGGTTGTAAGACAGTTCCACTTTTAATTTACTGAGGTAACTCCAATAATGTTCTCCACAGTGGCTGCACCAGTCTGCATTCTCACCAGCATTGCACTAGGGTTCCCTTTTCTTTACATCCTTGCCAGCACTTGTTTGTTGATTTATTGATAATAGACATTCTCAGATTGTGTTTTTAATTTATGTTTCTCTGATGATTAGTGCCATTGAGCATCTTTCTATATGCCTGTTGGACATCTCTATGTCCTCTGGGGAAAGTATCTATTCAAGTCCTTTGGATATGCTTTTGGTTTCCACATGTGACTCTCTGCTCTAATCCCATTCTACTTGTATTGCAGTTTCACTTTTAAAATGCTAGGTTATAGTCTATTTTGAAAATATGTAACTGGATTTCTAAAGATGCAACAGTGAGACAGCAACATTCTTTGGCAAAACTGTGTGGGGGATAAAAGTGGGAATGAGTGACTGTAACACCTGATCATTTTAGAGATTGTAATATGTCCAGAGTGAGTTAGGGGAACCAACCCGCAACCCAGGTGTGTGCCCTTGACAGGGAATTGAACCTGTGAGCCTTCAGTGCACAGGCTGATGCTCTCACCACTGAACCACACAGGCCAGGGCTTGTGTGTAAATTTTGATGATGCCACTTACAACTCTGGAAAGTGGTAAATATTGTTATTTGCCACCTACATAGGATAAATAATGTGAGTAATTTTCATCAAGGTACTAATTTAAAGAGTAAGAACTACATAAGCGTATGTGGTTGGTAGATAGAAGGTACATGATATAAAGTCCAATTTTTATGCTTAAATGATTTAATCACTAAATATAATGCTGCCTCTAAAATAAGGAAGTTATTTTTTTCTGCTATTTTCTAACTAGATTTCTTTTGACTATTTTACTTATTTTTAAGATGTAATGCATTAAAGTAACTAAAAAGTGGATTTAGAGTATAAAATATATAATTTATTTCTAAATCTAAGTGATTTGACTATTTTTATGTAGAAGAAAAGCTAATGGTTGACTCTTAAGAAAAGAACTTTCATTTTTGAAATATAAAATGCTGTATAGATTTTTTTCAGGGAAATTTTAAGAGAGCATTACTAGAGAATGGGCTAAAACAGTGCATTTATGAATAATTATATACCAAGTGCCACTTGAACTCAAGTGTCAAAGGAAAATGCGTGTATTTTCCTTCACTTAAGGGCTTACCTGTGGGAAAAAATGTATGGCTTTTTCAAAACAAAAGCAGTGGTAACCTGGGAGAAAAGTGCCATGTTTATTTACTGCCGAAACGCACATTTTCAGTGGTTATGTTCTTAAGACTATCCAAAGACTATAATGTATTCGGTGGTCCTTTCCATTGTCTCACAATAAGAACAAAATGGCAGCTCAGCATGAAGCAACTACTGTAAACCACATCAGATATATTTCAGGTATTTGAAAGCTGTATATATATATATTTTTTCCCTCTGTGGGTTACGGTTTCAACTTAACCATCTTGCTGTGTAAGATGTGACAGGTCTTCAACCTTCCTTCTCTTCATTCCTCCATGCTGCAAGTGCAATGACCAAACTCCATAGCAATTCATCTAAGCATCTACTGTGCTTTCCACAGGGAAAGCCCCTGGTGAGGGTACTTCCTGCGACTTTAAGTGCTCTGTTTCTAGGTATTTGTTTCATCAAGTTTATCCAATTTGTAGGCATATAGCTGTTCATAGTACTTTCTTAAAATCCATTCTATTTCAGTAGAATTAATAAAAATGTCCCCACTTTATTATTTTAGGAATATGAGCATTCTCTCTCTTTTTATTAGTCTAACTCCCTAAAGATTTGCCGATTATATTAATCTAAAAAAGAAAACACAAAAAACAACCCCAGCTTTTGCTTTCATTTGTTCTCTATTGTTTTTCTGCTCTCTATTTGGTGTATCAGTGCTATAACCAATATTTTATTCTTTCTGTTAAGCATGGACTTAGTTTATATGTCTTTTTTGAGTTTTTAAAATTATGATGTTGGGTTACTGATTTGAGATCTTTTCTGTTTTGTTTGTTTGTTTGTTTTTGTTACTGTGCATTTATACCTCTAAATTTCATCTTACCAACACTTTCAATGTATTCCAAAGTTTTGGTATGTTATATTTTCATTGTTATTTTCTCTAAGTGTTTTATAGTTTCTCTTGTGATTTCTTCTTTTATCCATTGGATAAAAGTGTGTTGTTTACCCCTGGTTGCTGTGGCTCAGTTGGTTGCGCATTGTCCCATGCACCAGAAGGTTACCAGTTCGATTCTCAGTCGGGGTACATGCACCGGTTGTGGAATTGGTCCCCTGTTGTGGTGCGTGCAGGAGGCAACTGATTGATGTTTCTCTCTCACATTGATGTTTCTTTCCCTCTCCATTTCTTTCTAAAATTAATAAAATGTTTACTAAAAAAAGAGAGTGCATTGTTTAATTTGCACAAATTTTATTCTGCTACTGATATCATTCTGTTGTGATCAGAGAAGATATTTTTCCATGATATCTGTCTTTTAAAAATCTAATGGGATATACTATGTGACCTAAGAAGTAATCTATCCTAGAAAATGTGCACTTGAGAATTTGTATGTTACTGTTGTGTAGAGTGTTTTGAATATGTTTATTTGATCTAAATAATTAATTCATTGTGGTTTTTGTCTTCTAATTCCCTTTTTACTTTCTTTCTGGTTGTGTTATCCATTTTTTAATAATAGAGTATTGAATTATCCAACTATTATTGTAGAACTGTATATTGATTCCTTCAATTCTATAAGCATTTGCCTCACATATTTTGTTAGTCTGTTCTTCAGTGTGTAAATGTTTATAATTGTTTTATATTTTTGCTACATCCAATGTTTTATGAATATATAATAACCTTTTTTATCTCTTGCAAACTTTTAAAATTTAAAGTACAGCTACTGGTCACTTTTGGTTTCTATTTTCATTTTAAATCTATTTGTGTTTTTAGGTGTAAAGCAAGTCTTGTAGACAGTATGTAGTTGGATCCTGTGTTTTTAAATAATCTGCCAAGCTCCATATTTTGACTGGAAAGTGTAATCCATTTCATTTAAAGTAATTACAGATAATGAGGGACTAACTTCTGTCATTTTTCTATTTGCAGAAATAGAAAATTATATCTTTTATGTTCCTCGTTTTGTGCATGACTGTCTTCTTTTGTATTTAGTTGATTTCTTTTGTAGAGAAATTTAAATTTCTTTCTCATTTTCTTTTGTGTATATTCTGTAACTATTTTCTTTGTAGTTACCATGGAGATTAAATTTTACATCCTAAAGTTATAACATTCTAAGTTGATTATACCTGCTTCCTAACTTCAGTAACAAACAAAAACTCTGCTCCTTTATAGCTCCATCCCCACCTCTTCCAACACCAATTATATCTTTACTAGATGCCTGGTGCACGAATTTGTGTGTGGGTGGGGTCCCTCAGTCTGGCTAGCGATTGAACATGGAGGGAGGGGGGCTGCAGGACACAGGGAGGGATCCTGGGAGGTTGGTCAGCCAGCCCCCCAATCGGGGCCTATCAGGGGGATTGGCTGGCAGGGGCGAGGGACTGTGGGATGTTGGCTGGCTGGTCCAGGTGGGCTGGCTGGCAGGGGGGAAGGGCCACAGAAGGTTAGCAGGCTGGACAGAGGGGCCATGGGAGGTTGCTGTGGGAGCACACTGGCCACCAGGGGGTAAATCCTGCATTGAGTGTCTGTCCCCTGCTGGTCAGTGCATGTCATAGTGACTGGTCTACCAGTCATTCTGTTCGTTCGGTTGTAATAGACACTTAAGCTTATATATATGTATTTTGAATCTCCCAACATATAAACAAGTAATTATTTTATATTCATTAGTATTTTAACATATAATCTGCCAAGCTCCATATTTTGACTAGAAAGTATAATCCATTTCATTTAAAGTAATTATAGATAATGAGGGACTAACTTCTGTCATTTTTCTATTTGCAGAAATAAAAAAAATCTTTTCTTTTATTTAAATAAATCTTTATTGTTTAGATTATTACAAATGTGTTCCTCTTCCTCCCCCCCCCCCCCAATTGATCTCCTCCACCCGGTTCCCACCCCACCCTCTGTCCTTTCCCCATCCCCCAATGTCCTCATTGATAGGTGCACAGTTTTTGTTCAGTCTCTTCCCACACCCCCAATCCCCTTTTCCCCAAGAATCGTCAGTTCACTCCCCTTCCGTATCTCTGATTCTATTATATTCACTCATTAATATTGTTCATGAGGTTTTTTAGTTCCCTTGGTTTTTATTTTTTTAAAATTCTTTTTAAATATTTTATTGTTATATTACAGAGAGGAAGGGAGAGAGTTAGAGAGCTAGAAACGTTGATGAGAGAGAAACATAAACCAGCTGCCTCTTGCACACCCCCTACCGGAGAATGTGCCCGCAACCAAGGTACATGCCCTTGACCGGAATCGAACCCAGGACCTGTCAGTCCACAGACCGACGCTCTACCACTGAGCCAAACCGGTTTTGGCTTCCCTTGGTTTTTAGATTCACTTGTTGATAGTTACATATTTGTTGTTCATAATTTTTATCTTCATCTTCTTCCTCTTCCTAAATAGTGCCCCGTCAGCAATTCATATAACTCCTTTAGCTTTTTTTTTATTTGTGAAGCTCTTTACCTGGCCTTCGATTCTGAGTGATAGCTTTGCTGGGTAGAGTATTTTTGGCTGTAGGTTCTTGCTATTCATCACCTTGAATATTTCTTGCCTTTCCTGTGTGACCTGCATGGTTTCTGTTGAAAAATCAGCTGACAATCGTATGGGTGCTCCTTTATAGGTAACTACCTGCTTTTCTCTTGCTGCTTTTAATATTTTCTTTTTGTCTTTTGCTCTTGGGATTTTAATTATGATGTATCTTGGTGTGGTCTTCTTTGGATTCCTTTTGTTTGGGGTTCTGCAGGCTTCCTGGACTTGTAAGTCTATTTCTTTCCCCAGGTGGGAGAAGTTTTCTGTCACTATTTCTTCCAGTATTCTTTCAGTATCTTGCTCTCTCTCTTCTTCTGGGATCCCCATAATTCTGATGTTGGTTCACTTGAAATTGTCCCAGAGGTTTCTTACACTATCTTCAACTTTCTGGATTCTTGCTTCTGTAGAGGAGTATCCTCTGGCTCTTTGTGTTCTAAATCTTTGTCTTGATTCTTGCTATCTTTCAGACTGTTTTTAGGCCTCTGTGTAATATTTTTTATTTCAGACAAATTTTCTATTTGTAAAAATAGAAAATTATATCAAAACAATGGTGAAGTGACAAAATTACAATACTAGATATTATACCAATAACTTTAAAATATAAGTCTTTTAAACCATGCAGAAAACAAAAAGTAGAGTTATAACCCATTGTTACATTAATATTTGCTTTTATAAATTGCCTATTTATTTTTCTTTATTGAGATATGTATTTTTTATATGCTTCAAGTTTCTGTCTAAAGTTCTTTCATTTAATCCAGTAGGACTTCCTTAAACATTTCTTGCAGGATAGGTCTAGTAGTAATAGTCTTCCTCAGCTTTTATCTGGGAATGTCTTAATTTCACCTTCACTATTTTTAAAAAATATATATTTCATTGATTTTTTACAGAGAGGAAGAGAGAGAGATAGTTAGAAACATCGATGTGAAACATTGATCAGCTGCCTCTTGCACACCCCCTACTGGGGATGTGCCTGCAACCAACGTACATGCCCTTGACTGGAATTGAACCCGGAACCTTTTGGTCCACAGGCCAACACTCTATCCACTGAGCCAAACCGGTTTTGGCTCATCTTCACTTTTAAAAGACAGTTTTGTCTTTTCAAAATATATTTTATTGATTTTGTTACAGAGGGGAAGGGAGAGAGATAGAGAGTTAGAAACATCGATGAGAGAGAGAGTCATCCATCAGCTGCCTCGTACACGGCAGCTGGGGATGTGTGCTCCTACTGGGGATGTGCCCACAACCAAGGTACACGCCCTTGACAGGAATCAAACCCTTCAGTCCACAGGCTCTATCCACTGAGCCAAACCGGTTTTAGCTTAAAAGACAGTTTTCCCAGACATAGAATTCTTGGCTGATAGTTTTTTTTCCCTCCTTTTAGCAGTTTGAATATATCTGCCTATTGAATATATCTGCCTATTGCCTCTGACCTCCAAAGTTTCTGATGTGAAATCTGTTTATAATTTTATTAAGAATGACTTGTATGTGCTCACCCTGGTCCTCACAAGCTATATGGTGGCTCCTTTGTACATAGCTACCTGTTAGGGGACTGAGGATAAGGGACGGGTAGCTATTACCCTGCTAAAGACTGAAATTAACTGAAATTTACTATTAAAGTCCTCCTTAGATAGTTGCAAGGGTCCAGTAGACTTTGGAGTTCCAAAATAGTTAAATGAGACAGATTATGGCAGTATAATTGTCTGGTTAAGGAAACCAATTAATTCCTGCTTCTTCATGTTTTATTAACTTTTCAGAATTATCTCCCTATTGGTTCTCTTTTTATAGCTTTTTAATTTATTCTCTAAGATTTTATTTTTTCCTTATTGTAATCATATTCATATTTATTATAGTTAAAACAGTTATCACAAAATCCTTTTCTGATAATTTCAATATCTGTTTTTTTACTGACATAATATTCAGTTGAATTTGGTTTTTCTTAGATCTTGGTTACATATTTCTGATTCTTCAGGAGTCAAGTGATTTTTAATTGTGTCCTAAAAATCAGGGATTTTATGTTTTAGACTCCCTGGATTTTGTTATATTTCTCAGAAGTATGTTGGTCATTTGTTTCACTAGATACCTAATTTGGTTGGTGTCGAATTACAGATTCTGCCTTTTGGGTGACAGCTTTCTTATTTCCTTAATTTCACCTTCACTTTTGAATATGTGTAATTTCCCTGTTTCCTCTGATCTCCTAGTATAGAAAGACTTTGGATTTTCCTATTGAAATTTTAGCCACTTTGATGTTGCTAACTTTAGTTTGCCCTTAGGATAAAAGCCTAATAACGGAAAACTTACTCCATGCTGGACCCTTCTGGTCCTGTAGAATTTAGCCATTCTGGAAGCCTTAGTTGGCAATATTTTCTGAAACTGTTGACTTTTAAAATATTTTAGTATCCTAATTTAAAGTGTTACAGTATAGTTTCATTTTATGTTCAAATGCTAAAAATGTTATGATGATTAAATCTTTCCAAAGACTCCCTCAAAAAAACTTTCCAGAATTGAAATTTTCCCCATTGTATTCAGACACAGGATAGAGTGATTTTACAAATGCCAACATAGAATGTTTTTTTCACTTGGGAATTTAAATCAACTAAGTATATGATTAACCTCTGTTGGGCTCTAAGCATTACAAAGTTTATGAAGCAGGTTTTTCAGTATTCAGAATGCTTCAATGGGAATTTTGTCTCTGTAAAGACTAAAGATCTGTGACGTGTCGGTGGTGACCTTAGAAGAAGAATCAAGGGAATAAATTATTGTGTCAAAGTTACCTTTATAGGCAATGTTTTTTTGGTGTTATAGGGCAATTTCTGCTTCCATTTCTTCTTATAATTATATCAGTTTCTCATTGTTAAAGAATTCTTCATCCCAAGCTACTCTATTATTTCTGGAATTTGTGGAAAGGTCAGTGAGTCTCACGAGTTGTGATTACTTTTTCTAGCTGACATTTATTGATCTCATTACCTTCATGCTCATATTTCAATAACTTTTTTTATTCTGTTACCATTTCAAAGATGACAGAAATGTTGCAGCGCTCACTGTATTAGAACTGTGTGTAATTAATATGTGTACTGTGTTTTATTATAATTTTATTGTCAGACCAACCGCATGCATTGTTTCTAAATTAGATTGTTATAATTAGAACACACAATGTGCATAAAATCAAGGCTACATTCATATATAGAGACTTTAAAATCTTTTTACTAAGATTAAAATATAATTAGATTTATCAAACATATTTCCAAATATTTCATTGTTCTAGCCAAATTTCACTGGTGTACATGAAAACAAAGCAAAATAAACAAAAAAAACTTTGAAAGAACAGTGAAAAAATTAAGTTATATCTATATGAGGGTAGGTGTAGGAGCAGTCTTTTTTTTTGTCCATTTAAGCCACAATTATACACAGTGAATTTTTCTTCCTATTTGCTAAGTGTCTATTCAACCAGAAATATTTAAGGTTTCTCTCTATGAGAATCAAAAAATAGACCTGGGACATGGAGCTGTCATAATAATCAGAAATCTTTAATCTATGAACCATTTTCTAGAGATTATGTTTTAGATTACATAATTTACAAAGGACCCTAATTTATAGAAGCTCATAAATTGTATTTATTGTTATGACCCAAATCATTACTGGATATGTCTGCCATTGTTTACATATATAACCTTAGTACTTTGGCCACACAGTTGACTCCTATTAATTCATTTCTGAGGATTACCAAGTTCTTTGTTCTGAAGAATAAAGTCCAGAGAAGCATGGTTTGTCTCTTACTGCCATTCATGTGTTTGAAATAGCTACTGAAACCCCTAATATAAAATTTTATCTACATTTCTAATGAATCTGCAATCTTTTGTTTGACTCATATCTACTAAAAGATCCCTGACACATGGTATTTGTAATGCCAACTCCAACCTTATAGTTGGTCAATACAAAGAAATGTTGTTCATTTTGACTTCCCATTAGGCTCAGAAACATATATTATGGATTGAAATCTCTACTAGTTATAATAGAATATGCTAGTTCCAGGAATATGTATTTTCACTTTTATAAGGTAAACCTGGTACTTCCTGAGGAAAACACTTCCATGTCTTTTTTGTTGTAATGTAGGAATTTTTATTATTTTTATAACAATCATATTTTATAGTATATGGATAATGTAAAGTTTAGAGATTCTTTTTATAATAATTGAATTTGTCTAGGTGGGACATTAAAAAAAATAAAGCAGTCTATTTTAATGGCATCCATATCTTCAGATGATGGTCAGAAACCAGAGGTCTCCTTTTCACCACAAGAATTTTTCTCTCTGGATATTGTTGACTAAAACAGATTATTTGAAATCAAATGATCATACTTACTGAGCAGTACCATAGCTTAAACACTGTCTACATATGAGGAAGGCACCAATGACAGGTTCCCCTACTGTCTGGAAGAACATTCCTATAAGCCGTTCATAATCCAAAATGGCCGGAAGTGAATAAACAGGTGCTATTAATTTGTGAGTCTTTATTTAGTTTATCACAATGAAAATGCTTCAATATCTCTAGTTTTACTCTAATGGTAGCATCCTTACAAGTTCTTGCAGGCCTTTCTCATATCTTAAGACACTTCTTACTTAATGGATGCACAAAATTAGTCGGGGAAAAGCGCAGATGCTCATAGACACAGTTCAAAGCTATGGTGGCTTGATATAGAGATGCTAAGTGTAGTTCCCAGGAAGGAGCTTGGCACAGCCTTTGTAACAGCTTGCTGCAAAACAAATGCTGAATGAATGCTATTTTTGCTTTTGCCTTTTTTTTGTAAAGGCAAAATCCTCTTCAGATTTCTTTCTGTTGGTGAAAACAGGTAGTAATGTACTTTTTCTTAAAAGCAAAGTGGTGTAATGTGAACTTTCAAAAAGCAGAGGCTCTCATTCACAGTATTGGGTTAGTCCATTAAAATACTATTTTATTTGTTCCCAGCAACATTGAAAGGGCTCCCATTTTATAGCTAATGAAGCAGGCTCTTGGTTAGCAAGTAGTACACAAATGATGAGATCCAGGAAGACCAGATCCAAAGCCCTTTGCTTTGTTATGGCTTCAGACTTCTTTGCTCATATACTCTTTGAATCAAGTGTGAAAAATATTCTCCTTATGCAGATTTAAGTTGGTAGCTAAATTTTTTAAATCATATAGTCATAAAAGTGCAATTTGACATATTGTGACTATTTGATTTAAAGCTTAATTGCTACATAACTCTCTTAAAAGTGTGCAACTGAACCTAAATACCACAGTGATTTGAGCATCCCAATTATTTATTTTAAAAAACATGCAACATTTTTATGTTTAGGAATTTTATGTAATACCTTTCTCTCCTAGATCTCTGAGTTTCATTCTACAACCTTCACAAAATTTTATTTTAATGTAATATTTCTATGCTTGATATCTTTTATTGATTACCCTATTACACTCCCCTACAACAAAAATGTGTATGTAATTCAAAATCAGTTTTTAAAATTTCCCATTATCACAAAGCTGTACTAAGAGTTATCTGCATAATTAATTTGCCAATACAATTTTTATTAGTTTTTGTGTCATCAGAACTATATACATAAATATATTAAGAAGTTGATGAATAATCATTAAATATGGATACTATAATTTATTGGTCAAACATTTCTAAATGAGAAAGATAAAACATTTAAAATTCTACCTATAGATAAATATTAAGAATTATTAGAATAAAATGACATTCAATCAAGTCTGTTTCTTTTTTATTTTACTTTTATATATGTAAGAGATGAGAATCTTTTTCACATAATCAAGTGGAGGGGAATGGGAATGCCATTCATACTCTATTCCTTTGAAGTTTTTATAGACATATGCCAAAAGTCACAAAAAATATTTTTTAGTGATATGTTATTGATTTTGAGGAGGATATGTTTCTTTAATTCTGTTGAAAGCAAAGCATTTAAATCCAACTGACTTGCAGCCCTAGATGTTTTGGCTCAGTGGATAGAGCATTGATCAGCCTATGGACTAAAGGGTCCCAGGTTCAATGCCAGCCAAGGGCATGTACCTTGGTTGCAAGCTTCTCCTTGCCTTGAGGCAACCAATCGATGTGTTTGTCTCACATCCATGTCTCTATCTTTCCCTCTCTCTGCCACTTTCCCTAAAAATCAATGGGAAAATATCCTTGGATGAGGATTAACAACAACAACAAAATCCAACTAATTTTCAAATCAAGTTGTTAATCTGTTAGAATCATTCACTCTGTTAACATCAACACCAATGTTTTAATCACACTGACCCTTCTGTTTGATGCCTGGGATGGTTTCACTGCTTAGAAACATACTTCATAGCAAGATTCTGGGGGGCGAGAGATACTTATTCTTTAAAATCTACTCTCTTATATACACTGAGTGGCCAGATTATTATGATCTCTGAATGCATAATAATTTGTCCACTCAGTGTATATCCTGTATAATAAAAGGCTAATATTAAAATTGTCCTCTTAACCAGGAGTTCGACCACCAGGCAGGTAGACCAACAGCCCATGTTCCCTCCCCCTGGCCAGGCTGGCCAGACCCCACCCATGCACAAATTCATGCACTGGGCCTCTAATGTGTATGTGTATGTGTGTGTGTATACTGAATGGCCAGTATTATGCATTCAGAGATCATAATAATCTGGCCACTCAGTGTGATAAAACTATATTTCTATAATCATATGTAAAATCTACTTCTATATAATAGCTAATGATTGAGTTATCAAGCATTTGCTATTATTCATATCCAAGTCTTTATTAATATTCTATTTACTTGTCAGTCTTCTATAAGTTAACAGAAAATTGAAGGAAGTGAAGAACTCTGCAGTGTAAATATATGTGGAAAGGAGATTCATGGGCAAAGGCAACACAGGCTCCTGGGAGGAGTGAGGGCCAAGTGTGTTCTGAAAAAGAAAAATATGCCAGAGTGACTAGAAGTGAACAGAGAAGGACCGATAAATGGTGAGATAAGAGAGAGGTCTTGTTGGGCTACTGATACAGGGCTTTGTAAACTGTGACAAGGATTTAAGCTTTCACTCTGAGGAAGTTGAGAAGCCATGGGAAGTTTTGAAACAGAGGCATGGCATGATCTAATTTGTTTTATTTTATTTTTTTATTTTTATATTTTAATTAATTTTTAAATTATTATCTGTGTACATATCTTACCATTGCCCCCCTCCCCACCTCCCATGCATGCCCTCTCTCCCCAGAGTTTTGTGTCCATTAGTTGTACTTATATGCATGCATACAAGTCCTTTGGTTGATCCCTTATCTCCCCCAGATCTCCCTCCCCTCCCCTCTGTAAATTGACAGTCTGCTTGTTGCTTTACTATCTCTATCTTTTGGTTCATCAGTTTATAATGTTCTTTATTATCCATAAATGAGTGAGGTCATGTGGTGTTTCTCTTTCATTGACTGGCTTATTTCACTCAACATGATGTTCTCCAATTCCATCCAGGTTGCTGCAAATGATGAGAATTCCTTCTTTTTTATGGCAGCATAGTATTTCATTGTGTAGATGTACCATAATTTTTGGATGCGATCATATGCTGATGGGCACCTAGGCTGTTTCCAAATCCTAGCTAAAAAGGATGACTGGCCACAGATGCCTGGAGACAAAGGCGGAAGGGGACATAGTTGAATAGGATGATGATAGTGGCTTGGACCAGGGTGGGAGTCATTGAGGGGCTTAGCATTAGGTTATTCAGAACTATTCTATTATGGATATGCTTTGAAGTGAAAGTTGAGAGTATTGTTTGTTGGTTGTACTTAGTTATGAAGAGAAGAGAGAACTCAATTATGCCTCCAATGTTTTGATCTAAGGAACTGGAAAGAAATGGAATTACTATTTACTGAGAACCCTTAGAGGGGAAAAAAAATATAGGGGAGATCAAGACCTCAGTATTAAATATGTTAGATTAAAGGTGTCTCTTAGTTATGTAACTGGAGATGTTAAGTAAGCAATTTGAATATGTTAATTCAGAGTTCAGGAGTGAGGTTTGGCCTTGAGTTGCGAATGGCGAATTTCAGGAGATTGAGAGTATTTGAAGTCCTGAGTTTGAATGGACCATTTAAAGAGTTGATACAGAACAACAGAACATTATAAGGACAGAGCCTTAGGGCATGCCAACATTGCATACAATGAACCAAGAGAGAGAAAGTCTGAGAAGTTATTTCTTTGAGTACTCTACTGGATGGCATCCAACAAATGAGTGGAACATCTAAGTTTCCATAAAAGCATTTATAGTTCACTCATTCTAACAAGGGAGAAGGCAGAGTATTACATTTGGCATTATGTAGACAGAGAACATTTTCTTTCTAGAGTACAATATTATCTTTTAAGGCATAGTAATCATGACAATAATTTGGCCCCTATTCCTTTAAAAGAATCTAAAGAAGTATAAAGAGAGAAAGTTCCCCACTTTCAGTGGAGAGAGATGGCTAGAAGCTAAGGGGGAGGGTCAGAAAGGAAAAAGACAGGTGAGGGCTCTACCATTGTAAAAAATAGCAAAGCTGAGTGTACGTATCTTGTTTAGATACAATATTTTAAAACTTAAAGAAACACATACCTTAGGAATCCTCCCATAAAACTCATATGTTCAAAATAGTTTCAAGATTGTCATACATTTGTCTAAGGTTGTCATGTCAGACTAGAGACTAAACAATGTATCTATGAAGTTAGATTAGAAATTTTTAAATTTATTATTAAATATTGTGGGTAATCACAGTTAAGTTCACCTACCCTCATTCCTAAATAAATGAAGAAAAATATGGTTTCCTGGAGAGGAAGAAATAAGTCTTTTGAAAATATCATACTCAAACTAGAGTGGAATTATTGGCACTAAACACCAGTCAAATACTGATAGCTGTTTTTTATTGACAGGAATGTAAATAATTTGTTGATGAGATTGCAAGAGTTTTTAAGTGTAACAAGACAGAAACATCTAAGCATATTCAACTAAATAGGCTAAGTAATCAATCTTAACAAGAATGATTTGTTTAATAAGCTGTACAATTTTAACAGACTATATTGAGTATTAAACTTTATTTATGGGTTTATAGGGCAGATTTTGTGGACATTGCTTCAACCAGAACCCAAATCATACACTGTTATATATTGAAGAGACTTTTCAGAGGGAAATATTTAAATTGGTTGATAATATATAAAAAAGAAGATATATAATTTGATATCTGAATATATCAAATTAAGACATATTTGAGTTAACAAATTGCTGGGGTTGGTATTTTATTTTTGCTCCTTTCTATTATATATGTAGAATGCATGATGACCAGATTGCTTGGGACCCAGCCTGTGTGGATTGGGCCGAAACCAGCTCTCCAACATCCCCTGAGGGATTCTGGGATTGTGAGAGGGCCCTGGCCGGGCTGACGGACCCCACCAGTGCACAGGCCAGAGAGGGACCACGGGAGGGCTCCAGGGAGTGTCTGGCCCTTCTCACCCAGTCCCAATCAGCTGGACTCTAGCAGCAAGCTAGCATACCAGTTGGAGCATCTCCCCCTTGTGGTCAGTGTGTGTCATAGCGACTGGTAGAAAGGTTGAATGATCAGACACTACTCTAATGAAGAAAATACACTAACAAACAAAATAGAAACACACTCATAGATACAAAGAACAGCATATTAAGCTTTTATTATATGGATACATGACTTAATGTAAACTACAGAATTGTCCTATAAAAGAATTCCAAGTGATTTACACAAGGCCGCATTTATAGTGCATTGTTTAAGTAGTGTTCTCACTTGAAAGTCCATTATTATTTTTTTGGTCTGCAGCCCTCCAACTCCCAGCTTCAATGGCTCAAAGGAATGTTGCACATCTTTCTTAGCAGAATGTCTGCCAGTAATAGGTGTTCTATAAAGCTCAATTGAATTGTGTATTTCCTTCTGATCTCACATTGAAGTATTTGTTTAATAGAGTGATAAAACCACAGCTCCCAGGATATCAGGAAAAGGAGATTGTTGTTATTTTGTAGCATATTCTCAGAGAAGACCAAGTGCTTAGAGTTTTATCGAACCTGGAGTTAGGCGTGTCTAGCTCTGAACACCTTCCTCAATAAAGATTCATTTCATTATTTGACTTTACAAATGGCACATTAGAAAACTATTCATTTTTTTCTTTTAAAATTATTGTCTTCTTCTCATTGTGTACCAGCTATAAGATAAATAAGTCATGGGTATGTGATGTGCAACACAGGGAATATAGTCAATAATATTGTAATAATTTTCTATGGTGACAGACTGAGGGTGGTGATGGCATTGTAAGGTACATAAATATAGAATCATTATGAAAATACAATATTTCATGTAAACAATACTTTAATATTAACCACAATTATATATACATACAGACCTCAAAAAGCACCTGTAAAGAAATGAAATAATAGTTGCAAGGCATTGTTGAGAAGACCTGTTAATGGAGTAATCAGTTATTTATATGTCTTGAGAAGGCATATTGGAAAAACAATTGAATTTTAATGAGATTTAGAGAGATCAGTTTAATGAGAAATTGTGTTTACCTGAATAGAACATTACAAAGATATAATTTTGCCTAAGTGCCCATCAGATGAGTGGGTAAAAAAGGTGTAATACATTTACAGATGGAAATGGATGGATCTAAAGAATATGATGATAAGTGAAATAAGCCAGTCAAAGAAACAAGTACCAAATGATTTCACTTATATGGAATCTAATGAACAAAATAAACTAACAAACAAATAGAAACACACTCATAGATACAAAGAACAGACTGTTAGTGGGGTGGAGGAGGTTGGGAGATTAATTAAAAAGTTAAAGGATTAAACAAAATAAACAAATAAAAACCCTCATAGACATAGAAAACAATATCATGATTACCAGAGGGAAAGGGATATGGGGGGAGGTGGAAGAGGGTAAAGGGGAGGTAAATAGTGTTGGAAAAAGACTTGACTAGGATTGGTGAAACAATAAAATATAAAGATGATGTATTATACAGTTGTATAGTTGACACCTACATACTTTCATTAACCAATGTCACCCCAATAAATTCAATTTTAAAAAAGATAAGTTAAACCCAGCCAGTGTGGCTCAGTGGTTGAACATCAGCGTATGATTCAGGAGGGTCTGGTTGGATTCCAGGTGAGGGCACATGCCTGGGTTTAGGGGTGTGCAGGAGGCAGGCAATCAATGATTCTCTCTCATCATTAATGTATCTCTCTCTCCTTCTTATTCTCTGAAATCAATAAAAAATATTTTTATCTTTAAAAAATTTCATTTAAAAAGTTGTTGTGTTTTACACACATACCTCAGACTTTAACACAATTTTGATGTCAGCATTTATCAAAAGCCTTCCTGCTTTGGAATGAAATTTAAAATAATTACAACACAATTGTTTCCTTCTTTGGGAATTGAGCCCACAACCTGGGCATGCTCCCCAACTGGGAATGGCCTCCTGGTTCATAGGTAGACACTTAACCACTGAGCTAATCCAGCCAGGCTCCATCATTTTTATAATACAAAAAAAAACTAAAGCAGATTTTACTTTTGCAAATCACATATACATATATAATGATGTTTTCATAGAGTCTAACAAAAATAACATTTTATTATATACTCAAAAATGAGATTTTATCACTGTCTTGAAAATAGCCACCACATAATAAAATTTTCTCTGGAGACTTTAAAAATAGGCCAATCTAATGAAAAAGAAAAGACACATTGAAATGCAGAACATGTTCTTCTTGAAAAGATTGATATATTAAATATTTATGCAAACACATTAAATTGGCAAGTGTATGAAAACATTATTACATATTCATCACCTTCACATCTCATCTTTTTGCAAAGAACTTCTTTCCTATAAAACTAAAATGGATGACAGTAAGTTTTCCAAAGCCAAGTTTTTCAAATTGCATGACATGGACTAATTTATTTTTCAGAGTTTATATTAATGCACATAAATAACAAAATTAATGTTGAAACTAGAAAAGGCTAATAATTTATTCAAAATTGAAGCAATCAAGTGCTGTTGCATTATCAGCCTTTCTCCACAGACCTGAACTGGAGAATCCTCCTATGCAAGATGCCCCCTAAGAGTGAATGTTCACTTTGAAAAATAAATGAGCTCTTGCAGATCAAGGTGCCATTTAACAACCAACTGGTTCTGTGGTCAAAGCCAAATGTCATAAGAGAATGAATGAATTTTCAAAGCACCTAACTTCTACTGTGTGATAAATCCCAATTGAGTCCAACGTTTTATGATCTTTGGAAAGCGTCGTTAAATTACAATTTAAATTGACTACACTTCTCATTAAAAGCCAGAACATTGAAATGATTTTATAGAGGCTCTAAAAATATTCATGTTTTATATAAACTGCCTTATGGTAATATGGCCTTCTGTACCCAAAGCTTTCTTCCTTCTCCACCTCACCTTACTTTTCCTGCTGAACTCTCTCCAAATCTCTTACAAATTTGACTTAGCTACTTGTGGGTTTGATTTTTGCCATACTTACGTTTCTATGCCATCCCACTATATATATATATATATATATATATATATATATATATATATATATATATTTCAGAGAGAAAGGGAGAAGGAGAGAGAGATGGAAACATCTATGATGAGAGAGAATCATTGATTGGCTGCTTCCTACACACCCCCTACTGGGGACCAAGCCCTCAGGAATGTGCCCTTGACCTGAATGGAACCAGGGACTCTTCAGTCTGCAGGCTGATGCTCTATCTGCTGAGCCAGACCAACTAGGGCCCCATCCTACTTTTTCACCCCTCTGAGCATTCCCACAGCTTCTGTTACTTCACTGCTCCCTTCTGCTTGTCTCCTTCCCTTTTCACCTTCACCCCATTGTCGACATTTAAAGACTGCCACTTATGACTTTTCCTGTCTGAGTCCTCATGATCTCAGTGTTGTGATAGCTTGTTCATGGTAACAACCCTGCTGTGGGATAACACGTCGTGGGTGTTGACTCTATTTAAGTTAGCTTGACTATTACATCATAGCAACAACAACAACAACAAATCCATATCATAGCATGGAAGAGATGGAGGAGGAAGAGAAAGAGAAAGGTCAGTCCTAGGTGGCTGGTTTTAAAAGAAACTTGGAATTGAACTGTCTAACATTGACTTTGTCCCCTTTAATTCAAACCTCTTTCTGTGTGGGATTCTGTAACCCTTTGACCTTCAGCCATCTCTGCAGTCACTTTTTCTTTACTCTCCAAAGGCACTCCATCACTATAGAAAAGGTTCTCAGCTTCCTACGAATGTTCAGATTCTGTTTTTGTGTGTGGGGGGGGGGTTTGTTGTTGTTGTTGTTTTTTCCCCCTCACTCATTATCCACAGGCAGCTGCTAACTCTGGATTCCATCTTTGTTTCTTTCTTTCCCCACATTGCTTTCTTTTTTTTAAAAAAAAAATATATTATTGATTTTTTTAGAGAGAGGAAGGGACAGGAATAGAGAATTAGAAACATCGATGCGAGAGAAACATCTATCAGCTGCCTCTTGCATACCCTCTACTGAGGATGTGCCCACAACCAAGGTACATGCCCTTGACCAGAATCGAACCTGGGACCTTTCAGTCCGCAGACCGACATCCTATCCACCGAGCCAAACAGGTTTGGCCCCACATTGCTTTCTGTTCCCTGTCCTCTTTCCCACAGATAAGGAATGCAAACCTGAAAGCACCATTTTTAAAAAATACATATTTTTATTGATTTCAAAGAGGACAGCAGAGGGAGAGAGAGCTAGGAATATCAGTGATGAGAGAGAAGCGTTGACTGGCTGCCTCCTGCACACTTCACACTGGGGATCAAGTCCACAACCCAGACACATGTCCCTGACTGGAATTGAGCCTGGGGCACTTTAGTCCTCAGGCAGAGGCTCTAGCCACTGAGCCAAACTGACCAGGGTGTACCGTTTTTAAAATTTTTTAAGCAGAGATTTTTACTGAAGACTGAGGGAATCAAGGATAGGGATGAAGTCAGAGATAGAAACATCAATGATGAGAAATAAGCATTGGGTTCCTCCTGCATGCCCCCTATGGGGGATCGAGCTTGCAACCCAGGCATGTGCCCTGACCAGGGATCAAACTATGACCTCCTGGTTCATGGGTTGATGCTCAACTACTGAGCTACACCAGCCTGGCTAGAAGTTTTAATATATATTGTTAAATTACTTTTCCCCCAAAGTCTATGCAGTGAAGATATCCTTGTTGCCTTTTAATCAAGATTATACCCAAGTATTTATAGTTAACTTTTAATATTTACCAGAAAAGTCCTGCCAACAGTTCTAGCGGTGCTCCTATACTTATTCTTCCACATGACTATTACAGTCATGGTCCCAATTTTCCTAAAAGTCTTAAGAGAGCTGGTTAAGGCTCAGCTATGCAGTAATATTCATTCTAGCATTCTTTTATCATTAAACCTGTATATTCTCATAATTATTTATTGCTATGTTGCTGTGATAATGGTTTCTACATATAGATTTCTAAAGTTAAATTATTTCCTTATACGAATTTCCCAGAAATGTAGAAATTCAAAGAAATGCTAAGAATAAACCTACAATTCTTCATATGAATTGTAATTTGCCTTTTGTAAGGAATATATAAAGACTGTCTCATCTGAGTAAGCCAACTTGACCCCCAAAGTCATTATCATTGTGTTTTGATATTAGCATTAATTTTTTTCAATATAAAGAAAATACAATGTTACCTCAAGGTTAATTTAATTGCATTTCTTCTGCATCAAAATTGAAGTTTATTTGAATTTCTAAATGGGTTTAACTTCTTTTAATGTAAATTATTTATTATCTTTGTCTTCTTATTTGTTGGATCTTGATTTGAATAAACTGTTCACATTAGAGATGGGTTATCCTTCTAGTGATCTGTATTTAATTAAAATTTTTATGATTTGTTTATACTTAACTCAACAACCCATCAGGAACACAGATTGATATAAGGTGAGTGAGCTGTGCGTCTAAATTCATTTTTCTGTAAATTGCTAATTAATTATTGTCACTTATTAATTGATGCACCCCTTCGTTACTTCTAAATGTGGCCTATGTCAAATACAGTTTTTTAATAAAGTTTCTTATAGACATTTTCACTATATTCTACTTCTCTTCATAACTAACTATATGTGTTCTAGTAGCATTCTGTTTTGATTATCGATGTTTTAAAATGTGACTTGATATCTGATTGAATTGGCAGCTCTGCCTCATAGCTATTCACATTGTTTATAATCTCTATTATTATTATTTACATTTTAAAAAGTTGTAGTAAATGGTAAGAAACAATTGGGAATTATTTTAATGGGTATTGTGCCAACTGTACAGAACAGCTTATGTAGACGTACCTTTTAAAAAAATATTAGTCAACTGGTCACTAATATCATTATAGAGAAATCATAAAATACTCAAGGATTATTTTGCTTAAAAACAGGTATTTACTTATCGAGGTATAATTAACATAACTAAATATTAGTTTCAGGTGTACAACATAATGATTCAATATTTATATATTGCAAAATTTTCACCACAGTAAGACCAGTTAATATCCATTGCCACATA
Organism: Vespertilio murinus; assembly: GCA_963924515.1. Classification (NCBI taxonomy): domain Eukaryota; kingdom Metazoa; phylum Chordata; class Mammalia; order Chiroptera; family Vespertilionidae; genus Vespertilio; species Vespertilio murinus. The sequence continues at coordinate 27,163,231 of OZ004712.1, read as the reverse complement.
GTTACACTTATTTTTTCATGAGATGATAATTTTCAAGACCCAGTTCCTAGCCACTTTCAAAGATGCAATGCAGAGTCACTAACTAGAGCCACCATGCTGCACATCACATGCCCATGACTAATGCTTTGTATCGCTGGGCATTTGTACCATTTGACCCCTTCACCCATTTCACCTATCCTCTTACACCCTGACTCTGGCAACTACCAATACGCTCTCATATACATGAGCTTTTTTTGGTCTTGTTTTGTGTTTTTTATTTTATTTATTTTTTTAAAAAAATCAGGTATTCTTTTAAATAAGAACTAAGAAATATGTGGTTATTTTTTCTTAAAATAAAAAGTACTATATGAATGGTTCTCTCTTATTTTTTTAAAATTCCAACATATGTGCATGTTGCAGGGATTTTGCATTCCTTGAAATATCACCAGCTATATGCCCATCATTCCTGATAACTGCGTGGGTCTTACATTCTGCATCTCTTATAATATGGAAGTCTCAAAGCCTGGAAGGTGATTCAACACAATGTCTTCCAAAGCTCAAGGGTTATAATGAAATGTCCCTTATTCCAAGAAGTCGGGAAATGAGCTTTTTTTTTTTTTGGAACAGAACTATATTTATATCTGAAGTTAATTAGACATTATGCCTTATAACCAATATGGTCTAATTCATAATGGAAGTATTTTATGAAAAAATAAAGACCTTTGTCTGTTGGCAATTTGCCTGTGAAGTTGATTTGCAGGAAGCATGAGTAATGATGACTAAAGAAACAATCTTATAGGTAGAGGAGATGAAAAATTATCCTAATAAAAAACATTTTATAGAATAAAGCATTTTAATAACAATAACAATTCATTGAAATGTTGTGGCAAAAGGCAACTATGTAAAATATTAATAAGATAAACTTATTAGCCAGTGTTTATGAGCTTGTGTTGCTTACCCCTGGCATGAGATTTCTGGGACAAAGGCTCACCGTTCCACTTCTCTCTAGAAACTTCACAAAGGTCACCAGGCCAATAACCAGTGCAGCACCATTTGAGGGCACAGATGCGAACATTACAAAACAGTTCATCTATAAATAGTTGAAAATGTAAAAATAAACACAGTAAAAACTCATGTTTTCTGCTATATAGTTATTCAATGGCCAGACTACATTCTCCATTGCTTTCCCTCTGAGAGCTAGGACACCTTGGAGAAGTCCAGATCCATTTTACAACCCATGCAGGGCTTTTATGTGGCTGATGGCATAACTGTTTTTATATGCCTCCCATAACACAAGACAAAAGAGTCCTGGGTCACGTGATATGAATGATTAGTATAAGAGTTTTTGTTTGGACTAGAAAATATAACTCCTAATGTTAATGAAAAATAATATTAATCCTGGAACTTATATGTGGAATGAATGCATGGCAGAGCTCATTTGTTTTAACTGTGGTTCTTGGCACGGGTAGAATTGGCTCAATACTGTCTTTATTCTGGTTGAGTGACTATGGATATTTTATAATTATGGGAAGAAAACCAGGGCATATTCAGTGTTTTTACACGTAATAAGGGCAGGCCTCAAGGGCAAGTTGCCTGCATCGTCACACAGGGTGTCGATTCTGAAGAGAGATACTCTTGGTTTAATGTTCTGATATTGCTTTTCTAAAGTCCCTAATAATATATGAACAACAAGTTCCTTCTGTTTCATTTTGCACTGGGCTCTGCAAATTATATAGCTGTCCTGTTTGTCACCAAATACTGCAGCAAGACCCCCCAGTGTTAAGATTATCAGTTACCTCTAATCCAAAGATGCCAATCTTCTGCAAAAATGTATGAGCTATTATTTTTTCTCCACTTTCTTATTCGTAAAGTTCAAAAGGAGGAATTCTCAAGGCTGTGGCCCGCATGCTTCCCCTATTGATCACATTACTTTGATTTTTTACCACAACAATTTCCCTTTTAAAAAATATGTGAATGCTGTTCCAACTGCAAGCTACATTACATAACCACACATTTTTCCCTATCAACAGAAAAAAATTACACTTTATATACTTTACCTAGATTCAGCAATTATAAACATTTTATACCATTTGTTTTCTCTCCCTCTCCCTCTATTCACACACACACACACACACACACACACACACACACACACACACACATTTTTCTTCTGAACCCTGTGAAAATAAATTACAGACATTTTGATATTTCACCCTTAAATAATTCAGTTTGCATTTCCTAAAAATCTTCACCTGCATAACTTTGGTATCACCCAAGATCGTTTAGCTTAATACAATAATATTACCAATTCAAAGTTTTCTAATTATTACCAAATATTCTTAATAGGTTTTTAAACCCTTATCATACCAGCTACCATCTAGAATAATACATTACATTTGGTTCCCATGTCTCTAATTTGTTACAACATTCACATTTGCTCTTTTCCCTCCAGAGGGTGTTAGACTGGATGTAAGAGCCCCTGTGACTGACCCTTTTCTGATCATACAAAGAGGCAGCATGGTGTAGGATAAAAGACAACAATATGGTGGGGAGAGTCTAGGCTTTGAGTCACACATGCATGAATTCCAGCTCTACCATTTAGCTCTGCGACCTTAGATATAGGACTCTTTACATTCTATGAGTTTCAGTTCCCTGATGTCCATTAAAGCAATTGTGGAGATGAAATGGCATTAATGTATGTCAATACCCGTCCTGTGGATGACACTCCATAGTATTTCCTCTTCCCATTTTTTTCCTTTAATTTTTATACAGATAGTAAGATTTTTGATGTTGTATTTTTTAAAAAATATGCAGAGTGGGATTGAGAGGAATTAAAAAAAAATTCAGTCTACATATCTTAAGTACTTAATACATCTTGTATCATCTCCAAAGTGATGAGAGCAGATATTATAATAATTCAAGCATACAAAGATTCATTTTGAATTGGAAGATTATAGCACAGTAAAGTGTATCTTAAAACAGTGGCACCTGCACATCAGAAATGGTGAGGTTTGGAAAAGTCACTCTGTGTTAAAAATAAATGTCTCCTGCCCTTGGCTGTGACATGGAGAGGCTCCAGGAGCGCGGAAGAGGCCCTTCGCTGCAGTGAAGTGGTTACCGTCCTCCCGGCCTCTGCTGGGACTCTGAGCCCTCAAGGACACGACGGTAGCTGCATTTATTGACTGTCGCTGGCAACAAGGCTCTCCACTCTCCGCAGTTTTGTCACACTGGCACGGTGGCTTTAGAAACAGTGAAATGAGAACATTGAAATGCTAGGCAAGCCGAAACCGGTTTGGCTCAGTGGTAGAGCGTCGGTCTGCGGACTGAAAGGTCCCGGGTTTGATTCCGGCCGAGGGCATGTACTTTGGTTGCGGGCACATCCCCGGTGGGGGTGTGTGCAAGAGGCGGCTAGTGATGTTTCTTTCTCATGGACGTGTCTAGCTCTCTAGCTCTCTCCCTTCCTCTCTGTAAAAAATCAATAAAATATATTTTAAAAAATAAAATAAAATGCTAGGCAAACAGCAGGGCCCCTGTTTCTTTAAGATCCTGTTATCCGAAGTCTCTCTTTTAAAAAAAAATATATTTTATTGATATTTTACAGAGAGGAAGGGAGAGAGATAGAGAGCTAGAAATGTCGATGAGAAACATTGACCAGCCGCCTCTTGCACACCCCACACTGGGGATGTGCCCGCAACGAACGCACATGCCCCTGACTGGAATCGAACCCGGGACCCCTCAGTCCGCAGACCGACGCTCCACCACTGAGCCAAACCGGTTTTGGCCGAAGTGTCTTTTTACCCCCTGTGCTATGAGGACTCTTCTTGGGAGGAGAGGGAGGAGTGCGGATGGGGGTTTGGGGCTCTACAATGAAATTTATGAATGGGTCTTGTTTGACTGGGTGTCTATCTCTGGATTATTGTAGGAAAGCGGCGTCTCTTTCTTAACGACTCAGCATAACATCCCTCAGTATCAGTAGTTTCTCTGTGATGTGGCTTTAATGAATCCCAAGCAATGGACTGCAACTATTTATTTTTACTTGAAGGCAAATCCTGGAAAAATACTTTTAAAATAAATCCATGAGGTTGTTTGATTTCTTATCAGTTGGTCTGTATTCTCACAGCTCACAGTATAAATTTAACTGTGTGACTTACTGTGCCCTTTTGTAAAATTAGTTATTGAATCTAAGTCTGAGAGAACTTCATTCCAAATTGTTTTCTTGGCTTTGATTAAATCACACACCACACACACACACACACACACCCCTTTCTTATTTGCTCTGTGAGGAGGCAGAACTCAAATAATACTACACTTTGTTCCAAGGGACATGAAGACACTTTAGTCACTCTCACCCCATTGTTCTCTTCAGGGGAAACACTATCTTAAGGATCTTAGTGATTCTGGGGAAAGAGTAAAAAAAAACAAAAAACTCTCTTAATGTTCTCTTCCTCTATGTTTTCTTTCTATTTCTTAGAGTTCTGTAAGCACAAATGAGCTTCTACTCCTGAAAGTTTGTGTTTACTTTTAGATTTGCCAGTGTGAAAAATACTAAAGGTCTTCATCTGTTTACTATGACTTCCTATGCTTAGCCATGGGTTGGCCAGTAAAATATGTTTATAAGAAAAAGGTTGGCAGCTAAGACCTAAAAAATGAGGAATTGGTAAATGGGTCTATGCAGCTGGGGCAGCTCAGAGTCCTCTGAGCCCATTGGCGATCATGGCCTGGCCATGGGCTGGCCAGTTCCCTGTGGTGACATTGAGTTGGAAGCACATGCTGGTTTACAGGCAAACTTGAAGGACGAAGAGAGACAAGCTGAGTTAGCTATCAGGCAGCTGAAAAATATAGCTCTTTCTTATTTTAACGCTTTAAATCTCTATTCAGTTAACTATTAGGGTAAAATGGAACATTCCTATAAAAAATGGAAAAGGGCCAATATGAGAAAAAAATGCGATTAGTACATCATTAAGGCAATTTAGAATAAAAGAAATGAGATGAGTGTTTGGGAAACAAAAATCTATATTAAAATTTGTAGAGTTTGTGAAGACTTTCACAAAAAAAGTATGTTGCTAGATGAACTTATTTTTAAATGCTGTAGCTATTCTTAGTTATGCTATATAATTTTTAAAATAAAAATCGCAATCACAATATATCTATAGTCTCACATATACAATCACATGCTACAAAACAATGTTTTTGTCAAATTGAGTCACCACATATAGAAGGGTGACCCAATAAGATTATAATGGTCCTGAGAAGTTCCTGTTGCCTAGTGATGTGGTGGCAGTCATAGCCCTGCATTACTCATGTGTTTATGGTGATGCTGTTGAAACACCCTGCTGTGCTCCCAGTCATAGAAAAGCATAGCACACACAGTAGCAGTAGTGGGCTATACCGTCTACCTTTATATAAGTACACTCTATGGCATCCGCACAATGATGCATTCCTCAGAACATATCTCTCTCCGTAAGTGGTGCATGACTGCATATTTGAAGGAATTAGAAAAGGAAGACCTGCTTCCTTCCATGTCTGGCTCCGTGGAGGTCCAGGTCAGCAGCGGAGGTCTGTGTTTCTGGGCTGTCAGTTGAGTCTGGCCACAGCTAGGGCAGCCTATGCGTGGTGGTGCCCACAGTGAGGTTTGAAGGTGGAAACTACATCATGTTTTCCAGGTTGGGAGTGAGCACAATGAATGCTTTCCTGAAGGGCATGAAATATACAAGTTCATGGCCTACCTCCATCTCTACATCAGGTGCAGCCCCTTTCCTGGGAAGATGCTAACCTTACTCAGAGCCTCCATGTGTGTCTGCTTCTCAGTGGTGATGAAAGTGAACCCAGACCACTACTGAGGCATTGGCTTGGATCAGCGCTACACAACAGTGGTTTGGACTATTGGTCTGCACATGGAGCAAAAAAGTGTATGAGACTTTAAGTTCACCTTCTATGCTTCTATCAAACTAGAGAGGCCCAATGGACAAAATTTGTGCATGGGGGGGGAGGGAGGACTCAGCCTGGCCTGCACCCTCCTGCAATGTGGGACCCTGGGGGGATGTCTGACTGCCAGTTTAGGCCCAAACCGGCAGTTGGACAACCCTCGCGCAATTTGGAACTTCTTGTTTCTAACTGCCCACCTATTTGCTCCTGATCACCCCACTGCTTGCTCCTTACCGCTTGGCTTGCTGCTCCTTAGTGCTGCTGCAGAGGCCGGAGAGCTCATCAGTCTTGAGCTGGGCTTCTGGCTGAGCAGTGCTCCTGATGTGGGAGTGCACTGACCACCAGGGGGCAGCTCCTATACTGAGCGTCTGGCCCTTAGTAGTCAGTGAGCATCACAGTGATTGGTCGTTCTGGTCATTCTGCTGTAAGAGTTGTGGGCTTTTATATATATAGATGGTGATAAATGTACTAACCTTCTGTCCCTTTTGCTTGTGGCAGGAGATGGGTATAAGTACTCATTTCGCTTTGGTATTTACCTAGGAATAAAGTTTCTGGTTCACGGCATTAATAGAGTTTTGCTTTAGTAGATACTGCCAAACAGTTTCCCAAATGTGTTTTTTCCAATTTGAAACTCCTATCACAATGTGAGTAAATTCTAGATCCTTGAAGGCAATCTGAAAAAGCTCTATTCTGTATAATTCCAACTATGTGACATTCTGGAAAAGTCAAAAATAGGGAGAAAGTAATAAGATTGGTGGTTCCTAGGAACTCAAGGAATAGAAGAAGGATGGAATAAACAGAGCACAGGTGCTTTTTTGAACAGGGAAAACACATGTATGATATTGTGGTGTTGGATACATGCCATTATACATTTGTCCACATCCATAGAATATATAACACTAAGAGTGAACTTTGATAGGAACTATCGACTTCAGTTAATATTGTATCAGTATTGACATCAATTATAAAAAAAAGTATCACACGAAAGCAAGACATGAATAACAGGGGGAAGCTGTGTGTTAGAAGGACAGGGTGAGGACTATGTGGGAACTCTTTATACTTTTTGCTCAAATTTTCTGTAAACCTAAAACTTTCCTGAAAAAATCAAATCTATTCTTTTACTTAAAAAAGTTTTTTTTTTTTGTGTGTGTGTGTGTGTGTGTGTGTGTGTGTGAAAGAGAGAGAGAGAGAGAGAGAGAGAGAGAGAGAGAGAGATCCCAGAGAGAGAGAGAGAGAGAGAGAGAGAGATCCCAGAGAGCTCTACTTGCTTCGGTAGTCAAGAGGCCCTCTCTGAACAGATAGTCTTTAACGTGACCGAGAAGATGGTTTCCTGATGAGTCTCAGATCAGAACATTTCTGGGGGAAGGAACAGCTGGAGCAGGGGCTCTCCTGGGAGACAAGCTGAGTGCATGGGGGAGCATCCTGAGGAGGCCAGGGAGAGGGGAATGCAGTGGTAGAGCCCAGGGCAGGGACTGCAGCCAGCAGGGTTTTATTCTGAGTGCCATATGTAACCATTACGTGGTTTAACATAGGGTATGACCTATGCTTTGACTATCACTGTAGATGTTACTAGTAGATATGGAAAGCAAATTGTGTATGATATTGGGAGCAAGACGATTCGTTAGGAGGATATTGCAGTGGTCCAAGTAAGAGGTGATGCTGGCTTAGAACGAGGTGGGATGGTGGATATGGAAATGAGGGGATCGAGTGGGACGTACTGAATACAGGTAATGGAAGAGAGATGTTCTCACTCTGCCCATGACACAGTCACGCATCGGAAAATATGTGGAAACAACTAATTGGTTATGGGATGAAATCCATGCCCTTTGCCATTCCTCTCCCCTTTCATGGAATGAAAACTCATCAGATCGATTATTGCTTTACATGAGTGGGCCTTAATTGCACGTGGTGTTTGGTTTTCAGATTGTCTGTTGGAATAGAATTCGACCTGTATCTAAAACTCATTCAATGTTAGCTTATTTTAAAGTGTTTTACTTTCCTCTCACTTTCTCTGAGAATGTTTAATGTCTGGGTGTGAAAAGAAAGTATCTCCTTTAGCAAAAAGAGAATTTAATACAACTGAACAATTTTGTGACTATACCAACTCTGTAAATAAAAAACACACATGTTGCCCAAGCTGGTTTGGCTCACTGGATAGAGTGTCAGCCTGGGGACTGAAGGGTCCCAGGTTTGATTCAGGTCAAGGGCATGCACCTTGGTTGCAGGCACATCCCCAGTGGGAGGTGTGTAGGAGGCAGCTGATAGATGTTTCTCTCTCATTGATGTTTCTAACTCTCTATCCTTCTCCCTTACTCTCTGTAAAAAATCAATAAAATATATTAAAAAATAAATAAATAAAACCACACATGTTTCTTCAGGTTGAACAAATCACACCTGGAATGTGGGCAGCAATAATGGGGAGTTATTGTCTATGAAGACATCACACTGATAGATATCAATCATAATCTGGCAATCAAAAGAAGCTAGCTGTTCTTTTTTGTTTGTTTTCAAAACTATTCTTAAAATTGGCTGAGTAGCAAAAGTGCCAATTTCCACCCTTGATATTTTAAGATGGATGGAATAAAAGTAGGAAGAAAAGCAAAGAACAACCATAACTGATTTAAAATATGGCAAATTAATAGAATTGGCATAATTAATTTCTAAAGAATGACCTCAAAAATTAAATATTTTTAAAGAAATTTAGGAAAATTACTACAGTCTTTGAAACATTACTATAAAAATAGGTTGTTTCTTTGGGGAAAACTTAGATGTATATAGTACAGTAGTCAAATGAACAAAAATGCCAGTATATTTACCAGGGTTCCCCGAAAATAAGACATCCTCCGAAAATAAGACCTACTTACAGGTTTCCTTCTGAGTGAAATATAAGGCATCCCCCGCCTCCCCCAAAAAATAAGGCCCCAGGCTCTGTCTCAGAATGAAAATTAATTTACCTTAAATTGGTCGCTAGGGCCGCCCCGACTGGTGTCTAGCAACCAGTGACATTACACGGAGTCCTGATCACTGCTGTGTGAATGGAGAGAAATCAGCTTGGAAACTTTGTGAAACCTAAACTGCAAGAAGTGGTGACTTGGGTGAAGAATTCATGGGAGAAAATCACTGACAGTTGCATTGCAAATGCACTGTGAGAAGGCTACCTTGACAAGAAGTACTCATTTAATGAGTGCTATTGCTAAACATGAGATATTTGGTCCACTGATTCTGAAAGAAATGGAGTCACAAGAAATTCACCAGGAAATTTAGGAATTGGATTGTTATGATGATGTTCCAGAAGATGGTGACATGATTGTCATTGAATAAATGAGTAAATTCTTGATACTGTAGAATTTAACAATAAATGTGTATGGTATGCTTCATGGAAAAATAAGACATTTTCTGAAAATAAAACCTAGCGCATCTTTGGGAGCAAAACTTAATATAAGACACTCTCTTATTTTCGGGGAAACAGGGTAACAGAAAATTTCAATGAAAAAATACCACAATAGGATTATATATTTTAATCGTATCCTTTTTATTTGTTAATCCTCACCCAAGGATATTTTTCCATTAATTTTTTAGAGAGTAGAATGGAGGAAAGGAGAGGGAGAGAGAGAAAAATATCAGTGTGATAGGGACACATCACTCCCCCACTCACCCTGACCAGAGATGAACCTGCAACCCAGGTACACGCCCTTGATTGGAAATCAAACCCGAGACCCTTCAATGAGAGGGCAATGCTCTAACCACTTAATAATACTGGTCAGGCTTTATTGTATCCATTTTGATTACTTAAGTCAGTCTTTTCATTTTAGAAATGTGTAGCTGATTCTTAAAAATAATTAAACATCACTGGAAATTATACTTGCTTAAAGAAGAAGGCATAATATTCTTGGAACTGTCATTCATAACACGTGACATCATTCATTTTATAAGTCCATTTAAGGATACGTACACTTAGATTTTCAATGCTATTTGCTATTGACATTTATGAAGAAATAGTGGTTATAAACTGAGCCATACTATCTCCTTTATTTATTTATTGTCAAAACCTTCTCTTGATTTTGAAATTTTACTATTTGCACATACATTGCACTATTTATATGGAATAGATCTAATGTCCATATGTGAGTAATATCACTTATTCTCAGCTTCACAAAACATTTTTCAACTCTCAGTTTAATAAACAAAACTTCATTAAACACATCGTGTCTTAACAGGAAAGAGAAGGTGGATGTGTTATATGTATTGTCACTACCCATAATATTTTTTAATTTCAAAAACTCTTACCAACAAGATAGTTACAAAATAAACAATTCCTACAAGATTTACATTGCACTATCCCAGTTTCGGTAATTTTGCATTCAAAGTTTGCAAGGAATTGGCATTTTCACTTTACATATTAAGACACTTTATAAACACTTAAAAAGTGTTTAAAATGAGAAATACATCTGTGTGTTTCTTAATAAATATTAAAGACATAAGCTGTTGTAATAATGAAAAAAAGTCAAGCCTGTTTTGAGCAGTTACAATAGTTATTTTAATTGGTAATATATATATATCCCCAAATTGCCTGTTTTCTTTTAACAGTTTCTGTCATTTGTGAGTGGTACTCCGTGTTCACCAGGAGAAAACTGGGGAGAGGGCTGAGAGCATTAGTCTTAACCTTGATATTCTAAGGATAAGACAAACGAGGGAAATGAGGCCACCTTTAAACAATTAAAAATATTGGGGTAACACTGGTTAATAAGTTCATACAGGTTTCAAGTGCACACTACTATGGACATGATCTCTATATTACGTTGTGTACCCACCGCCCATAGTCAAATCATCTTCCATCACCATATATATTGGCCCCTTTTACCCTCTACCTCCCCCCACCCCCTTCCCTTTGGTAACCACCATGCTGCTGTCAGCCTGAGTCTCTGCGATTCAGTTTCATGTCCCACATATAAAGGAAATCATGGGGTTCTCAGCTTTTTCTGATGGACTTATTTCACTTAGTGTACTATTTCTCACAGTCCAACCATGTTGTTGCAAATGGCAATGTTTCACCATTTTTAATGGCTGAATAGTATTCCGTTGAAATATCCTCTTTATCCAGTCATCTATTGAAGGACACCTTGGTTGTCTCCATGTCTTGGCCACTGCGAATAATGCTGAATAGCCCAAAACACACAATGGAATGAAGAAAGACCTACATAGTGCTGGGCGAATTAGAAAGCCACATGAAAAAAGAATGAAACTAGATAACAGTTTGTCCCCTTGGGCAATAATTAATTCAAAATAGATAAAACACTTAAATATAATACCTGAAACAATAAATTACATAGAAAAAAAAAGCATAGGTACTAAACTTATGGACCCTGGTCTTGGTGTTACGCCTAGACTTCATGATCCCCAAGGACCACCAGGGAGCCGAGTCCAATGCAATAAACAAAAGAGCCTCTTCCATGCTAGCATGGGCTCTGTCCCACTCACGCAGACAGCATGGTGGAAGAGAGGCCGAACTTCCAGGTCAAGGGGTTTTATAAGGGTGGTGATGTCACTGCTTTGGCTGACCCTGATTGGTTGGGTGAGGGCTAGGGTCGTTCCACAAAATGGAGGATAGCTCTGCCCTGTTCTGCCCTGCCCCACAGTACAAAATGGAGTCAGGAGTTAGCCTCACCCTGCCCTGCTCTCTCATTCCCCCCTTGTCTTATGTGCATAAGTCAAATCATTGACTCAGCCTACTTTAGGGCATTCGTTGTTTTGTTATATAGTCTTACTTAGTGCTGTACTTTCTCACTGGCTAGTAAAAACATTCTTGACAACATGAGTAAGAATCAGCATAAACAACAAATACAGTTACCAAGACCCTAGTACCACATTTCCCATCAGTATTGTCCTCACTGAAGTCCAGTTTCCCTCCTGCAGGCATCAAGTCTCCTCCTGTTCTGCGTAGAGCCTAGGCTGGGGATCTCACAGGTGAGGCCGCTAGTTGCCAGGATCCAGGCCATGCAGGAGCTGGGAGTCATATAGTCAGGTCTGGGTGCCATCTACTTCAACAGAGGTTTGGTCCAATTTTCACCGATTCTAGGACACATTTAGTTAAACTCCTTTTCAGAGTCCTGCTCATGCCTGTCCTAAGGCTTGAGCTATACTTTGAGATACCTTAGCTACAAAGGTTGGGCTGTTATACTGGCAGCCCAAATCTAAGTATAATTTCTTGGAGTAATCTCTTGACTACTATAGAGGCAGTTTCTGTCTAATCTGAAGTGTCTACAAAAACTAGACCTTAATGCTGGTGGTTTAATCTCTGAAATCCACCTACCAATGCTCTCCTAGAATCGTTACACAAAATTGAGGATAGCTCTGCCCTGTTCTGCCCTGTCCCACAGTGCAAAGTGGAGTCAGGAATTAGTCTTGCCCTGCCCTGCCCTCTCTCTCATTAGAGAACATTTTATGAATTTGACCCCAAAAGCAAGGGAAGTAAAGGCAAAAAGTAAGGGAATGAGACTATGTCAAACTAAAAAGCTTCTGCATGGCCAAAGAAACCACCAACACAACAAAAAGACTGTCAACCACATGGGAGAAGATATTTGCAAACAACAGCTCCAACAAGGGGTCACTATCCAAAATATATAAAGAATGTACCCAACTCAACACCAAACAGTCCAATTAAAAAAAATGGACAGACACCTCTCCCAAGAAGACATACAAATGATCACCAGACATGTGAGTTGACATTCAGCTTCACTACATAGTAGGGAATCGTGAATCAACACTACAATGAGCTACCACCTCACACCTGTGAGAATGGCTGTGACCAACAAGACAGGAAATACCATGGTTATGGAGGAAACAAGAACCCTCTGCTGGTGGGAATGTGGACTGGTACAGCCAACTATGGAAAACCACATGGTGGCTCCTCAAAAACAAAACAAAACAAAACAAAACAAAACAAAACAAAACAAAACAAAAAACTAACAACAGAGTTACCATAGGACCCAGCAGTCTCTCTTCTGGGTATCTACCCAGAAAATTCAAAAATACATAATCCATAAGATATTTGCATCCCTGTGCTCATTGAGATATAGGCACCTCTATGCTCATCTTCTCGCCAGCACAAGTCCTCTAGGTGGGGTGAGAGGGATCACAGAACCCCTTTAGGTCAGTGGGGTGTGGGAGAGGGATCACAGAACCCCATTAGGTCAGCGGGGGGTGGGAGGGGGGTGCGAGAGAGGGTGCCTTCTGACTCTGCACGGCCTCCCTTCCCTTTTCTGTGCAAGTCTTTTAATCCCAGGGCAGCTGGCGCCCTGGTGGCTTGATGTAAAGGACACAATGTCCGTTAAAAATAACATTTCCAAGGGGTGATTTTAGAGATCGCGAAGACAGAAAGTACTTTACAGACCAAACATAGCTGCCTCTCTGAAGATACAGGGATGATTTGTGAGTATAGCTCTGGATATGTATGTATGCGTAGACACCCATACGCATGTTTCCTTATGTAAGTTTTCTCTCTAAAACTCGCTTCCTTCTCCATCCGTGACCTGCCACAGCGCCTCGAATGTGCCTGCCCGCCCTATTCGGGGCTGCCACACTCATCCTCACCCCCCCCCCCCCCCCCCCAAGCTGGGGAGCTGTGGCTTCTCCGGCCTTCAGCCCGGTCCAGAGGCGCTGCTGAGGGTGCTCTGGCCCTGCTCCCTTCCGGCTCCTCTCCTCCCTGCAGACCATGCCAGTCATCCCTGCGGCCTCTCCCCCCCAAGCGATGCAAACTTAGCCCGCAGATGCTGCGCAGGGACCAGCGGGCTGGGCTGCCCATTGCCGGATGCTGATGCTGAGCCTCCCGCCCTCACCACGGCAGCTGTCACCTGGTAGCTCTGCTGGCGGGCCACCCCGAGCACCCCGACTGCTCTGACCTGCTTGCTCCCCATCGTCCCTGCATCCCCAACTCCCTGTCCTCCCAGCCCGTCGCCTTCCCCACCTCCTCCCCCGCCACTGCCGCGGGCGGGCGCAGGGATTTGGCGCTCCCAAGGACTCCCCGCCACTCTCCCCGCACCGCACAGGCTGCTGCTGCTGGTGGATCCTCCGCTCCGCAGCCCACAGCGCAGCCTGCTGTCGCCCCGCCAGGAGCTGGGCCAGGAGCTGGGGACCCTCAGCTCCGCTCAGCATCCCCGGGCTGGCCTAGGCGCGCAGGAGGGGAGTTCCTGATCCCCCCCAGCGGACCGGGAAGTTGTCCTGAAAAATCCATCTCTCCGGCGGCCCTGTGGCAGAGCAGCCACCCACCTCCCCGCCACAGGGGCAGAGCAGCATGCGGACTGGCTCGCAGGGTCCCCGGAGTGACCGGTGGCTGCCGCCGCCGCTGCCCGCAGAGCAGCCGGGATCAGCCGCCGCCGCCGCCGCAGGAGCCCAGCGCGCGGGGCGAGGAGCGGGGACGCGCGCCCCCCGCGCCCCACTGGCCGCTCCGCCTCGGGAGGGGGCGGTCGCCGCTCCCCAGAAGCCAGCCGCATTCCCGCGGCCGCTCGCCTGGTAGGAAGTTGGGACTCCGCACCTCCTGTCCGCCCGGACCCACATGGCTTGTTACCTGGTCATCAGTTCGAGGCATCTCAGCAATGGGCACTACCGGGGCATCAAAGGAGTCTTCCGCGGGCCCCTCTGCAAGAACGGATCTCCCTCTCCGGTAACCTGCGCACACGCGCGAGCACACACACACACATACACACACACACACACACACACACACACACACCACATACCAAACGCACGCGCTCGCCTTCAAAATCATTGCACACAAAAAAGAGATACTGTCCTGGTGCATTGAGTGGGGGCTGGAGAATGACCTTTTAATCTTATAGGCATGCTGTGTCCGTTTGTTTATACAGTGTATTGACTGGCAGGGGTACGTGTTTCCATGTGCATTTTCAACACACTTATTCTTAGCATTTCTAGTGCAAATATTTGGTGGATGCAGTTCTCTGGGGGGCTGTGAGGGTAGCTCCCGGTGGCTGCCTCCAGGTATGGCCCTGCTGATTTGGACAGCGTAGAAAGTTTGAGTGGCACTTCCTAGCCATGCTTTGTGAAGTCAGCAGTTGGGGGATTAGTTGAGTAATGCTGCTGCTGCTTTAGAAGAAAAGAAACTTTTAGGTATTTTGCATCAGGGTACTGGCAGAGGTTAAGGTGTTGGATGTGGAAACTTGACTCATTCTGTTCTAATGCTTAAAGGATGTGGGTTCTCCAAGGAAAGACCAAGAGTTCTTTGCGGAAATAGGAATTGGATAGATTGTTGTTATATACAAGTGTATGCACATGCAATTTGAGTGATTGCTATTTACTTTAGTAAGCTATTCAGTTTGGCTTACTCTTTGATTTATTCTTTTTTTAAAAAAATAACTTTGACCAGAATCTATGACTTTAATATAGTATTAATTCATCCCTTAGTACATACTACATAGAGACTAATATTTTAAGGATTAAGATGTACTTCAAGAAAACATTTGTGGCATGATATGTTTTTCATAGTTTTGGGTTATTAGTGACTAAATGTCTAAACTTAAAGAACAATTTTTCTAGTTTAATCTAAAAAAACCCAGTATTTTTGGTCTTTATGATATAAAGAAGGAACACTTAGGTTGCCTGATTTTTACTTATTTATTTATTTTGGTACTTGCCATCATGTTTTATTGCTTCATTTGCATGCATTATTCAAATCTGTAATGTATTATGAAAACCTGTAATATATTCTAAAAAGTGCTATATGTGATTTGCATGAGACATCGAAACAAGGAAGTGCAAGAACCCAAAGATACCACTAGGACTCCTAATTGTGACAGAGTATTTCCCCACATGCTTTCCTGCACTGTAAAAAGTGGATCCTACCAATCCCCCCTCCCCTCCCCACCAACCACTGTATGCTGCCGAATCGGAAGTGTTTGATGGAATACACTGCTTGTGTTGGCATTTACAATTACATTCACAGGGTTGGAAGACGCGGGGAGAGTTTCAGTGGAATAAAGCCCACATTGGATCCCGAGCAGCTGCGGTCAGAATCCCTCCTGTGTTTTAAAGATTTTTCCCGACCGGAGTTTTCTCAGTCTCAGCAAACCACCTTACTGTGTACCAAACCACAGTGTCAGAATGTTCCCTATAGCAAATTAAACCCTTCAAATTCTTCCGTTTCAAGCTCACTTCGCTTTGAAAACCCCTCATGCTCCCCCTTTCTGATGGGTGTTATTTTTCAACCTTTAATAATCTCTGTGGCTGTCTTCCAAAAACCTGTCTTTGGTTATGGGAATCTGAATTGGATACTGTGTTGTGGTGTATGTGCCGTAATAATTCACCGAGTAAAAGGGAGAATCACTTTATAGTTTCTACATTGTATATTTCTCTTTGAGCTGGTTAAAATGTGATGTTAATCTTTCCAAATCTAAAGGGTTTGCAGAAGGGATTTATGTCACTTGGTTCAAAGCGTCCTTCCTCTCCCATTGTGGTCACTCACCTCCCAGGAGCCTGATGGACCCCCAGGGACTGGGCAGGTGACTGTGGATGTGAGAAGACAGCCCGTCCTCCTCCTGGTGCTGCTGGCTGATTAGGCGCTCACACCCACAGGGCACGATTTCCATTAATATTGGGCTGGTTTTTACTAAAACTCTAATTTATTCTTATCTATACTTTAACTCTCTGGTTTGTTCTCGCCCATATTCATACATTTGAGTTAAATTACATTTGAAATAATTTAAATATATCTAAATTAGTGTGTATATGTACTGTCTGAACTTGATTTATTTTATATTCTTTTACATTTTGCTATTGAATTTGAATTACATTTCCAAGGTTTGAATAGTCTCTCACGTGAGCTTGGCAGTACATGAAAAATTGATGTTCATTCATTCTGCCATGGGCAGGTTGTTAGACAAGTCCGAGTTGCCTTCACATTGTTTAACACTAGTCTTTCTCCCTAAAATCAATGGATACTTTCTGTACCCGAGACCTTTGAGCATTCAAATAATAATTCCTTGGTCCAGATGAGTTTGTATTTGCCTTCTTTATGAATGAGTTGTGAAGCATAAAGCTAAAAACTCTGGTTATAATATATAATTTCTTTTTTTTATAATCATCAATACATATCCCTCAAACTTTCAGTTTAACTTACATTTATTGAGTTTTTTAAAAAATAAGTATAGATATTAAACTCACATATTCATAAGGTAAATTTATTTTTTTCTTAAAACGATAGCTACTTCTATAGTACTTTTTTTTTTTTCAAATTTTGTGCCCAGAATAGTTTCAAATTGACCTGTACATAAATGACATTAATTATTTGCCCTCCCTGAGACTCAGTTTATATGGGTTGGGATATCATTAGTTGATTTAACTCACTCTCATTAAATTCTAAAATATTTCACCTCTAGTTCTTACTCCTTAACTCTAAGAGTAATTTATTTTAGTCTATATTTTTGTTTTAAAAGAGCTGTTTAAAAGTAGCACATAACAGTATTGAATGAGACTATTTTGTAAGTTTGATATTGAAAGGAGAAAAGTCACCTTTCCTTTGTCACCTTTCCTTTTTGATATAATAAGACTTTCTTCTTTTAGAGTTCTGATATAAAGAAGGAAAACTTATTAGATATTAGATATAAACGCATCTAATATGAATTTAATATATCAGTGTCTTATGAGTATTATTCTTCACTTATATATTTAAAGGAGTTGTATACATTTGTCATGTTCAAATCATGGGTCTGTAGAATCTGAACACATGATATTAAACTGGCAGTGCAAAAGGAAATTTACATATATATATATATATATATATATATATATATATATTATTTCAAAGGCTTTCATTTAGAAAACATGGAATCATTATATGGAATTCTTATAATAAATACTTAATGGTATACTTGAGAAATAAATAAAGCGTTTTACCCCCAAACAATTTTCCCAGATCAGCAAATTAAAAATCTTAGACTGAAATTCAGTTCCTGTCTTCAAAGTAACAACAAGAAAATGTCTTATCTGTGGCATCTCTCTTCCTTTTGGAAACTTGGTATGAAAAAAAAAAATAGAATACTGCCTATTTGCTAATCAGAATGTGAATAATTGATTTAAAAGGTGGTTTATGTTACCTTAAATCCTGGAATAAAGGAAAGAATAATGACAGAAAGTGTTGCATAGTGTTTAATGCTAACAATCTCTAATTTTAGAAAACAAATTTGCATCCTCCTTCATTTTAGGATATTACAAACTTTCCTATCAGAACTTTGAAATAATACGTCTGAATGATGACTTTTCAAATCACTGTGTAAATCACACACTGTGTAATCACACACTCACACACACACACACACACACACACACACATACATTGTTATGAGTCCTGAAGCATAAATAGTTACCTATAAATTACTTCATGAACTTTTTTTTTTAACCATCAAATACGTTGATGGTAAAACTTTGTTACAATAACTGAAGTATTTAATAAGAAAACAGTCTATTGGTAAATTAATTTCTTTGTGAATTTCTAAATTCTTCTATCAGCATGTTTGAATTCAATGAAATAAGTAATATTCTCAATATGTTGTCAAAAAGGTATTGGTATAGATTTTCAATTATTTTATGGATTTCAAAATCGCCAAATTTAGATTCAAGTATGATTTATTATAGTTTACTTAATCTAGGTAAGGTTAATAGTAAGGCTGCCATTCCAAATATATATTGATGAAATGTTAATGGTAATCATAGTGATATATTGTATCTGGGGTATAAGTTGAACTTATTAGCACTGTTTTGAATCTTACATAGAATGACACTTCTTAAGAAGTGATTATGCCTGAAAGCACCGTCCAGGAATATCTGTTTCCTGAAATGCCTATTATCTTCCCCTGAAGTATTTAGATGTGAAGATAATTCTTGGGGTTTTCATCTGAATAACAGGTCAGGGTCCTTGGAATTTTGTGGTTGTTGTTTTGTTTTGTTTGGTGATCTTATTCTGTTATCCAAATAAAGTGCCTAATAGAAGTAGCTGACATACAAAAATAATTTTATTTTTCAGATGTACAATTTTATAATATATAATCTGCATATTATATGTTCACAACTCTAAGTCAAGTCTTCTTTCACCATTTATCTGCCCCCTCTTTACCCTCTTCTACCTCTAAGAAGCATTTTAGATGAGCCAAAAAAATTCCTATAAAGCTCCCTTTTAAAAATTACAAATGCATATGTATAAAGGAGAGAAGTTCTGGAAAAGATTATATTGACGATGCATTTATTCAGAGAACTCAAATGAGGAAATGAGTTCTCTTTTTTTCTAATATCTTGTTCTTTTTTCTAATATCTATGATCTTCAATTGTATGTATTTCATTATACTTAATAAGTACAAGGTAAACACATCCAAAATACTCTTAAATTGATGTGCCCCAAAATAATTACGAAGACATGCTCTCCCACAGAAAAGTCACCTGCATCCTGTTCTTGAATTCATGAAAGCATAATGCTGCCTTTCATATGAAAACTTTTAGATGTTTTCAATAAAGCAGACTCAGTTATAATTCTTATGTTTTCTTTCTCATGTCAAATATTGTATTATGCAACCTCTTTTCTTCTCATTGCCTTTTCAATTCTTTCTTCTTTTCCCCAACTAATTTCAAAAACAAGTAGTTGGTATTTATGCTTTAAAAAATAAGTGTCAACTTTCTAGGAGTTAAATTTATTTTTCTCTGACTTCAGAAAGTTTGCATGATAAGATGAATCATATGAGTATTTGAGTGCATTGTGACTTTATTAGATTATATAGCATTTATTTTGTAATTAAACTTTGATGTATAAAATTCCTTGATTTGTTTCTTTTCGGTATACAATTAAGATAAACTCTATTTTAGGTTTCCCCTATAATTTGGGAACAAAATAAGAATAAAACAGATTGGCATTGTAGGTAGGCTAAATGGTAACTATTTAACAAAACTTAATAATTTATAGTTTTTTTAAAAAAATTGTGTTAATTGTAACTGTGAAATCTTTGTCATATAAT
The DNA here is from genome assembly GCA_963924515.1 of Vespertilio murinus. Lineage (NCBI taxonomy): Eukaryota > Metazoa > Chordata > Mammalia > Chiroptera > Vespertilionidae > Vespertilio > Vespertilio murinus. Next base: position 27,143,318 of record OZ004712.1, on the reverse strand, counting down.
ACATAAGCACTAAGATACATATTTTTCACGTGTTAATGGAACTCAAAATGTCAGTAGGTTCAAGGGTATATTGCGAGCAAGAAACAAGAAGAGAAATACATATTTCAAATAGCTTTATGAAGTGTATTTTAGTGTGAGTTTGATTTATTCAAAATGCACACTGCCAGAATTATTTTTTAGTATATAGGTACATATTTCATAGAAAATAATTTGAATCAAAATTGAAATAAAAGGGCTACTTTGCTCAAATATGTCATTTGGTTTTAGCAAATATAGTTTTTCAGGTAATCTTTATGAAATGACAGGCAACAGCCTTTTATAGACAGATCGTATAAATCAGATTTACTCAGTGAATAAGATCTGGAGAGAGAAATTAAACATATGATATATTTTCATGAAAAAATATAGTTATGATAATAATAGGAATATACGAGTCTTCAAGTTCCGTGATTTCTCTCACATTGGAAGTAACTTTTGGACTTGAAAAGAAATTCTGGAAAGATGATTTACAACATACTTTGGAAGTATTCTCAGTTCACTAAGGTGTTGTTAGCTTATTGAAGACAAAACATGAAAAAGGATATGATGTAGTATTTAAAACAGGATTTTAATGATATTCACTAGTGATCTTACTTTTCCTGAGGTAGACCCTAACAACACGCATTGAACTAACCTCTCTTTTTTGATACCTAAAATCTAAACATATATTTCTAATATACTAGTAATTTTTCTTCACAGATAAAGAAAACTATAGAACGATTTTTCCTTTCTTCTAACCCTGGAACAAAGCTGTGGCCTAGCCAAGTGTTGAAGATTGATGTTGACCCTTAAAGCAAGACAATGTCCCTACCTCTGCTCATATCCTATCCCAACGTTAGCTCTTATTTCAACTTTATTTTCCTGAGCTCTCATTCTTTTAAAATTCTATGTTATTGTTTTAAAATATAAAGTTGCTCTCAGATGACTTAGGTCTGTTTGTGAAAGCAAGACAGGCTATAAATAAATAATAAAATATAGACTATCCAAATATAGGGATACCACTTAGGATTTTGAACTGGACAGTTCTGAGAATGATTCATGGAGAGTATTCATTTTGTTCACTTGTAGCAAGTACAATTAGGCCTGCCAATTTTTTGCTTTTACAATTGGAAAATTCCTCTTGGTAAATTTTACTTCACTTTTGTGTGGGTGTTAAGAGGCAGAATATATTTTATTTTAAAATAAATACTGCCAATTTTTTCTAAGCAATCTTTTCCCTCCCCCTTATTCTCCTTGTCATTGATTCTTATTCCCTTCATTAACAAGATTATCAATTTTAAGTATTTTTTTGGTTGATGCATAAGTGTTGGCATATACTTTTAACTCCAGATGTACAAACCCTTGCAAATGGGGAGAACCATTCCATGCTGCCTGTCCCCTGACCCAGACATACAAGTCCCTTCATTGTTTGGCATCCACATGTGACTTTCATCTCTAGTTCAGAATTTAGAGCTCCTCCATATCTGCATTCAGAACCTATTCCCAATGTTCTACCGCTGCTCTCCTTCCCACAGCTATTACTCATCACCGTACTTGTCCCAATCTACCTCCCGAGCAGCAAATATAGGCAGCCACATGTCCTTTCCAAATCTCCATTTTGCTATAATTATATTCCCTAACATCATCTTGGCGAGCAAAAGCTATATGCACTTCCTCTTTGTGAATGAGATAATTATCATAATCTAAACAGAAAATAACAATTGGACCCCTTTTTTGAACGATGGGGGCAATGGAGAACCCATGGAAGTCCAACTCTCCCCCATTGATTTGCTTCATTTGTTTGTGAAGTCAATAGACATAGAGGTGGCCATATTAACTGCACTCATGTTATCTGAAAGTGCTCAAAGCTGTTGGGTGGTATCTATGATTCTTCATGATCCAGCCTCTAGCTACATAGTCAGTTTTAACTCCCTTTATTCTTTTATCTGATTCTGTAGTGCAGCCATGCTGAACTACTCTGAGTTCTTGATTATGACAAGTGTTTATAGAATTTATGCCATTGTACTTATGCCATTGTCACAGATCCTTCTTTTGCCTTCATATGTTGGGCCATGATTCCAGACTTATTAAAGCGTTAGTTCCTCATGTGCGTCTACACTGGGTTCCCTATCATAGGTCCAGGGCTTCTCCTGTAGGCTGCTATCACAACCATTTTCTGCTTTGATCATCACTGAACCTATTTGTTTCTTTGTCTCAATTTTGCCATGAAATGTGAGATCCTTAGTGCCATGTCTACTGCTACCTTTGTATTCCCAAAGCTGAACACAGCTTCTGGTTTATTATTGATTTTAATATGAAACAAAAGGATTCCAATAGAAATTTAATTGATATAAATATGTACCCTTTAGTCCTACTTGTAGCTTCAGGAAGAAAACTTTTTTCTTAGAGAAATTTTTCTCAAGTTCACTAGAATCTTATAGAATGCAAACTGTTCTACTGATGGATTGAGTTTTCATAGTAATGCTGCTGTTTTCATGGTAATGCTTTCACTGTTTTCATAGTAATGCTTCTTACTTTAATATCTAACAAGATCACTCAGTCAATTGCTTCAAGCATAATTTAATATTTTTCTATTAATCCAAATTGCAGAGTACTTTATCCCATATCTTTTGTTAAAGGCTACAAGAGAAGATTGGTTATATATATAAATGGATGAAATTCATACATGAGTCAGTTAAGCCATATTTTTCATTGGAATATTTAATAGTTTCTGAGAAATGAATTGCAAGTCAGGAACTTGACCATTCTCTTTCTATTTAGCAGTGTGTATTAAGGAGAAAAAAAGGTGGCACATACATCCTATCCTTTTCTTATTCTTTCACTCTGCCTCTTTATCTTTATCTCTCTCTTCCTTTTTCAAAAGACCTATAATAATTCCCTGATCAGCGGTTATTATTGCCTGAACTTATCAGCTGCACACTTTCCAACAAGGTTTTGTTAGCACGTGCCCTTTCTTGGATCAGTCTGGATGTAGCCACTGTTCAAAGAGGAGCTTGGGATTCTTCTAAACAATGATAGTTATCTAAAATATCCAGCCACACAGAGAGATAATAGTAATCAAAATGGAATGAAGAGAATCAGGTTTATTGTATGGTCAGTTTCTTAATACAAATAAACTTTTTATATTATTCTTAACATATATTTAATTTCTTTATTATAGGATATAAACTTTGGAGGGTGCTTGGCAATCTAGTTTCGCTTCCTACTATATACCTTTTAACATATCATCATGGTAAAGACTCCATGTTATAAAATTGACAATCTATGAATCTTTTAACTAGCATGGCAAAGGGGGCTTTGTAGATGTGAGATAATTAAGGAGGCTGAGGAGATTATCTTGGAATATGTAAGTGGGCCCAGTGTAATCACAAGGGTCCTTTTAAGAGGGAGGCAGAAGTGTCAGGGTCAGAAATAGCTCTGAGGATGCTGTGATGCTGGCTTTGAAGATGGGGAAAGGGGCCACAAGCCAAGGAATGCAGGTGATTTCCTGAAGCCGGAAAAGGCAAGTAAATAGTTTCTCTTACAGATCCTCCAGGAAAATCACAGCCATACTAACACCTTGATATTAGTCCAGAAAGACTTCTAACTTAAGAACTGTAAGATAATAGATTTGTATTGTCAGCATATTTGTGGTAATTTGTTTGAGCAGCCATACGGAACTAACACAACCACTCCTTAATATGGGTGAAGATTTCCAATGGAGGGTGGGCTACTTTGCTCCCTGAAGTGACTGATGCTCTTGTGAGACTAATATAATTAACACCGAGTCTTCTGTCTCTACCAGTGTCTCTGCCTTCTTTTTCCATGTACTCACTGGTCTGTAATGCGCTCTTTGGAAGCAGGAGGGTAGATCTGCCCACTCTTTAACATGACTTCCCTGCGACTATTCAGAGTCATCTGGAAAATTTGTATTGTTAAGTCATGTAATGGATTGAAAATCATGTGAGAATTAACTCATCTTCTTCCATGTTCAGCACTTGTATTATTTTCTTATATATTGATTAAACTTTCTGCAACTTAAAATGCTTTATTATAGTTTTTATGTAATACAAATTTTGAAATGGGGTGGATAATTAGACTTCACTTTGCTACTTTACTTTGACCAACCAAAGCTAACTTACTAATGGTTTGAAACAAATGAACAAAAGAATACTGATTATGTAGGAATGAATAGATTTATGCGAATAAAACACATGGTTTATATTCAGGCTAACATCTGTGAAGTATTTCTTTATCTTTTCCTTAATAATACTTGTTGAAATTCTAAGATCTGACCATAATGTAGATTTATAAATCTCTCGCAAATGGTTAGAAATGGCTTTGCTGAGTTTTCATTATTTGAGAGATGTGAATTATGTAGTTAGTGGAAAATAATAAATGATTTAAGGAAAGAAACGTCTAGCTTGGACTTCTAATAAGACAAAATTTATGTACAAATGATATGTAAACTTTATTACAAAAGTAGTAATTTCACACATGTGCATGATGATAAAATACAAGTTCGCTTTACTAGAGAAATAGGAGTTTTGCCAAGAAGATTATAGATGAACCCCAAATAATGCACTTATTAATCAATCCTAGTTTAATTGAATTTAAATATATTTAAAAAATGAATAATATATTTTCATTAAAATGTAGTGCTTATCTTCCAACATCCTAACCAGGCCTAAACTGGCAGTCGGACACTCCTCTTACAATCCTGGACCGCTTTAATTGCCTCTGCCTGCCAGCCTGATTGCCCCTCACTACACCTCTGCTGGCCTGGATGCCCCTAACTGCCCACCCCCTGCTGGCCTGGTTTCCTATAACTGCCCCTCCCACCGGCCTGGCTGCCCCTCCCTGCCTCGCCCTGCCAACCTCGTCGCCCCTCACTGCTCCCTTTGCCAGCCTGGTTGTCCCCAACTGCCCCCTTCTGCCAGCCTGGTCACCCCTCATTACTCCCGCCCCCTTGCTGACCTGGTTGTGCCAAGTAGCCTGCTGTTTGGTCATTTGGTCCTCCCTCCCTAACCCCCCCTGCTGGTCTGTTCGCCCCACGTTGCCTGTTCGCTTGTCTTTCTGGTCGTTTCAGTCATGATGTTCCCTGGCTTTTTATATATATGGATTGTTGAAATGGTTGCTCTTTCAAATGGCCCTATAAAATTGCTCTTACACTGTAGCTGTGTTTTCTTGGGAAGGGAAATACAGGCATGGAGGCCAGTGGGCTTCCTGTTTCATACACCATTGTAAATAACAGCCATGCATTTTTACTTTTATATGAAAACTCTCAGTAGCTCAGTATGCCCTACTCTCCCTATATAGCTTTCATCCAAGACAATGATACATTTAAAGTGGCTTTTCTATTTTTCTTGTTTTTGTCAAATCAAGTTGAGTTGAATTGTTTTCATGATGTTTTTATGCTGGCGTAGAAGGGGTTTTTCCTTTTTTCTATAGGGATAGTTACTTAATGTAAAACTGCTATCTCTTTGCTGATAAGCATGCAACCTGATCACTACATATAAATGTCTTTCTCTGCCTTGGAAAATTTTGATGAACCAATCAGTTGTTTTTCACTCTATCACTTTCTCTCCCCAATTAAAACAAACAAACAAACAAACAAACAAAAACTGCTATAACAGCTACATATTTGAAAAGAGAAAATACTGTTGACTAAGAGTTGTGGATATTTTACATATGTTCACATTATGAGCACATTTAAGGTTCATGTGTAGATACAAACTTTTGTACACATACCTTCTGCTCTTAGCATATATAGAAAGTATTCAATCGATGTCTACCATTTGCCACTTCATGTTGCAAAAAGTGTCTGTATCAGTGTCTAGTCATGAAAGCAGAAACCATTCTCAGCTTTTCAGAGTGAGTACCATGCAAGAGCTTTTTATTTTTTTTCTAACATGTGTGTTGAAAAGCCAGAGGGAGAGAAAAAAGGAAGGTTCCATAACCCAGAAATTAGTAACCCTATTAAGTTACTGCAGCCCCTCGGGCCAGAGGAGCACAGAGGGAATTGGTATTACCTGGACCCTCAAGCCTTCCTCTGCTGGCCCTGTTGCTGCTACTGCTGCTTCTGGACCCATCTCCTTGCTGCTCTGCAGGCATTTAAGAGCTTCCTGTCTCCATAGGGCTGCTGTGCCCGCGTGGCTGGTACCTCCAACTGCTGGGTGCTGCTGGTACTGTCCCATCACTACCCTAATCCATGGGTGCTGAGATACCAAGGCAGCCAGAGCCAGAGCGCAAGACAGAACATTTTGGCTTTTTAACTTCCTGGCTTCTACTCTTACACCAATGCTTCCCACTGGCGGAGCTGGCGGGCACCAGTCGGTGAGCAGCTCTGGGGATGTGCAATTTACACGCTTCTGGTACCAGAAGAGAGTGGGGTGGGGGAGAACAGCACTGATCGCCAACAGAGAAATACCCAGGACTGCGTGTACACCACTTACTATAAGGTTGCGGAAACGCAGAGGGAGGGGCATTCACTAAGGAAGGAAATTATTTTATATGTTATTTTATTATTTTTAAAACGAATGCATGTGTGCATGCGCAAAAATGTCCCGGATGACTATATTTCTGATCTTTCTGATTGTGGTTCCTTTTTCAAGAATGGGCTTAAACATGTATGGCTATTCTAGAGAAAGACCATCACATTGGTTGATTTCAATGCAAGCAAAAGTAAGCACTTTTTGGGTATAGGTGTCAGGTTCTCATAAAAAGAAGGAAAATAAGACTTCTCGGTTATATATACAGTGTGACAACTTAGCTACTCATAGGAAAACCAAGCTAGAGTGGCCTTTGGAGCTCATCTCCATCAGTTATTGTCTAAAGGAGGTTACACTGCAGATTTGAGACCCCAACGCTAGACTTAATAGAAACAGAATGCCTGGGGTGGGGCCCGAGGGTATACATTTTATTTTATTTTTGGGGGGAGTATGCGTTTTAAACAAGCAGCCCATTGGTTTGTTGTACACACTGACATTATGAAGTTATTGGACCAGTATTCACTCTCCTTGATTTGAAACTCAGGCGCTAGAGGCTGAGGAAGGTTTTGACTTGCTCGTGCTCTGTTGTCTTCTCTTCCCACAGGGACTCCTGTAGGCATCCTCCATAATTCCCTGGTGCTGCTCCTCCCCAATGCCCCGTTCACAGTCAGACAACAGGCAGGAACCCTCATTCTATGCCAGACAGACTGTGCCAGAGCAAACGTTTCACACATGGATTACTTAATTTGTAAGACAATTTTCTTAAAACGTAGGCAGTGTTATCTTCCATTCAGATGAGGCGAGGCTTCGCAGTTGATGAGTAACTGCCTGGCAGAGGCCAAGGGCGTGGATCCGGGGCCTTCAGATGCCAAAGCTCAGGGGTGAAACCGTTTTAATGAAACTTGACTATTCTAGCTCTGTGCTGCCCGTACAAGGTTCGTATTCCTTTGTTGAAATATAATAGCATCTTAATTATCAGTCCACATATCTATTTACCTTACTTTGTTTTTATTTTTGTGTTGTTTAGTTTTTCATCCAGGCAAATGACAGCACCTGGGTGCTGCAGGGTCTGCAGGTTAGCAGGCTCTCAATAAAACTGTCCCCTTGCTCATCCTTTTATTAATTTATTCAATCTTACTTGATTAGAGTGGTAGTCTAAGATGAAAGTATTAAGCTAAAGTAAACATGGAATGTGGGCACCTACACATATGGCAAAATTAAAATAAAACTTTGGCAACGTATTCATCTATACAGCAGTCGATGTGTAGTTATAATTAACTGATAGTCAGAGTTTAGTAAGAAACTAATGGTGAGAACTCTTATTATTGGCAACTGCACAAACCTATAAAGGCACTTTCCAAGAACCCAGTGACACCAATAATTCATGACAATTCAAAGTGAAGCAAATATTTAACAATTTCTATTTCGCATAAACCACAAATAGCATTATACTTTTCAAGGTGAAAACCCCAAATTATCTTCCTTCAAAAGGGGAAATAAAAATGTATATTTTGCTTCTCTTATCATCACATACTTTTCTTATTTTTTAATATACTAATTCGGTACATAAGTATAAATATTAAAGATTGATTTATGTATAACAAGTGACAAGGCATAGTGTTGTTTATACATACCTTATTCCTTGAGGGACATACGATTAAGCGACCGGTTTCTTGTTAGAAGCATATATTGAAAGCAAAGACCAGAAAACCAACATAAGTCCATTCCCACCTTATTAGAGTTTGAGCTTTTTTTAAATAATAATAAAAAAAATCTTCATAAGCATATTAAGCCATTTCATTACAACGGTGGTGTGATTTTCTATTGTTCACATTATTTCTGAAGAATATAAATAGTATATTCACAACACAAATCAATACAACTGAATTAACTGATCAGAGTTCCGTGAATGGGCATTTAAGCACTTATGAAAGGGTAGCTCAGATTCTTCCAGAGGATATAAAAAGAATAGCAGCAAAAGTCCTGAAGGACTTATTCTGTACTTTACCTGCTAGGAGATTTTATAGACTGTCTCTAGACCACGGGCTCCTTGCTGCCAAAGCACTGCGAATCAGCAGCTTGACTAATTGCTCTGACATCCCTGAGGTCTCCGTAGGCTGCTGGTCGGAAGTCAGAACGTTTTATATTCTTGTCATAAAGCTTGTTGTCATAACTGTATTATGGAAATTGCAGACTTGTAGAGCATAGGCTCAGCTCTGACAAAGTCAACATGAATTTATTGAGTTGCTGGTTATTTTCACATATGATTTATCTCATTTAATATTTGGGTGCTCATTCAATTTATAGCTGATGAAACTGAGGCCCGTAGAAGTTAAATAACTTTTTTCAAGGTCACGGTTAGGCAGCAGACCATGCGGGATTTGAACACAAATCTTCCGATGTGAAACTAGAGCTCTGGTAGGTTGCTTTGAAAAATGTTTGTCACACTGCTAAGGAATTGTTTGCTTCAAGAGGGGGAAAAATACACTTTGACTTAAGATTATTGGAAGGATTCCGAGAGAAAAAATGCTACCAGACCTCAGTCAGGACTGGGAAATTGAATAATCGGGAGCTGAGGTGATTGTATGTGGATTCCCAGAAAGAAGCCCATCTCTGTTTGTTTAGGTTCAGCATTTGCTGCCTCCCCAATGCGCTCTCTCTGCTCCTGGTGGGTAATAACTAGTCCAGCCTGTGGGCTGTGTGTGTGTGTGTGTGTGTGTGTGTGTGTGTGTGTGTGGGTGCGCACGCGCGCGCACCGATAGAGAGGGGGCCACGCGAAGCTATGGGCAGAGATACTCTGTGAAGTAAATGGGCAGGTGCGCAGATGGGAGTCAGAGAAGAGGTGGGGAGGACATCATTGGTGGAGAAATCATTGGCGTTATTTACCCAAAGCCTCCCTTGTTCAGCTTTGGTGGTTAAATCCCCGATTCTCCCCTTGACTGGGAGCAGTTTTATGAATCCTAATCGGCTTCTCTAGTTTGGGTTAAGAGAGTTGTACATATACACTGACATCTCTATCCATCTGTATCTATAATTATATTTCAAATGTGCGCATTTAATTCTATTTACGCAAGCATTTTATTCCTGTTAATCAACTGGGAGTCATCTTTATTAGAGTTATTCTGGTGTGTCCTCTATGTAATACAAAGGGGAACACAACATTTTATTATTTGTAAACTAATTACTTGTGCTTATTCAACTATCATTTGGTTAATATTAGCAAGAAGAACCAGGTCGTGCCAGAGATAATAACTGGTGCTCTGTCAGCAGAATGTGTCTACCTGCAAGCTGTGTGTTTCCAGTTTCCCTGCCATGGTACACTGCCCTGCATAGACATTTTTTTGCACCAGACGTGCATGAGTGGCTCTCGTGTGAATGTTGGGAAATATTCTGTACTAAGAATAAGGCAGTAGCGATGCAGTCTTCATTTCACCGGAGGGAATAAGGGAAGAGGTGGGCGATGTCTCGCTTTTGCCTCACCATCAATCAGAGCTGTGCTTTGTTAAGGCTCCGCTTGCTTCATTTTCCTCACTGAGCGACTAGGCTGGAACAGATAATATCGAACGCTCCTCCTGGTTCTAGTATCTACTTTCTGAATCCATAATGTCACAGAGAGATGAAAGGCATGTCACTTAATAAGGAGTCAATTGTGAAAATAGTTTCCCATCATTGTTGAAGGTGGGTCATATATACAGGGGTTTATTATACGATCCTCTTTTGTGAATGAAATTTTTCAGAGAGGCAGAGACAGAACCATAGCTATAGAGAAGGGTGGCAATAATAGGGAAATGATGACATTTGATTATCTTCTTTATCCTAAAGAGTACAATATGTTAGTTTATTTTAATGAGTCATGTAAACATGAAAGGCGATATAGGAATAGAATATAGTGGGAGGCGAAAATAGAGAAATTGGAAAACCCTGCAAGTCCCCTTGAATCATTTCAGTTGAAATACTTTATCTTTTTGTTAAGAATGTCATATAAGAAGTACTTACAGTCAAGTTTAATGAATATACATTGCAGAGATAAATGGTTCATGAATTCACCGTCATTTTGGATTATGAATTATTGCCCTTTAAAATCATTAGTTTGGAACATTGAGACTTGATTGTAATTTGCAATTTCCGAGCATGCCCTGACTGGGTAAAGAAAGATGCAATCTGGATAAGGGCCAGATTTCTGAGCAGAATTTCCCAATGCAATGTGGTTGGCCCATAAATGAGATAAAGCACATAGCACAATATGCAATCAACTAAAAAGCTTGACCATGAAAATACCAATGGAATAAGCCAAAGTTTGGGGTGTAACATCAGAGTTTATAGATATTCTGAAGTCATTTTCTGCACAGGTAGTTTTCTTCTAGAGATTAGTGTAATCATTTATCTAAATAAAAGTTTACTGAGCAACCATTCTTCCCCAGAAGTGTACAGTCATTTGAGGACTTTCAGTGTGTAAGACCATATCTTTGCCATTTGAAACTGGGTAGAACACTTTTCCCCTCTAGTTATGATTGGATAGTTAATCTCACATGAAAGGACAAATTCCTTTCTAGAAAACAAAAGAAACCATTGGTCTTCCTTTCTGTAAACATTTTAATGGGGTCCTTTACATTCCTCAATTGACTCTGCAGATTCACTGACAACTACACAGCTAAGCTTTTTGAAATATTACTTATATTGTTCTATTTTCTCACCCAACTCTAACTCCTTACCCTACTGCATCCTGCTTCTGCTTCCACTACACTACATAAGTCGCTCTTCCCAAATCTCCAATGATCTCCTTGTCATTAAGTCTACTTTTGAGTCCCTTTTTTACTTGACTTTGAGACAGTAACTGAAGCTGCTGAGTACTCTCCTTATGAAATGCTCTTTTCCTTTGGCTTCCGTGACACTGTGCTTATCTGTGTCTCTTTCTCTGCTTCTGGACAATTTAAGATAATGTCTTAGAATTCTTTGAAGGTCCCTCTTCTACCTTTGGCCTTCTTGGGGTTCTAAAATACTGTCTTCACTGTTCACTTATTATGCCTGTGCTGGGTGATAGCACTGCTCCTAAAATCTTAGTCATCATTTATATGCTGATTTCCAAATCTCCATCTCTATGCAGACCTTATCTCCTGAGCTTCAGGGAAATACAACAAACTCTCTATTGGATATTTAATATTGATGTCTCTCAAACACCTCAAATTCAGCATGCTGGAAACAGAAAACTTCATCTCACTCCCCAGCTGTCTTCCAGTATTAACCTGTCTAGGGAAATGGCAGCACCATCTGTTACATGTTTCATCCTTGACTCCTTCCTCTTCTTCACATTCTCTACTTTCAATCAAATGCCAAGATATCTGACCTATTTCTTGATTTTTTTCTTTTAAAAACCTTTTTAAAAAAATATATTTTACTGACTTTTTACAGAGAGGAAGGGAGAGAGTTAGAAACATCTATGAGAGAGAAACATTGAGAGCTGCCTCCTGCACACCCTCCATGGGGGATGTGTCCACAACCAATGTACATGCCCTTGATCAGAATTGAACCTGGGACCTTTTGGTCCGCAGGCTGGCACTCTATCCACTGAGCCAAATCAGTTTTGGCATTGATTTTTTTCTTGACCTTTTTCTATTCTTATCACTTGTACAGACTTCCTATCATCTCTTTCCCTGATTACTGTAATAGCCTCCTGTCTATCTAATCTAGTTACCTAGTTCTTTTCCAATCTCTTATCCCCAGTTCAGAGTGGTTCTTCATAATGCATATCTAGCTATGACATTTCTCTGATTAAAACTGTGTTTTACTGGAAATGAAGTCATGGTACTTACATGGTTTTAAAGTGTCCTCCTCAGCTGCCCCCACGCTTAACTATGCCTTTCACCTCTTATAATTTCCCTTTGTATTTCAAGGTCTGCCTTGTTGAAGTCTTTCAGTTCTTCTCCCTTGCCTTTAGGTTTCAGAATATCCCTCTGCTAGAGTATTCATATGTACATAGCTGGGAACACTTCCTTCCTACTCCTTGCCTTTCATTTGGCACACTTTCATTTAACTTTCAGAAATCCTTGTATCTTTTATCCCCCAGAGACAGCCTCCAATCCTCTCAAGTAGATAAAAAGTAGGAAACCTTTGACACTTATATATCTATGATAATGACCCTTATTTTAATTGTTTAATTGTTATGTGTTTGTGGTAGAGAAAGACAGAGATTGCATATTCTCATGATTGCATTGCAGCCCCAAGCCTCTATGCCTAACAAAGTTCATATTTGCTGAACGGCTAAATGCAGAGAGAGAAAAAGAGTCAATGTGTGTCATGTTGTCCCAGGACCAACTGAGAGAAACCATAGTAAGCCACTTCAATATAGTGCCAAATGTCATGTTTGCATCTAACTTTTTATGGAATAAATGATATGCACATGATTTGCTGGGGGCGATATGGAACATTTTATGTGTTTATGGTTTATGTTTCCACTAACATAAAGGAGGGAATTGATAATCATTGAATTAATGTTTTAAATAACTTTTATTTGACTAAGGGAAGAAATTAAGTGAAATAAAGTGTTGCTGATTCTAAGATTAAGGGGAGCTCTGGTGAATATTGGACTCAAGGTAATCTTTCAGATAATTTCTCCTTCAGCTTAATATATTTTATCTCATCAAACTGTTTTCATTCATTTTTCTTTTCTTGAATTTATTATATCAGAAAATTCATCTTCTTGCTTAACCATTTCAGCAAACTATGATATTTAATATAATGTGTGTGCTCTGTACCTCATCCAAAGTGATTGCTAATGGGAATATCAAATAAAAATTCTACCAACCTGATGTAGCTATAATATGCCAGTAATTAAAAAGTACAATCTTCCCCTACAAACTTCATACTGCTTATATATGTCGGAAAAACTAGGAATCTAATATATTTGATATCATTCTCTTCCTCAAAACCTAGGCTTATTAACCTCCTGATTATCTCTCAAATTGGTCTCCTTAGATCCATTTCCACAATCATTAATCTAGTTCAAGCTATAACCATCTCCTGCCAGAATATTTGTAACAACTTACTAAGGGTTTTGTCTGAGTTAACATGTCCCCTACCAATTCATTCTCAATCAGCAGCCAAACCAATTTGATTATGTCCTGTTTAAAATCTTCAATAGCTTTTTATCAGACTTAATAAAAAATGCCCTGGTCTTCACTTTTCTTCTGACTTAATGGTCCTACCAAACTTGCATCTATATCTATATCTATATCTATATCTATATCTATATCTATATCTATATCTATATCTATCTATATCTATACTGAGTGGCCAGGTTATTATGTATTATTATCTCTGAATGCATAATAATCTGGCCACTCAGTGTACTTCTTTTGAGTACCTCATTTATTTGATATCAAAGATACTATAAATCCTGCACTTGATCAGTTTTCCCCTTTGTACTGGCTATAGAAAGCTCAGGGCAAATAGGTGGTTGATCTCCAGCAAAAATCTAAAATACCCATTTGTAGATAGTATATATACACTAATGCATTATTATGCATTCAGATAATAATGGTGGTTAAATCCCTGATTCTCTGAATGCATAATAATTTGGCCACTCAGTGTATATATCCTATCTAATAAAAGAGTAATATGCAGATTGACCATTACTCTAACACACAGGATGGTTGAACCCACGTGGTCAATGATCCTGTCCCCATGTGGACACAAGATGTCCATCACAAGATGACCAGCAAGAGAGGGCAGTTAGGAGGGACCAGGTCTGCAAGGGAGGGAAGTTGTGGATGATCAGGCTAGCAGGGAAGGGCGGTTAGGGGTGACCAGGCCAACAGAGGAGGGAAGTTGGGGGCAAACAGGCTGGCGGGGGAGCAGTTAGACATCAATGAAGTTGCAGGGGAGTAGTTAGGGGGTAATCAGGCTGGCAGGTAGAAGCGGTTCGGGGCAATCAGGAAGGCAGGCAGGTGAGCAGTTGGGAGCCAGCAGTCCTGGATTGTGAGAGGGATGTCCAATTGCCAGTGGGATTGGGCCTAAACAGGCAGGTAGACATCCCTTGAGGGGTCCCAGATTGGAGAGGGTACAGGCTGGGCTGAGGTTCACACCCCCCCATCCACATGAATTTCATGCACAAGGCCTCTAGTATGTGTATATATATATATATTTAAATAAGTTTTTATTGACTTCAGAGAGAGGAAGGGAGAGATAGAAACATCAATAATGAGAAAGAATCATTGATCAGCTGCCTTCTGCACGTCTCCTACTGGGGATTGAACCTATAACCCAGGCAGGTGCCCCTACCAGGTGTCAAACTGTGACCTCCTGGTTCATGGGGTGACACTCAACCACTGAGCCACACCAATCAGGCCAAACTTGTTCTTTAGAAGTTATAATATATATATCTGCCTTTTCAATTTCCCATTTATCTTTGCACTACAATAGATGCAACCAGGAATTTTTTTTTTTTTTAAGGAAAGTGTTGTCATTGTTCACAAGTCATGTCTGATAGGGTGGTTTAGTCATTAATTTAGATATTAGGCTTAAAAGTTTTAATAAAAACACTTTAATCCTATCCTCTGCCTGCCTCACAATAAGGCAGCATAGTCTATGATTTCAGACACATTTTTGGATAACAATTCAAGGGCTTCCTGGACTTTTTTATGATGTTCATAAATTCGATGATATAGATGAACAG
Source organism: Vespertilio murinus (assembly GCA_963924515.1). Taxonomy (NCBI): domain Eukaryota; kingdom Metazoa; phylum Chordata; class Mammalia; order Chiroptera; family Vespertilionidae; genus Vespertilio; species Vespertilio murinus. Next base: position 27,128,138 of record OZ004712.1, on the reverse strand, counting down.
AGTTCCCAAAAGTAACCAATGAGTTATTCAAGGACACCCGATGAGTTAGTGATAGAGCAAGTGCATAACAAAGGTCATTCATCTCATTTCAATGTTTCTGTCCATTATTTTCATTTTGATCTTGGCTGGAACACAGTATGTGCTGAGGAATTATCATGGTATAGGATAGAAATTGAAGAATCAAATAATTAAAATATTACAAGGTGTGTAGTTTTTATCTATAATAAAATTAATCTGGTTGCAGAGTAGCCTATCATTTTTGTTTTCAAAAAGCAAAGTATAGTGTCAACCAGAAAGAGAAAGAGGAGGAAGAAGGAGACTTAAGTGAGAGAGATCCCTGAGGAGGTCATTACTCTAGAATGAATTTTGGTGAAATGTAAATATATTCAATACTAAGACATTTCTTTCTTTCTCTGTAAATCAAGGCTTTATATTTAATGCACTATCTTTATGTAGTGCATTTAAAAATAGTGGCTTTGTATTTTAAAAACAGATCAGAAATGTGAACTATATAATTAAAATAGAATCATGTTATTAAAAAAAACCCAAAGTAAATATAGAAAATAGATAATGACTAGTCTTACCAAGCATGTATCTCAAATCACAGATAAGTGTGGCTAATGAAACAAGGAATCAAAGAACATAAAGAAAGCATCTTTAAAATATGGAATAAAGGTTATATACCTTATTAGTAGTTTGCTCATATGTTCCAAAAGGAAAAAGTATTTTTAATCCAATGAATTGGAAATGAGCTCCTATACTTGGCTCAGTGAGTGGCAATATATAAATGCAAAAGTTTAGCTGAGTCACTTCCAGAAAGTATTCTTGGTATCCTTCCAAATTAGGGTGGAAGAAATTATTATGTGAGTAAAATGGAAGATTTCAGATAAGATGCAACCACTATATTTTGACTTACTATTTTAAAAAGCTTCATGGACAATGCCCCAAACCTGTATATTTTAAAGTATTGGTATTTCACAACTATTTCAGTAAAAGTAACCCGAAAGAGAAAATCTTACAGGTATTTTAAATAACTCTTTTAAAAAAAATAAAGCCCATAAAGTCCTAAATAAATTTTAAAATCCCATAGCAATTGCTTGTAAATTGCTCGCAGGAAAATTAGTGTGACAATAAACAACAGCAATATGACAGGGGAATTGCTTGAATGTGGTTGAGTGTCACACACAGTGAGGGAAGAAAAGTGTTTCATGAGTTTATCAAGATTCGCACAGAAAGTGTAATTTGATGGATAAGCAGATTTTTCTAAGAGAAGGAAGGAAGGACCTTAAAGACAAAGAGCATGGAAATATTGGGAAGCCATTAGAGAAGAAAGTGTGAGTACAGAGAAGGGTGGCCCAAGATGAGGCTAAATAAGCAAGGATCAGAGAATCAAGACTTTATAGAGAGGGATAGAATTTTGCTTTTTGCTATGAAGTTGAAATGAAAGCCACTGGAAAAGTCTGATCAGAGAACTAGCATTTATTGAGTGCTTTCAGTATGCCAGGATCTTTACACCATTGTTTCATGTAAAGCTCATAGCCAATAAGGTAGACATTGTTATCTCATCTATTTGTAGATGAGGAAACCCAGGGGCAGGAAGATGAAAAATAAATACAACAAAAAAAATTACAACTCTACATTCTATATCTACATTTGGAGATGGAGAACTGTGTGAAATCCAGTGGAATGTCTGGAGAAGGCACTGCATGAGGACTGGAGTACAGAAGGATATGATGTACTGGTGAAGAGAACACAGAATTAAGTCCAGACTGCTTCACTAACCAGGATCACAATTAATTATTTAAATTGGTGAAGTAGAAAGAGGGGACTACTGTTATTAACTCTGCTTTTACTGTTGTAAAAACACGCAATGTCCCTGGGTCTCAGAATCTTTATCTGAAAAAACAAGGGGAGTAGAATAGATATTTGAAAAGCACCTTTGGGTGTGCTCTTTATATTTTTGTAAGAACTATGTATGGACTATTATATAAATTCCATCAGAAGGTAACCTGGGAATCTTCCTAAATGACCACAAGAGGGAGAACCTAATTCCACATGAAGTCATTTATTACAATGTTGAATAATTTAAAAGTACTTACTACATGAAGTTGGCTATAGGCTGTAATTTCTACTGCCTTATGGCAGTTGAGGGAATTTGACAACTAGAGACAGTTTTAAATGAATTGAAATATGTCTTTTTTATTTTGTGTTGCTAAATTGATAATAAAATCATTAAATGTAAAACTATATCTGTATTAACCAATACTTCTATATGAAGGAATTTAGATGCCTCTTCAATTAAATGGATACTGTAGAATTTTAAAATTTACCCTGGGAAGGTTTTTCCTTCCAAATAACATTATTTCAGTTATCTTTCATGAAAACTATAATTTTTCTGAAGGTCCTTAGTTACTCTGAAATAAGCATAAAGTCATTAAGATGTCAGTCTAGTATAAAGATATTCATATTCAAACAAAAGGATTAAAATAGTGTTGGGCACACATTTCAATGTAACATGTTCATTAAATATTAGCTTACTAGAGACCTGGTGCACAAAATTCATGCAAGGGCATGGTTCCTAGGCCTGGCTGGCAATCAGGGCCTATCTGTGGAATGACAGGCGGGATGATCAGGGGACCCCACTGGCATCTACGTTGGCTGGCTTGGGGCCTGTTGGCTGGAGGCAGCTCCTGCATTGAGCATCTGCCCCCTGGTGGTCAGTGCATGTCATAGTGACTGGTCAGTCCACTGTTCAGTCAATTTGCATATTAGGCTTTTATTATATGGGATATATTATTGATTTCAGAGAGGAAAGGAGAGAGTGAGAGAGATAGAAGCATTAATGATGAGAGAGAATCATTGATTGGCTTCTTCCTGCATGCCTCCTCCATTGGGTGATGGAGCCCACAACCATGTGCCCTGAGTAGAATCGAACCCTGACCTCCTGGTTCATAGGTTGACACTCAACCACTGAGCATCACCAGCTGGGCTGTCTCTGCTTTTATGTAAAGTTTTATTGTAAAACAAACAAACAAACAAACAAAAAACCTACAACTCTCATTGGGTTGAGAGTTACCTTGTGAGTCACATTTTTGGACACGATAAAATTAAATAGTATTTATTTCTGCATTTTATCACATATTTTCAAACATACACACTTAAATGAGTGTTGTTCCTTTTAAAGAGGTAATATTAGTGAGCTACATAGGAATCTCAATAATGCAACCGTTACTGACACATATTTGTTTACCCGCAGAGGCTACATCACACTCTTTTATTATGTTCAGCGACAGCAGATCTTCCTTTGAGAGTGAAAGCAATATTTAGAAACAAACCTATCTATGAACAAAATTGAATATTAAGTCGCAAATCAAGTGGGGTGATCAAAAAGCTAGAGGTTACTAAAATATTTATGCTCCTTTTGATTTATACACCTCTTTATCCACCATAACAGAGTCACAAAATGTTTTCAGCAATGATGCCTGGAATAAGTATAAACCTTCCTGAGGTGACTACTCGAAAGGGTAATTTTCACGTGAATAAACTCATTCTAGTGTGCTCACTAAACTAAAGAAATAATTGTGTGAGTGAGTAGCTTAATTTTTTTGCAGTCACTTTTTATTTTCTAGTTATTTTCACAGTTGACACTTCATACATTTTTTAAGTGTGAAATAACAGTATATTAAATCAGTAATGTTATCGCTTAGTATCTATAACTTCTTCAAAAATGACTCAGAATTTTACTTTTTTTTTCTTCCTCTTTGGGTCAATGAATTCATTTTCTGTCAATGTTTTTCACACCAGAATGTATTTTAGACCAATAAAAGATCTATGCTTTGGCAGTGTGGAGGATACAAATCTTGCTGATGCTTGTATACTCAGGGACTAGCACAGTGGTTGGCTCCCAAGTAAATATTTACCAGCAGACATTCAGTAAATACTAGTTCATATATGAATGAATAAATGATATGAAATTACCCATATAATTATTGTACATACTAGGAATTTTATATAATTAAATTTTATGTATATTATTATTTCTGTTACTCATGTATACAATATTATTCCTGTGTAAAATTTACATTACTGGTCCAGACTGCTGATAATCATCCATCCAAAACTTAAGAGGCTTACATCATCAACACATACTCATGTTGTTCCCAAATCTACAAGCTGGACAGGGCTCAGTGGGAATAGCTTCTCTAGTCGGCTACTTCATGCAGTGTCAGCTGGTCTGGTTTGAAATCCAGGTGGACTTGAGGGCTGGAGTGTGGAATCCCCCTGAAGAGTCACTCATTCACATGCGAAGAGGTGTGACTGGCTGTTGGCTGGGATCCCAGCTCAGGGATATCTTCTGGAAAACTGTGGGGGTTGCTGACAGCATATTTTTTAGGTTCGGAGAGCTAGCATCCAAGTATTCTAGCAAACCGGATGGCGTGTTTATGACCTAGTCCTGAAGGTCACGTGGATCACTTCTGTAATTCTCTATTGGTTAAGGCAGCCGCAAGGGTCAGTGTGAGTTCTGGGGCAGGGGCTGTAGAGGCCACCATGTGTTGGGAGGAATGTTAAGGTCTCACTGGAAGAAGAGCATGTGGGATGGGTTATACTGCAATAGCCAGTTTCTGAAGATACAACCTGCCATATTTTATATCTGTTAATATACAATTTTATTTATAAACTGTACTTCTATTCAGTAAACATTTGTTGTTCATTTTCTTCCCCCTGTTTCTGCTCATCCTCTGTTCTCTTAAATAGGCTCCTCTGGTCTCCCAAACTTCTCCTCACATCCATTCAAAGCTTAGACCAAGGCTTACTTCTTCATTAACTGTTTGCCCTCTTCTCCTTCCCTCCCTCCCTCCCTTCCTTTCTCCCTCCTTCCTTCTTTCTTTCTTACCTTCCCTTTCTTCCTTTATTCCTTCTTCCCCCTTCCTCTCTCTCCTTCTCCCCTCCTCTCCCTCCACCTACCTTGCTCCCTCTCACTTTATCTATCTCTTACCTGAAAACATTTACTCTTACCTCCACTCATTTTGTCACTAAATATTTACTACCAGAGGCTCCATGCACAAAATTTGTGCACTTGGGAGGGGTGTCCTCAGCCAGGCCTGTGCCCTCTCACAGTCCAAGAGCCCTTGGGGGATTTCAAATGGGGGTGGGGTGGAGAGGGAGGGGGCAGGCCTAAGCTGGCAGTCAAACTTTCTTAGTTCTTAGTGCTGCCATGAAGGCAGAAGAGGCTACCGCCCAGTCACTGCACTCACCAGCCTTGAGCCCATCTTCTGAGGAAGCTCCTGCGATGAGTGTCTTCCCCCTAGTGGTCAGTGAGCATCATAGTGACAGGTTGTTCCACTCTTCTGTCGATTTGCATACTAGCCTTTTACTGTATAGGATTAGTGGATGATTATCTTTTTTAAAATGTATATGTTCTTCCTTATCCAGAAGAATTTCTTCTCATCTAAAATATACTCTTTCCGAAACCAGTTTGGCTCATTGGTAGAGCCTGCGGACTGAAAGGTCCCAGGTTCCATTCTGGTCAAGGGCATGTACCTTGGTTGTGGGCACATCCCAAATGTGGGGTGTGCAGGAGGCAGCTGATAGATGTTTCTAGCTTTCTATTCCCCTCTCTTCCTCTCTGTGAAAAATCAATAAAACATATTTAAAAAAATAAAAAATAAAATATACTCTTTGTCACTAAACATAAATGAATGTAATCTCAAGTTGAGTTAAAAGTGGAAAATGTCATTCTATATGTCAATCTATATTATCAGATTAAAAAAATAGAAATTGTCTTTCCTGAAATTTGATTCTGATATGAAACAAATTATGACAAATTATCTGCATATGGCAAGTTTGAGATGCAAACTGAGATGGTATGTGTTTTTTTTTTTTCTCCCAAAGAGATTGCAAATCAAATAAATTTAAAAAATGAAACTAAAATAACAATATATTTCTTCATTAAATCTATAGCATTTCATGAGATATTGAATTTTGTTTAAGTATTATTGAAATAGTAAAGATATTAATTTCACTTAGTTTTTCTAAATTTCACCATTTTAAGTAATGCAAAAAATTTAATCTAGGGTTAAAGGAAGAGAGAGACAAACTTAAAATAAGTCATAGATAAATTATATATAATTAATTGCTTTATAGGAAGTAACTGAAAAAATAATCAATTTGTTTATTTTATGTGGAATCATTGAGAAATGATCTTATGGAATCATTAAGAAATCATGTCTTATGTGCACCCTTTGTCATATCCCTAGCACTTGGTAAACATATCATGTGAAAGGTGCACAATAAAAGATTTTGCAGAAAAAATATAATGCCTTCTGGTCATTTAAAAAAGCTTTATAATGGTCTCAATATTCTTGATTTTATAGTCCAGAATGTGTGAGATTTGGAACTATTTTCAAAGTTTAGGTTTTGTTTTCTGAATTCAGGAATCATATAGAGATTACTCCTACATTTGTGCTCTTTTCTAAATATTTCTACTATAATAGTGATCACATATCAGATTATATCGTGCTGTATCATACACTCTCTACTTATTTTTACATATACTTTCCTCAAACCTTAGATTGCAAGCAACTGAAGGTAAATTTGCCCTAAATTTTGTACTCCTAGAACAAAATCATTTTTCCTAAAATTTGGTTCTGTGTGGTAGAAGCTGCTCGTTGACTGTTTTTAGAGAATGAGAATTTGAATCAAGTGTACCATTTTCTTTAATAAATTAAGTCATTCCCTCAAACTAATGTTAACATGTCAGAACTGATGAAACCACTCCACCTATTCACATAACATATTGAATTTAATATCAGAACAGATACATTTTCAACATACTCTGTAGAGATGTGTATATTACCTTTGTGTATATCGTGGTGTTCTATTTTTTTTTTTAAGAGGTGAGTAACTTTAAACAGAAATACGTCCTTTTTATTGAAGTAGCACAAATTCCTTAGGAGATTTGACCCCCTCTCTCACATCTGCTTTTAGTCTCCTTCAGCTTCTTTTCATCACATCGTCACTTCCAGTTCTAGAAACGGGAAGGAGTAGGCCATACCACCTCAGTATCGAAAGTGATGTGAATAGGTCTACTATACATGTTTATGAAAGTTTCTGGTTCCAGGAATTCTTCAGATCTGTATAAATACTTAATTATTTGTTCTGGGAGGAGTAATTCAGGTGCAGGTTGGTACAAGTTCTCGCTGGGTCCCTTTCCGCCCACTTTCAGATTCTTAAAAAAGTAGAGTGCTAGTTTATGCGTTTGGGTGAGGAACTCTGTGATGACCTCTCTCAGGGACTGTGACTGTGTCACATCATCAAGATACAGGACCGGCACTTTTATGACGATAACATGCCATTGCATGAAGATCCTGGTTGGGATGTTATGGGACACGACTATAATTTTCATTCCTCGGATAAAATATTCTCCTCCCTTCTTGTAATGGTTAATGTAATCTATTAGAATACGGTAAATAGCAGTACTGGAGGACTCAAGGATATGCAGAGTGAAACTACTATATATGATCAGTAATCCTGTTATTGCTTCACTTACATGCTGTTTTGAAATGGACTGAAACAATTGTTCATAGTATTCAGTAACATCTTTTTTTTCTATGTTGTCTTTTGTCTTGGCCACTAGAAATATCCTATCAAGAAGAAATTTCTTTAGTTGGAGTTTGTGCTTTTCTTCCAGAAAATGCAAGTAATTGTGTCGTATAACTTGTGGGGGAATAATATTTTCCGTTGGAACACGTCTTTTGCTGCTCTTTTGGGCATGGCCTGAGAAGGACATGATGAATCCTGATTATTTTTCTAGATGATTCTAATTTTTAACTTATTTCAATATTTACATCATCCGGGTATATCTTCAGTGATGAAATCCAATTTTTACTTATTCTGACAAAAAGAAAAATAGTTTAATCAGTTTGTCCAATACTACTGAATAGCAAAATCCCTTCCCAGTGTTATCAATTAAACAATGCCCTGGAAATGAAAGAGAATGTTAAAACTAGACTCAAAGTGTGGAGATTTTTTTAAAAAAAAGTTTACAGTAACATAACTAACACTTGCATCCTAAGAAAAACTCTGCAATAAATTGGGAAGTAGAGAGAAGAGAGAAGTTGATCTAGAGAAGTTCATTCTATTTTGTTTGCATTATTATTTTCCTCTTTAATTTATAGTTCATTTTTTCTCTCAACCCCATCCTTGAATCATACACATACATACACAGAGATTGAGATAGAGATAGGAAAAAAGTGCATATATATATATATATATATATATATATATATATACTAGAGGCTAGAGGCCTGGTGTACAACATTCATGCACTGGGGTGGGGGAGTGCCTCAGCCTGACCTGTGCCCTTTCGCAGGCTTCTGCCACTGCCACTGTGCTTTCCAGCTGTCATGCTGAGCAGCGCTCCCCCTGTGGGTGCACACTGACCACCATAGGGCAGCTCCTGCCTTGAGCGTCTGCCCCCTGGTTGTCAGTATTCATCATGGTGAATGGTCGTTTCACCTTTCAGTTGATTTGCATATTATCCTTTTATTAGATAGGTAGATAGATGGATAGATAGATAGATAGATAGATAGATAGATAGAATATCCCCACTGACAGTCACTGACAGTAGCATTGGCATCACATTAAGCCATCTTTTCATTTATTATACCATCTTTTCCTTTATGTAATGGTGATTACAGATTGTCCTTGATTTGTCATTTTTTTTAAATACTATTTTTATGATGATTTACCAATTTATTTTATAGTATTGGTCCAAAATATTTTTTAAATGCAGGACCCCTCAGGCCCTAAAATAATAATGCAAACAAAATAGAATGAACTTTTCTATCTTATTTAACCCTATTCATTACAGTTAATCATTAAAGTTAATCATGTTGGTTGGGTAACAACAGCAAACCTTAGAAGTACCTAATTTTGATTCTTTGTTTTTTTCATTCTATCAACAAACCTCAGAAATAGCTCTCTTTCATTTTCTTTTGTTGTTGTAGGGGAAGGGGTTCAAATGAAAAGAAATTCCTTTCATTTTACTCTTACAAATATTTTCTTCCATCCAGGTCAACTTAACATTTTTCTTTCTTCAAGTGCTTCTTCCCTTTACTTGTCTATGAGGTGCTACTTAATCCTCCATCACTCTTCCAACTGCCAGTGTGCTCTCAGTTGTCCCGTGTTCTATTCTGATTCCCATAGTGACCCAGTTAATGTGAATGTCAGTTGGTTTAAAGGGGCAGAGAGCTCTGGCAACTTCCACTTCTCAATTTAGTGAGGGATCTCAGCAGACACATCAGTATTCCAGTAGAGGAAAGGAGGCCTTCTTTTCCAGAATGGCTTCTTTTTAGGTGGATAGCTTGGTGAGTCAGATGGGAGTGGTGGGGGGCCGGACATGTTCTTAGACATATTTTTCTCTCTCCACAATTTAGGAGAGAGAAATCTAAAATTGTATGCCTTGAGTATAATTCAAACATGTTTTCAATAATACCCTTACTCTAAGGTAAGGAGTTGCTTATGAATTAATTAAACACTATAAGAACACAAACTAGATTCTGTGTAATGGTCACTAATGGTCACCATTACACGGTCACTATTGCAGGTATACCTCAGAGACATTGCAGGTTTGTTTCCAGACCACCACAATAAAGCGAAAATCACATGAAAGTGAGTCACATAATTATTTTGGTTTCCCTTTGCATATAAAAGTTATGCTTACACCACATTGTGTTCTATTAATTGTGCAATAGAGTATGTCTAAAAATGTACTTACCTTTATTAAGCATAGGTAATTGTGAAAATAGCTACTTATCACCTGAACATTTAACTAGTTGTAGTCTTTTAGTTGGTGCCTTACCTCAAGGTTGATTGTTCTGACTGATCAGGATGGTGGTTGCTAAATGTTGGAGTGACAGGCAATTTCTTAAAATGAGGCAATAATGAAGTCTGATTTATCAATAGGCTCTTCCTTTCATAAATTATTTCTCTCTCTAGCATGCAATGTTGTAGGCATTTTACCTACATTTTAACTTCTTTCAGTATTATAATCAACCTTCTCAAGCCCTGCTACTGCTTTATCAACTGGCTGTGGGGAATATTCTCAATCCTTTGTTGTTATTTCAACAATCTTCTCAGCATCTTCACTTCATAGAATCAGGAGTAGATTCCATCTCAAGAAACCACTTTCTTTGCTCATCCATAAGAAACAATTTACACATTCAAGTTTCATCATGAGAGTGCAGTAATTCAGTCACATCTTCAGGCTCAACCCCTAATTCTGATTCTTTTGCTCTTTCAAACACTTCTGCAGTCACTTCCTCCACCAAAGTCCTGGATCCCTCAAAATTATCTATGAAGACCGGAATCAGTATTTTTCAAACTACTGTTAGTGTTGATGCCTTGATCCCTTCTTATGAATCACAGGTATTCTTAATGGTACTTATAATATTGAATTCTTTCTAGAAGGTTTTCAACCCTAAGTTTTCCCAGATCCATCAGACAAATCACTATACCTGGAAACTATACTCTTATGCAATATAGTTCTTAAGTAACAAGACTTGAAAATCAGAATTATGCCTTGATCCATGGGCTGCAGAAAGGAGGTGTGTTAGCGGGCATGGCAACAACATTAATCTCAATGACATTTTCACCAGACCTCTTGGATGGCCAGGTACATTATCAATGAACATTATTATTTTGAAAGGAATCCTTTTTTTCTGATCAGTAGGTCTCAACAGCGAGCTATAAAGTAAACAGTATTTGTTGTTTCATTTATGGAGCACAGGCAGAGTAGACTGAGCATTGAAGAGCCATAGGGTCTTCAGAATGATGAAAGAGCCTTGGCTTCAACTTAAAGTCACCAGCTGCACTAGCTTCTAACAAGAGGGTCAGTCTTCCTTTGAAGCTTTGAAGCCAAGCATAAATATCTTCTCTCTAGCAATAAGTTCTAAATGGCATCTTCTTCCAATGTAAGGCTGTTTTATTTACAATGAAAACCTGTTGTTGAGTATTGTCACCTTCATTGATTATTTTAAGCTCAATCTTCTGTATTACTTGCTGCAGCTTCTATTTGGCACTTGCTTTACTTTGCACTTTTATGTTATGTCGATGGCTTCTTCTCTTAAATCTCATGAACCAGTCTCTGCTAGTTTCAGACATTCATTCAGCAGCTTTCTTACCTCCTCAGCATTCATAGAATTGTAGAGTTAGGGCCTTGCTCTGGATTAGTCTTTGGCTTTAAGAGAATATTATGGTTGATTTGATCTTGGACCACTAAAACTTTACATGGCATTGGGCTATTTCACTTTCTTATTTGTGTGTTCACTGGGGTATCACTTTTAATTTCCTTCAAGAACTTTTCCTTTGCATTAGCAACTTGGCTGAACTTTTGGTGCAAGAGACCTAGGTTTTGGCCTATCTGGGCTTTCAACATGCCTTCCCTACTACACTTAACCATATCTACCCTTTGATTTAAAGTGAGGAGCATATAATTTTTCCTTTCATTTGACCACTTAAGGATATTAATTGGCCTAATTACAATATTGTTGTGTCACAGGAAATAGGAGTCCCAGAAGAGGAAGAGAGATAGGGAAACAACTGGTCAGTGGATCAGTCAGAACTGACATACTATCAATTAAGTTTGCTGTCTTATACTCTTATACATGCACTAAAGGCCCTATGCACGAAGATTTGTGCAAAAATGGGCCTTCCTTTCCCTGGTTGCTTGGCATCACCTTTGCTCTGGCTAGAGCTGCCTTTTCACCTTCCCACACTGCCCAAAGGCCCAGAGTGGCTGGAGCGGTGCAAAATGCCTGTGCCCCACTCTACCCCTGGTCATTCGGAGCCTGCATATGCAAATTGACTAACAATCTTTGTTGGTTTAATTTGTATACACACTCCTGATTGGTTGGTGGGCATCATGAAGTATGGTCAATTTACATCTTACTCTTTTATTAGTGTAGATTAGTGGTTGGCAAACTCATTAGTCAACAGAGGGAGATATCAACAGTACAATGATTGAAATTTCTTTTGAGAGCCTAAAACTGACTTCTTCACACGGACCACAAAGTTTCAATCTCACTGTATGTGTGTGCCCACACGTGATATTTTATGGAAGAGCCACACTCAAGGGGCCAAAGAGCCGCATGGGGCTTTCGAGTCTCATTTTGCCTACCACTGGTGTAGATGGGTTGTGGCACCCTTCAAAACAATAGTAACATCAAAGATCACTGATCACAGATCACCATAACAAATATAATAATAAAGAAAAAAATTTAAATACTATGAGAATTGCCAAAAATCTGACACAGACGTGAAGTGAGCCCTTAAAAAAGGAGCTTAATTGTGATTATTCTTTTCCCCATGTGTGTTTTTTGTTTCACTTTTCTGTATATATCTTCGTTCCTTCAATATCAACCTAATAGAAAAATATTGTTTCATCATTATAATTTCCACATAAACTATACCAGGTATCACTAAACCATCCCTTCTTTAAAAGAGTGATAATATTTCCCAGACCAGGTGGCTCAGTTGGTTGGAATGTCCTTCAGTACACCAAAAGGTGGTGGGTTCAATTCCCAGCCAGGGCAAGTATAAGAGGCGATTGATGCTTCTACCTTTTCCTCTCCCTCTCTCTCCAAAAACCAGTAAAAACATATCCTTATGCAAGGATTTAAAAAAAGTAATAATCTCTAATTTGATGTTGACTTAAAATATATGAAATTGTCACTTCTATAACTTAAAAAACTGTCTGATATTGATAGTTTTATGTGATTCAACCTACCGTATTTGCCGGTGTATAAGACGATTTTTTGGCCCTGAAAAATACATATTTGCCGGCGTATAAGACGACTGGGCGTATAAGACGACCCCCTAACATTTCCACTGAAAATACAGAGTTTGTTATATACTCGCCGTATAAGACTACCCCCCACTTGGAGGCATATTTTTCAGGGCCAAAAAATCGTCTTATACGCTGGCAAATACGGTAATACATTTAGAAAACATGGGATGATAGAGGTTTTCTGGTGTTGTTTTGGTTTACTTTTGTTTTAAATATAAAGAGGATGAAGGAGAAAGCGCAGATTTAGGAAGAAAAATAGTTTGTATGTATTATGTTGAAGGGAATTACCATAGAAACATACAGGTATGAATGCAATCAGAGTCTGGAGATCCGGAGAAATTGGGATTGTGATGCAAATGTGATAGTCCTCTGCATTGAGGGCAAAGTTGAAACTATGGAAACCAAAGGGACTGAGATTATGAAAGGGAAGAAGAATGTGGAGAAGAGTACTGTCATGTGGAACAACTAATTTCAAGAGCGGCTCAAAGGGAGTTCGGAAAACATCAGACATAGATGGGGAAGTAACGAAACACAGGACCATGAAGGTCAGTACAAGAATAGTTTAAAAGTGGGTGAAAATGGCAAAATTCTAAACAAAGGCCAAAAAGTTTGAGGGCTGAGTTGAACTTTTTAATATTGGCAATTACAAACTTCCCTGAGTGTTTATCATCCTGTTCATCCTGACGCAGGATCTGCCATTTTACAAGCTCTGCCCATCAGCTAATTCTTTTTTTTTTTTAAATATTTTAATTGATTTCATAAAGGTAGGGAGATAGACACGACAATGATGAGAGAGAGTCATTGATCAGCTGCCTTCTGCACGCCCTACACTGGGGATGGAGCCCGAAACCCGGGTATGTGACCTGATAGGGAATCAAACCCTCACCTCCTGGTTCCTTGAGGGAAGCCAGATTGCACTCATTGAGTGGGTCAGTATGGAATAAGTGGTCAAAGGCTAGACACTACTCCACATATTGGCTGTAAAAAGGATGAAAGCACTCAGTGTGAACTGCGGAGGGGAAAGACTGGAGGGTAATTATGCTACAGTGATCCTGGGTTTTTCTCTATTGAAAACTAGCATCTGGTTTTGTTTTTGTTTTTAATTGCCATTGTGTCCAGTCAGGAAGGTGAAGTCTGAAAATGGAATGCTGCATTGTGTGTTTTAAAAGCATTTTTAAGATTGTCAATTATATATTGAGATTTAGAAGACTTCCAATTACACTAAACTCGGATTTATTTTTTTCCCCTCTTTTATCAGTGTATGTTGTATCAGGTGACATAAATACAACAAATCTTAATTTGGCTTTTCACATATTTGTAACTCATTTCAAAAGACTATAGAAAGCTGTTTTTGAGAAATAAAATCGCAAAGTTGCTTTCCACATACAAAGATTATTATCACTGGAGTAATATATTTGTAATTTCAGTACAAGTACCTATTCTGGTCCATATAATCTATTATGATAAAACACATGATCAATAAGTTAGTATTTATTTTAGTGCTTGCTTTTGATTTAACTTTGACCAACGGAATGGAGAAAATTAAACTAATAGAAGTTTAGAGTTGGAAAAGAATTTAGCACCAACATAACATGTTCCTTTTAGAGTTAAGGAAAATATAGCAGAAAGAGGCTAATTGATACTACTTCCTTCAAATGCTTACCTAATAGCAAGATTGATCAAAACATATGTACCTAAAATACTGAAACAGTGAGATGATAATTCTTACTAGAGTACTTTTCAGGAAATATGATAGATGTTTCAGTAAGTAAAGTGGTGGCTAGAGGCATTCTAAAACAGGTCAAGGAATCTAAATTTTGTGATGCTCGATAGAGAACCATAAAATGTTTTCACACAGAAAAATAATATGATGGGTGGCACGTTTAATGATGTTCAAACTATTCAGAATGCTTGGGAGGCATAATCCTTGGAGTCAGTAATGCCTACTAAACTATTGTTATATTCCCTACATGTAATGCGATTTTACTAGAATTTAAAACTTTAAAAAGCTTTTCTTTCTATAAGTAAAGGTAATGTTAACCAAGTCTGAGCAACTATATAATTTTATTTTCTGTAATCAGAGAAACAACATAGTAAGAATAAGATAATAAAATATTTTTAAAGATTGTGCTCTAAATATTTAAATAGATTGCGTTAATTTATCCCACAAGCCTTTCTTGGCCTTCAACTGTTTCAGCCTACACTAAATTTAAAGCCCTTTGCCCATTCTAATTCAGGACAATTCCATAATTCCATAATTCCTCAGAAACTGCACCCACTAACAGCAGTTGTGGATATTTCAGAGCCTCATAGGATATTAGATGTGTAATGTATGTAATTATAAGGTACAAATCACTCTTTTGTGTGAAGTGAGTTCTGGATAATGGGAATAATGCTAGGGTGACTACTTCATTGGGAAGGACAATTTCCTAGGGTCTATGGTAACACCTCAGTGGGGGTGGGGTGGGTAAAAGGCACCTAGTCTTCCATCATCACCTTTCAGTGCTGGCTTCTGCTAGAGATGCATGGATGCCTTTTTGGTTCATGCCCCGTCTGTCACTCTAATTCCTTGTCTCTATGACATTCGCCTTTCAGCTACATATGTGCTGCTATTGATTTCATTTGAAATATCGTTTAAATGTGGATGCTTATTTCAGGAGAGTTTTTAGGCAGAGTTATTTTGGCCTCTGAGTCTTTTGGGTACTAAAACATGGGTAAATAATCATTTCTGTGTCCTTTTTTAGCCTCAAGTGGTTCTAAGCATCACATTTTTTTAAGATATTGGCTGGGCTAACTAGAAAGTCTTAACCACCAACCCATTGATCTAATTGGTAGAAATAATTATGACTCCATGTGACTATTATGTGTTCTTGTAACACTTTTCAGTTGGCTAAACCTCTGCTGTTCAGTTGTGATATACTCAGAAAAATCCAACTATTGATAATATAAGATGAACAAAAGCATAAGTACAAAGGCACAATCCACAGAACTATATAATAAGTTTTTGGGCCAAACATTAAGATTGTTTGGATCAACCACTCCTTAGGACTTTCAACGTTTTTAACAAAACAACTTGTGTTGATTGCAGTTGCTGTGATTACATTTATTTGTGATTTTACTTTTTATTAAGGATTCTTGGTTCTGAGAGAGACCACGCTTTTCTGGCTATGGTTTGATGGATAGGGTAACTTCATTTTTATCATAAACAGAACTGAACCTGAGTGTGACATTAATTTCATATATGACAGTTTTACTGAGTCTTTTTACAAGGTAAAGAAATAGCCAAGTCTAGCCATTGTTTGTTGGGCTATTCTCTAATCTACTTCCTAAAATACTGCACCTGTCTCCCACAGACCCATATTCAATCTCTATCAGATTTGTGTGTATGTGACCTTTCCTTTTTAAAAAAATAAGTTTTTATTGATTTCAGAGAGGAAGAAAGAGGGAGAGAGAGATGGAAACATCCATGATGAGAGAGAATCATGGATAGGCTGCCTCCTGCAAGTACCCCACTGGGGATTGAGCCCACAACTGGAGCATGTGCCCTTGACCAGAACTGAACCCGGGACCTTTCAATTCACAGGCTGACCCTCTGGCTACTGAGGCAAACGGGGTAGGGCTGTGTGTGACCTTTCAATAATAAGACAGCACCATGGTAAAAAAAAAAAAAAGGGTGCTTTTAAACTTTGAGTCTTGACTTAGGTGTCTTTTTGGATCCCAGCTTACAGGGTTGGGAGAAGTAATATTAATGAACTAGAAGCTTGGTGCATGAAATTCATATGTGGGCGGGGTCCTTAGGCCTGGCCCCCAATCAGGATCCATCAGGGCCTTCCAGCTGCTGGCCAGGGCCTCTCTTCCCCGGATCCCCTTCATTCCTTCATTCCTTCATTCCTCACTGCTCCCTTGTGGTCAGCGCACATCATAGTGAGTGATCTGTCTCCAGGTTGAACTCCCATGGGGAAAAATTTTCATATTAGGCTTTTCTATATAGAGATTTGCAGAGGTGGAGACTAATGGTGAGGCTGGTGTTCAGTAACTAATCCTTAGTTGTTAGAAATTCACCTCCAGTGATATATTTGAGAACACAGGCCAGTCTTACATTTTTTAGAAGGTCATTCTCCAAGACCTATACTTCATAAAAGGGGGATTCTTCAAGGTCATGTTTTTATTGTATTGGAATTGTTGAAATGCAGCTGTTTTCTTTGTGAATTAAAGAATAAAGAATTAATTGCTTTTTTTTAAAAACTGAAGATAACCTTTACACTTATAACCTATACTTTTAAAAAGCTCATTTTTAGAAAAATAAAAATCTTTTCAAGGGAAAAAAAACAAAAAACTAAAGCATGGTCATGCTCTGCCAAACTTTCAAAAAGTGATTATCAGGTTGTGATTGCTGTTCTCTCTTTAACTTACTGTTTTAAGAGACATAAGTTTACTATAATATTTTATAGTTAAGTACTTTTTATTTAATGAAATATAAAAGTGAGCAATGAAATTCAAAAAAAGTTTATGTTATGAAAAGAATTAAAGGGAAGATTTATATTGATAGGTTGATGGTAAATTAAAATAAAACTCAAGCATACAGGGAGCTAGATTAAATTTTGAGTGCTCTGTATTACATGAGTTGAAAAGAATGATCCTTCTGAATACTTTAAAGTGTCTGAGTGGAGAGAGTATTGCTGAAGTAATATCTTGGAAATATAATCAGTTTCTGAAGCCAGCACCTATTTATCTTAAATTAATCATTTTTTTTCTGAGTAGGCAGGTGATAATCCTGTTGCTGGGTGCCATTGTCTTTTGATTAATGGCACAGATAAAACTGGGCTCTCCTGCAAGATGGGTGGGGGGTAGTTGAGAGGGACCAGGTTTGCAGGGGAGGGCAGTTGGGAGGCACCAGGCCAGCAGGGGAGGGCAGTTGAGGGACCAAGTCTGCTAGGGAGGGCAGTTGGAGGCCATCAACCCTGCAGGGGAGGGCAGTTAGGAGTGGCCAGGCAAGCAGAAGAGGGAAGTTGGGGGAAAACAGCCTGGCAGGGGAGCAGTTAGACATCAATCAGGTTGGCATGAGAGTGGTTAGGGGGTGATCAGGCTGGCAGGCAGAAGTGGTTAGGGGCAATCAAGAAGGCAGGCAGGCAAGCAGTTGGTAGCTAGCAGTCCTGGATTGTGAGAGGGATGTCAAACTGCTCATTTGGACACCAGGATCGGGTCTAAATTGGGCAGTTTAACATCCCTGGAGGGGTTTCAGATTGGAGAGGGTGCAGGCTGGGATGAGGGACACCCCCAAACCTCATGCACAAATTTCATGCACCGGGCCTCTAGTCTATATATTAAAGGCTAAGTGTTCATCCTTTCCTCTGACTGGTTGCTATGATGCACACCAAGGACCAGAGGGCAGACACTCAATGCAGGAGCTGCCAAGGCACACATTGGCCATTTAAAAATATATGGCACGAAGGACCTGGCACTTACAGAGCAACATTCAGCTTCTCTCAAGTGGGACATAGGCACTGCCACAGTCTGGATCAATACCCCACCTAATGATAGCCAGCACTGCCAAGACCTCATGGTGCAAAATGGGCCACAGTCCAGCCCAGAAATGGTCCCTGTGGTCACTGGGTAATGACATCACAGGCAATGCCTGGCTTCATCTCCCTAGTGACTAGCCTTCTTGGAGTTTCTTCAGCTTAGGAGACTTTGCTTTATAGCCAGGTGCAAACATTTTATAGTTTAACCAAATGTTTGAGAAATGTTTTTACATGCCTCATCTCATTTGATCATCACAGAAGTCCAGGAGTAGGTAGATGGGAGACTCAGTAGAATCCTGATCATGAATTTGGTTGACACTTCTATTATAGATAAAGGGTGAATAGCTATATTAAAATACCGTATTTGCCGGCATATAAGACGATTTTTTGGCCCTGAAAAATACCGTATTTGCCGGCGTATAAGACGACTGGACGTATAAGACGACCCCCTAACATTTCCACTCAAAATACAGAGTTTGTTATATACTCGCCGTATAAGACTATCCCCACTTGGAGGCATATTTTTCAGGCCAAAAAATCGTCTTATACGCCGGCAAATACGGTATTTCTTCTTATTAATTTCCTTTCAATGTGCACAAATCCGTGTACTGGGACACTAGTAGATATATAAAAATCTGAAACTTACAGAAAAGCTTCTAGAGACTTCTGGCCAATTCATGGGCACACAAGCTCCTACATCTCAGAGTCAGCAACTCTGAGTCAAATCCTTTTTACATTTAGAATCTCCTGTTTTTCTCACCCAGACAGTCCAGAATGATCTCCCCATTTTAAAGTCAATTGATTAGTAAACTTAATTACATCTGTAATGTTCCCTTTGCCATATAATGTAGCATACATGCACATATGATACAAGTCACAAGGGCATGATTATTTGGAGTGGAGCATTAGAGAGTGTCTTGCCTACCCCATATGGTAATATAAGACTATTTAAATGTTTATTATTTATAAAATTTTAGTGTATTAATTTATTATATCAGATTTTACTCATGAATTGTTTTTTATTCATTTCTGTGTTATTATTTGTTATTATCCCACATTTGACCATAGATACTCTTTTAAGCTGGCTCCTGTATTCTTTTGACATGCCCCTCATTGTTTGAAGACGTTTTTGCTATCTAGTAGAATGGATAGTTTTTTCATCTTCTATTTCTTTTGCCCCAGACCTATTATTAGAGACTAGAGGCTCATTGCACAAAGATTCATGCAATAGGCCTTGCTTCCCCTGGCTGCTGGCACTGGTTTTCCTCTGGCACCTGGGACCCAGGCCTTCATTTTGGCTACCATCTTTGCTCCAGCCACAGTGCTGCTTCTGTAGCTCCATCAGCCCCTTGCCCTCCCCCTCATAGCAGGCATCCCACCCTGCCCAGCTGCTCCACACCTACATATGCAGTTTAACCTACCATCCTGTTTGGTTAATTTGCATACTCACTCCTGATTGGCTTGTGAGCATCACAGAAATGTGGTCAATTTGCATATTTCTCTTTCATTAGTGTAGATTTCTACCAATGAGCCCAATCACTTTTAGTTGAAAATGATATATAGAAATTAATCTCTGGACACTAGGCCTACCAGTGACTGTTGAAATGAAACTGATCCCAGGTCTTCTCAGTGCACAATTAATACACACACATTTATATTGATATTTCTAAATTTACATTTATTAACAAACATCAGTTCATGCTGATACTCCCAATTCCAGCCCAACACAGTGTTGTGTTCAGTTTTCTCTCTTTTCATATTTGAAACTCCTTTCTTTACCAGCAAGAAACCTGGTGCCTTCTCCCCATTTAAATGACCTACTCACCATGCTTGAGCTGCATCACTCCATAGCAAGCATGGTTAGCACTGCCCCACCTAAATGCTTTATGACCGAATTGTTCATGAAGGGAAAGCAACAAAGGGGAAGTGTAAAGAGATCATTAGGGCCATATTTTCCTGTTTAAAAAAATACTTTTATTATAATAGCCTTTAAAAAGTAAACATTTTTTATTAGAATACCATTATGTTTTATGGGGAAAAAAATTGTGAAGCCGGTACAGAATTCTGGTATACCCCACATCCAGTTTATCTATTACTAAGATTACATTAGTATGATACATTTTTCACAATTAATGAACAAATGTTGATATGTTTTATCAAATAAAGCTCACACTTTACTAATGTTTCTGATAACATTTTTAAAGTGTAGAAAGGATTTTATGTTTTTTCAGCTTACTCTTCATCTGGATTAAATTTTTCCCCCACTGGATTCAATTGTTATTCAGATGGAGGAACATGGAAATTGCCAGTGTGTCAGGAATTCCCTAGCCTAGGAAGTCCTCCTCCTTATTTATAGATTTTCTTGGGTTTTGTTACAGCAACCATGCTGTAGCCCAGCATGATTTTTTTTAACAGGACAGATACCCTTAGGAGATTAAGGTTTATACAGTGCCTGGTGCCGTGCTCAGGCCTCTTTATTTATCAGGCACCAGAGAAACAGTGTTAAAGGGCTATAGGTCTTTCAGGGGCCTGGAAACAAAAGAAGTTTGGACCAAGAAAATAAAATCATTCTCTGAAAATATGAAAAGAAAATGAAAAATTCTAAATGAGCAAATGGTTTATTAAATGTCTATGAAGCATAACATGATGTCCCTTTCATGAGCTAAGTTTTATAGTCATAAAAATGTCATATTTGAGGACAACCTGTAGGCTAGATTTTCTACAAAAAATGAATACTGACAAGTCAGATCTTATCCTAATTAAATGAATAACTTATACCTAATAATTTCAAGAGTAAAGTGATAATAGCAATTATTCCTATCCTTTTCCAGTTGAAATTATTTTTGTGTGGGTGGGAGTGAATTTTTAATACACTCCTTAGGATACCTATGACCATCATAAAAAATTTCCCATCTGAGATATCCTGAGAGATCAGCAAATGTTGCTTCTCTTTTCTTCTTTCTCTCTATTTGAACAAATATTTTGTACTGGAGGAATAATGAGTTGATAATGTAGAAAATACAGTCATACTCAAACAGGTGATTTAGTTCATTTTCAGGGCATTCTGCAGCATAGGCTACAGTGAAGAGAAATCTAGACTTGTAGTCAGAAGCATTGGCTGACTTGTGGCTTCCACGTAGTTTCTCCAAGTATTAGGATGCTGTATGGTGTCTCTGATGGGCAATTGAATTTTCCGTAAAATGGGGACACAAATTGTACCTGTGCATCTATATTGATGTAATGCTTCTGAAAGCACTTAGTAAAAGGTCAGGTCTAACAAAATGTTAAATGAAATTACAGATCATGATTCTTATTGTTGGTACCACTATGTTTTTTATTTAGATAGATGTCAGAAATAATGCGGTTGACATAATGAGAACATTTTAAGTTCTTCACAGAGTTTTTAATGTAGATATTAGAAAAACACACTCATTTTATAAATAAGTAGCAGCATTAGATACTAGAGTGCTTGGCTGTGTTTTCTTCACTGTCTTACTTTCTCTTTCTCTTTGATTTATTCTTGGTTCCAATGAAGAGTAGGGTACCAGAGGCATTTTATGGAGAACATCGCATCAATTTTTGTTTGCTCCATTAGAATATACACACTCATCTAGATTGCTTTCTCCTTAGTGATTTGTACTGCAGACACTAAAGTGCTTTGTCTATATTCTATCTAATATGTTTTAAAAAGTCAAATTACAGCGGGGAGGGTTGGGAGATCTGGGGGAGATAAGAGATCAACTGAAGGACGTGTATACATGCATATAAGTACAACCAATGGACACAAAACTCTGGGGAGGGAGGGCATTTGGAGGGGGAGGGCAATGGTAATGTATGTGCACAGATAATAATTTAATAAGAAATATTTAAAAACAATTAAAAAAAATAAAAAATAAAAGCAATAAGGAATTACTACGAAGTTACTTGAAATTAATTTGTTTCCTAGTATTCAAAGTAGTAATATAAAGAAATAAAATGTTATTGGATTTATTTCTGACATAATTATTAAAGTATATATCATTCACTTAAAAAATCTATAGATATAGTAGAAAAAATCTATTAGAAAGTTTCCTCCTGAACAATTATATGAAGAACACGAGTTTCTAGGTAGAAAGTAATTATTAAAATCTATAATTTTTTCAAAGGCCCATTCTCCAATAAGTTTAGTAAAACTCTTTTGAAGATTAGAAGAAGTGACGATTCTTCTGCTTCATTGATACGACAGCCTGGCACTTACTGAAGATTTCTCAGGAAAGTTGATTCGTTTGTGTTGGCAGTATCAAGAAACTGATCAAAGTTTCACTCAAGAAGTATAGTCTGTCCTGTTAAGCTTTTTGAAGGTAACTTTTGTAGCCCCTTTAGATATTTTTTAAATCAATTTTCTGAACTCCGTGTCATTTGAAGTTTAATGAAAGCGCTATCCTAGAGGTTGTTCTTTGGAAGGACAATGTAATAAATAAAGGATTTTTCCCCCTGCCATTTTCTTTTTTAGCAGAAGAGGTAAGACCTGAAAAAAAAAACTTTTATTTTTAGTTACAAAAA
Organism: Vespertilio murinus; assembly: GCA_963924515.1. Taxonomy (NCBI): domain Eukaryota; kingdom Metazoa; phylum Chordata; class Mammalia; order Chiroptera; family Vespertilionidae; genus Vespertilio; species Vespertilio murinus. Next base: position 27,105,227 of record OZ004712.1, on the reverse strand, counting down.
TAATCTAAGCACTCTAAGGTGGACATATAGGTCCATAGCCATGGACACATTTTGCAGGATAGAGCCAGTCCTTACTTGATTACATAATGCATTCTTGAAAAATTATTTGAAAAACCAAATGTTTTAAAACCAACTAAAATACTTGATTTTTATTTTTTATTTTTAAAATATTTTTATTGATTTTTTACAGAGAGAAAGAGAGAGGGATAGAGAGTTAGAAACATTGATGAGAGAGAATCATCAATCAGCTGCCTCCTGCACACCCCCCACCAGGGATGTGCCCGCAACCAACGTACATGCCCTTGACCGGAATCGAACCTGGGACACTTCAGTCCACAGGCCGACGCTCTAATCCACCGAGACAAACCGTTTCAGCAATACTTAATTTTTAATAAAGTGAGCGTGGTGTTCCATTTTAGGAAAGGTAAGTATTAATACTATGTTGTTAAATCCCATCCCTGCTGGCACGGCCCCCTGCTCCTTGGGCCCAGACATTCCAGTGGGTGGGAACCTCCATGGGCACAAGGGGAAGTGGCTGCACCTGGAATCCTGCCAGCTCACTCCTGGGAACCAGAAATGTCAAACCATGCATCTCCCTGCCACAGGACTACTGCCCCTGGCTGACCCCTCCCACAGGGCGTTGATCTGGATGTTGGGTGACTTCCAGTCTCTAAATAACCTAGACTGGAGGCCCACAGGGTTCTGGAGCAGGGCGAACCCAAAAGGAAGAGCGGGCACATATCCCACACTTGTGTATGTGGCTACTTGGGTATGGGGACTCCCCAGCTGCCTTCCACAGGCCCTCTGAAAATTACCTCCTCCTCCTCTTTTTTAAAAAATATTTTTTATTGATTTTTCATAGAGAGGAAGAGAGAGGGATAGAGAGTTAGAAGCATCGATGAGAGAGAAACATGGATCAGCTGCCTCCTGCACACCCCTGACAGGGTATGTGCCCGCAACCAATGTACATGTCCTTGACTAGAATCGAACCCGGGACCCCTCAGTCCGCAGGCAGACTCCCTATCCAATGAGCCAAACCGGTTTCGGCTACCTCCTCTTCTTATTGCCACTCTCACATCCTGGAGTTGAGTTAGGACTGAGGAGGAAGAAGAGGTTTGGAGGAAAAGGAGATGGAGTGAGGTAAGGGGACATTAGCCAGGGGTGAAATGCACGAACTGATCATTTGCAGTGTCCTACGTTCCTTGGGATCTGCACAGGCCTCCTCAGCATGGAAAAGACAGGGGGAATAGAAAAGATTGGATATGCTGTTGTGAGCATGCTCAGAAAGTATTTTTATTTATTTTTATTTATTTTGGCTTGGCTGGGCTGCTTGCTACAAGTAATAATCTGCAAATGTCACAGCCACATCATGAAGGCTGGCCTGCTTACCCTTGCCCAAACCTCCACGATCTCTGTAAATCACTCTTAATCAGTTCTAGTGTGAAAATCTGAATTTGGCCTATGAAAGGTGACTTGGTGATGAATTTATATTGCACAAACATGTTTATTTTGTAAATGTCAAGAACCACCTTTGTGAGTTTACAAAGAAACGACAGTGAATCATAACCAGGTGATCACAATAGCTCCTCACCAAGCCAATTCAGCAACCAGTCCAGGTCTAGTGGCATTTCTAAGTGTTCCTAGCAATTCCAAGACTGCAATTTGTATCTGTTGAAATCTTCAAATGAAATAATTATTTAAAAAATGGTCAAATATAAAGAATCTATATGTGACTCTACCAATATTCAGTTGTTTTTTTTTGTTTTATTTCCCTCCACTGCTCCTTCCTTCCTCCCTCCCTCCCTCCCTCCTTGACCAATTTTCCTTCCTTCCTTCCTTCCTTCCTTCCTTCCTTCCTTCCTTCCTTCCTTCCTTCCTTCCTTCCTTCCTTCCTTCCTTCCTTGTTGTTAATTCTCTCCCAAGGATATTTTCCCAGTGATATTTAGAAAGAGGTCAGAGGGAGAGATAGCGACAGAAACATCCATGTGAGAAAGACATATCCATTGGTTGCCTCCCGCACCCATCAGGACCAGGACTGGTGATGGAACCCGAAACAAAGAAACATGCCCTTGACCAGAATCAAGGCCAGGACCCCTCAGTAGCAGTTATGGGCCAAAGCTTGTCCACTGAGCCAAACTGGCTAGGGCTCTCTTTGTTTTCACCAAATCACAGATGGTGTTTAATAAATCCCCAACAATTTCAACATATATTTACTTCAAGTTTTTAGATGTCTCTTGTGTATGCAGTACTAGGGAAGGAGGACAATATGGTATTGTCAAAATTGGCACTGATAAGAAATTGCAGTTCCAAACACAATAACAATACTTAGTAGTAACTCTACTTACTGAGTCTAAATAATATTCTTTAATCACATGCCAAAGGACCATGCACTTGCAGAAATTTAGAATTACAGCCTCATAATCAACCCTTACAAGTCATTCTGAAGCAGAAATACCAAAATCAAACATCCTTTCTGGGAAAATGTTGCTTCCTTTTCTTTTAAAATTTTATGTATAATAATACTATTTTTATAAAAATTAAAGGAATACACATAGTCCATATAGAAAACAAGTAATTTTTGGCTAGTTGAGGAAAGTGAATTATAAGTTAACTCATGTACTGTCAGCCACCCTATTATATGCATAGCATTTAGGTCAACGTTCTGCTGGTTTTACTCTGCCATAATTTATATTGTTTGTGCTTTATTTGAGGCTCTTTTTATTATGAGAAGGAATTCTGGAGCATCATTGGCTTTTGGGAACATGTAATATAATGTTTGCTAGAGGTAGAAACCCCAAAACTTTCTCTTTGGTGTGGTTCTAATATAGACTGTCTTTTGATTTCTATCCAAATCAAGCTGCAACACTATTTAGAAAGATTATGGGAGTATAAGACCAACTAATGGTATATTTGTACATATTCTTTTACCTTATGGCATTCTAATCAGAGTTTTCAAGGCAATGGAACTTTGCAGAAAAAAAGGTCTTTCATTAGTTTGAGTTGACAACATTGGTTTTACAAAGATATGTTTTTAAAAAGTGACACAAAAAACAGCAACCTTTATTTTTTTATGGAAACCACACCCTCAAATACACACACACACACACACACACACACACACACACACACAACATTGATTAGATAGCCTCATCATAATTTATACACAAACAATCCTGATTTGTTTATCTAGGCATTTTCTCTGCTTAAAATTAATTAACATTATTGCCAGCCCTGTTTGTAGTCATTGTTGAATGCAGCCTACAGGCCAGATGATGCTGAAAGGGAAGACCTTTTATCCTAAGATGTTCAATCACCTCTTCAGCCTGGGAAAGGATGGGCAAAAACATCGTGAGTTTTAGCATAAGAACAATTGACCAGAGTTCCATTTTCAGTTTGATGCTTTTGCTTTTCCTCAGCTGTAAAATTGATCCTCTTAATACTGTAGAGAGAAGAAGCAGTAATCCCACAGAGAAGCAGGGTAGAAAATGATACAATTCAATGGGCTTGACAATAGCAACCAATTTTGAAGTTACATAAATTGCAAGAGTAGCTTTATGCATGGCCACTTGTAAATACAAGTAAAATAAGCAAACAATATGAATGCTTTCCATTTTGACTTAGTCAGATCATTGATTCTGTCAGTTATTTGGGGGTGATCAGGAGTCATCTGATCAAGCACTTACTTGGTGGAATGAATTTTGTAAGAGGTGATAATAATCCTTCTGTGAGTCTACTTATAAAAGTTCAATGAAAACATAGTTCATATACACACACTAAGGGCGGCATCAGGGTGCAAAACACTCAGAGCAAAAAACCCAAAAGGCTGTTGCACAGCTAAGAGCCCCGCCTGGACAGGGGCCCTTCCTGGGGATGTAAGAATAGGCAGTCTGTCCACACTTGGGATTCAGATATATCCTGACACCTGTGACAAATTCAGTATTCCCTTAGTGAAACCACAATTCAAGATGGAACAAAAAGTTTCTAAGAGTAAAAGATCACCGTGAGAATGTCAGAAGTCTGGCAGAAGGCACCAAGCTCAGGAATGGGGCCTGAATGGTGGGCAGCAAGGGAGCAAGGAGGAGATCTGGCGGGGATGTCAGTGCTTTCCAGGGCAGTGAGCCAGGTACGCTGAGCCATTTCCTTACTCGGTCCCCAGGCGGTGGCCGACTGTGCAGCCTAAGGTGGACCAGATGCCCCTGCTACTGGCACCAATGCACTTAATGATTGCTAGAAGAGCGTTTCTTTCCTGATTTATAGTCAGTGATAATGATCAAATAGGTCAACGAAGGTTTTAGATAAACAAAAAAAAATGAACATGGTTTGTAAATAGAAAACTACTGGCAGAGGCATCAGTTCCCAAGGCGCAGCAGAAGCCAGGAGTTCACATAGTGGCCGCCCCAAGAAGAGTAAGCAGTAGCATCAGTGACCCGAAGGAAAAGGAGAAAGCAATTGCTATGGTGCCTTTGACTCTGTGGTTTGGTTTATGCATGATAACCTTTTCTATAAGTCCTATATTTCTGACGGTTAGAAAAGACAAAGGGCTGAGTGTCTGGTAGATGAAGGTTGCTAATTCAGTAGATGTAGGGACCAGACTTTGTCTGGCACCTTCCAGTCCATATTGTTGAAATACCACTTCTTGACCTAACCCTGGCCCCTTGCTGTATCTTTACCTGCTGTTTGCAGTCTCTCAGAAGTTCAATGATGAATATAGCCCTTTGGCTTTCAAACTCTGCCCTTGCTTTTTAGGTTGCATCTGACCCATCCCAGAGCCTAGAACCATATCCCATAATTCAGGTTTGTCCTAGGTAAGCGGATTTGTCAGATGAAATAATATGAACTAGAGCGGCCCTGGGCAAACTATGGCCCATGGGCAGGATCCGGCCTGTTTGGCTGTTCTATCCTGCCAGTGGAGTCGAAAGAGCGGAGGTTTCTCTTGCTCTCCCCTCTGCTCCTTCACCAGTAGCCCAAGATGAGAGTGCCAGCATGGTCAGGTTGCTTTTGTTCCAGCCCTCTGGTCCAGTTGAAGAACCCTTGTGGCCCTCGAGTCAAAAAGTTTGCCCACCCCTGAAATAGAGATTTATAATAAGAATTACTAATCAATTAGGTCTGTGAAGGAATTTAGGAAAAATGGTTAATGGGTTATAGTTCTTAGTGGAGAAAGCAACATTAATCATGTATAGTCATGATCACTGAAGAAAATGAAGTGGTTGTGGTTTTGAGAGAGGTCTTGAGACATCCCAAACCTAAAAGGCAATGACATGTTAGAGTTTGTCTGGTGCCTTTTGTCATCATCTGGGTCTGTGTTCAAAGATTAAACCCTAAGGAAAAGGCAGATAGAAGACTGGGTTAAGGAGAGTGGGAGGAGCTGAGTGGGATAGTGTGAAAGATGATCATGATGCAGAAGTAAATATATTGATCTCATATTGCACAATTATACTTCTCAGAATGTCCAGTAAATGTGGGCAGAGACAGAGGTCCTGGTGTTGGTGATAATGATAATGCCAATGTTTATGCACTGTGAACTTTCTTTTAATCATATCCAACCGTCAACTAAAGAAGAAAAGATTGCACAAGAAAGAAATGACTTTAATTTATAGAACCCAAATGCCACAGGGCACCAGCCTTTGAGCATCAGGTGACTGGAAAACCAGACATACAAACCAGACACTCAGGGTCTCCAGGGACACTCTCAGATTACAGCCCAAATACTCCTCTCCTGTTACTCTGTCCCTGATTCCTCAACACACAGGGTGGGGGGAAGATACCTTTGTTCTCTGGTCTCCACTATGTGGTGAGGTCAAATAAGGACTTGGCCTCCAGCCCTGACATACCCACAAGGAGTATAAACCAAAGGGAGTCACTTTTCCTTCCTGGTCCTCAGTTTTCTCATCTTACGAGAAGTTGAGTCCCACTCCATACCTATCTGATGCTGCTTCTCACTTAAGCCATTCATATGTCTGAACCAATATCCACAAAGCTCTGTTTGACTCAGTTCCTTGTAGAATCAGCCCTGACCTGTCCTCTTTCTGCCATCGAAAACAGAACAATATAGGAGCATGAGCACTTACTTTATCTCCTTTTCAAGAATTCAGTTTTGAACGGCAAAGTCAGCACATATTTTACTGAGAATAAGTCAGCTTGCTTTTTATTAAAATCAGATTTATCATAACATAGATGGTTTAAGGTTCTGCAAGGTTTAATGATCTGTGCACTTTACAGTCATCATACATGAACTATGTGGGAAAATAAAACATTTGGGAATAAATGATATAAATTTGTCAGTAAATACTATAATCTCAGCCATCATACTTAAATCTAATGAGTTTAGTACTTCTATTTTTTTTTTCTTTTCTACAGCTGGGCTTATGCACTTGATTAGAGAAAATATTTTGTCACATTTTAAGTTATGGAGATAATGGGAGGGAGGGTATTTATGCATACATAAATACCTATAACACATTTTATTTTTAAACTGATTCTAAGCCAGTCAACCTCACTGGACCCCCTTTTCCTCATCTACAAATTCAAAAGGTTTGAATGGCTTATCTCTAAGGTGTCTTTCAGTTTAAAACATTATGATTTGATGTTTCTTCTCTTTTAGTGTTCACAGTGAGAACAACTATTTTAGTGGCACAGTAGAAAATCTAATGATAATGGCACCAATGGGAGTCTAATTAGGGCTTTTAGATATAAATTCAACTTAAGCTAAGGTCTATCTCATCAGCCTTAGTTGGTTGATGGCTTTAAGGAATGTTACTAAGCTTGGGTGAATTCCAAAGCATCTTTATTGTATGGCTCCAACATTTTTGTTTTACAATAGTCATAATAACTTACTGTCACAAGTTCGTAGTGTAGAAACTCTTTGGCAAGGAGGGGATTTTTTAAGATGGAGAATGATGTGTGCCTAGTCATCTAGCCAGCCACTCAATAAATATTAGTTTTATTTTAATGAACAGTAAGAGAGAAAAAAATATGTAACCAGTAACAACTTTGTCCATTTTTCTTAAAAAATACACAACTATTAATACAAAATGATATTGTTTGAAGAGATATTGTTCATTTTAACAATTACCTGAAATCCAGAAGAACTTTGGTTTTTCTTTCATTCATTGTGGGCCAATGTGTTTCCCAAGATGTCATCAAGGTAGGATTCGGGTGAAACAATTAGATGGGTTGACAGATGGAATATCCTGCACTTATAGGAGTTCCCTGTGTTCCCATTCCTGCTCCACAAAATAAGTCTATCTTTACTCAGCTACTGGAAATGTTATGAGGATGGAGGTTTTGCTTGGGCTTGACCATTATTCTTTATCTACTCTCTATTTTCCAGATTAGATGACTTTTTCTTTTTCAAATGATCTATGAGGTCAGTGTTAAAGGGCTGTGTTAAACAGACCATAATACTGGATCCATTCTCCCAAAGCCACACGGACCTGAGTTTCTTCTCTAATTAAATATCAATCATTATTTCAGGAGTGTTTGCTTGGTGAGACATCCCTTCTGGCAGTAATGAATCATAAAATTCAAAGAAGACAGCTGAAGGAGCAACTAGGGAACCAGTCCTATTAAAGCTAGAGAGAAAGTCACCCATTTTAGCCAGAATTTGAGATTAAATTTCTCAAGTGATCATTTAAATAATTTCTTTTTATTAGAAAACCTAAGGAAGTTTTATATAATATAACTGGCTCAGATGTCACAATTTCTTTCAATTTGATTAGAGTTAAAAAAATAAATAAATAAATAAAGAGAAGTTGGTGGTGCTTATTTTAAAGGTTTAGGTGACTTTTATTCATGAGCTCCCCAAAGACATGTAGCCAGGAAGCAGTCATCTGTTTGTTAAAATGATAAAGAGTGTAGAGATTTACATAAAACCCTCTTTGAAATGAAAATCAAAGATGTATTATTTATTTTAATCATAAGTTGTGCTACTGGTATAATAGTTTACTCAGGACACACGTTATTGTACTAATGATTACAATAGTATCATCGATTTCTGTGTTGATTATAATCTCACTTGGTTGCATCCTTAAGGTTTTCTCACATATTAAATGTAAGCCATGTATTTCAGTTGTTAGAATGCATTTAGTTAAGCTTCTATTTCATCACTGATTTATGATTTTGTAATCTCTGGTATGCCCACTGACATTTTGGCAAAATGCTACACTGGAGAGATTTGTTTAATGAATGTGTTCTAGTTGTGCTAAGAAGGAAAGAAAAAAATATATACTGCAGGTACTTCTGTAGTATTTATTACAACCAAATAATAATTAATTAATACAAAAGAATTACACTGAGACTTGTGTGGCCAAAGGGCACCGGGGAACTCAATTCATGTGATTAAAAGTTTATGCTGATCTCATTAACCAGCTCTCAAAATGATACCTAATTATATATTTTTAAATGCTTGTAAGCTGAGTGATAGATAACAGATTTTCTCTGAAGTATGTCGTGTTTTGGACAGAGAATATTAGAGTCAGTTGTATGTTATCTTATTAGTGTATATAATAACTTTTCTTCTGGAAATTTTAGCAACAATTTCCATTTCTGATTTCTCTAAAAATATATATGTATCATTTGGTTTATTCTAGAATTGTTGAAAGATAAGTAAGAAGAAAATGAAAGACCTCATCCAGTTCACATATTAGTCTCAGGCAGGTAAACTTATAGCCAAAGAACTGGACTTTTTCTTAAAAAAATATTATTTTAATAAAAATTTCCGCTTTTGCAAAAATGTTTAAGTTAAGAAATTTTGGAAACGACAGAAATACCCACTTTTATAACCACATACAAAACACAAACACAAATCATTTAAAATTCAATCACTTAAATATAATATAATTTGTTATTCTATACTTTTATTTAGTTTGCAGCCTATGTTTCTTAATATATTGGGATCCTACATACATGCCTTTTTATTACTTTTCTTTTAAACTCATTATGTTGTTAACATTTATTTTTAAAAACTGTATTCTGAAATAAATTTTGTTTCACATAAAAATTGTAAAAATAGTGCACTTTTCTGTGTATCTTGTACCCAGCTTCTTCCTCATTAAGTTTTTTTTTATTTTTAATTATTTTTTTTACCTCAAGACACACAGCTAAAATTTCTTTTTAAAAAAAATGTATTTTTATTGATTTCAGAGAGGAAGGGACAAGGAGAGAGAGATAGAAATATCATTGATGAGAGAGGATCATTGATCAGTTGTCTCCTGAATGCCCCTACTGGGCATTGAACCTGTAACTCAGGCATGTGTCCTTGACTGGGATCAAATGTGAGACCCTTCAGTCCAAAGTCCCATGCTCTATTCACTGAGTCAAACTTGCTAGGACTAAATTTTTTAAAAAAATATTCAGGAAACAGCCCTGTTTCCTACCCAAAGTAATTTTCAATATAGTTTGAAATTGATTTGAAGATATAGGTTCTGGAGAAAAATCAAAGAACTTTGGACCCACACTAAATATTCTTTCTAGGACAACAAAAAAGATGGTGTTGAAGTGTTTGTTTTTGTTTGTTTGTTTTTGTTTTTTTTTTTCCTTCTGCTCCAGGTCCCCACAATAACAATAAGAAAAATCAAGAGAAGGATTATTGCTTACAATAATGTTGATTTCTATTATTTCCTAAACCATTCATCTTGTTACTGACTCAGCTATTGATATTTGAAATTTCCCTTAAGTTACTTTTTCTCTCCCAGACACACATTTTCACCACAACAATTTGAGAGTGAAATTAACCTTCTCCTACTATAGTGTCCTTAAAAACAGGTCTGATGTCAGCTGCACTACATCTGGTCTAGCCATTTCTTTCTACCTTTTATCTTTAATTTACTGGGGGTGACAGCTGATAAAATTATATAGGTTTCAGGAGTATAATTCTATAAAAACTAGAGGCCTGGTGCATGAAATTTGTGCACTTGGGAGTGTCCCTCAGCCTGGCCTGTACCCTTTCATAGTCTGGGAGCCCTCGGGGGATGTCCAACTGATGATTTAGTGCTGCTGCAAAGGTGGAAGAGACTCCCGCCATTGCAGCTATACTCATTAGCCATCATGAGCCCGGCTTCTCTCTGAGTGGCCCTCCCCCTGTGGGAGCGCACTGACCACCAGGGCGCAGCTCCTGCACTGGGCATCTGCCTCTGGTGGTCAGTGCATATCGTAGAGACCAGTCGTTATGCTGTTTGGTTGATTTGTATATTAGCCTTTTATAACATAGAATCATCTGTATATTGTATTGTGTGCTCTCCACCCTAAGTCATGTTCCCTTCCATCACCGTTTACCCTGTATACCCTTTTCTACTTCTGCTACCCCACTTCACTTCTGGTAATCACAACGCTGTTGTCTATGTCTATGAGTTGTATTTTTTTAAAGTTTTTTTTAAATTGTAATAACACTTAATATGAGATTTATATTCTTAACCAATCTTTCAGTAGATAAACATAAACTCTGAGGAATTTATGCAGCGATGTCATTTTGAAAATATATTCATATTATTAGTATAGTGAGTCTGTGTCCATTTGAATGGTCCATGTAGTGCTAAGCTCTGATTATTTTTATTTAATGCTTTTATTTCTTAATCTGCTGTGACTTTATATTTGGGTAATGTACCTTTGAAAATTTTACGTTCCTATCCTCTTTAATATTTTCTTTTGCTCTTTATAAAATAATGTTTATTTTCCTCTTTTTAACAAGTAGTATGTTATTGCTGATGTTAAATGAATCATGTAAAAGATGACAAGATAAAATGTTTGCCTCTGTAATTAGAGTTATCTACCTTTTCAAACTTCAGAAGATTTGAGAATGAGGTCTTACCTCTGTCATTTATAAGCTGTGGGATTTTGACATTACTTAACCTTTCTAATTTTATTTTTCCAGTGAGTAAAGTGGATTGAAAATAGCTTGCTTTTTAAAGGTGGTAGTGAAGATTAACTTTGATCCTGAAGTTAAATTATTTTTTAAAAATTAAGTGATTATATGAGCCTGGCCTGTTTCTAGAATTTTATGATATTAAGATGAAGAGGTGGGAATTCACCCTTCAGGACTAATGAAGGACATGGGGGTTTAGAGTCGGAGAGTCTCAGAATGACTAATTCTAGGAGGGCATTATAGCTTTAGTTTCATTATTTTTGCTAATAATATACTGGGGGGAAATTCATTGTCATCCTGTTTGAATGTCTGTTTCATCTTTAATTTAATGAAGAACCTTAATTCTGTTGGCCTTAAATGAGAAGTCCAGGCTGCCCAAATTGTGTGTGCTATTTTTAAAGCAAAAACAAAAAACTAACAATAACAACAACAAAATATTTAAGAATAATTGAATTTGTATTTATCCAATCTTCCTAAGGTGAAGAAAATGAGAACCAGAGATTTGAAGTGACCTTCTCGGGGTTTTGGTGATAAGAACATGGTTAAACAGTTGACTTTATGTACATATTCCTACATTAAGGCCAAAGCCACCTTTTTCTCAGAAACGCTATGGAGAAAATGAGGTTGAGATGTTTTTCAGGTAAATAATACAAGTTTTAAAAATTATAAAGATTGTTTCTTCAGGAATGGTGCAAATTTTCACATCTATTTATTTTTTAATGCATACTAGTGAACTCTAGCTATTTAGAGTACATGTTTCATTGGGAGGCTATATTCAGAAATAATTTGAACTCAAGAAATAGAAGTACTTTGAGAGTAAATGGCAGTTCTATGAGGAAAAATATTTATTTTTAAGAAAAATTATACAAAAAATATCTTTATAAATAACTCTTATTCTAACCAAATGCAATTGTAATAACATAAAAATGACAGATAAATATAAGCTATATTATGAATTATTTTTGAATTGTGGCTATTACAGTCTTTATATAAAAAAATAGCTGACTGGAACTATGTATTCAGACAATAAACCAATAACATGAATCACTTGGTGTTTCAGAATCCCAATGTAGCTTGTCTGAGAAAAAGGACCTATTTCTTTCTAGTTAATAAAAGGACAAGCAATTCTAATAATCCTAAAAGTGAAGAATTGAGAAGTTACATGACAGTGGAATTAGAGTGATATAAAGTTTTTAAGGAAAATTACAGTCCCCTTGGTGACACTTACTTTATAATAGTTGATAGATTTTCTTGATTGGCATCTTAATATGTTAGGCTTTTATATTTGTCAAAATATAAAAGTAGAAGTGTACACTGAAAATGTGTGCAATTTATGGTATATAAAGAATACTTCAATGAAGTGGGTTTAATGAAACATTAAGTTGAAATTTGATGTTGCATTGATGCAAGATGCTTTGTTTCTCAAACAGTTTATTTTTCCTCAGTCAGTCTCTTAGCTCCTTAGTAATAGCTTATAGTAATGCAGCCCTTGGGCAATAAATTCCTGTAAGACATTTGTAATGAAAAGGATGAGGTAATACTTGCCAAATGCCATAAAACCATATAGAATACAATTTTGGTGACTCTAGAAGGCCCCAGCTCTCCATGGAGTTCAGCAGCAGCATTTTGTACAGGGTGATACCCAGATAGGGGCCTGTGAGGTGGTGTTCTGGGCTCCCATCACAATGAAACGGAAGTGCGGCGTTGAAAAGGAAGAGCAGGCCACTGCTGGACGATGTGGCCAGGGAGGGATTCCAGGTGGATAGACTGCTTCAGCTCCCAAGTGTACTGCTGCTCAACCAGAGGGACCCGGCTGGGCTGAAGGGACGCAGGTGCCCTGTGTATCCAGCAGTTTCCTGTTGAAGTCTGAAGCATGAGCCAGTCACTGAAGACGGTTCTGCAGCTCCCAACGCTCAGGCTAATGGGTGGGTAGGAACAGCCACTGAGGAGTTGTTCCTTAAGCTGCTCTTCCACAGACTCTTGAATAGGAAATGAAAATGATGTTGACAGAAAATAAAGAGTTCCTTAAAAGGAAGGAAGGAAGGAAGGAAGGAAGGAAGAAAGAAAGAAAGGAAGGAAGGAAGGAAGGAAGGAAGGAAGGAAGGAAGGAAGGAAGGAAGGAAGGAAGAAAGAAAGAAAGAAAGAAAGAAAGAAAGAAAGAAAGAAAGAAAGAAAGAAAGAAAGAAAGAAAGAAAGAAGGAATAATGTACCTATAGGAAAGACACCCTGGGCATTCACTATCCTTTCATTTGATATAGTATTCATTTGTTTTAATTAACTTATTTACATTACTTTAAAATTGGAGAGATAAGCAGCTTCATCTTCATACTACCAGTACTCACATGCACCCTCTAGTGCCAAGATTTTTATTTTAAATCCTAGTCACAGATAAAGAGAGCCAGAGCTTCTTTGAGATTTGATTCCGTTTTAGAACAGAGATCATTCAAAATGGGCATACAACTTTTCGTTGTTTCAGAAAAGCATGAAAGCTTTTAAAAATCCCCTGGCCAGGTGACTCAGTTGGTTAGAGCATCGTCCTGTACACCAAAAGGCTGTGGGTTAGATTCCTGGTCAGGACACATAAATTCTATCGCCAGTCGGAGCACATACTGGAGGCAACCAATTGATGTTTCTCTTTCTTCTTCCTCTCCCTCTCTAAAATAAGTAAATAAAACATATTCTCATGTAAGGTTTTTAAAAATATACTGTCTGTAAAAAATATTTTTAAAAATGCCAAGACTATCACTGAATGGATAGAGAATACAGCTGAAGAAGGCTGTTGCCAGCTAAGAGTTGAAAAATGTAAGCTTGAAATCATAAGTAACTGAAATACTTTTTTTCTTCATTGATTAAGTTATTACATATGTGCCCTTACCCCCTCTTTGTCCCCCCAAGTCTACTTTCCCCACTCATGCCCTCACCCCCCTGGTGTCTGTGTTAGGCTTATATGCATCCATACATGTCCTTTGGTTGATCTCTCCCTTACCCCCACCCTCCCCAACTTTCCCTCTGAGGTTTGACTGTCTGATCAATGCTTCTCTGTTTCTGGATCTGTTTGTGTTAATCAGTTTATGTTGTTCATTATATTCCATAATGAGTGAGATCATGTGATAGCGATCTTTCTCTGACTGGCTTATTTCGCTTATCATAACGTTCTCCAGTTGCATCCATGCAGTTGCAAATTCAAGTTTATAAAAGGCCATGAGTTCAAAATGAAATTCAATTAAAAAGCCAAGATAAAATGTGGGGTAGTTGAAATGCCAAACAAAGGGGTAATTTGATAGTAGTTATTGGTTTTCATTGAATTTAAAAAATAGAATAGAAATGCATGTATACATCTAGTCTACATATTTATTCATCTTTGTTGCAATATTTAAGTATATGTATATATAAGTACATACCATCAGGTACTCAAATAACATAATTTCATTCAATGTGGTTATAACATTGATGAAATGCCATAGACATTTAATTCTTGTTTATATGAATTAGCTTACGGTAAAATTCGTTTTGCCATTTTAAATGGCAATTCCTAAAGTTACAGTCAGTTACTTACTTTAAGTGGAAAATGTCAGAATTTGGACCCAGACAGTATAGCTCAGAGTCTGTACTGTGTAACATCTTTTCTTTTTCTCTGTGCTGTGGTTTGTCTAAATCTTACAATGGCTTCTGTGTTTAAAAGAATTTTTATTAGAAATAGTTTAAATCAAATGTCAGTATTATTCTACTAAGATGATAATTAATTTATAACAAATGTGAGATTTAATTTGTCAATTTTACAAATTTTATTTTTGTATAAGTAGTGAGTAAACACTGAGGAATTGATTGTTTAATTTTTAAACAACAGTACTTGTTTATTGGAGTTTTAAGACTCATATGTTGAATATTAAACAAAGTAGAGAGAGCTGTGGGTGTTCCTTTTCACATAGAAATGCTGAAGTGCTGAGCAAGATCACTTTCTGGGTACCAGACATGATTGTGAAAATGATGGCAAATCACAGGAGAGCTTTGAGCTCTACTTTAATTCGGCATATAAGAACCCTGTGATTTGCACATCTTTTTTCCTTTGAAGAGGATGATTGTACTTGACTGTCAGGAGAACTTACTAAAGACTGACAGATCCTCTAGCAAGCAGTTGCAGGCAAGGTCATTCTATTCATATGCTAATTATGAATCAGTTAGAAATATAAACCTTGGGTATATCTTGATTTAGACTCATGAAACTAAGATACAGAAAACCAAAATAATATTTTCAACAAAGCACCAAATTAATTTCTCATTCTTTCTTTTTTTGAAAATATATATTTTATTGATATTTTACAGAGAGGAAGGGAGAGAGATAGGGAGCTAGAAATGTTGATGAGAGAGAAACATCCACCAGCTGCCTCTTGCACACCCCCCAATGTACAAGGGCATGTACATTGGTGCCCGCAACCAATGTACATGCCCTTGACCGGAATCAAACCTGGGACCTTTCAGTCCGCAGACCGACGCTCTACCACTGAGCCAAACCAGTTTCGGCTTATTCTTCCTTTTATAAAATATGTTTTTATTGATTTCTGAGAGGAAGGGAGAAGGAGAGAGATAGAAACACAAATGACAAGAGAGAATCATTGATTAGTTGTCTCCTGTATGCCTCCTACTGGGGAGTGAGCCTACAACTCGGGCATTTGCCCTGACTGGGAATCAAACTGTGATGTCCTGGTTCATAGGTCAATGGTCAACCACTGAGCAACACTGGCTGGGCTAATTCCTCATTCTTAAGGAAGTGAAATACCATGCTTACAACTTTTTCAAATGGCACAACAAATCAAAGAAAAACAAAATAAAGCACCACCCCACCCCACATATCTGTGTGTGTGTGTGTGTGTGTGAGTGTGTGTGTGTGTATGTGTATAGAAAAAGAAATAAAGTATTTATGGATAAATACTACTGTTGATGAATCTAGATGGAGAGTGTATGGTTGGGTGCTTATTGTACTATTCAATGTACTTTCTGTATATATGACATTTTTCACGAGTTTGGGGATGGGAGAAAGAATTCTATGAAAAATAGAATTAAAACCAAAGGCAAATGTAGACTTTACATTTTGCTTGCTTGTACTGTCTACAATTTTGAAAATTTATTATGTTTTCAAGACCAGGCTGAGACACATAGGACCTTCTGTGTTTTCTCATGTGAATTTTATTTAGAGGGGCATTAAAAGTAATTTTTACAAATAAAAAGCATATGCCTACTTTTCAAAGTTTGAAAACATGGATTTGTTACCTACACCATTAAGGAAATGCTAATAGATTTAATGCCTTTTATTTTACATTTTCACCCCCTCCTACCTTAGAGAGCCAGTACATTGCAATAGTAAGAGAGCAGAGGAGCCAGTACATTGCAATAGTAAGAGAGCAGAGGCTCACATTTCGCAGGTCCTGACATTGTGGTCCTTGGGCAAGCCTTTTAATCTAGCTGCCTGTTTCCTAATCTCTAAAACTGAGATAATAGTAGCAGTTACTTCATAAGAAACTTGTTGTAAGTGTTTAACTCATAGTATCTGTTTTGTTATAATAAATAATAGTAGGCGGTCACTAATATAACAAGTAGTGCTAAAAGTATTATAAATAGAATCAAACCTTGCACTCTTGAGTTCAGTCTTCCAGTTAACTATAACTAACCCTTATAGCATTTCAGTTCAATGCAAGTTAACTGCCTTCTGTCTTCAGTGTCTGATAGTTGGATGGTTTTAAAGTTATCATTGTAACTCTCAACATCCTTGTTAGCCTTAATAAAAAAATAAAGTACAGGTGATAGATTAATGTAGGCATTTTTTATCTCCAACATTATTTTGGGCAGGACTGGGTTCAATTTAGGTGTGTCTGCAATTTAAGGACCTGTATAGAAAATCCTGTATTCCTAGCATCAAATTTTCTAATCAGCTATACCAATAGGATCCCTTGTATTTGGCAACCTGAAAAGCTGCTGAGCTGTCCCACCCCTTAATACCAGGCACTGTGCTGTGTGCTCTAGTACCTGTCTTATTTAATATGGACAACATACCTTTGAAGTTGCTTACATTTAATCTAATTCACTTAGGAGGAAAGGTCTAGATCAGAGAATTGTATAATATGCTCAAGGCTGCACAGCTAGGGGCGGATCACAGATTTGAAGCCAGGCTGACCATCTTGTTCTCTAAAAACTGTTAGCATGTCCACCCTTCATAGCCTCAAGGAAAAGCATTTAAATAATAGCTAGCTAGATTCACAAAGCAGTGAGCCATCTTGGTGTGATTCTGCAATACTTCAGACAAGAGTATGGGGGAGAACACAATCTTTTTCAGAGTACAGGGTACTCTATAGTGGGAATTGAATCCTTCATCGGCCACTCTAACAGCTTACCCTGGGGAAGGTTCTTCATCCTGTTCACCTCATTTCTTCATCTGAAAAAAAAAAGATATAATAATCTCCAATTTATAGGACAGTCAGCAGGATTAAATTATATATAATGTACCTTCCTTCTTATACTGAAACTATTTATAATTTGGCTACGTGAGTCCTAACCATTTTCCACTAGACTAGAGTTCCCAAAGCAGCCCTTTGTCCTCACGATTTTTGAAAGTGCTGATTCCTGTGTTGTCTCTTCATGGTGAATGCCACAGCATTTTAGAGGATCCTAGAGAGCAGCATAATGCGAATTGATATCCATATAGGAGACATATTTTTTTAAAACAATATAACTACAGGCTGGAACCAAGTTCTGGCACAGAAGCAGCACCCTGCAGCCTTCCACACACACTGGGGTGTTTTCAGCTCCATTTGAGGCAAAGCTCTGCTCTGGCCCCCAACCCTGCAATCACTTCTTCATCTAAAGTGTTTCGTTTCCTTCCTAATGATTATTGTCATTAAGGTAATTTGTTTGTTTGGCTGCTTTTTCCTTCCTGTTGTCAGATTCTCTGCTAATGAGTATTCCCCCATCTGGATAAAGATAATCTAAATGGAACTTTTCATCGAAGAGTAATAATATACAGTTTTGTTTTTTATAACAAGTATTTATAATAAAATAATTATTTATAGTATTATGTTTATTTTCAGAGCAGTACAACATAATCTTGTTAGTTTTGAAAATGTTCATCAGTATGAGTAATTCCTCTTAGAAATGGGAATATTAGTAAGCACATGTTAGAATTGGTCAGACTCAGCGGGATTCCAGAAATATTTAATTCAATTCTATTTGATTGATATTTACTTTTTCTACCAAATTAAATTAGCTCCCCAAGGATAATTTTAAGCTGAGATGAGACTGAACTGAATAAGTTGACTGAGTAGTCACTAAATTAGACGAGGGTGAACCAAAACTTAGTTGTGTTGTATTTGTTTTTGGGGAAGTGGGAGAAAGTGCTAAGTGGTATGATGAAAAGCTTTCCTAGTGAAAAAAAACAAACAAAACAGATGTGGGTAGACGTAGATGTATAAACAAAATTGACTGACTAAAATAAAATAGCTTTGGATTAAAACATTTTTATAAGTCTCAAGAGTAGAAGATTGTGCATCAAACTATATCTACAAAATAGTCATTGACTGCTAGGGAATAGAATATTAATAGTGTCTCATTAGACTGTCTGAGTTATGGAAAGTCACAGTGGATAAAGCCACCATGCACTTATCTATTATGTATTTTCTTTAACTCCACACATAGATGTAACAAAAAGAATCATTAATGTTTATCATGTAGTTAAGAATTTGCCTTGCCCAAAGAAATATTTGGCCTTTGGGAGATAGTCCATTACATACTTGATAGAAGTGTCTTTGTTTAGTGGGGGCCGGTGTATACTGGGTCTGTGTATGGGTCTTCCTTCCAAGGAACTGTAGGGTGGGTCTGGCCCTGTCCCCACCGGAATGACAAACATTGTGATCTAGGTTGGGGACTTTGGGTCACATGGTGTCAGTTCAACATGTTGAACTCAGAGACTGAGACTGAGTTCAACATGTGAGCAATAAAATCAATCAGCCATTGCTATGGATTCTAGTCTTCATATAAACTATGGACACAGAATTTTGGATGAACTCCCTAACTTGACAAGACTCTGTGCACAGTGTTTCTTTATGTGAATGCCAGGAGAAGACAATGAAAGCTTCCTATTTGGAAACTCCCCAGATTCTGCCCTCGTGTCTCTTTTTTGGCTGATGTTAACTTGTATATATCCCCCTATAATAAGCTATAGTTTATGAGCTTTCATCCAGTTCTATGAGATCTTCTAGCAAATTACTAAACCTGAGAGTGGGTTGGGGAACCCTCTAAGCTCAGGGCAACATTGGGGACTGTGCCTTTACACTTCACAGTACGGGTAGCTCTGGGTATTCTTAATAAACATTATAAGCATTGTTAAAAAATCTTGAATTGCCTTTAAAAATTTCTCAACCTAAATTATATTTAATAGGGCTTTATTGTTATTTGAGAATGTTATATGTTTTAGGAAGTGCTACTTTAACACTCAAGTAATAGAGTGTTTATTGATTGCCTCCTATACATGTCAAGCTGACATATATGATTATTTTTATTACTTCAGGAATTTAATCGATAGGGGCATGTCATAGTTTCAGCCGTGCTCTGCATTCTGATTAGACTAAACAATATAAATAATATACATTTTCATTAAGTGATAAAATATAAATATTTGGATAGAAGAGTCATAGCCTATTCCAAATTCATCTCAAGTTTTATATTTTCAATACAGGGCAAATCAAACACTGATTTGGAGCATTTTTCTGTCTGATTTTCCCTCAGATAGTCTTAATGACCTAAGAATAGCAAGACTAATTATTTTGTTGTGTTCTCATCAATTGTGTAAATGAATTGAACCAGCCAAGTAAGTTGGTTCCATTTGATTAGCTCCCATTCATTCTGCTTCAGGATTTGTCATTGCTGGGAAGTGAGATTACAGAATCCGTTCTCCCACGGAGGGGGACACTGCCAACTCTGTGGAGGGAACGTAAATTCTATCACAGTTATTTCTCACATTCATTATTAATAAAACTTGCACTGTGGGCTTCACCCTGCAGCAGGCACTTGTGAACAGGTCAAGAAAGAAAGAGTGGAAATTGAAACACTGGGCCTTTAATTACAGCTGCACAAATGGTAGCACTATAGTTCCAGAATTGTTAAAAATCAATTTAGGAAGGTTGCCACCTGATCTCCCTGCACGTAATCTACTTAATTAGGTAGTCTGTTTCTGAAATCCAATCTTCCTGGACCCTGACACTTTTTAATGGAATGCCATTTTACTCAGAAAATAGAGTCCAGGAGTTCCCTGGGCCCTGTTGTTTCAAAAGAACTTAATGAAGAAATAATTGGACTGCTATGCACCAATGATCTTATCCCTAACCCAAGTTTGTTGGGGAAACACACAGAGCACCTTTTCAAAATATAATATAATTATTGCAAATGAATCCTGAAAACTCTTGAGCATTTTAAAATTTCTTTTACATGCCTACCCACAAGAAATAGTTGTAATGATTCTGTAATACAGAACAAAATTTCATTGAAATGTGTCCGTACTCATAATTTCTGTAATCTAGGATGTTTATCTCATTTTTAAAGAAATAACTAATCTAACATAGGCAATAAAGTGTGCTGTAATTCTTAAACAGAAGATGGGGAATGTTCTGAAAGATGAAAGAATCTTTTGGAGAAATTATCTAGTAAGGGACTTTATTATAGTTATGTTCTTGGTGTAGACGATACCACTGTTTATAACTCCACCATCCACTCAGTTATAATTGAATCATAGCACTTCATACGTATAGCCCATTTATTACTCATATAATAATGAGAATTTATTAATATTCTAATTTTATACATGATAAGATTGAAACTCAGATGATTTTAGAGACTTGAGCAAATGGACCCATGGAGCATCAAATTAAAAAAAAATATTTAACTCAATACTATTTGATGGATACTTATTTACTTCCATCACATTAAATTATCTTCCCAGAGATCATTTTAAACTGAGATGAAACCGAACTGAATAAGTTAACTGAGAAGTCACTAAATAATGACAAATAAGGACACACACTTCGAAAAAAAAAATGCCACCTCTTCTCCACATGGGTCTCAGTACGTGGTAGAGAGCATGGCCCTGACTCAGAGGACATTGCCCTGAGGAGAAGGTGGGGACCTTGATCACTGCCGCTCTCTCAAGACGGAGACAACAGGCAGCCAGGTAACCTTAGCTCCTGTAACCCAGAGCCATGGGCCATAAAATGTACGTACCACTTCTCAAACGGGACTGGTTATTCTAAGTTGCTGACTTTTGTTCTGGCCTTTTCTCTTATTCTTCCCCCTTTCCTGCCAAGAAAACTCTTAATTATGGCGCAAAAGCAGTACACAAGTCTTCTCATGTTTCAAGCCTTCCATCAACCTCTTTTCTGCCTTCTTATTACAGAACTTATTAGCTTTCAATTGATCTGCTGGTGTAATTATTTTCTCTCTAAACAGAGAGGCCCTCAGGATCGGGCACCGTGCCCTTTTCATCTCTGTTAGTCGGTTCCTAGAATCTGGTGAGCAATAAATATTTGTTTAGAACACAAATAAAATTCTTTTTGTGTGCAAGCCTCTGTAGCATTGAACAGGGGTTACGGGGAGAAAAGAGGAAGAAAGGGAGCAAAGTAATTAATATAGTGGCCTGAGATCTGATTTAAGGCTCTGGCTTAGGAATACAGCCAATTTCCAGTTTAGAAAGGCACTGGTGATTGATCCAAGATATGCTCACAGGGAAATAACAGTGTGCATCAAGTTGAACATTTTAATATTACTATTTATGGCATTAACATCCCTATTGTTTTATATCTCTAAATAAGCATCCTTTGGAGTCTGATACACTGTAGCTGAATCTAATGCACTTTGCAGTAATAAAACCTCCCACAGAGTCAATGCCACAGTATTAGACATGCTTATTGGAGCTCAGATGAAATAACTGTCTGCCAAAAAAAGAATAAGCATGAAAGAAAGATCTCAAGGTGAGACCAGAAAGTCTCCAGCTTTCTGAAAGTCTATGGAGCCCCTGCGGAGAGGAATCAAACGTGAGGGGTAAGAAGATCCAAAAAAGCAAATGTTATCTGGTATTTCCTCAGGATCTTTTGGGATGTGCTAGTCAGACTATGAAAATAGACATGTATCCACACACTCGCTTTGGGTGTCTTGAAGCTTGGCACTGTCAGATAGTGACTGCAGCAGGATGACCTGGGCTGGGAGCTCAGTTACTCACAGCGCTTCTTTCCCAAAGCACAAGGAGGAGCAGGAAAGATGGAGGTCCATTTGCTCCTTAGTTTCACATTCTGTTCTTTGGGATGATAAAAATAATCAGCGGTATATGTCTCTATATGCCACTATATATCTATGTCTAAGTCTGTGTCTGTGTCTGTGCCCGTGTCCATGTCCATGTCCATGTCTGTGTCTAGGCATGTGTGTGTGCCTAATCAGATAGTTATTTGTACTTGATACACACACAATTATTTAAGGGGATGCAGTTAACAAATATTGCCCTAGAAATTTAGAAGGAAATAGAAATGACAGCAAAGAAACTGGGAACAGTTCTTCGATTTTTTTGAAAAGGTTATAACCAAGTAATATTTTAAATTTGACATAGGATCTAGAAAAATAAAAGATGCTTTTAGTTTGGAGTTTATTAAGTTAACCAAATGGCCTATATTTTAGAATGCATAATTAAATTTCATATCTATGAAATAAAAAGTAAAGCAGGGAAACTTGTTCAGAAAAATTATATTCATTTTTAATATTATTCAGTCTCATTCTTATGAGTATAATAGTTTTCTCAATTATGTTAGTATCCAGTCAAAAACATTTGTTTGAACAAGTTTTGTTAAGAAATAAAAATATTCCTTCCTTCAATAATACTCTTTTAAAAAAAATATATATATATATTTAACGTTTGAGGCTTATTTTGAAAATCATTTCTTTTTTTTAGATACTGAGTTTTAAAGCTTAATTTTTAAACCACCAGTCTTATACAAATTATAAATCTTATAATGTTATAAAATTATAAAATGAATACTAAAGGCTTTCATTAAGCTTGGGATGATATGGCTTTTTTGATCTGAAGAATCAGCAGAAAAGACAATATTAAATGTTTTCTTCAATAACTATGTAGTGCATACATTCCTGGCATAGGGCTACTGGGATGGTTTGTATTGCAGCCCTCATATCCCATTAGGTATGATGGGTTCAAGTAAAATAAATTATGAGGAAATGTAATGAAGAAAAGCAACAGGAAAATCACACCATCTACACGTATAATAGCAACAAGAAGAGCATGATATATTCTGCCTAGTGATTCTGTTATGCTTCCCCAGGGTAATGGCCTAAACTACTTGTGATTAGTATTGGGTAATTTTTATTAGTTGCTTTGTTTCTTTGTTGGTTTCATTTCTCAGTGTGAATAGAAGTTCTTCAAGCTTTCAAATACAGGAAGACTATAAAGGGGAGAAGAAATTATGCAGATAGAGGTGCAGACACATGAATCAGCATGTAATATTGAGGAATTATTACCAATTTGGTGTGACTAGATCAGTGATTCTCAATCAGGAGTGATTTTGCCCCCACAAGAATATTTGAAAATGGCTGGGCATTTTTGACTCTTACAGGGCAATGGGTGCTATAGAATCTAGTGGGGAGAGGCCAGTAATACTACTAAACACCCTACAATATAGACAGGGCATCCCCCACAACAGGGAATCACCCAATCCCAAATGTCAATAATGCCAAACCCGAGGAAGCCTTCGTTAAAAGCATGACATCTGAGGTGGTCAAACAGAAAAAGAAAATATGATAAGGCAGAAAGTGTCTATTTTGGGGATGGGGGAAGGAGTGGCTTTGAATATCAGCCTCAGGAGTAAATGAACAGTGGGAATATTATCAGTGATGAAGAAATGAAAGGTAAGATGCGGCCCTACACATACAGCTGCTCAGGTGCGCAGGGCACAGGCCTAGGTGTGCAGGGCACAGAGTGTCCCCTGGCTCTGTGCAGGGAGCAATCCCTACAGCCAGTCAAAGTCAAGAAACTCATTGACAGGTTTAAAGAATGGGAGAAATGGTAAAAGCTGAGATGATGGTCATTTAGATTTAGGTTTAGATGCTGTTTAATATAAAAGTATTTAAAAAAAACAATTCTGAGTCTAATTTTAGAAATAATGGACATTATTTACAGAAAGGACTGGGAAAGGCATGCAGATGGGTGAAAAACAGGAAGAAAGTTTGGAGATAAGAGAGGTCAAGCATGATGCCATAGAAAAGGCTGGCTTGAATAGACCAGCTAGTATAGGAAGTATTGAACCGCGACAGAAAAAATATGACATTATTTGCTGGAGAGCTTTGGATGCTAGTTGTAGCAAGTCTAGGTTTGCTTCAATGAGTTGGAGTCCTTGGAAGTTCAGGAATAGGAGAGAAATGAATGAAAATGGCCTTTGAGTGATCCTATTTTTCCAGCCCCACGTCAGATAGATCACAGCATGAAGAAAATGAGGCATGTGACAGGGTGATCAGCTAGGGGGCTATTGAAGTTCTGCCCTCAATTTACAAACAAAATAGCTGCTCACTGCCACCCATAAAATATTCCTTCGCATACATGAAACGTGCTATTAAGTTTTCTTTCAATTTTCTTGGGCAAATACACTTCATCTTTTAGCCTTTCCTCATCAGGCACATTTCCCAACACTTCAGTGATTTATTTTGCTTTTACCTCTACACACGATCCAATTTTGTTTTCCCATATCTCACTGCACCTACCATGATTCAAATGGAACAGAAGATCTTAATAAAGTTCAGTGCAAAATTGATCATTAGGAAAGGATATTGTCTATTCAAATGAAACATTTGGTAAGCTTCATTTTGTTAAGTAATGGAAGATTTAAGAAAATAATGGTAGATTCAATCTAACACTTAATATTTTTATTAGAAATACTGAATAGGTAACAAGACGTGAATAAGATAATTAACAAATGTGAGAATAGAAAAAGTACTATACTAAAATTAGTTCTTAAAAATGTATGTCTTGGCCTTTTGGCTAAGATCATGTGTAAAAATGTATGTGTTCGTCTTAAGTATTTATTCCAAGCCATTTCAATGAAAGTAAATATTTCAAAATAATAATTTCAATGAAGGCAAGGTTTTTAATTTATTTTTAAAATTTCTTTATTGATAAAGGTATCACATATTTGTCCTCATTCCCCCCCCCATTTCCATCCCAAACCCCTCTTCCACACATGCTCCCACCCCCTGTTGTCCATGGCCATGGTTAGGCTTATATGCATGCACACAAGTCCTTTGGTTGATATCCTCCCTTCCCCCCACCCTCCTCTACCTTCCCTTCTGACGTTTGACAGTCTGATCAATGCTTCTCTGTCTCCGTGTTTGTTTTTGTTCATCAGTTCATGTTGTTCATTATTTCCCCTAGATGGTGTTATTTTAAATGTGTGGAGTTAAGTCCTCCTCCCACTCTTGCCTGGTAAATGTGATACACCCTTGCCTTCCATTATAAATATAATAAAAATGCATCAGCAAAAACACTTGAGTGTAAATGAGTGCTGAGATTTTCCTCAACATTAAGATTGAATGATAAAAGAGGAAAAGACTTCCACTTCAGACAATAGGCTGGATTTCCCTGTTTGAAACAAATTTAAAAAGTCAAAATATTTAAAGTAATGACTCCCAAAACACTTTACATCAGACAATGAAGACAGAAATGGCTACGAGGTGGGAGAGAAAAACAGTGAGCTCTGGTGGCATACGAGCGCCCCAGTTTACTACCTGGAGGAACCTGCTAGGCATGGCACAGGAACCCATGTAGGGCTTGGCAGTAACCAGAGTTAGAGCCTGGAGCCTGGGAAGCCAAGGGGACCAACGTCTGTCTGACAGAGAACCAGAGAGGAGATACACAGACAGGAAACAAGATCTTCATAAGTTCCCCTGTGATGATTCAATAGAGTTCATATCAGTTTCATGTGTGATTTTGGAAAGAATCACCCAAAATAATTGGAAAGAACATTTGGGAATAGTGCCTGTTCATAGCAGCCTGGGAGGAAAGACTTGCAATTCACAGAGGATGGTACTTAGAATCTTCTTGCCTCCATGTAAAATTTACCCAATACAAAATGCCGAAGAAGTGTAAAAGCAAGACCCCAAAATATCAAGTTATTTCTAAGGAACTCAACCATGCCTCAGCCCAAGGATCAATAATATTTATAGGAAGAAAAAAACAACAACTACTCAGTACCTAGTAAGTTAAAATTCACAATGGATGATATCCAAACAAAAATTATAGCCCTAGCTGGCTTGGCTCAGTGGATAGAGCTTTGGCCTGAGAACTGAGGGGTCCTGGGTTCAATTCCAGACAAGGGCACATGTCCTGATTGCATGCTTAATCCCCAATAGGGGCATGCAGGAGGCAGCCAATCAGTGATTTTTCTCTCATCATTGATGTTTTTTTATCTCTATCTCCCTCTCCCTTCCTCTCTGAAATCAGTAAAATAAAGTGGAAAAACCACAAGGCATAAAAATTGGGAAAACATAAGAAAAGTGTATAAATAAAGGCTAAAATAATATAGATGGAGCATATTTGTGCTGTGGGACAACTTCAAGTATTCTAATATGTGCTTAATTGAAGTGCCTGAGGAAGGGGTAGGGGGTATAAAATATTTCAGAAATAATAACTGAATATTTTCTATAATAAAAACATTAATCCACATACACAAGACTTCGACAAGCAAAAGATACATGAAGAGAACCACATCAAAGCTTATTATAATCGAATTGCTTAAAACCAGTGATAAGAAAGAAAAAAAAGTAGCCCAAGTTAAAAGATGCATTATGGAACAGCAGAACAGAGATAACTATGAAAAGAGAAATCTTTGGAAACAATGCAAGCTAAAAGACAGTGGAAATCATCTTTAAATTGCTTTGAAACAACAAAACCACAACCTAGAATTCTTTACCTGTAAAAACATATTTTAAAAACAAAGTTGAAATCAAGACTGTTTCATACATCAAAAGCTAAAATAATCCTTCACCATTGGATCCACATTATAAGAATGAAAAATTATCATCAGATAGAAATCTGAATCTACATTAAGAAGTAAAAATCATTGGAAAGATAATTACATGAGAAAATATAAAAATGTTTTCCTATTTAAATCCCTTTATAAATAACTGTTTACAGTGACACTAATAAAACTGCATTATGGAGCTTGTACCATAGATTTGAACTATGTAAACAATACTTTAAAGATTTAGAGGGGAAATATGGATGCATACTCTTAAATGATTCGCCTACTAAATGGTATAAGGCCACTTGACGGTAAACTTTGTTAAATTACACATATACCTGTAAGCCTCAACGCAACTAGTAAAAACAACAACTATAGCTAAGGAGGTAAAATAGAATTATAAAAAAATTCTCAATTCAAAAGACAGGAAAAGAGGAAAAAGGAACAAGGAAGAGTGGAGACTAATAGGAAAAAATATATCAAAATGGTGCACTTAAACCCAGTTATATCAATAATTACATTAGGTGTAAATTTAAAATATATATATAAGGCAGACATTGTCAGGTTGGATTAAAAAATTCTGCCTATAGAAAATCTGTAAAAGGCACACCTGGATTAGAAGTAAAATGATAAATAAAAAAGTAAAAGGAGCATAGTATCTGTACCATGCTCATACTAATCAGTGGGAAGCCCCATTGGCTTGGCTGTGTGCACTGTGGGAAGGTGTGAACCCTTACAGTCTGGCCTTGACTGAATCTTATAAGTGGCCTGATGCCCCATCACAATGCTTTTTAAAAACAAAACAAAACACTATTCTAAGTACCTTAGAAAGGCATATAGAGATGCTAGATTATGATACAAAGGCCACCTTAGTAATTTTTGCATAATTCATTTACCATTTGCCTATAAATTAATTAGCACTGAAAAAAGTTGTGATTTTTAAAGTCCTGAAAAAAGGTACTTTTTCATACTTTTCAGAGCATATTTGACCCTATTAAATGTGAAGTCAAATAATAGAAAAAACAAAACAAAACAAAACAAAACAAAAAAAAAACCAGAACTGTTTTAGATATTTTCCTTCTCACCCTCAAGTGTTGGGAGCAGGAACAAGATGCTTTGTGTCTTTTTAAATTCTTGGTATCCAGTTCTCTGAGAAGCATGCTAGGAATTGGGTTATATAGTCAAACCGGGCAGTCTGCCTCCAAAGTTATGCTCTTTCTCACTACACTCAACTGCCTCTTACCAACACTGATAAACTGTTTTCTTTTCTTCCTGGGATAGAAAAGATAAAGCTTTTTAGAACAAACAGCCATCACTGAACAATGGTTTTCCTCTCCTTTTAACACTTTAACACTTTTCATAACAGTGACTATACCCTGAAAGACAACATTAAAGATGTGTGTGTATATGTGTGTGTATATACTACCTGTACACACACACACACACATTGGTGTCTCTGTGAACAGACTCAGTCATCTGGAGAAAAGGTAATCTGCTTTATTCTCTCTTAGAATTATAAAATTCGTCTTTCATCAGTCAGACAAACATTTGCTGGAACAAATCAAAATAGCGACCCTCAGACTATTTTAGATTCCCTAAGAGAGGGGAAGGGTGAATAATTTTAAGCAGAGCCTGCAGAGTTGGCAGATGAGAAGTGTAAATGATTTATTTAGTTACACAAGGAGAGTTGTTCAATGTCCAGATCTCTAAAATTTTAAGTAAAATCTTCATTGCTCTCCAAGTCTTCATTGGTAAAATAGATTTATTTTGGGGAATAAAGAGAAGTGCCAATTTCAAAGAATTGGTGACTGAGTTATCTGGATTATGCCATATAACTTTCTATATTCTATCCAAACTTAAAACTCTGCTTCACTGACTCCATATCTATCTCTAAAATGTTTAATTTGATATATAGGAAAAGTAATATTACATCAGTAACCTACAAGGTACAGAAATTTAGACTTCTCAAATATTCCATAATCATGTATATCTGTTTTCACTGAAGTATCACTATATCAAGTCTCTCCAAATTTTAAATTTATTTATTTTGCCAAGAAATTAACCAAAGTGCAATGATCCTCAGAAAGAATCATAGATGTCAAGATTCTGTGACCTCCTTGAAAAAGGTAGTGTTTATTGAATTCTAATTTTCAGAGCTTTAAACACACATGGGGACTTAATGTGTGCTAAACGATACTGATGAAGAAATTAAAATGGTTTTAAGACTGTTGTAATTAGACCTAGCACATTTTTTTAAAAAACATGGAATCCCATGAGGAAAATATTTAGGATACATAGTTAATAACAGTGATTTTTGTTTTTTGTTTTATTCCACTGCTTTTATTTTTAAACCAAGTATGGGATTTAACTTCTGAATATCTTGATAAGCCTTGTAAACTATCCACCCCAGAGCACTATATCACCTACCTCTTTTATTTGATCTTCTACACAGACAGGAGAAAAAAATCCTAAAATTGGGCAGCAAATTTGTGGTTTCCATAATTCATGGGTCTTCCAATCTAAAAATAATAGCTAACTTTCTTTTTTTTCTAAAATCTAGGCAATGTGCTAGACACTTAACAAGAGTTCTGTTCTTCAAACCGCAAGTATTTTGCCTCAGTTTTATATAATGCATAGCATATGCTTAAATGAAGTTATTTGGCCATTTAGAAATGTTATCGGAGCCAAACTTTCACACATGAAAAATACTAGGAACCAAGTTTAAGACCCATAAGTTTGATTCCAGAGACTCTTTAAGTACTGCATTTCTTAACCTAGAATTATCTATTCCTCCTGACTCATGATTTTTCTAATTCATAATAACAAGGGAGTCTAAATACAATTTCCTTTTCACATTAGGCTGATCTCTGGCCTTTTCTACATAAGTATTATCCATGTTAATTCCACACCTTCAGGTTCTTTTTTAAGTCTAAAAGCCTCTTGTGGCAGTAAGAGTTAAATTTGATAAACTTTTTATCCTTCCTTGCAAAGGACCAAAAGTAACTTTAGGGGGGGAGGGAGTTAATTTAAGCACTCATATAACTTGCAGTCAAGGAATAAAATGGGGTTATAATTCTATATATGGGATTTTTGCTGACCATCTTTTTATAGAGTTGATAATAGTTAAGACTAGACAGAGATACTAGGACATACAACTGATATTGATGAATATTTTATAGTAAATAAAAATGCAGAAAATATATAATAAAGAAATCTGAATTATGAGCTATAGTGTGGTCCCTGAAGTCTTAGGGCACAATTGAATACTATACATTACTTTGAGGCATGTACTATAGATGACAAAATCATTGAGAGTAAGACCATAATTATATTCATATTAAAATAAAAATGTATTTTTGAAAGAGTTTTAGAAATGTTATAGCATAGAAAAATATAGTGATGTTCCAAAAAATAATGACCTTGAAAATAAATCTGTTAGCATTATGCATTTGGGAAAACACAACAGCAACAACTGTGGAATTAATGGTGCCAATATTTTTCAGCTCTATTTTTTGTTTATTTTATAGCTATGAGGTGGATATATTTCAGGAAATAAAAAGTTTGAGATAGAGATTATTAATGGAAAGGTGTATAAACATTTCCTGAATGTTTATCTATCTATAAGAGCTGTCTTATGAAAACCTTAAATATTTAAATATTAATTGTCCCAAAACCGGTTTGGCTCAGTGGATAGAGCGTTGGCCTGCAGACTGGACTGAAAGGTCCCAAGTTTGATTCCGGTCAAGGGCATGTACCTTGGTTGCGGGCACATCCCCAGTAGGGGGTGTGCAAGAGGCAGCTGATGGATGATTCTCTCTCATTGAGGTTTCTAACTCTCTATCCCTCTCTCTTCCTCTGTGTAAAAAAATCAATAAAATATATTTTCAAAAATAAATAAATAAATAAATATTAATTGTGGCAATGAGGTATACATTATGCTTAACATTGGACCTCTTTGTCCAATGAGCAGACAGGCTTTATTGGGTTTATTTCAAGACAACACCACTTTTAATCAATAAGATGAAGTTGAATGAGGGGATATTACATCAAGACCTGTGTGTGTGTGTGTGTGTGTGTGTGTGTGTGTGTGTGGTATATTTCTGGATGGTTTATATTTGAGGGTAGTGTTTTATTTGTCTCTCTTATCTCTGAAGCTAATTGTATTGAATTATACTTTAAAACTCTTATCAGCAGTTATCTCCTTTTGAAAAAAAAATTGAATTTTCCCCACCTGCTTCCTGCTCACCCCTATTATACTTACACACACTCGGGGTAGGAGTGATCACTCTCCCTTAGTAATTCCATGCTGCTGCATTCACATATTTTTCTTAATATGAAGAATATTGTACACCATTTCCTAACAGTGTCTTGAGGGTAGGGACTACTGATTCATTTGCATGTTTCAAATGGGGAGCTTAATTGTCTGCCATAATAAGCCAAGAACATTCAATAAAAGTTCATTGCAATGAATAAAACAATGAGTTGCATACATGCCTTATCACTACTATAAATTCTATTTTTATCTCAGTTGAGGTTTCTTGGAAAACTGAAACTGAGGTAGGGTGTAAGTGGTCATGCGGTTATTAAGATGTCCAATCTCAGGGCCAGAGAAGTGGGGAGGGAGGCCAGGCAGAATGAGAAACAAATATGAGATGATGCTACATGGCTGGCTCCTGGAGAGACAAACCGGATCCTTGGCATAGGAAATATCTCCAAATAGGCTGCACAGAAAATCAGCCACTGCAGAGGTACATATGCATCAGAGGAAACGAGGAGGGGGTCTATGTTGGTGTCCTCTTTCCTCCTTTTTCCCGTTAGTCAATGTATAATGTTAACACCCCTGGATCACCTGGCCCCTTAGGTAGCCTCTGGGAACGAGTCAATGATTGTGCTTCACCTGAGATGCAATGGGAAGAACCAGAGGTTTGCGGTTGGTGGCAGGCAGGTGGGCCCATGTGGTCACTGCAGTAGCCGGTGTGGTGGAGCAAGTGGCCAAGAACCTGCAATCAGGTGAAGACGAGGGGCTTTGAGAAGGTACATAGGACGCGATGAATAAAATCTTCACACTGCATCCTTCTGGGATCCTTCTCCTCAGCCCATGAGAAGATTTAAGTCAACCTGAACAACAACAATCAAAATAAAAACAAAAAAAAAATTATGTGACCCTAAGTTCTCCTTCAACTTCCTACCTGATTTTTCAGTCTTATTTCTGCCAAAACTATGTATAGCTTCTCTGTGACTCACACTTGACACAGGATGGAGGGCCAGCGCCCAGTTTTCTTTAGATCCCATGCCCCCTGTGCTTTTACATGGCTCTCATCTCTTTGATCCTGCTCTCACTTCTACTTTGAATAACCTTTTCTGCTCCTTTCTCTGTCTTTGTGACTCAGTCCTAATGGCATTTTTGCTAGAAAATCTTTGCTGTCCCTTTCGCAAGCTTAGTCTGAATGTCGTGCCTCTCCTCTTAGGTTATGACATCCTTCACTTACATAAATCATACTACTTTTCACATGAATGTAATATAGGATATTTTATATATCTTCCTATAAACACTGTAAGTTTGAATTCTTTCATTGTTTTTATTCATCTTTATATATCAATTGGATGCCCGGTGCACGAAAATTCGTGCACTGGAGGTGGGAGGGGTCGGTCCCATGCCTGGCCTGCCTCCTCTCACAGTCCAGGAGCCCTTAGGGGATGTCTTACTGACAGCTAAGCCTACTTACCATGGGGAGTGGGCCTAAGCTGCAGTCTGGCCTCCCTCTGCAGGAGGCGACTGGGCCAATCAGGGGAAGGCGCTGCCCCCAACACCCTGCTGCTGCTGCCTTTGCCGCCACTGTGGCTGCCAGCCCTCGGCCCTGGCTTCTTAGCTCTGACCCTACCCCTGACCACTGGTAGGTGGGGGGCTAAGTGGGGCCAGGCTGACTGTGGAAGGGGCTGTAAGGAGGTTGAAGCATAGCAGGTTGCACCCTGTCCAGCCTCTGCAGTGGCACCGGAACTGGGCCCATGCCTCACTCTCTGCAGAAGGGAGAGCACTGGGACCAGAACTGTGCAGCCTCCTCTCCTATACTGCCCTCTCCCACACTGCTGGCTCTCGGTCCTTGCAGCCACCTCTGCCATGCCATTTTATCTTAAACTAAATAATACTAGCTACTTCAACTATTCCCTGAAGAACTATATTATATCTCTATAATGATTTATTTTGATTTTTGAGCATTTACTTATTTTTACCTGCTTTAAAAAATAGAGCAAAATACAACACTCTGATAAATGTTAATAATGCAGAGTATTAAAAATATTACCGAGGTTTTCTATAAATATACATTATTGCAAAATCGGTTTGGCTCAGTGGATAGAGTGTCAGCTTGCAGACTCAAGAGTCCCAGGTTCGATTCTGGTCAAGGGCATGTACCTTGGTTGCAGGCACATCCCCGGGGTGTGCAAGAGGCAGATGATCGATGTTTTTCTCTCATTGATGTTTCTAACTCTCTGTCCCTCTCTCTTCCTCTCTGTAAAAAAAACAATAAAATATATATTTTTAAATATATACGTTATTTTTCCATATATTTGAAACACAGCATATTATTCAATTTCTGAAATATATCAGAGACTCTAGAACATGAAGTGCATGTAGGACCTTTGTCATTTGCATGCTTGACTTAACTGAGTTATTTTTCCATGTTTTTGAAATTAACTTTCAGATATTTTTCTCTTTAAAATTAAAAAAAAATATCTATGATACTATATACATCTATGTGGCTTTGATTTCCCTTAATGGTTTTATGGTGAGGAATTATAGCTTATGATAGTTTGGCATTTTATATAAATTTAATATTTGAAACAGCCATTTATACTTTGAAATATATGACAGGTGAAGAAACAGAGTTTAGCTTTAATAACCTACTTGCCCAGTATCACTCACCTGGTAAATTACATTGCAAAGTAACATTCTGTTATATCCTTTTGTCTATAAAATATTAAAGCTTCTGAGAACATCCTTTATAATTAACAGCTTTCTATAGATACTTCTTATTTACTCTGGAAAATAATTTCATCAGAATACTATTGCCATTGCGTGGAAGTTACCATAGTAACAGTCTACAATTATGTTTATTAGCCTTATCCATTGAATCAGGGTGCACACATTTCATTCTTAAAGGATAGTAATAATCATTTTCTGTTAATGCTTTTCCACTTTGACTCATATTGCTCCTGAATACATTACCACACAATCCCCCCATCAGCCAATGCAAAAGAGAAGACATTTCATTGCATATATTATAGTTCCCCTGCTTTAAATGCAGAGTTTGATTTCTAGTCTCTCAATATTTGGTGATTTGTATTTTTTAGTAAAATCCAGAGGTTATGTTTATGTACCTAAGATCCTACCATCAAAGTAAAAATAGCTGATAATTATATTGCATTACATGTCATCTTTCTTAGGTCAGGAATTTTCTATTTTGGATAAAAGTTGCCTTTTTTTCCCAACAGAGTGTTGAATTGTACATGGCTTAGAGGACAGATCTCTCAATGAGATCACTAGCTTGCATTTACAATGCTAACTCATCTTTTCTTATAAAACAATATAGTATTTTTCCCTGTGGCTGCTGCTATTTCAGTGAGGTATTGACCTGATTTGGTTGAATAATACAATATTGCTAAAGTCTGATTAAGAAAAAGAACATATCAGATCATTCAGTACCACTGTATATAATTTCCTATTAGAGAATTTGTTTTATGTTGAATACTCTATCTTTCTTAAGTCGGAATACATTACAAATAGAAGAGGTACAAAAACAACTACAGGTAACTTGATATGGACAATTTATTGAAGAGAATAAGTATTAAAATTATATCTCTCACATGACCTCATTAATTTATGCAATATAATGAACAACATAAACTGATGAACAAAAATAGATCCAGAGACAGAGAAACATTGATCAGACCATCAAACCTCAGAGGGAAGGTAGGGGAGTGTAGGGGTAAGGAGGAGAGACACAGACAACGGGGTGGGGGTGGGGGTGGGGGTGGGGGTGGGGTGGGGTGAGGGTATGATTGGGGGTTGGGGGAGGAAAGGGGGAATAAGGACACATTTGTAGCACCATAATCATTAAAGAAATTTTAAAAACATAAAAAATTATATCTCTTGCCTAGCTCTTTCAGAAATTATATTTTTACTTTCCATAATATTAAGATTCCATGCCAGAATATAATCCTTTTTTCAATAGTTAAATCTGTAACACCTAAAACCATCTAATATATTTACACCTGAAGAAACATTATATGAAATTGGAAATTAATCCCTATTTAGTGTGTGCAATAAAATGATGTTATTAATTATATTAGTTCCCATATCCCTAAGAAAATAGAATGGATTTTAATTGAATTTCCAAGTTAACCTTTTGCTCTAACATTTATTGTTGGAGAAAATCTAGGATATGGTAGCAAAAATTTATTTCTACATGTTGTTTCCCTATTTTAAAGCAAAGTATTAGAATGTTCAATCCAATATTAAAGTATTCCCTATATATGGATTTTTGTAATTTAGAGAAATTTTAATAATTCTAAAGTCTCTATACTGTTGTTTTTCCCCAAAAAAGTAGATGACACATACATACACCTTTTCATTTTAAAATTATTTTAAAATAGGTTTATTTAAAATAATGGCCTTATAAATTCAAAATTAAATCCAAGAAGTAAATAATGCAGTATAGGTGATGAATGTTCAAAATAATTCACTTCATATCCAAAATGATAGAGGACATATTTTTGATAATCCCTTTTAGTAAAAGGATTATCCCTTTTAAATTATTGACTGAGGCGGTAAGAAAGCAACCTTACTCTTCATAGGTCAGAAACTATAATGAAATAGTAATCCATAAGGCAGGCAAGTGCCAGAACTGTCATTTACCCCAGAGTTATCTTTTGATAGCTTCTGACCTAGATTCTGGAATGCAATGACCAAAGTGCTTGAGGGATCTGAGGCAGAACCTGGAACCTAAACAAATAGGTCAAATCTGAAACCACCATTAAAACCCCATATAAACCCCTCAGAGGACAAACAGACTAGTTTACAAATATTCCTCTGACAAGGCAAACAATGAGAGAAGTAGAAAAATAATGTTTCCCCTAAGAAGTTCCAACCACAATCCTACATATAAACACGTTTTGATCTAGAAGTAATAATGCCTAAACAGTTTTAAAAACCTGTTTATTTTAATTGACCCCAAATGAGTGTTTCCACTATTGTGTATTCCCAGGAGTGAAAAGAGAAAAAATAGAGGATATAAACATTTAAGAGGCATATAGGAGAAAGACAACATTTCAGAGGGAGATTGAGAAAGTTAATATAGAAAGCAAGAATGGATCAGACTTTCAAGATTGATGAATGATGTTAATTTACCTTTATTGGAAGTCCAGTGAACCTTAGTAAGGATAAATTTATAAAAATCTACAGTGAGAGAAGTGGCAGTGAAGCTGTAGAACTTATAAAAGGAGCCAGAGGAAAAAGATGTCTTTACAAAGGGTTGACATGTAGAATAGCAATGACTTTCCAACAAAAAATAATGGAAGGCAGAAGACAGTAAAACAAGGGAGAAAAACTGCAATTAAGCTAGAGATAGTCTCCCAACAAAACTGTTTATTTTGTTGTTGTTGATAATCTCACCCAAAGATATTTTAAGGAGAGAGGGAGGAGGTGAGAGAAACATCAATGTGAGAGAAACAAATCAATTGGTTGTTATTAGAGATTTAGCCTGCAACTGGGAAGTGCCCTTGACCAGGAATTGAACACACTTTGGGTGTGCATGCCAATGCTCTAACTGCTAAACAACACCTGCCAGTGCAACACAGCTATTTGTTATGAGTGAAAGCGATATTACAATTTTTGCACATAGACAAAACCAGTTTAAAAGTAAGTCTAAAACTACAACACTTCTTTAGGTACTATACAATGTCTGTACTTCAAGAATAAAGAAAATTATTTGAGAAGGAAGGCTTAAAATACTAAAAAAATCAAAGAAATTAGAAAAATATATATATATGTAAATCTAAATAAACACTAACTGTATGAAGCAATAATAACAATGAAAACATTTAAATTGTCAGTAGGGTCATTGGCTATGCTATGTAACAAAAGGGCAATATGCAAATTGACCATCACTCCAACACTCAAAATGGCTGCCCCCATGTGGTCAAATATGGCTGCCCCAAGGTAGACGCAAGTTGGCTGCCACAAGATGGCCAGCAGAGGAGGGCAGTTGTGGGTGATCAGGCCATCAGGTGAGAGCAGTTGGGAGGGACCAGGCCTGCAGGGGAGAGCAGTTGGAGGCAATCAGGCTTGTAGGGAGAACAGTTAGGTGCAATTGGGGTGGCAGGGGAGTGTTTAAGAGGTGATCAGGCTGGCAGGCAGAAGCAGTTAGGCAGGCAGGCAAATAATTGGGAGCCAGCAGTCCTGTTGTGGGAGGGATGTCCAACTGCCTGTTTAGGCCTACTGGGATAAGGCCTAAATGGGCAGTTGGGCATCCATCGAGGGGTCCCAGATTGGAAAGAGTGCAGGCTGGCTGTGGGGCAACCCCTCGCCCCCCGCACGAAATTTGTGCATCGGACCTCTAGTAATATTATAAGGACCTTTTATTGTCAAGAAGATGGTAAAGAAAGGATTCACTTTAGTCTTTGGTATGTTAAATTTTTACATAAGCATCTAGGGTAAGTGCTAAAAACAAAACGATTGCCTAACTATTGAAGTAGTAAAGAAGAAGAAAAGTACTTCAACTAACCAAAAGAAGGTCAATTTTTTTTTAAATCAACTTAGATAAATGAGGCAAATATAAAATTTAAAAACACAATAACATTGTACGCAAATTAATTGATGATTTTAATAAAAGTAAAAGTATATTTCTGAGGTAAAAGATTACTGTATTTTTTGGACCATAAGACACACCTTTTCTTCACCAAATAGTGGGAGGAAAAGTGTCTGCGTCTAATGGTCCGAATAGAAGTAGTGCCTGCGTCTTATGGTCCGAGTTGCAGAGCGGCAGCGGGTCCCCCGGGACCTTCTGTGTCCCTGGGGACTGCATATTTGGTGAAGAAAAAGTGCGTCTTATGGTCTGAAAAATAGGGTATTAGATTGGATTAAAAAGATTCATGTGAGTGTTGTGATAGAAATAAATAATACATAAAGACATGTATTTGATTAAGCTTGTAGAAAATGATATATTTGCTAAAAATAAATAGTAATTAAAATTATAATTCACAGGGAAGGGGGAAGATTTATAAATCTGTATGTCCTGATAATGCAGTTTCAACATACTTAAAGCAAAAATAGATGTCTATCATCAATGGGGAAAATATAATTAATAAAAGTTATCAGTTATTGCCGAGGTCGGTTTGGCTCAGTGGTAGAGCGTAGGTCTGCAGACTGAAAGGTCCCGGGTTCGATTCCAGCCAAGGGCATGTACCTTGGTTGCGGGCACATCCCCAGTAGGGGGTGTGCAAGAGGCAGCTGGTCGATGATTCTCTCTCATTGACGTTTCTGGCTCTCTATCTCTCTCCCTTCCTCTCTGTAAAATATCAATAAAATATTTTTTAAAGTTATCAGTTATTGCATATAACATGAAAAATTCAATTATGCATATGTATCATTCAGTATTAACAACTTATTGAAGGTTGCTTACATGTCAGGCACTGTTGTGGGTCATAGGGATACATTGGCAAACAATACAAGTGTCCCTGCTGTTAAGAATCCATATTCCATTGGCAGATGGGAAAGATAAATAAATAGAGCCATTGCCCCTACAATGGTTTCAGTCAACAATGGACCACATATATGATGGTGGTCCCATGAGATTATAATGAACCTGAAAAATTTCTATCACCTAGTGACTTCATAGCCATAGTAACATCATAGCTTAACTCTTTATATTCACATATTTGTGGTGATGCTGGTACAAACTAAACTATGGTGCTGCCAGCCACCTAGCACATATTGTTATAAACAGTACATAATACTTGACACTGATAGTAAATATGTTACTGGTTAATGTATTTCCTATACTATGCTTTGAATCATTATTTAATTTAAT
The DNA here is from genome assembly GCA_963924515.1 of Vespertilio murinus. Taxonomy (NCBI): domain Eukaryota; kingdom Metazoa; phylum Chordata; class Mammalia; order Chiroptera; family Vespertilionidae; genus Vespertilio; species Vespertilio murinus. The sequence goes on along the minus strand of OZ004712.1, from coordinate 27,066,237 downwards.
TTTTTAATTATTAGTACAGAGTATACTCTTTCTGCTTATAAAAAAAATGTTTGCAGTAAAACTATCTTGTTATGCCACAGCTGTCTCATAAATCTTGTGCTTACAGCTTCTGTTGATTGCATATGCTATCTTGTGTTTGATTTAACCTCATGTTGTTTTGCACAATCACATGATGTTGTACAAGCTTGTAGCCAATGAAGAAATAGGCTATACTATACAGCCTCGGTGTATAATAGGCTAAACTATCTAGGTTTGTGTAGCTGCACTCTGTGATGATCACGCAATAATGATATTGCCTAAAGGCATATTTCTCAGAACATATCCCCATCATTAAGTGGTGCATGATGGTACATTAGTAGATGAGAATTGAAAAGGTACTATTTGCATTGACAGCAAAGATCACTCTAGGAATAAAACTACATGTGCATTACTTGTATGGAAATGTGTATTGTGAATAAGTAGAAAACTTGGAACAGCTCAAATAAGGATAAAGTGTGGTGGAGTTTATGCATGGGCATTTTATATATTGCAGTAATATGGAGTAATGAAAGGGAAACACAGACAGTTATATACACCAACTTATATGAACCTGAAAAACAATATTTAATAAAAATATCAGGGAAGATTATATGCAGCATGGTCCCATTTATAAAATTTTTAAATGAAAAGCAACTAAATTGTTAATTATACATTTTATGTTGTAAAACTGCATTAGAAATATTCTACATTCCCGTTAGAATCACTGAAATTCCAAAATCTGTCAGTACCGATTGCTAGTGAGCTTGGAACAACATGAACTCATACTCATGGCTTTTGGAAATGTAAAGTAGTTCAGCCACTTTGCAAGACAGTTTAGCATTGTCTTAGGGAGTTAATCATAGTCTGACCATATGTTCCAAATATCTATTAATTTTGAGAGAAAGAGAAAGAGATAGAAACGTTGATGAGAGAGAAACATCAGGAGGCTGCCTCCTGCATTCCCCCAACTGGGGATTGAGCCAAAACCCAGGCATATGCCATGGCTAGGAATCGAACCATGACCTCCTGGTTCATGACACTCAACCACTGATCTGCACGGGACAGACAAGCTTTTTATTTTATTTTATTTTATTTTATTTTATTTTATTTTATTTTATTTTATTTTATTTTATTTATTTTTTAAGTATATTTTATTGATTTTTTACAGAGAGGAAAGGAGAAGGATGGAGAATTAGAAACATCAATGAGAGAGAAACATTAATCAGCGGCCTCCTGCACACTCCCCACTGGTCATATGCCTGCAACCAAGGTACATGCCCTTGACAGGAATTGAACCTGGGACCCTTGAGTCCGCAGGCTGACACTCTATCTACTGAGCCAAACCATCAGGGCAAATTTTTATTTTAGAACTAGAGGCCCGATGTATGAAAATTCATGCAAGAGTAGGCCTTTCTTCCTCCAGCTGCTGGCACAGGCTCCAACCCCCCCCCCCCCCCCCCCAGGACCTGGCTGGCTTCCTTTGGGCCACCTGCAGGCAACTAGAACCCAGGCCGGCTTCCCTCAGGCCCTGGCTTCATCAGAAAGGACATCCAGAAGACATCTGGTATAATTAGCATATCACCCTTTTATTATTATAGATAGTTTACATTTACAGAAAAGTTGCAGAGATAGGACAAAAATTCCATTACCCATTTCCCCTAACACATTACAATAGTATGATCTATTTGACACAACCAATGAATCAATGTTGATGAAAATTACTATAAACTAAACTCCATACTCTATTTAGATTTCTTCATGGTTAGACTAAGGTATCGGGTTTGGTCAGTTCAAAATGTCCACCTGAAAAATAGAAACAACAGTATGGACATTATGGCTTTTTATTTCATCAGATCATTTGCTCATGTTTGGTGCCTCTGCCTCCTGCTCATATATTACTTAAATATTTGTCCCATCCTGCCTCACCCCCTCCCTCAATACATATCCCCCAGTGAAGCTTTTTTTTTCTTTCTATATTATCTTACGGGTGTGTGTCTTAATATATCACGTTGGAATTGTGAGATGTTATATCCCTAGTTTTACATGGTGTGGACATTTCAGACATTTGGAAATGTGTTGCATAAATGAATGTAGGAATAAACTGATATTCTTGGGGCTAAAGTAGAGAAAATCTGCACTCTTAGAGGCACTGTAAGGTGGACATGGAGAAGCCTATCAGGCATAAAAAAAAAGTTCCACTCCCTGAATCACACCCTCAGGGCAGGCTGGATAGCATTTGGTAGCAGAAGGAAGGCGGGAGAGTGACAGATTGTGGCCACTGTCACTAGAAACACAAAGCAGCAGGCAAAAACCACTTAGGAACGAGCCTTGCTGTCTCTCAACCCAGGGGTTTCTTGACACAGATGTCTGGACAAGGACAGTGCTGTCCATATGGACCTGTGAGCATCTGGTATATTCTCCGTAGTCATCACAACATTGCAGGAGAAATGGCCACCAAGTGGTGTAGAAACTCCGGGCTCCTTGCAGACCTTCCTCCACAGAATCGGTCCTTACCAAACTCCACTTTCTTTCCCTCTTGCTTGAAAACCAACCCTTCTGTAACATGTCTAATTTTATTCATTTCTATATCATACTGCAAACAAAAACAGAAAATAAATATTGTATAATATTAGTAACACACATGATCGTAGACAGCCTCTTTCCAGACACATTTTTACATGTTTATAGCAAACTATTTCAATTGTTTTTCAATTTTACCTGAAACTCTCTTCCACATGTGGGTTTAATCCTCAAAATTTTTAAGCATTATCCATACCTTGGAGATTTTGTGACAAAGTACAAAGAATCATTGAGCATAATTCTATACAAAAATATAGAAAGTTTACTGTATAGTGCCTAATGTATAGAACTGTTCAATTTTTTTTGTCTGAGACTTTTAGTAAGAATGTACTTTATGCTCTAAATTATACTTAATCCTAGCTACAAAGAGTATATATATATATATATATATATATATATATATATATAATGAAACAAAGTCAAAGTTGATATTAAATTATTTTATCATTTCTACAATCTAGAAAATATGCCAACCAAATAATTAAAAATTTGCAGAATATTGTAATAATCAGTATCTATAGAGTTCACCAAATTAGTGCTTATTCCTGATTCCATAAAATGTATACTATTACCAGCATAAATGAAACCTACAAATAAGAGTGAGCAAGAACGTCAACATTTGCATTTGCATTTGCATTCCGATCTTCCATATGCAAGGCTTTAGGCTTAACTAGGTGTTTGCAATTCTTTTGATTAATTATTTTTCTACTGTAACCCATGTATATATTTATTTATCATTGAACTGGTTATATAGACTAGAAGGAGTGTGTTTTAAAAAGGTGTTCTAGGTTGGGTTTGGTTCAAGTTAAGTTTTCAGGAGATGAGGCTGGAAGCTTTGGGCCCTTGATAGGCCACTCAAGTCCATGTTTGTTGAATTGAGTTAAGTTGCAGAGATCCAGGTTTTGAATTTACATATTTTATCTAGTATTAGTGGAGTAATCATAACAAATACTTAGATATAAGTTTTATTCTGGTAAGCTTTGCCCATCTATCCCAAATATGATAGCTTAATATGGTATTAAAACCTAAAATAGATTATTTTTGAGCCATGTCCTAGTGCAGTCCTAGAAGAAGCCTCATAAAGCATGATCAAAAGATAAAATTCATTTAGCTAATGGGCCCAAACCACCCAAAGTCAGAGAACATAAGCAATGGTACATGTATAACTTAAATATCATAATACTAAAATCATAACTGAAGGAATATTACTACATTTATCATTCTTTAGATGTAAATAAGGTCTTTCTTTCTCTTGAGTTTGGGAAGTCCACATAGACTTGCATGGCTAAGTCAACCCATCACACATTATATATAAGTTTCCAGTTTTTATTTCTTTAAAGTGGGGTGGGGAAAAGAATTTTGAGAACAATTTAAAGATATAATGCTGTTTTCATTATTTCTCCAAAGGTTTCATAATCTATTTTGATGAGTATTTTAACACCTTACCATTGTAAAGTCTTCCCAAAGCATTCACATTGATGCCATAGCATTAAAGCTCCTTTTATTTACTATTTGGGAAGACAGAATACTCAATCCAGATGTACATAACTCACAGGCAAGTGGTGACATTCATTAGTCAGTAAAAATACAGTTTTGCCTTCCTTAGAAACATTTCAATATTGAGTAAAGTGAATGAGATGCTACACTAACAGAAGGGTGATTAATTTTTTTATGAGCTAAAATAAATTTCTATTAATTGAAGAAAAATAATTTCTGATTTTTTTACTTTAAATATTATTAGTTGTAAAAGTAAATTTATTTAAATATCCTGTCATAAATGAAAAAAACACACTATTATTTTAATGCATTAGATTGTGGCTACATTCTTTATAAGTTTTTATTTCTGAGGTTAAGTCAAGATAAAAGCAATAAATCCCAATATCATATTCGCTTCTTTCAGCACAAATTAAGCAATGTGAATTTTCTGTTCCAAATATGGAGTTACATTTTGTGATTTTTTAGTAAGAATAATAAGAATAATAAAAAGAAAAGCTACCACAACAATAGCATTATTATGTACCAGGAATTCATTTAATCCCTAAAATAACTCTGTGAATGAGGTAACTATTACTGATGCCCATTTTATAGCTAATGAAGACAAGGCATGGACAGATTCATTAACTAGCCCAAGATTAGAAAGCCTTTAATCGGATAAGTAGTAGCATTTCAAAGCAGGCAGCTTGGTTCCAGAGTCAATGCTCTAAACTAATACCTATACTACTTTTTTTCAAAAATACATGAACCCAAATCCCATGTGCTTGAATTTGAGCCTTTGATTCTCTTCTGGTTAAACCCATGTAGTAGCTAAGAAGATACATTTTAATCACCTATTAAATCAATTCATGTTAACTCATTTAATGAATTCAGTCAGAAAAACCGGGCTGTTTACTGAAAGACCTGCTTTAACTTTAATTATTTTTTAACTGTATTGACCATTTGACCAAATTGGCTGGGACTGCATGCAAAACCAGCCTTACGAGTATTGTGAATTAGCAGTTTGGGAACAAGCAATCTTGGTGAGATTCATTGGTTAGTCAGTTAATCAATAACATTTACTGAATGCCCTCTGAGGGGTTGAGACAGTAAAAAAGATATATAAGACATTTGGTCTGGATGCTAAAGTCATTGCAATCTAGAGGGAAATGCATAGGTTTGATCTTTAACCCTTTGCAATTGATGTGCTTGGCTGGTGGTATTCTGAAATCCTTACGAGAGAGTTTAGAGGCTGTACTTTAAAGTTCTTTTCTATAGTCTGAGTATAATGGATATATGTATTATTCTTTGGTTGGTTTTCTAGTGGGTTTTTATTTTGGCCCTATTATTCTTATGAATGTTACTTATGTCAAGAAAAATAACTAATGTCAGCATGTTATAATGAAAAAAAAATGTAAATATTGGTTTTTCTTTCACAGTTGGCTAAAAACAATAAAATTAAACTTTGGCAAGCACATTTTTTTATTTTCTGAATAAATGTTGTTAAAAATGTCTCTGTTCACCTATTTATACATCATTTTCAAAAAGTATCCCTTAGAACTCAAAAAAAAAAAAATCTCCACGGCTTTGTGTGTATTTTCCTCCTTCTTGAATGTTGAAAAGCTTTTGCTATTAATGTGGACTTATCCTTTGTCAGTCCTCTCCAATTGATTTCATAGGAGACTTTTGAGAAGATGGGGGACATTTTTAACCATTATAGATATTATGTGCTTTTTCATAAAACTGTATTCACATTTCATTCAAGGTATCATGACATGATGATGATAATACTGGTTTAGAAAAAAAGAATCTGTCACAATCCATCTGCCACTCTTTCACAGTTTGTCAAGGATCAATTCTGCTTCTCCCTTCAATTTATTTATCTGAAAATTGATGGGATTGGGCCAGATAAATAATAAAATATCATCACTGTTGCCTGACCTGTGTTGCTCAGAGATTGAGTGTCGATCTACTAAGCAGGAGGTCACTGTTCGATTCCAGGCCTGGGCATGTGCCTCAGTTTTATGCAGAAGGCAGCCAATCAATGATTCTCTCTCATCATTGATGTTTCAATCTCTCTTTCCCTCTCCCTTCCTCTCTCTGAAATCAATAAAAATTTATTTTAAAAAATAAAATACCATCATTGTTTTAAGTATTTAAACAATGCACATTTGAAAAATTTAAAGAATTATATGGCAAGTATCTGACCTCAAAAAAGGTTTCTACTATTCAGTAAAAGTAGATAAAAAATAAACATTTATTTCAAGAAGTTACTAATTTTAAAAAAAATTAATGGCTCAGTTTATGGGCAATACTGATTGCAAAATAAAGGTAGACATTTCCAGAACTGAGAAACCCAAACAGAATTGTTAGCTCCCTGTATTTTCCTCTATTGTAGTTTTTGCTCTTAGCCCAGAAAATGACCATGATTTGAAACATGCTTTGATGAAAAAGTGTATTTCCTCTCCTACAGGAGAAGAATATTGTGTCTTTGACTTTTGTGGATTAATATATTTAAGTTGCTAATCTCCATCTCCCCCCCCACCCCACCTGGCATCTGATGGAAAGGGTAGCAGTGAAAAATCTGAGTTGCTGGAGTGTGTTTCATTTTGTCCTTTAAGCACTGAAAAGCAGAAAGTGACAGGACAGGCTATTAAGTAGGTGTTTTTGCCATCATTCCTCTCCTAAAATCACAGAACAGACTTCATTTTATTTCCTAGGAAATACTCTAATACCAAAGTTCATACTTTGTTATTAACTCAAGTCTATTACCAGTTCTTTTGTTCCACTCTAATTCAGGATGTTGCATGGGCTTGGAGTTTGCCTGTTTTCCTGTTTGCCTTGTTAATGTTCTTAATCCCTAACAATCAATTTAATTTGATATTTTCTATGTAGATCAAAAAGTTCCCTTCCTCTGAATGTATGCACATTTTTTTCTTCTAGTTTGACTTGATTCTGTTTAGTTCCTCATGTCCATGTGCAAATTCGGTTTTATTCCTATATTTCACATTTCTATTATTAAATGACTTCATGAAATTAAGTGCTGGCTTAATGCAGTTTTTAAAAATATGTATATATTTTATTGATTTTTTACAGAGAGGAAGAGAGAGGGATAGAGAGTTAGAAACATCAATGAGAGAGAATCATAGATCAGCTGCCTCTTGCACACTCCCTACTGGGGATGTGCCCGCAACCAAGGTACATGCCCTTGACCAGAATCGAACCCGGGACCTTTCAGTCTTCAGGCTGATGCTCTATCCACTGAGCCAAACCAGTTTTGGTTTAATGCAGTTTTTTATACATTTGCTGTCATCATGATAATAATTTAAATAGATTTGCTTATATCTAATTTGGAGGGTAAAAAGTGTATATCATGAGATAGATATATTGGAACTATTATTAAAAACACACACACAAATCCCCACTAGATTAAAAATATAACCAGGGGAAAGAAGGAATTGGTAGATAGAGATAAGACTGTGGAGACAGCCTCAGACACATCTTAGAATAGCGCAGGCTTACCTGTACATCAGGTTTACCACTCACCATTGTGAATCCTTTTAAATTATACTAGGTCACTAAAAATGTTCTGTGTTTCTGAAAGTAATTTCAGGCAGCACTGATAAACCAAACTCTTTAGTCTTTCAGATAGTCTGAAGCAAGAGTCCCTCCATGTAAATTACATCAAGGTGAAGTATAAGCTTCCTTGAAATGCCACTTTTCTAATAGTTCTCTGAGAAAATTTGACTGGAAGTCTATTAGATTAAAGAGACTTTTTGTAATTCCACTTTAATAAATATTTTAATGCTCAAATAAACCTATTATACCTTTAAAACACATGAAATTAATTCTCCAAAGAGCCTTATTCATTGTCTGGTAAATAGTAGATACTTATTCAAAGTAGATAAACTGTCCTTGAATTCATTTTCCAATTTAAGAGACTCAAATTGTGAATCTGCCTTTTCCTTCTCTGTATTGAGGAGATGGCATGTTTCATATGCTCTCTCCTCTACGCAAACTGTTGCATAGTCCTCTTTTTTTGATCCATGTTTATAGAGACTAAATCCCAGGCAAGTGCCATCGAAGAATCAAAAGGAAAGGTGTTCTGCAAAAGGAGACCAACATCTGTCTCTACATCTGGGAAGCCTATCAGCCATGAAAACTAACAGTATTTGCTCAGCAGTCCTTGCTGTATGCCTGAGTGGTGTTCTAGGTGACATAAAAGTTAAAACATTACAAATCTAGCAGAATAATAAATACTCATATCTTTGAAATAAATACTTATATCATGGAAACAACTTAGCAGTCGGATTCCTTGAGCGATGAGATTGGAATGTAGAGTTAATGAAATCATTTAAAAATGCTATACCTCTGTTTATGAAAAGTGCAGATATAATGTAAATTTTAGGAAAATGTATTCAATACCTTACTTCTACCAGTTTCTGGAAAGGGGAAAAGGAGCAGGATTTTTTTTCTATTCTTAAGGAGCTGAGACCATTTAAGCATCATCTGCACTCTTAAATAGTGCATTGCCCTTCTGTCTACATGACACAAATGGATTTGCTGATGAAATCACTTAGCTAACTGAAAATGGTAATTATTTCTAACAAAAATAGTAAAAGATAACCTTCTCTCCAAGAAGCTCAACTTTGCTTTGTGATTGCCCGAGGATTGCTAAGAGGCTTCAGCATTACAGGATAACTCAAGCGGCAGGCTAGAAAGAGAGCTGACTGAGCAAAGTTGCCATGGGAAACTTACAGATGTTTCCAAAATGGGAGATGAAGCCAAAAATACTGACCGATTGTAGTTGAGGTCTGGGTTCTGGGAAGAAGTCCTACTGATTCCCACTGATGTGCGTAAGGTGTTGCCAGATGCTAGGTGGATTCTATACACCTTCCCTCATCCCAATTCCTCTTTAAATTCTGGATTGCAGGTAACTAAGGGTGACTAATTAAACAGCAGTTTAAAAATGAAAACCATGCTTCTCTCAAGCAAACTTTGTCTTAGATGTTATTTCATTTAAAGGCAATCAAAAATAGTTCAGGGAGAGGACTTCATAAGGCTTTGTGGTACGGGGAAGGTCCATGTACAGCATGGTCTCCCCATTCTCCTCCTCCCCTCTTTTCCCCAAATACTCTTGTTAACACCTCTCCTCTAGTTACAATATATATATATGTGGCCCCAGAAGGTTTTATTTCCCGAGGACAAAAGACCAACACCAGATGTGGAACACCAATCTTCTGACCCTAGCCATTGCCTGATCAGATATGATTCTAGTTACCTACAGTCAACCATGTTTTATAAAGATTAAATAGGAATTTCCACAAATAAACATTTCTTAAAGTTTTAAATTGTGTGCCTTTCTGAGCGGTATGATGGAATCTTGTGTCCTGCTGGTGGTCCCACCCAGGACTTGAATCATCTCTTTGTGAACCTCATCCAAGCTCTATGTGCTACTTGCCCATTAGTCACTTAGTACCCATCTTGATTATCCTGGTAACACAGCGCTTGCCTTCAAGTAAGGCTTATGTTGCTTAACAATGGCCCTGAAGTGCAAATGTAGTGATGCTGGCAATTCAAATATGCCACACACACACACAAAAAAACCCAAACAAAAAAAACAACAACCTTAAAGTACTTTATTTAAGTGAAAAGGTAAAAGTTCTCAATTTAATAAAGAAAAAAATCTTCAGTTGACGTTACTAAGTTCGTACAGTAAGAAGAAATCTCTGTGAAATTGCCTAGTTTATAAATTAAACTTTATCATAGGTATGCATGGATAGGAAAACACATAGAGTGTATAGAGTCTGGTACTATTTGTGGTTTCAGGCATCTGCTGGGGGTTTTGGAACCTGCCCTCCACAGATAAGGGGAGACTAGTGCAGTGGTTGGCAAACTCATTAGTCAACAGAGCCAAATATCAATAATACAACAATTGAAATTTCTTTTGGGAGCCCAGTTTTTTAAACTTAAACTTCTTCTGATGCCACTTCTTCAAAATAGACTCGTCTAAGTCAGGGTGTTTTGTGAAAGAGTCACACTCAAGGGGCCAAAGAGCCTCATGTGGCTCATGAGCCACAGTTTGCCGGCCACAGGACTAGTCTATTTTAACAACCACTCTGCCTGCTGATCCACCAACAAGGTAATTAGGAGAATCTTACAAATAACAGTCAGAAAGGTTAAATTTTCATTTATTTGCATAATTCCCTAATATATGTTTAATGACCATGTTTCACCTGTAAATTATATAGCATCTTCTGAGAATAATAGATAAATAAAAATGAAAACAGTATATATTATAAATTAAATATATTTTATTTTATCAAAAAACATCGTTGACAGTTTAACTTAAATATGATTTTGATTTATATTTCTGGTTTATATATTAAGCAACTTAAATTGAGAAAGAAAATATAAATCTAGGGATTTATTAGCATGCCAAATATTATATTCTTATGGTAAATATGCTTTATTCTAAGTTAGAATTTAAAATATTTCTAATTGGGAGTTTTATTTTTGATTTGTATATAGTTTTAGATTTAATACATTTTTAAGAACTAGAATAGGATACTACCTATCCCATCCTTTTTTTTTAGCAATCAGTTATTATTAATCCATCTACAAACAGAAATTGGATTAGGAATATTCTATGCATACTTGCAGGTCACTGAGCATAATCTTTGTATCAATTAATTGTTAAGAGAAACTAACTTGCTTATCTTTAATGAGAGTTTCTACTATTACTGATTTTTATTTTAATAACAAAACTTCCTGCAAGTACAAACATTTCCTAGGTTCATATCTGCCAATAATTCTACCTGCTCTGATTAGCAATGTTAGTTTATGAATTCTAAATTCTTAAAGTGTATATTGTCACAAACAGAATCAGTGACATGTTAAAATTCTCTCTGCTTATGCATGCAATGCTCTTGGACAAATATTCCCAGTAGAGATTCTGTTCCACCATAACAAGGAAGTTAAAATGAATACACATTATGAGCAAATTACATAGCTGAGTTTTAATGGCTGAGATGGCCTAAGCATTTATAAATAGAGTAGGTAATAATGGAAGAAAATGATATTACGTTTCTATTTGTGAATTATTTAATTTTCAGAACTATAGTTTTTTGTTGTTTCATACTCTTATATTTTAGGACCTTGTAGAAGTTGACCACTGAAGTGTAGGTTAATGGACAATGGATTTTTTTTTCAATAGCTATAACTTAGCACTATGATCCAGAATTTTTTTTAAAAAGTGTTATATTGGAAATAGAGAAGAAATGGAAGAATGGGAACATAGTTTGGTCAAAACATAAACTCTGCATACTCAATAAAACAAAGACACAGATGAGTTTAATATAAGGCTTTCGACCTCCAAGCTGAGAAACTCACCCAACAAGGATACATGAATAATAATCATTAACTATTATAGACACTCAAGGAATTTTTCAGTAAAATGATGTTTATAAGTTATTTTTGAGGAATGTGTGTGGTACAGTCTGTCATAATAATATTGCTAAATAAATCAATGCCTGGGATTGCAATGACCATCATTGTCTCACAGTATTGTGTTGCTACTGCACAGCTCAAGAGAGTCCAGGCAACTTGGAAGCTTTACTTTGGAAAAAATAATTAATGATTGGTGCAATTATATATAAAAAAAGTTGTAAACATAATGTGCTAATGATCTGTCCCCTCCCCCCAACACACTATTAAGAAACATAGAAGAATGCCCCGGCCTGCGGGGCAACAACGAGGGCACGCAGAAACCACCTAAGAGAATGAATAAAACAAGGAGCACGGAAGAATGGAGGCAAGACGAAGTTCCGATCAAGCCTCGTTTCTCTATTGAAGCTTTGAGGTTTTTAAAGGCTCGGAAGGGGAGGAACAGGATAAGGAGTTGCCATAGGGTGATTGGTTGGGGACTAGGTATCTGTCCTTAGCTGATTGGTTATTCTGATGTGGGATTGTCCTGGCGTGGTTGGTTGGGGACTGGGTATCTGTCCTTAGCTGATTGGTCTGGCCTTTGGCGCACGCGGGCTTTCTTGGCGTGTGCAGGCTCAATCAGGAAGTAGGGCTGACCAGGAAGTGAGACTGAACTCTTGTTTTTATGGCTCCCGGCAGAAGAATGCCTACTTAATATACACAAGTTAGACATATTTCACTGTGGCTATGATTTCTATAATAATAGCACTGAATTATTATAATTATAGTCTTTTAGTAGCACTTTAGTCTTTATTTTTAGACAATGTTGTGAATCACCATCTCAAATGTAAGAAAATTATGCAAGATTATTTTAGAAGGAATATACTATTACTCATATTTCTAAAATAAATTTGTATTGAGAGGAAGGGAGAGGGAGAGAGAGATAGCAACATCAATGATGAGAATCACTGATTGGCTAGTTGCCTCCTGCATGCCCCCCACTGGGGATCCAGCCCACAACCCAAGCATGCACCCTTGACTAGAATTGAACATGGGACCCTTCAGACCATAGGCCAACACTCTATCCACTGAGCCAAAACCAACTAGAGCTAATACTACTCTTATTAAAGCTAAATACATATTTATGAGTTTTAATAATATTGTTTTTAGTGCAAGATCATTTGTCTAAATATCCCTGCCTAGATTCTTCAGCTGACAGACTAGCTAAAATATAATGTGATTTAAAAAATGAATAGTGAAATAATCTGAACACATTGAATACAGTAGTGTCGTTGTTGTTGAAATATGTTAAAATAGTAATCCTATATAATAAAAGCCTAATATGCTGAGTGTCCAGTGGACCTATTGGCCATTTAACCAATCAAAACATAATATGCTAATGATATGCTAAAGGTGCTCAACCCCTTGCTATTATGTGCACTGACCACCAGGGGGCAGACAGTTGACCAGTTGACCAGTTGCTATGATATGCACTGACCACCGGAGGGTTGAGCTCCTACCGGTAGGTTAGCTTTCTGCTGGGGTTTGGCTGATCTGGGCTGAGAGAGACAGGATGAACATGCCCTAGAACCCTCCCATATCCCTCCCCAGCCCTTACTGTGCATTGGTGAGGTCCTTCGGCCTGGCCTGCACTCTCTTGCAATCCGGGAACCCCCAGGGGATGTTGGAGAGATGGTTTTGGCTCAATCCTGCAGGCCAGGCTGAGGGATCCCACTGGTGCAAAAATTTGTGCACCAAGCCTCTAATAGTTGTATAAAGGCTGCAGTTGCACATGTTGAAACTAATAAAGAATATAATGATTCTTAGAAAATATTCTTGACCATTTCTGTTGTGGATCTTGTGTAGTTGAATACAACATTTTTGTCTGGCATATTATTTGATTCAAGTGAAAATAAGAGATTTAACAACTTTCTCTTTGTCAGTATATCTGTGGAATCAGTTAACCAGAATTCTATTCTCAGAGTAGCACGACAACTATTACACAATCCTCAAACACACTCAACTATTTCTTTAGTAATAATTATTATTATATTTTCTGAGAAACTTGCAAATTGCATCAAGATTATCAAACTAAATATAATGGCTAAGTACTAACTTTTGATGCTATAATATAAAAGGAGCACATGTTTGTGTGCATGTGTGTGTGTGTGTGGGTGGGGGGCATAGTTCTTTGTCACAGTACTATGGGAGATTGTTCTGGAAACCCAATGCCTCTTCTCCCGTTCTATTTTTTTTTTTTTTAATTAGAAGAAAGTTGTGAGCAAATTAAAGGAAACAACAAAATACTTAAAGATGAGAGTTGTTCAGAATACATAGGATCAGGAAATGAGTGGGGGAATTAAAAATTAGTTGATACAGTGTCTGAAAGAGGGAAATATCATATAAAGGAAGACATGATTAATTTGAGATTTGTCTAGAAATAATAAAAATAAATTAAAATAAGGAATATGTGGGTATTATTATCAACACAAAGTACCTTGGTAATGAAACTTGAGAAATAAAAGACAATAATCTGTCATAGGAAGATAATAGCATTTTTCTTTACTTAGAGCATTTTGGAACTCAGCAAGATAAACCATCAGCCCTGGTGCTGATTTGGTACGGAAGGGACAAGATAAGCAGTTAGAGCATCTTAGTTCTAGTTTTACAGTTCAGTAAGTCCTTTTACAGGAACATGCCAGCCCAGTGGCATGTGCTTTTAAAGAGGTATGACATAGTATAAGTTTTGGCAAGATTTTAATTATGCAAGCTATTGTATTTGGGGGGAGGGTCAGTTATGATCCGGGGACTTTAGATCTCTTACTATCAAGTCAAAATTCAGGAGCGTCATTAGCTGATTTATTCAAGGAACATATGTATGTTATTTCACATTTTATAATGATTCTTTGTGTGAGTTATTGCTCTATTTGCTGAGCAGAGTTGAAAAATAACAATGTCTTATTTCACCATGATATTACTTTAATTTTAAACATTTACAGAAACTGTTTACATTACAATAAAATTATATAATAAAAATTTAAGTCTCATAATGGAAAATTAATTTCACAGTTTTATTTATGCCTTGTCATAATTTTAAATGTGAATGTAATTCGTTTTACCATTTTCAAACATTTTGTAGTAGTTTTCAGAATGGGACTTAGATTGGATTGCACATATACTGGTAAATCAAAATTAATTTTTATTTCAGTAAAATGTTCCAATATCTAAGGCCTATTGAAAAAATATAGATTCTTGTTCTATAGTAAAATGAGTATTTCCCAGTAATATTTCTATTTATAGTGAATTATCTGACTGTATTTCTTAAATACAAATCAGAAAGCAATTGAAAAAAAAATCAAAGCATTGTAGGGAACCCAGTAAAAGGCAAACAGAAGGGATACACATTTTTAGTTGACTAGAGTTAGGAAAATAAAGTATAAAGTAATGCTTTGTTGATTTGGGTGTGGGAATTTGTATTGCTTAGCTTTCAAACCTCCAATCATACTATTTATTATTTCTGAGTATGTTATATTTCATTCCAGAACTTCATGTTTAAAGCAATGATTAGACATTTTTATACCTTACTATGAGAATAACCCACTAATTTTAGTAATCATCTGTCACCACACAAAACTATCACAATATTGTTTTTATTTTAAGGTTGAATTTATTGCAGTTTATTGGTTAATAAAATTATATAGGTTTCAAGTGTAAAATCTGGTAGTACATCACCATTACATCGCATTATGTGTTCACCACCCAGTCTAGTCTCCCTCCTGTCACCATTTACCCCCTTGTCCACTCTTACCTCCCTATACCCCATTTCCCTCTTGTAATCACTATACTATCGTCTGTGTCTATGAGTTTGTTTTTAGCTTAATCCTTTCACTTATTTTACCAAGTCTTCAAGACCCCTCCCCTCTGACATCTATCAGTCTGTTCTCAGGGATGTCCATCTTTACCACTCTTATCCAACATAGTGTTAGAAGTTCTAGTCATAGCGACCAGACAAGAAAAAATAAATAAAAGGCATCTGAATTGGAAAGGAAGATGTAAAACTAGAAATCCTTAAAACTCCATTAGAAAATTGCTAGAACTGGTAAATGAGTTATGTAAAGTAGCAGTGTACCAAATAAATATACAGAAATTGGTGGCATTTTTATATGCCAATAATGAACAATCAGAAAGCAAAACTAAGAAGAGAATCCCATTTACAACTGCAAAATAAATAAAAAGTACCTAGGAATAAATTTAACAACTATAATCAGAAAATTGTAAGATATTGAAAAAAGAAAGCGAGGGAGATACAAAAAAATAAATAAGTGGAAGCAGATATTGTGCTTATGAATAGTAAGAATTACCATAATCAGCCAAAACCGGTTTGGCTCAGTGGTAGAGCATCAGTCTATGGACTGAAAGGTCCCGGGTTCGATTCCGGTCAGGGGCATGTACATTGGTTGTGGGCACATCCCGGTAGGGGGTGTGCAAGAGGCAACTGGTCGGTGTTTCTCTCTCATCGACGTTTCTAGCTCTCTCTCTCCCTTCCTCTCTGTAAAATATCAATAAAATATTTTTTTTAAAAAAGAATTACCATAATCAAAATGTCCATGTTACCCAAAGCAATCTATAGATACAACTTAATTCTTATCAAAATACAATGTCATATTTCATAGAACTAGAACAAAATATTCCAAAATTTTAATGGAACCAAAAAAGACCCTATATGGCCTCAGTGATCTTGAGAAAGAAGAAAACAGTTGGGGGGATCATACTACCTGATATCAAACTATAATGCAAAGCCATAGCAATCAAAACAACTGGCAGAAATACAGACATAGAGGTCAATGGAAGAGAATATCGAGCCCAGAAATAAACCTATACATTTTGGGTCAATATTTCATAAAGGAGGCAAGAACATAAAATGGAATAAAGACAATCTATTCAATATGTGGCATTGGGAAAATTAGACAGTACATGCAAATAATAAAAAAGAAACTATACCACTTCCTCACACCATACAAAAGAATAAACTAAAAATGGACTAAAGGTTTTAAATGTAAAACTTGAAACTATAAAAATCATAGAAGAAAGCAGGCAATAAAATTCCATATTTTATAGCAATATTTTTTCTGATATATTGCCTTATGCAAGGGAAACAAAAAAATAAAGAGACTACTTCCAACTAAAAAATTCTTGCACAAAAAGGAAACAGAGAGAGAGAGAGAAGAAAAGACAGCCCACTAAATTTGAAAACATATTCTCTAATAATACATCTGATAAGGGGCTGAGAGCCAAGATGTATGAAAAACTCAAATAGCTTGGCCTGCATTATTCAGTGGTTGAGCGTCAACCTAGGAACCATGAGATCAAGGTTCGATTCTTCGTCAGGGCACATGCCAGGGTTGTGGACTTGATTCCCAGTGGGGGTTATGTAAAAAGCAGCCTACAGATGTTTCTCTTTTATGGACACTTCTATCCCTCTCCTTTCCTCTCTCTCTAAAATCAATATAACTTATTTAAAAAAAAACACACAAAATGAGATATCGCCTCATACCTATTAGAATGGCTATCACCAATAAATCCACAAATGCCAAGTATTAGTGAGGATGTGGGAGAAAAAAGAACCCTCATGCCTTGGTGGGAATGCAGATTGGTGTGGAAAACAGTATGGGCTTATCTAAAAAACTTTAAAAAATTGAAACTGCATTATGATCTAACAATTTCACTTCTGGGAATATATCAGAAGAAACCCAAAACTCCGATTTGAAAAAAAATACATATATACCTATGTTCACTTTAGCATTTTTTTTTTACAATAAACAAGATTTGGAAGCAGCTCAAGTGCTCATTAGGAGATGGGTGGTACATTTACACAATGGAATACTACACAGACATTAAAAAGATGGAAATATTATATTTTACAACAGCATGGATGGTCTTGTAGGGTATAATGCTAAGTGAAATAAACCAGTCAGAGAATTTGTCATTACAATAGATTTCACTTATATGTGGAATATAATACAAAATAAAATAAAAATAGAACTTCATGTTTATAACTGTGGAGGTATCATCAGCTTACTTCTTTTTGTACTTGGAGAGTTTGGGTAGAACTTATTCTTATAAACTATTGAGATTTTTAAGACAAATTTACTGAAAGTGTAGTGAATATGAAAAAATCTTAAAGTAATTGGGTTTTATTTATTCAGGAAGATAAAATAGATTCATTTATTAGAATAAAGAGGAAAAAATTTTAATTAGGTATAAGAGTAGGATGTCAGACTCAATTGTTAACCACCAAAGAAAGCTGTACTACAGAACATAGGAGTATTGCTAGCCTATATATTAAGAAGGACAGTATTCTTAAAATAAAGCATTTTAACAACCATTTGGTCTCTTTCAAAGGAACTGCTCTCCATTGCTACACAATTTAAGATTATGCTAAGTCTACACATGGCAGGGTGTTTTTCAAAGATGTATTTGCTCACAAGTAGCTATATATTTTTTTATTTCTGTGATTCCAAAATTGCAAACTGAAATGATTTTAATAAAATCTGTTTCCTGTGGTCACATAGATCTGGTTTTTTTACTGACTCCAAATCTGTGATCCAGATCCTTTTCTAACATATATATTTACTTAAATTACAAAAGTAATAGCTTTCCCTAGTGCAACAATTCTGATTAACAGCCTAAGTTCTGAGACAAGCCCGATTTTAAATGTCAGTCATGACCTCCTATATCCTAATCATTACCCAGCTCAGTAGAGAAGAAATGTAGTTGAATTTGTACTCAGATAGGTGTTAAGTACAGGACCCGCCAGAGGTGAATGTGTACCTTTCACTCCAGTTCAAACCAGAAAACATCTCAGAGCCCTGAGCCTGCATGTTATGAGGGAGGCTTGTCTGGCATAGGGAAGAACTTTAGACAAATATTCAAGCACAGTAAAGGAAGATACTGGTTCTTAGCACTAAAATACAACATCACTACGTACTGATGATAGTACAGAAGGGTTTTTAAAAGTCTTTAAAATATAGAACTATTATAAAAGAAGAAATCAGGACTCAGAACCCTCCTTAATAATGGTCTCATTATTTAGAAAGTAAAGTCTGCAGAAGTGTATTGTTTTTTAGGAAGAATTTAGCTCCTGGTTCTATGGTATTGATTTTAAATAGCTGCAGTTATCTTAGAAATTGTTACTACTAATATAACACGATTACCAACATGCTCCTGGTAACTTTCAAGGTATGTGTACCATTACCCTACTACCAGCTTTTGATCTGGTGGGGGAAGGCAGTGTTCTGTATGGCTGGGTAACAAGTGAGCTAAATTGCCTTTTATTGTGACAACTGAACCAAAAGCTTATTTTTGTTCAGTATCCAAGAGACTCTTGCAATAAATGCATTTATGAAACATACATTTATTTATCTTTACACTGTTCTAAAAAATGTATTTAAGGCAGTCTGCAAAACTTAGTCCTGTAGATAAGAAAAAACAAGTACATGAAGAAATCTAGGGGAGATAGGAATGTGTTGACAACACTTAAAAATGAAGCAAGGAGTAGAGTGAGCAAACTGAATGCATGTTGTGAAACTGCTACTTTTGCTGGAGGCGAGCCTTAAAGTTGATTCTTATCCTTCTAGGAAATAATGTGAATAAGCAGAGAATCAGTTGTTTCACTCTATCCACTAGATCAGTGTTTCCCAAAGTGTGGTACGCATACCCCCAGGGGTACAGGAAGAGTGTGGTGAGGGTACACATTGCGCTGGAGTTTGGAGGGGATATGCACTGCACTGTGCTTAGCTGTGCCTAATTCTATGTGCTCATGAGTCAAGTCAAGTGAGATGGTCTTGAGATGGTCCGGTGTGCAAATAAGTGTTATTTATAATATAACTTTTATTTACATTTGATTATGAATAATTTTATTTTTCATTTATTATTATTTTTGTACCAAAAAATAAAAAAAATAAATATATTTTGATTGTTATTAAAATACATCCATTTTTTTACGAGGGGTACTCATCGTTATTAAAATTATAGAAGGGGTACATACATGTCAAAAGTTTGGGAAACACTGCACTTGATAAAAGCAAACCATGGCATTCTTGTCTGATCTTTTGTATTTCTGTTTCATTCATATGTGGGCTATAAAACTGAAAGCAACAAATGAACAAACAAGGAAAACAAAAACTTGTAGACACAGACAATAATGAATTTCCCTATTTTGGGTTTGCCTATTCTTCTTTTTTTAACTGATTTTAGAGAGAGAGGGAAGGAGAGAGAGAGAGAGAGAAAGAAGAATCAACTTGTTATTCTACTTATCTGTACATTCGTTGGTTGATTCTTGTACGTGCTCAGACAGGGATTGGACCCACAACCTTGGTGTACCTGGATGACCCTCTAACCAACGGAGCTACCCAGCCAGGGCCAACTTGCCTGTTATTAAGCCTGAGTTTATACTTTTCTCATCATGTTATAAGACATTAACCACATATTTGTCACATTTGCTAAATAGTTTTTTCTCTAACTATTTTCCTAATAAAGCACCGAGTACTGCTTCCTGTCTCCTATACTTGTGCTTACCTCTCTCCTTCTGGCTCCCACTCCAGCTGCTCTCATTTCCAGTGTATTTCCCAAACAACCGAGCTTTTGCTCCTAACCCACCATCTACCGGGGAAGCTCTTCCACCAGAGGGTCACATGGCTCCTTCCTTTTATTAGGACTGAAATAACGCTACTCCACATTTCCATTTGTTTTTATTCATAGAAGTAGTTCTCATTGCTGTGCATCTACCCATTTGATCACAGTCCCCTCTGTTATACAACAGTCTTCATAGACCAGGGATGTCTTGGTTTTGTTCAGTCCTGCACCCATTGCATCTAAAACTCTGCCTTGCACACAGTAAATGCTATAGATTTGAGGAGAAAATTATTTATTTGGTTTTTATCCTAATTGATGGTACATATAATTTTTAAAAATTTAGAGGTCACTAAAATCTTTTAAATAACATGTAATAAATTTCTGATGTGGGCCTATGTTGTGGTGTACATACTAAGTAGTGATATAGGCACTACATTAAAAAATATATATATATATATATATTTTTTTTTAATTGATTTTAGAGAGGAAAGGAGAGGGAGAGAAAGAGAAACATCAATGATGAAAAAGAATCATGGATCAGCTGCCTCCTGCATGCTCCATACTGTGGATCGAATCCGCAACCCAGGAATGTGCCCTCACTGGGAATTGAACTGTGACCTCTAGGTTCATAGGTCAATACTCAAACACTGAACCACACCAGTCAGGCAGCACTACCTAGTATTAATTCTTAATTATTTGCCAGTGAGATATTCTTTATTTACTACTATAGGCCCAGTACATGGATTCGTGCACCAGTGGGATCCCTCAGCCTGGCCTGAGCCCTCTTGCAATCTGGGACCCTCAGAGGATGTCAGGCTGCCAGTTTTGGCCCGATCCCTGCAGGCTGCCAGATGGGGATGGGGTTCAGATTCAGCCTACGGGGATCGGGCTGAAACTGGCAGTCCACATCCCCAGAGGGATGCAGTAGTGCGAGAAGCAGCAGGTGGCCGGGAGGAGCCCACACATTGCTCCACTCATCCCCGCCCCACTGTACCTGGTGTTGCCATCGCTGCTGCCATTCAGTAAGCTCGCTGAGCAGTGCTTCTGCTGTAGGAGGGCACTGACCACCAGGGGGCAGCTCCTGCAATGAGCGTCTGCCCCCTGGTGGTCAGTGTGCATCATAGTGACCGGTTGACTTGTCATTCGGTTGTTCAGTCACTTTGACTTTTGTATATAGAGATATCAGCGCCTCATACTACTTACATTTTTTACCAATTAACTGCCACACATCCAAAAAGGAAACCACCCCCACAAGCCATAGACACTTATGCATACAAAGAGTTAACAATCATTAGCCTGTATAGCTAAACATTAGTACTATGGTCACTGCTGTCTGAGGCATCCTCACTTACATGTGGCTGTGCCCTTCCTGGTGAGGAGACAGATGCTTCCTGTTGTGAGATGCCTTACATTCCTCCTAAATTCATATGATGAAGTCCGAACCCCTACACTTACTTAAAGATCTGGTTTTTAAAGAGATGAGTTATAGTGAAGTCAGGGCCCTAATCCAATCTGACTGGTGTCATTATAAAAAGAGGAAATTTGGACACACACAGGGACCCCAGGGATGAGTGCTCACAGAGGAAAGACCATGTGAGGACACGGTGGGATGACTATCTGCAAGCCACAGAGAGAGGCCTCTGGAAAAACAAACAAACAAATAAAGCTGTCAAAACATTAGTTTTGGACTTCGAGCCTCCAGAACTATGAGAATATACATTTTTGTTGTTGGAGTCATTGGGGTGTGTTCCCTATTGTTACAGCAGCCAGAGCAGGTGAATGCACCACCATACCTTCTCTTTCCCTGGACATACCCCATGCGCCTGGAGGTATGCCTGAGCCTCTTTTGCAATGACTCTGAGGTTGCCTGATATCTGTGTCTGAGGAGGCTCGGTGACTTCTAAAGCTGCAGTGTTGGGGGCAGCTGCAGCCCCGGAGGCAGACAGCCTTCTAGGGATCTTGAGAAAGAAAGAAAAGTGTATGGTTGATTTATACCCTAGTGATGCAGCTGGAGTCATGTGCAGGATCCCTTTCTACTTACAGCTTAGTTTTCGTGTTTTGGCTAGTGCATAATAAATTAAAGCTATGATATAATTAGTAATGAAATCATTGCTTTTGAAGGAAAAGTACATTTCTAAATGATCATTCTGGGGGGGGGCATCTTTGAGTTTAGGGTTGCCTGTTTGCCTCTACTTTTTTTAAAAATATGTTTTTATTGATATTTTACAAAGAGTACGGGAGAGAGATAGAGAGCTAAAAATGTCGATGAGTGAGAAACATCGACCAGCTGCCTCTTGCACACCCCCTACTGGGGACGTGCCTGCAACCAATGTATGTGCCCTTGACTGGAATCGAACCTGGGACCTTTCAGTCCGCAGACCAACACTCTATCACTGAGCCAAACCGGTTTCGGCTGCCTCTACTTTTTTATATTTGGAGATGACCTATATGAGGGATGATAGAAAGTTTTTTTTTTTTTAAAGATAATAGAAAATAAAAAAGTCATTGCTGGCTGCCCTTGTCAGAGAAGCTGAGGAGAGCGATCTGGCCGCAGCAGCTGGCCCTGCAGGAGCAGCTGTGCCTTGCATGCGCTGAATAGAAAGCCTGGGCTAAGGTAGCTCCGAGCAGTCAGGGGTCAATGGCCAGGACTCTGATCCAGCAGGCATGGCAAAGCAAGCGAGAAGAGAAAACCCTGGAAATAAGGAAGACTAAAGGCAGAGTACATGGCAAAGTCATGATTCTAAGTGACCTTCACAATTGAGTGTGATCCCTCTCAGGCATGAGATAAAAAACAAACAAAAAACAAACAAAAAAAACACAAGCAGGATGTTAAAGGACCTGCTTTATAGGCTGGAATGGGGTCCTGTAAATACATGGGTTTTCTAGGCCAAAAACTTAAAACGGAAAGCCTGTTCTGTAGACCGGGTCATCGTGGTAGGCAGCAGGTAGGAAATAAATACTGTCACTCTGCCGATGTGGGACGATTTGGAATTCATCTCTGCATCCAGACAGCAAGCTGACGTGGTTGGTAGACCAAATGCAGGATGCATTGAAGAGAAAGATGTGAGGATCCTCTGTGATTTCAGTCATGGTGATCTGGTAACCTCAGGCAGACATACAGTATTTGACTCTGTCCTTTCATTTAAAATCAAAGGAATTTCTCCCATCATATGATTTCTTTACAAATCCCTAAATGGAGGTGGGAGGGAAGGAACATCACATTCCGCTGTTGTTTACACCTCTCAACCCATCCTTCTTCCTAGTTGACGCTGAAACATCCTTGCTATCAGCTGCTGGGTGATTTTCCTAATTCCTTCTTCAGAATTACCTGTATCACTAATCTAAGATAGCACCAACTTTCCTCTATATAGACCACATGCTTTTGCTAATTTTTTTTCACCTCTGATCTCATATAAAAAAAAAAATACATGCTGCTTTATTCTTATGTCTTGGGTTTTACAAAATTACAGATCAGATCTAGATGTGCCAGGGGAAAATAAATGAAGGAACAGCTTGTTTGTCAAGCACGTGCAGATGCTCAAAAGAATGAAAAAGCGAGCTGCAGCCCATGCATTCTGGGGATTTAGTGAAGAGGAATCAGGTCCTTCAAGATCTTCTTGGAAATATTCCTGTCTTGCCAGGTGCGCCCTAATCATAACAGCAGTGCCAAGATTGACAGATAAAAGAATTTTGAGAATTTATAATTTGAACGAGGCAAGTCAGAGCCAACTTTTAAAACCGCCCTGTTAAAAACAATCATCGGAACAGCTAGGAGTGAATATTCATTCTGTAGAATTGAATGCTGTTAAACACCTTAGTTAAATTAGATATAGAAATAGATATTTTTTCTTCAGAAGGGTTTCAAATAACTGGATGCATTTCTGAGAAAAGCAATTTTGCCTTAGTGAAAGAACAAGTGGCTGGTGCTTGAACTAGAAAATATTGAGGCCTAAAGTGAGAGGGATTTTTATTCGATGCCTTCAACACACGAAGAAAACATTGCTTTGTTGAAGAACTAAGACACCATGCTCACTGAAAATCATAATGGAAGCATTCACGGCGAACAGCTAGAATCCATGATCCTATATACTTCTCATTCTGTAGGCAACCTGAAAAGTGACCCTATGTTTATCCCAGTCCGTGAGACCAGACTTATCATGGGACACAAGTTCATTGAATTTCTTTGTCTTCCCGTCCCTGTTTCTTCTCCCCTCTCCCTGGTTCTTTCTATGACCCACACAACACAGTTTCCAGTAATTGGTTTCTAGATTTTTCTTAAGTGATCACCACTTCTTTTTCAAGCACTCACATTTCCCAGTATCGTTGCCTCCTATGATGGTTTGACAATCATATCCTTATTGCCTTCTCGTTTAGAGTAATAGAAACCACCTTGTCTGAACCTTGCCCTTAAATTCACATTCATTTAAACATTTGCTGTACATACTTAATTTTTCTCATAACTGAGTTATTTTGCGGAACAACCTTTCATAAGCCAATATTTTCTCTTTCTGAACCCTAGTTTATCCATGACTGTATCCCCCACCAAAACTTATCAATGTTATGACCCATCTGTACCTCTCTAAGCTGCTAGGTCCACTCTGGATGCGACAGCCTAGTCCTCAGGATTCTTTTGGAAATTTAGCTATGAATCCTATTCACTTCTTCATTCTTGTAGAATGTTCTTAGCCTCGGATACCTTCCTTTAGATTCACACAGTCAATTGTATGTCCTGAAATCACCATCTGCTGACTTTATTTCTCTTTTCAGAGCATTTCTCGCACTTCTTGCTCTGGCCTTCTCCATCCTGGGCCAACCTGATTCCACCTGAGCTCTAACTATGAAAGCACATTCTGAATAAAGGATATTAGAAAAAGTGATCTTTGACTTAGAGAATAGCATTATTCAGTGTAAGTATTTTTAGCGACCAGCTGTGCAAGCTATAAGTAGTGTTCTGAAGCGCTAAATATATTTGGGAAGTGTCAAGAGGGAGTTGGCAAATATCCTGGGGTGGAAACAGTCCTAGATGTGCTACATCTGGCGCACATTTTTCCAATGTCCTATATTTCGTCTGTATTTTGATTTTTGAAGAGATCCAGGGGTGTGTCCCTAAAAAGGAAGCAAAAATGTCAGATATGCCTGTATTGAACAATCTCTGAAGTTTTCTCTCACTCTCTCCTTTGCCCTTCAAATTAAAATGTTCATGATGCAGTCATATATAATCAGAAACCTCTGGAAGGAAATTATATGCAGGAATGATGATAAAACACAGATGGTAATATAAAAGTGTTTTTGTTTTGTTTTGTTTTGTTGTTATAGCTGAATGTTATTATTGCCATTATTGTTTTTTTCTAGTTCTTTTATTTTTTATTTTTATTGGCTGGTCATTATAAATCTTCTGGCTAATTCTTCCTGGTTGACTCTCATTTGGCGCATATACTTTGTTCAGCATATTCATGGGAATTGCCATAAATTGTTTACTGAATAAAGAATAAATTCCAAGAAAAGATGAAATTTTGTGAGATGTTCATCTTTTGGTTCTGGTCCTAATATTACCTGTTCTCAGAATAATTTCTGACTTCCATTCTCAACTTGAATACATATGGAGCTCCTTGACAATGTCCCTTTATTATATGCAAAGCTCAGGCTGAAATTTTACTGTGACCCTTTTTAGAAGTTCAGTATCTCCTTGTACCCCTCCCCTAATAGGTATGGGAATGGGATTGGGACTGAGGTTGGGGGTGGGGAGTTCAGTATAAGTGTGCTCCTGTATAGAGGTGGGGTAACCAGTCAAGAAATCTTAGTGAATCATGCTTTTTACTATTTAGGGTCATGAAAAAAAGATTAATTTGTAGGTTTGAAGGGTCTCAAACTTACTATATAATATTTTTAATCAATAGGGATATTTAGCTTCAGGGTGGGTACTGATCATCAACAGATCTTTATAGCGATATCACCTTTGACATCTAATAGACCTGTACATTATTAAACCACTACTTTCTTGTCAGTTTCATCTCATATATTTTATAGTTTGTATAAGGATAATGGAAATTACCTTTGTTTTCTTGTGATAGTACTAAGTTATTGTAGACATTTTCTTATTCCATTTGACAAGAGAGTATTATTTGACATAAATGTACTCTTTTTGGGGGAATAGTCTATTTATGGGATTCTACTGCAGTTTTACCGTAACTGTAATGGTGATTCTAAAATAATATCAAAATATTAGAGTTTTATGATTTTTTTCTTAGTGATTTAAATTTACATAAATTCAACATATTCACAAATATAAATCTATCTTTAATATATTTATGACTCCAAATACCATTTAAACTTTAAATGATCCAAGATATTTTTCTCCACTTTTCAATAAATACATTTGATTTAGATTCTCTTTAAAAACAAAACAAAACAAAACAAAACAAAAAAAACATTGTTCAATAAAATGAATGTTTGGATTATATTCAGTGTTTTCCTGGAGTATCCATGTGAAAAATAATAGAATCTTACATTTCTCATATTTATTAACCTTTATAGAACTTATTGAAAAGTTTATAAAACCAAAGGGTTACATTTCAGAATTCACTAGGAGATGAAATACAATTTTAGCAACATGCTATATTGCTTACATACTTGTCTTAGTTCTCTTTTAATTTATTTTAAAATCATAAATTATTAACATACATTATTAGTTTCAGGTATACAACACAGTGATTAGACTTTTATATATCTTATGAAGTGATCATCCATTTGACACTGTATAGATTTATTGTGATATTATTAACTCTATTCTCTAAGCTATTCTTGATATCCCATATATTTCTTATAACTAATAATTTGTACTTATTGATCCCTTCACCTTTTTCACTCAAGCCCATAGACCTACTCCCATCAGGCAACCATCAATTTGTTCTATTAATTTGTTTTTGTATTGTTTATTTTGTTTTTTAGATTGCATATATAAGTAAAATCATATGGTATTCCACTACTTGGTATTAATTAGAAGAAATGCAAAACACTAATTTGAAAAGATATATGCACTCCTATGTTCATTGCAGCACTACTTACAATAACCAAGATATGGAAACAACCTATGTGCCTATGGATAGACCAATGGATAAAGAAGATGTGGTACATATATACGGTGACATTGTACTCGATCATAAAAAGAATGAAATCCTAATATTTGTGAAATAAGTCAGAGAAAAACAAATACCATATGATTTCATAGTTTTCTCTGTCTTTATTTTGAGGTTTTGTCACAGATATCTCAAATTTTAAGTCATGTATAAAAATGTAGTAAAAAGATAAATTTACTTCATGGTAT
The DNA here is from genome assembly GCA_963924515.1 of Vespertilio murinus. NCBI lineage: Eukaryota > Metazoa > Chordata > Mammalia > Chiroptera > Vespertilionidae > Vespertilio > Vespertilio murinus. The sequence continues at coordinate 27,038,783 of OZ004712.1, read as the reverse complement.
GCTGGAATACAGTTGTGCTAATTAAGAATTCAGCAATGACATTGTGTAAATGATCTGTGACGTCACTGAGAAGAAATGGGAAGTATTTCTGCATTAGATTTCATCACAAATATCCAACTAACTCTTTGCTCTATCATCTCTAAGACAAAGAGCAAGAAAAATAAATCTTTAAAAATCAGCCATATTTTCTGGTTGAACAAGTATCTGAATATAAATCTAGACTTCGTGTTTCAAAAATAATCTCAGATTATACTTGAATAGTGTTTTAATTAATTGTTCTTTAATTATCTTTGTGATTCATGTATTGAACTTTTTAATTGCTATTAAAGAGAATTATTGACTGTGTATGCATGGGGTAGTTTAGACACTGTTTTGTGGTAGTTGATCAAGGAGAGAGAGAGAGTTAATGATTAGCATGCTAACCTTTAAAGGTTTGTTCAAGAGAAAATTCACTTGGAAAAGGAAAACTCAATGCTTCCAGTATTAATGATTCATCAAATACACTAACGATTATAGAATCTTCTGTGAGATTTTGTAAAACACCCAGAATCATAGAGGTGTTTATTTATTTTGTAACTATACCTATGAGCTTATACTGTAAATCCTGAAATAGCAGAGAGAGTTATCAAAGGCATTTTCCCTATTTGAAAATGTTCTTCCTGTCAGCAGTCCAGCCATCACTTGTCTTCTCTTTATGGCCAATAGCTTAGTAATTGAACCATAACATTTATAATTCAGTAGTTTCAACATACCTGTCTACTTTGCCACAGGCTCAGGGGAATTTGCTGTGTTTTGTCTCAATGAGTCAGCTTTATTGATGCTCTTGTTGTAAAATTGCATGTATAGTATAAACTTTCATGGGAAAGGTGCTTCTTTTCCATAAGACTGAAAATTATTCATCAAATCATTCTAATTTTAGCCTAGATTTAAATTTAGGAATGAAGACCATAATGTCTAATCTATGGTTAGATTATCATCCATGCAGGATAATTCAGAAAAGTAAATAATTGGCATTATATTTGAGGCAAGTTCAGTGTTTCAGCGCTGATTTTATGTATGTGTATCTAAAAGTGAAACTGCTGTCCCTTTTTCTTGAATTCACTGCATTTTATTATTTAGATGAAGATGTAAGCAGAGCATAAGGAAGGCTATTCTACTATCATTGGTTTCAGAGCTCGACATATATTCAGAGATGTTTGTAATTAAACAGGTAAAATGTGGTTTGTGGTCACGTGTATATGTATGCCTTCAAATCCATTGTGTAACAGTATTTAATTATTAATATGGAGATTAATAACTTTTATATTTTTTATTCCTGGATAAGGGATTTTTTAAAATTTTAAAAAAATTAAATTTTTTTAAATTCAATTTTTTAAAATTTCTTTATTGATTAATGTATTACATATGTGTCCTCAAACCCCCACTCATGCCCTCATCCCCCTGTTGTCTGTGTCCATTGGTTAGGCTTATATGCATGCATACAAGTCATTTTTGGTTGATCTCTCCTCCCATGTCCCACCCTCCCCTACCTTCCTTCTGAAGTTTGATTCTTATTTAATTGATATTTCCGTATAATGATTTAACTGGCATTCTTATTTTTATTATTTTCTTCTTTCTGTTTGCTTTGGATTTAATTTGTTCTATTTTCTCTATTTTCTTAAGGTGAAATCTGTTATAATTGGTTTTATAATATTTAGTTTTCTAAGATAAACATATGCTTTAAACTTCCTTATAAACACTACTTTACAATGGATCTTATAAAGTTTGATGAGTTGTATTTTCATTTTCATTCAATTTACTATGTCCTAATTTCCCTTTTGATTTCCATTTTGACCTATTGAATTAAGAAGTGCATTGTTATTGCTAACTTGTTTCCAATATGAGAAAATCTATGTGATAGTAGTTATTTTGGTAGCAATCTCAGCTTTCATAGGAACACAAGAAAAATTATGACTTTGAAAATCACCCAGGTTTTCTTGCTGTTAGTGTAGGAGTAATAGACTCTTAAAGCTTTCTAAATCTTAAGCAGAAGAAGAACTCTGCATGTAAAGCTCTTAAAATAATTACTAATAGTAAATGTTTCTAGAAATAGAGAAAATACATCTGTATGTTATTTGTGGGTATAGTTTTCCTTTCCAATAGACTTATACTGTGTGTATAAATATTTCAAATATTTTAATGTGATCTGTATAATCCTTATCTATAAGTTGTCTCATCCATTAAGCAATTTTTTAAAAATTGAATTTATAGTGGGGACATTGGTTAATAAAATCGTATAGGTTTCACATTTACAATTCTGATATATCATCTGTATATTGCAATGTGTGTTTACCAACCAAAGTCAAATATTCTTCCACTAGAGACCCTGACTTCATCTGGAAGGTCATTGGCTGTCTGGTCTAATTAGCATATTATGCTTTTATTATTACAGATTACCATATATTTGACAGAGAGGTGGCTGTGCATGGCAGACTGTGCAACACACAGCTCAGTCCTCAAATTGAAGGATCTTGTAAAGTCCCGATGGTTTTGTTGACCATGCTGTTCTTAGCAGCATGATTGACTGGGCTCATGCCATACTTTCACTGGTCAAATTAGTGTCATTATCATTAATATGTATGCATTCTCCTTGTTCTTTGGATCTGTTTGGAGTTTTCAGAGGAGCACACTTCTAGCGAGGCTTCAAACTGATGAGCATGTGCAGTTTAATTTTTAAACGGAAAGTAAAGTGGAACCTTGGTTCTCAAACTTAATTAATTCTGGAGAGTTGTTGGAGAAGCTATTTTTTAAAAAACGAATCTTTTTATTTTCTCTCATTAAAACTAATGTAAATTGAATTAATCCATTCTAGAACCCCAAATGATTTCCTGGTGTAACCTTTCTTATATACAGTGCGTGTCTAAAGTTCTGTTTAATCTATAAATAAACACTTGAAAATAAAAAGCACATGGGATGTTAAATGAAAATTTAACAAAAAAGGAAATGAAATGTACAGTTAAAATGAAAATTTAATAATTATAAGCAGCAACCAAGGCAAAAAAAATGAAAATATTTACAGCACAATTTCTAGAGTTTTTAGCAATATGAGGTTTAGTGATAAACTGACTCATACTCTGCATTCTCTTCTCTGTCACCTGAGAGACTCGTGACGGATCATACATATAGCAACATGAGAGGGTTGTGTGGTCCAGAAATGAAATTTTGCTTGACAACAGAGACACTTACTTCCTGTGAACAACCTGGTCGAGAAACCAATTGTTCGAGATGGAAGATGTTCAAGAACCAAGGTTTGACTTATATTTTATTAACCCATACTTGAGACCAAGTTGGAAAAATAGGAAGGGCATATTAAATGATTCATTTTAGGACAAAATAAATTGCATTTGTATATGCAATTTTGGTTTGTGATACTCTTAATTTCATTTCTTACAATCTCTTCTTATATTGCAGTATTTTGATATAATTGATTATAGTAACATATCCATGTTTTTATTAATCTAATAATAAAGCAGGTTAGAGATGGAGAAAATCTTCCTTTATTGATTGGTTTTTAAATAACTTTTAATCATAATTACCAAAAATAAAACATTGTCATGCCACGAAACCTGGAAAACACTGTAGCAAGAAACTCCAAACAAAAGCTATCTGTAACCACCCATATCTAAAATATATGTATCAGAGGCCTGGTGGGTGCATGAAATTAATGCATCAGAGGGAACCCCCTACCCCAGCCTGCACCCTCTCCAATCCAGACATCCCTCTCACAATCTGGGACCACTGGCTCATAACTGCTCACCTGCCTGCCTGCCTGCTTTATTGCCCCCCTTTGCCAGCCTGGTTGCCCCATGCAGCCTGTTTGGTCATCTGTTTGGTTGCAATGGTTGCTTAGGCATATATGTCACTCCAACCAATTGACCCATCTGGCCAGGGTCCCACAGACATTTTTGATATTTTGTATCTATCTTTTCCACCTTAGGGAATACTGTGGTTGACAAATTTAATTCTCTGATGTATGAGAATATAGTTTTTTAATGTGATGGGGAAGAAAAAAGGAGAAATATTAAAAAACACAGAGATCTGGTGCACAAAATTTGTGTACTAGGGGCAGGGTCTCTTGCAGTCTGAGAGCCCTAGAGAGAGCGGGCCTAAGTCGTCAGTCAGACATCCTTGTGCTGCTGTGGAGGCAGGAGAGGCTCTGACAAGGGCTGCTGCACTAGCTAGCCATGAACCCGGCTTCTGACTGAGCTGCGTTCCCTCTGTTGGAGCACACTGCCCCCTTGTGATCAGTGCATGCCATAGTGACTGGTAATTCTGCCATTGGTAGATTTGCATATTAGATTTTTATTATATAGGGCTAGGGGCTCAGTGCACTAATTCATGCACCTTGAAAGGAACTGTGGGCTGCAAGGCTGAGGTGGGCTGAAACCTAGCACAGGGGCAGGTTTCAGCCCATCCTCTGCACTCCTGCCATGGGCCCTGGTTCCATCTGCCAGCAGCCCTGCTCCTGCCGCCACTGCTCCCATGTGCTGACAGTGCAGGCCCTGCTCATACCTGCTGATGATGCAGAGCAAGTGGGGCCAGCACCACAGCAGGTGTGAGTCGCGGCTGCTGTCCCGATCGCCCCCCAGGAGCAGGGGGAGGTGATCAGGGTCAGCAGCTGCCACTCACACCTGCAGATAGCACTGAGCAATCGGGACCAGCACAGGGCATTGGCAGCAGTGTGAGCAGTGGCTCTGGCACCAGCTATGGGTGTGAACAGGGCTGAGGCCAGAAGTGGGTGCAAGCAGTTGCTCCAGTGTCAGAAGCAGATGTGAGTAGGCCATCGCCTCCAGTGAGTGCAAGAGGCAGCTGCTGGCCCTGATCTCCCCTCAGGAGCAGGGGGGAGTGGAGAAGCCCTGAGGGGCAATCAGGGCCAGCAGCCACTGCTCACACCTGCTGATGGTGCTGACAGTGGGTGCGAGTGGTGGCTCCAGTGCCAGCAGTTGCGTGAGTGGGGTCAGCACTGGTAGCAGATGCAAGTGCCAGGTAGGACCACAATGCACGGGAGCAAAGAATTTTCAGTAACCACCGGAGGGTCACTCAGGTGACAGTAACCAGCACCCCTCCATGGGTGGTGTCCTTGCTCCCCTGTCCCACCATCTCACTGCTGCCAACCCACCCTGTTCCATGTGTGCCCTCTGATGGCCAGCACACATCAGAGCCACCAGTTGTTTGGTTATTCCACTGTTTGGTCTACTTGCATATTAGGGTTTTATATATATTGATAGTTTATTTCACTTCTGTCTGAAATTCATTATGAACAGGTTAATACAAAATTAAAATTAATGCTACCCTTGCCTTGGCCAGTGTTCTCAGTAGTTATAGTGTCAGCTCATACAGGAAAGATTGTGGGTGCAATTCTCAGTCAAGGACACTTAGCTGGGTTGCAAGTTCCATTCCTGCCCCCTTCTAAACATGTGAGGGAGCTAACCAATTGATGTGTCTCTCTCACATTGATATTTATCTCTTTCCCTCACTCTCACTTTCACCCTCCTTCCCTCCCTTCTTCTCTCATGAAAAATGAATGGAGCCAAAACCGGTTTGACTCAGTGGATAGAGCATTGGCCTGCGGACTGAAAGGTTCCAGGTTTGAATCCGGTCAGGGGTATGTGCATTGGTTGCGGGCACATCCCCAGTAGGGGGTGTGCAGGAGGCACCTGGCCGATGTTTCTTTCTCATCGATGTTTCTAGCTCTCTATCCCTCTCCCTTCCTCTCTGTAAAAAAATCAATAAAATATATATTTAAAAAATCAATGGAAAAAATAGCCTTGAGTGAAGATTAGCAGCAACAATAAAATCTACCTTATATGTGTTCTCCTATACTACGGAAATCATACTGTTAAGACACCATGCCATTTAGTGTTTCTCCAATATTATCTATAAATGCCAATGGCACTGTGTTCCCTTTGTTGCACCTGCTTCCTCATGATGTGAATGTTCAATTTAAGATGGAGCACACTCTCAGCATTGGCTTATTCACGCATTCGTTAGAGCAGCTTCTCTTTTGCTTTACAGAGAGATATTGCCTTACAAATGAGAGCTCTAATACTCTGCCTCTCATCTGGGGAAAGAGTTCCCTTGAAACATTTTGAATTGTGAGTGGAAGTTCAATAATTGAACTTGGAGTATGCCACCCTGCCTTTCTGTCTCTGCCAGCACTAACACTGTGTGTTTATTGAAGGAAGCCCCTTTGAAGTGAGAAGGTTCTGGCCTCTTTGGTGCTATACTTTCCTTTTTCCTTTGTTAAGGTTAATGTTTGTGGAGAAGACAATTTTTTTAAGAAATCTTTGATTAACAGCCACTGCATTGTGATTTTCTATAAGAACAATATTTTTTTGCAAGAGTATATGGTTACTTATAGGCAGAATAAAGAGACTTAAGTGAATTATTATATATAACCTTAAGCACAATTACTAGTATGTGCTAATATAGCATGACTACATAACTATTACCTGAAGGATAATATGTGTGTATATGTTTCTTTAATGCAGAAGTTACCAAACATGAATTAATTCAAGAAATACTCAGGATCTTTAATAACTAGATAAATTTTTCTTTTCTGGCATTCTTACATATAGAGCAATAATTGTGGCTGAGTTTTCAACATTTTTAGGCCATTCTTAGGCCATTCCTGCTACTTGCAGGAATTTGGCTTTTGCTCAGATGCAACTGAGGAGAAAAAAAACCTGCTATTATTTTAAACTAACATTACCTAGATAAGTTTAACTCTAAACTATGATTTTATTGTTATTTCATTGTTCTTCCTTCTCAATCCCTGCATTTAGGGGGGCTTATATAAGCACAGAAATAAGCCTAAAAGGTAATTATAATTTGTAACTTACTTCTAAACTATTGAGCTAGTCTCTGCACTTAATATAAATACATATACAAATATGAGAGTGAATGAGAGAGAGATGTGCTTATATTGTTTAATTATTGATTTATTATTTACTTAATTTGGAATGTAAAAATAGTTGACAACACTTTTTTTCAAGGCAAATTATATTTCACAACAATGAATCTGAGATTAGGTCATCATATTTTAGATTTCTTAGCCTCGGAAGTAAGTCACTAACTCAAATGTAGGAAGCATGAATATTTATCATGGGAAACACTGGATAAATAACGGAAGCCCATAGGATCTAGAATTTTCCCTAGAAATTCAATTGATGATGACAGTTGGTAATTTGTCTTCATATATTTTCATTTCTCTCGCATCAATATTTTATAAGTTCAGTGGATCCAACCACATAAAATAATATAAGTGAAAGGTTTATCACCCTGAAAAGTATTTGTAAAAATGAATATTCACTCATAAATGTGACAAAGTACACATTTAAATGGTAATTCCAATGCTTATGTTATATCTTATATTCAAAGACAAAAACACTTTCAGATATCCTATTTTCTTTATGACTTTTATGTTTTTGGCTTGTTGCAAGAGAAAATAGCCAGGTAGAGATTCACAGAGCCATCCACAGTTGTCACAATGAGATAGTGGTGGCTTCGCAGCATTTGTTTTGTTCAGTTTACTCTGGTCATTGTAAAGTATGTGTACACCTAAAATGGGTGGCCACCGTGTGGCTTACCATATGTCTAACCATAATATTTTTTACTTTGATTTGAGGTTAGAGACACCTGGTATGGCCTTCATTTACCTCTAGAAACTCAGATTTCATATCACATGCAATAAAAACTATTTGCGTTTCCGATGAAGATTTTTCTGATATAGGATGCCTCTGTTTCTTTTGCTCAAGACAAGAGCAGATTAAAAATGGTGTTGGGAGAAATTCTGCGTTATGAATTCCCTCTGTATTAATCTCAAAAATGGAGAGGTAGACATGTTCTCTTTTTTATATTGTTTATCCACAGAGGAATTATGATTTAAATCAAATCCCTGAAAGTAGAGTTGTGGTTCTAAGATAGAGATGCAGTATCCTCTCAGGGTTTACTTCATCTATGACAACAAGAAAAGAGTTCAATCTCTTCTGTAGTGAGAGTTGCTCACCTGCCTGATGTGTTCAGCTCATCACTGTTTCTTGGACTTCATCGCTCTAGTTCTGCCTAGCTTCGGACTTCTCATTTACATTTAGAGGTCATGCGCACTGATGTGTTTTCCTTTGATTTGAATAAGATACATAGATTTTTTCCTGCTACCTAGCATACTATGATTCAGGTAGTCACTATTTCCAAGTTTTCCCTTTTAAGTGTGCTTTGCAAGAGGACAATTCAACTTGGTTACATTACCTTATTAATATATTTCATATATCAATTTGTCTATTACTGTAACAGATTGTCTACAGGAATTCTTCTTAATCAAACTTTTCTCAGACTAGATGCTTTGATGTGTCTGTAAGACAGACTTGCTGTTCCCAAGTTTTTAATCTTCTGTAGACTCTTGTTTTTAATATTCAAAGCAAATAGCTAGAAGAACCCCCATTCTCCTTATGAATACTTAGTGAGGATAACTGAGTATATCCTCAAAAATATCTTCAGTACTCTGAGAGCTGTCATTTCTCTTCTTCAACTCTTGTCTGATATCCTATTGTTGTTTTCTTATTTGTTTGTTGTGTTTTTTTCAAGTTTCTTGATTCTAACCCTGACTCTCTTCTTCATCTGCTTCCTTGATAGCTTTATCCCACCTTATACATCATGGACACCTTAATCTCCTCTCACCCTCAGTGACACAAATTCATAATTGTGTATAGTCAAAGTGTTACTCAGTCTTTTTCATAATGGGTGCAGTTTACAGCACCATCCAGTATGAGCAGCAACTTACAACTTAATATTAGTTATTACTCAAAAATTTACCCATGCCATGCCAGAGTTAACCTCTTAGTGTCGTGCTCCCTCTCTGGCCCCAGTTTATTATCATCTCTTCTTCCTTCTTTTGTTCCAAGTTCTGATGTCAGAATCCTTACCAGCTTCTTACACACTAAAAGCAGCTCACTTCTTCTGCAATGGGAGGTTTGCCTTTTAACTTGTTCAAAATAAAACAAACAATTAGCCCTAGCTAATTAGCCCTAGCACCCTCTGTGGATAGGGTGTTGGCCTGCTGACCAAAGGGTCCAAGGTTCAATTCTGGTCAAGGGCATCAAGGGCAGGTACCTTGCTTGGTTGCAGGCTTCTCCCCGGTCTGGGCCCAGGTCAGGAGTATGCAGGAGGCAAACAATTTATTCCTGGTTCTGATACATATAGCTTCAGCAACAAGACGAAGCTCTGCTCTCAAAATCTCCATGGTCTGCTGGGGTGGAGGGAGCAGTTAACAGACAAGCATCATGTAGTGTGACTTAAGCTCCATCAACAGATAATGTGGGAACACTGGGGATACAAGGAGCTTTTAGCATAAAGTTGAACATCTTTATTTCAGTTCAAATGACAGTTTTCTAAGTAAAAAATAATTACTTTTAAATACTTGTCCATATGTTCAGGACATTACTGTTAGAATGCTTAGTTTCTTATGATTTTAAATGGACAGCATAAATTTTCTCTGGTTGTAAGGGACTACCCTTCACTGATTTCGAAGGCGGTTGTTTGATGGTATTCTCCAATTTTGTCTCCTAATTTGTGCGATTTCTGGATTGTTCAGATGCTAGATGAAGGTGGACTTGTTTTGTCCTGAAGTGGACTTTGAGATACCTACAAGGGAAGTCTTTTTTTCTCACCACACTACTATTCTGTTTTGAAGTTTTCAACAATATGTAGCTCCCACCAAAGCTGTGATCACTTTATATCTTTTAAAATGGAAAAAAAAATCAAGCCCTGGTTTGTAAAGTGCTGAGGCAATATGAAATTCTTTAAGAGCTCAAGCGTTCCATTTATCTCATATCTCCTCACGGAATTTAGCCTCCTGGGCATGAGGTAAAAAGTTGATCTCTATGGTTTGTAACTAATGTCAGGGAACTATGATCCTGGCATGACTTAAAACGTATCACCCAAAGAAAAAGGTAAAGAAAAATGATGATTGCTCAGCAATTTACAGCAGAGAATGAAAGGGAAAGGCGTTTTAAATGAACGGTGCTAAAGCTGGATGCCGACCTGTCATATTTCATCCATCTTCTCTGAGTTGTATCTCCGATGGAAAGGGGACTTGACAATTACTCTGGGAATACCAAACAGTATATTTTTTTTCTAAAAGAAGGTGGCTTTCACTTTTTACATTTTACTGCAGAATTTTCTCTATAGTATAGATGTTTTTAGTGTAGAATTTGACTAAAATATATTTTTCTACCTGGAAAAGCTTTTCCTTGTAAAAGCTGTCTAGTTTTATTGTCAAAATCCTATTGAGCATCAATAACTTCAATTGCATTGTGTCTGTATCCACTTCCTTAAGGAAGTGTATCAACTTTCCTTAAGAAAGTTGGCTTTTGCAGAATTTGGATCATTGTTTGTGTTAGTAAATTGTGGTCTCCCTCTTTTCACATGGCATCTGCTGGGCTCGGCATTCAGCGTACCATCTGATGTTGCAGTTTATAGAGCATGCAGACAGCCAGATGAGGACATGTAGCTCTATCAAAATAACAGATGCACATCACTATTGAGGTTGCTGGACAGGAGTAGAAACGAGGGACGTGGTCTGATTTAAACGTTCTCCCCACTGAACTCAGTATTGCTCTGTTTTAGTTCATGTTTCAAAAGGCACAGAAGCAACAGTGCCTAGGAGAGTGGCCATACATTGATACTTGGAAAAAGCATTATTGATGAGTGTCCTGTTTTATAAATTATGTCTTTACATACAATATATTTTGAAAGTTTCTGTTATCGATGTGTGCAGTTAAAAAAAAGTGGTTCTGTGGCATTCCCCATTTCTCCAGGAAGAATATATATAAATATATGTGACTAGTTCACACATGGAGTGGAATCATAATAGATTTTAACAGTGTTGTATTTAAAATAATGTCCTGGCCTTAGCCGGTTTTGCTCAGTGGATAGAGCTTGGGCCTGTGGACTGAAGAGTCCCAGGGATGATTCCAGTCAAGGGCACATGCCTGGGTTGCAGGCTCAGACCCCAGTAGGGAGTATGCAGGAGTCAGTCAATCAGTGATTCTCTCTCATCATTGATGTTTCTATCTCTTTTCTTCTCCTTATCTCTGAAGTCAATAAAATATTTAAAAATAAATAAGTAAAACAATGTCCCAGTGTCTTAATAAGAGAAACCATTCCATCTGAACATTAGCAAAGCAGCTGTCTTGTAACAGAGAAATATGTAGAGTGCTAATATAAAGCTATACACCCAACAGGTACTGCCATTGTATGTAGTTGTTTTTTTTAATGGCACAGAAGTCAAAAAACAGAACAACAACAACACAAACTAGACAATGAGCATGGTGAGTTTTGTAAGTTACAGGAATTCAGTTCAACTAGAAATCTAATGTCTGAGATGGTTTCAAACCCAAAAAGGTATGTATGGGAGGATTTTATATTTATGGATTAGAAGACAATATTGTTAAGATGTCAATGCTACCCAAAGTGAACTACAGATTCTGTGAAATCCCTGTAAAAATCCCAATGATTATTTTTCAGGAACAGAAAAACTCTTCTTACAAGTCATATGGAATTTCAAAGGACCCTGAATACTCAAGATAACTTTTAAAGAGAACAAAGCAGGAGATTCACACTCCCTGATTTTTAACTTATTATATTACTACAATAGCCCAAGCAGCATGATGTTGGCATTAAGACAGATATGTAGACAAGTATAATACAATACGTAGAGAGACCTGAAATAAAACCTCATATATCTGGTCAAATTATTGTTATAAAAGTGTCAGAACCATTTAATGAGAAAAGGACAATTTTTTCAAATGATGCTGGAACAATGAGTATTCACATACAAAATAATGAAGTAGGACCCTTACCTTATACCATATATGCAAATTAACTTTAAGTGGATGAAAGAACAAAATATAAAAGTTGAGCCAATAAAAATCTCAGGGGAAAAAAAAACACAGAAGAAATCTTCATGACCTTGCATTTCCTGATGATTACATGGATATGACACCAAAAGCATAGCAAAAGAAGAAAAAAAAGGATAAAATGGACTTCATAAAATTTAAGCACTTTTTACGTCAAAGGACACTATTAAGAGAGTAGAAATATAACTTATAGCGTGGGAGGAAATACTTGCATATCATCTACCTGTCAAGGGAATAATATCCAGATAATATAAAGAAATTATATGACTCAAAACAAAAATAATAACTCAATGAAAATATGGATGAAGGATTATAATATGCTTTTTCTCCAAGGGAGATAAATGAATGGCCAGGAAGAACATAAAAAGATACTCACCATTGCTAATTATTAGGAAAATATAAATCAAAACCATCATGAGATACTACCTCAACCTATTACAATTACATATAATATGCAATTATATGCAGAACATAAAAGAACAAAAGATGATGAAGGAATTAGAACACTGTGCATTGCAGGTGTGAATATAAAATGGAGCAACTGCTGTGAAAGACAGTATGGCAGTTCCTAAAATAACGAACAGAATTACCATGTGATTCAGCAATTCTACTCTTATACATTTATGTTCCAAAGAATTGAAAGCAGGGGACTAGAACAGATAATTGTACACCAGTGCTTATGACTGCATTATTCACAATAGACAAAAAGTGGAAATAACTCATTATTCACAATAGACAAAAAGTTGAACTAACCCAAATGTCCATCAACAGATAAGCAGATAAACAAAGTGTGGCATATACTTACAATGGAATATTAGTCTTACAAAGGAATGAAATTCTGATATATTGGTCTAACATAGATGAACCTTGAAATCATTTTGTTAATTAAAATACGGCAGACACAAAGGAGAAACACTGTATGATTCCATTTAAAGGAGGTAACTGGAATAGTCCAATTCATGAGACAGAAAGTGGTTACCAGATGCTCAGTGGGGAAAGAAGGAATGGAGAGTAAATGTTTAATGGATACATCGATTCAGTTTGGGGTAATTGAGAAAATTTTGGGAATGGTTTATGGTGGTATGAATACACTCAATACTGAAATGAACACTTAAACATGGTTAAAATGGTAAATTTAATGTGTATTTTAGCACAAAAGTGCATAAAAAATGATCAAGGAGCCCCATATTAGGCAAATTTCTGATATTAACAAAATTAACCCTTTGAACTATCATCTTTGAACTAAGGCTCTTGCTTTCTGCCTTACTATGTGGTATATTTGAAATCTGATGAGAACAGAATTTCACAGATTCAAGAAAATTTTGCATATAGAAGAGACAATTGCATAAAACCTCTTAAATTTATTGCCATTATTTGTTTTAATTGTCCTTTGCCATTCAGAGCGAATTTGAGTTAGGGTTTTGTGTTTGAAAAATTGATTATGTGAGATATGAAGATTGGTCACATGCCCATTCAGGGTGCCAATTCCTGAACACAATCTTGTTTTAAAAGCCCAAGAAAGAATTCAAACACTAAAACTCTTAAATGTTAAACAGTAAAAAAATAATAATAACTCATAGAAGTACCATTTTTTTTATCAGACCATATCTTCATTCTACCTTTATTTTATCACATTGTCATTACAAAGTTCACTTTGATAAACCACCTTGTTTCCTCACAGGAATAACTCCCTCCCATACTGTAAATGTACTGTAATCACATGTTCAGAGGTTTTGGAGACATTATAGATCATGGAGATTCTCTGTGGCTTTGGAAACTGAAATCAATGGAATTTCCTAACAGTGTTATGCAAAAATAGTCCTGCTTGAATCTGTTTAAATTCACAATGAGAGTAGGTGTATAAATAGACGTTATTTTCTTTTTTCAAAAGTTTAACCTTGAAATGGAAAACCATCATGGGCATTGTCATCTTTTCCCTTTGTGTCTGGCTTACAACAAATATGTCTGAGCTCTAAAGAGATGAGAAATTTGGAAACAGATAGCCTATTGGTTTATGTCTGTATGACTCATGGAGCATTTAAAAGAAATGTCAATCATGTAAATTAAGATATAAGAGAAATCTACCATTTTATAACTTTTGTCCTTCCAAGCTTTTTGTAAATTGCTGCCATATATTTTCCTTATTAAAGTGAGTTGAGGATATTTGCAACTTACTAGGATAATTTTGGTTGCTAATAGCATATAATTTATCTTTAAGCAATGCAAAGCAAACGGGTTGCTATGACAATCAACTAGCACCATTTGACTTTTCTCAAATGTCCATAATAAGTGTCTAATCCCAAAATGAGGCACAACAATGAAATTGCAGAACGAGGTGGTTAAGATACCAAACTTTGGAGGCAAAAAGTCCTGCGTTTAAATCACCTTATTTTATTCTCTGTTTTATCTTCTGTTAAGTGGAAATTATGGATTCAACTATATATACCTGATTCATAAGCCTGTTTCAGAGAAGAGATAAAGTCATTCATAAGTTATTTGCATGGATTAAACCCCAATGGCAGCCATGCAACAACCTATATATCTTTACCATGTTCTTTTGAGGTTTCTTGTTAATATCATTATGAAATAATAGTTAGTATTATATGCATGTACATATATTACATATATATAATATAGTGATATGTATGTTTATTAGACATATATTTTTATAGTGTTAACTAGAGGCCTGATGCACAAAATTTGAAAGCACCCACTTCCCTCTGGCATCCAGGACCCAAGCTTCCCTCACAACCCCAGCTTTGTCTGGAAGGTCTTTTGGAAGGACCCCTGGTCTAATTAGCTGCCAGAAACCAGTTCCAGCATGTCATAATTACAAGAGTTTCATCAAAAAGTTGATGGGACTTGGGGACTCAACAAGGGTTGAGTTATATATGTTATCACCTGCTGGGAATGGCTAAAGGCATTTCCCCAAACCTGAAAGGATTCATTAAATTGATTGTTTGCTGATAGACAGCTCAGGGCATCTTAATCTACATGTTGTTGCCTCTTGTTGGCCAAACACCTGAACAGCCTCAGGCAATTCCTCAATCTGACAATAGACTCTGTAGACTAACACTGGCCTTTGAAGTGTATATCTCCACTTTGCCTTAGGACAACTTGTGCCAAGGGGTCCTGAGATAAGAAGAACTTGGATTCTTCAGCCAGCCTCCTTTGACCATCAAGGCCTTTCAAAATTATCTTTCATCTCTGGACTTTTATTTAAGTTACACATGTAGGGCCCCAAGATTGAGGAATTGGCCTCCCCCACTGCCTGTTCCAGGATGTGACCTTTACGATTAAAGATTAGACAGGAATGAGGTCAGTTCTTTACGGTTGAAGATTAGGCAAGAATGAAATCAGTCCCCAGAAACTCCCTACCCTGAGGACTTACCCAGAGGAATGGGAAGGGGAGAGGCAAAGGGGCTTGCAAGATTACCAGATGGGACTGTTGACTAAGCATAGACCCTGTCATAAAACATGTAATTAATGAGCCCAGCTCCCCTTCTTGGAATTTCTTTGTTCCCTTCCTCCCCCTCCATGTGTAACCCCACCTGCGTGTGGTTTTTGCCTTTATAAACTCATGTTCTGCAATTGCTCGGCGCTCCAGTCAGCCAGCACTTCCCTTGGGTTGCTGTCTGCCTGAGAAGCCCCTGTGCTGCGCTTGTAATAAAGCCTCTTGCATTTTGCATCAAGTTTCGGTCTCGGCGTTTGACTTGGGGTCGTCGCCCACTCCATCGCACTCACCGCGGGTCTTGGGACCTTACAGAACATTTAAACTTTTGTTGTTCATTTTCCTATTGGTAATCCTATCTTTACATATGATTTTTCTCATTTATCAATTTTAGTCATCATTTATGATTCCCACCATGAAACATAACATTTGCATTTATATTACTCATTAACTGTTCTCTCCTCTCTCCTCATAATGTTTTTCCCCCTTTTATTTGTAATACCACTGGTTGCCTTTGCAATTAAAATCATACTCTGAAATCTCTGATTCTTTTTTAAAATGTATTTTATTGATATTTTATAGAGGAAGGGAGAGAGATAGAGAGCTAGAAACGTAGATGAGAGAGAAACACCAACCAGCTGCCTCTTGCACACCCCCTACTGGGGATGTGCCCGCAACCAATGTACATGCCCTTGACCAGAATTGAACCAGGGACCTTTCAGTCCGCAGACCTACACTCTACCACTGAGCCAAACAGGTTACGGCCAAATCTCTGCTTCTTTATCATCTTAGACATTATCATGAAGATGCCTTTTCCTTGTCTACCATCTCCTTAATTCTCCACCCAAACTATATTAGCTATCTATCCTTCTGCACTATCAAAGCTGAACATTTTACATTTTGTTCTATAAGATATGTCAGTCAAATAAAAAAGGTTCCAAGGTGAGCATTTAAAGCTTATTTAAGTGTGCCCTAGGGACATTGTGGGGCTAGTGTCTGATTTGCACTTGAAAGATCTAGAAGGCTGGACTCTGAGGTTAGCAGGCTTCTCTGCTGTGCAACAAACAGCAGCTTAATCACTAAAGCTGTGGGGAGCAAGGAAATGCTTTAACTCTGACCAGCTATTGCCTAGAGATATTTACATTATTACACCGGATTGGGAATATTAATAACTAAACTGACAATATTATGTAGGTTGTTATTAGTGTGTAACTAGATGACTTCTATTATTTGAAAATGACTAAAAGCCAAGGAGACTCATCCAAACTCACACATAGTTAGAAAAGAATTGCCTCTCTGCAGGAGTTCAGAAGACCAGGAGGGAAAATAAAAAAAAACTCACCTTGTAGCATGCATTCTACCTTAGAGTTACAGCAATAGGCATTCCGAGGTGGTCAGCTCAGTTCCCAGGGGGAGAATTCCACAGCGGTCAACAGGATGAAACCTCCCTGGGGACCTAGCCCTGCTTTAATGCCCATCATAAAATATTGCATTCTGGTTTTTGCATTTCAGGGTAGGGAGTTTCTGGGGCCTGACTTCATTCTTGCCTAATCTTCAACCTTAAAGAACTGACCTCATTCCTGTCTAATCTTTAACCGTAAAGGTCACATCCTGGAACAGGCAGTGGGGGAGGCCAATTCCTCAATCTTGGGGCCCTTACAGTTCTTCAACCACCCTCACTCTAGAGCAGCCAAGGGCAAACTAATGATCCAGCCAATTCAGCTGTTCTATCCTGCCAGCCGAACAGAAAGAGCAGAGGGTCTCTTGCTCTTCCCTCCGCTCCTTCACCAGCAGCCCAATATGAGAGTGCCAGCATGGTCAGATTGCTTTTGTTCAGGCCCTCTGGTCCAGTTTAAAAACCCACTGTGGTTCTAGAGTAAAAAAGTTTGCCCACCCCTGCTCTAGAGTGTATCTGAAGCAGGAGAAGAGTGTGCTCACCCTTCGCTCACACTAACTTCAGTAGGATTAACAACAGCATTTAAAAATAATAATTTGACTTTATTATTCTGACCTTTCTCCAATAAGTTCATTGAATGAGTCTTTTCTAAAAACACTGGAAACTTAGTCATGAAACTTCAAGTCAATGTTAACTTAATTTTTTTTTACCAGTGTAATTATAAAAACATGATTTTAGATATTTTTATAGTGATAATACTTAATAAAGAAATCATTAATTTGCAATGGATCTTATATTATGTTGGAATTTACTAAAACCACTAAGTCCTTTTAAGCATTAAGTTTTGTTAAAGCAGTGACGGAGCTCTGAATGGTTAGAAACCGGTGTTCAAATTGTGCCTCCCATGCTGAAAACAGCACTTGGCTCTTCATTCTCATTTTCTGAATCTGCTTTGCTTCTACCATGAAGCTGTATCCTTCTTTCCTTTCTGTAAATGTGAATGCTCCCCAGTGTTCTCAACTCTTTGCTCTCCTGTTTTCTGGCTGGTTATATCCACTGCCAAAGTTTTGTGCACATTGATACCTTGTCCTTTCATAGCTTGTTTTCCCTCCCTTCCTTCCTTCCTTCCTTCCTTCCTTCCTTCCTTCCTTCCTTCCTTCCTTCCTTCCTTCCTTCCTCCCTCCCTCCCTCCCTCCCTCCCTCCCTCTCTCTCTCTCTCTCTTTCTCTCTTTCTTTCTTTCTTTCTTTCTTTCTTTCTTTCTTTCTTTCTTTCTTTCTTTCTTCCTTTCTTCCCCTACAAGATTGTTTACTTTAAACTGGTATGCTAGGTGCCTGGATCACACTGTGCCTGAAACATGGTGCCTACAATGACTTGGTTATGAATGAATAAATGAATGAATGAATAAACTTATAAAAAATAAGATGTTTAAATTAATTTTAAAATGTAAGGAGATTCTTTAAACAGAGACTGTTGCTCCATAATATTTTATCACCTTAGTAGGACTAGGCTGATAAGGATTAAATTGTGTCTTAATCAAGAGTGGGGGCCAGAAAGCTCTGTGCTACCCCATGTATTGACTGTAGCCAGTGCACATCCTCAATCCATATTACATGGGTTGGATTTTATTTCTAAACATACACCATTTCTCTTGGACATGTGTCTTCATAGATATATTATTAAATGTACATTTTATATTTTTATAATTGTGTTGTCTTTCTTACATTGCTTTGCTATTAATTTGTTATGAAATCAAGTATTTCCTTTCTCATTGCCAAGTGAAAATTTAGTTTTGATTAAAGCAGCTGATCTTTCCCTAACTTCCTTTAGGTAGACCAAAAAGTGCCTACCTCTTGGTTTTATGGATCAAAGCATCTCTAACCCCACCAAAATAAAGTTGCTACTAATTACATTTGGTCTACAGTGAAATGAAATTCATTTTCCATGAGGATTCTATTACTGAAGCGTCATTTAGTTACTTGTAATGAAGATTCTGGTCGTCTTAGTCACCCTCTTATTATTATAGCGGGGTCTAGCTTTTAAAAGTGAATGGCTTGAATTGCAATTCAATTTTTTAAAACATCAAGGTGCATTTACTGTGTCCTGTGTAAGATACTGATGAGTACGCAAGATGAGGTTAATGCAATGGCTAAAATAAATCAATTCTATGTCTCAACTAATAGCCTTAATAGTTTCACAAACCACATAAAAGTTTGCTTTTAAATGGACACTCACACTAATTTGACAGAATGCTTGCCATTAGGAAACAATTATTGTCATTAGGGTGACATCCCCCGCCCCTTCTATTCATAGTCAAATCTAGGAAAAACAGGAAGTAGGAAGAAAGGAATACAAATTGTTTAGTACTAACATTGAATTTTGCTGCCTGTGAGTCGAACGCATTATGTTTATGTAGCTAAAGCAACCAATAAATGTGCACAGCCAGAACTTTGAACCTGAAACACAGTGTGTTTAATAGTTAAAATTATAATCCATACCCATGGCTATTTAGGGAAAAGGGAGATTTCCCCCCCCCCAAAACTGTGTTTTGTATCATAGCATCAGTCACTTTCTTCCAATTTTTGAAACAAAATAGAAACTTTCTACATAAACTGCATAAATATCAGGTTGTAAAAAAATTTTAGCTTTTGTCTTGTAATAGGACATTTTGTAGAGTTATTTCTGAAATCTGAATCATCACAGGCAAATACATTTGGGTGCGGATATAAAACCTGAAGCATTAAAACTTTACTGGTCTCTTCCGCTTGCTGTTACAATCCTCCCCTCCCTAACCTTCTCTTCCTCTTTTCCTTCCTTCATCATGTTTGTCCTCCTTCACCTTTCTTCCACAATGCAGTAAAAGTGCAAAGCCCATACTGTTTTCAATGAAAATAGATATTTGTGCAATGTGATTCAGTGACATATTGTATATTTTCTTATATATTCCTATAGATCAAAGAAGCAGAGGAATAAAACCTTTAAATTCCAAACATTTTCTAACAAACAAACCAGTTGTTCTGAAAATTATTTTTGTAATTTTGAAGATCTAATATTAATATTTTGTGTTTTTATTTCCAAAATTAAAGCAGATATTAATGGTATAAAATTAAACATTTTGAAGGTTTATTTCTTTATGAATAGTATATAACATGATTTGGGATTGGAAATTCTTCCTTCTGCCTGTCTTTGTAAATAACGTTTTATTGAAATACAGCCATGTGCATTTCTTGACCAATTGCTTATGGCTGTTTTCATACTATAATGGCAGAGTTGAGAAGTTGCAGCAGCTTCTGCGTGGCCCTAAAAACTTAAAATGTTTATTATCTGGATATTAAAGCAGAGGTTTCCCAATCACTGCATTAGAGAATAAATTTATCTTGATATGTAGGTTTTCCAGTCAAAGATTGGACCATCATATTGGTTGGAAGGCCACTTACATTATGATAGTCATTTAGTCATTTATTGCTTTAGTCAACCATTCTTAGATGTTTCCTATGTGCCAGGTACTTTGCCAGGTGATGAGAAGATAAAACTTGATAAGATAGCCCTTAATAATAAAGAAATATACAGATATAAATTTTAACATCATGTGCTAAACTTTAATAGAGATATGCTCATTCTATCATTGGTACAGTTTCTAAGGTGTACTCTAAAAGTCACACTCCTGTCCTTCACACTTCCAGCTGTCCAAAGTAATAATTCTCTGAAGAGAGAAGCACAGTAGCTTTTGACTTCTGAATCACTGTGTGTATGGTTTTAAAAAAAAAAACTTTTTTGAGATATGTAGAGAAAATTCATAACCAAATGCCACATAGCTGTAAGTTAAGAATGGTGTCATTGGCTTTACTGGCATAATTATTCCCATTTTTCTATATGCCTCCTTCACCTATACTCCTTTCACAGATATTTTTAGAATTACATGTTATTTTATTTTTAAAAACATTAAACTTTTATTCTGCTTTAAAATTAAACTGTGTGGCATCATAATCTTCTTCTAGCAGCATGATCTTTGACTCTGTGAGGACACATTCAACATTAACTGAAGTAAAGGGAACGTCTGGGGGCCTGGAGTAGAGAACGTTAACTAGGACTCATTGTACTTATTCACCTGGTGTATCTTTTACCTCTTCCCTGTGTCACCAAACCTATGGATTCAGAGCTGCAGGTTTTTTTCTGGAAGAAGTCAAATATGGTGACCAGATATAAGTACAGAATGAGGTTTCCATATGTCTTATCCCTCTTCCTCTGGGATAATTCAGTCATCAACTATTTATGCAGAAGCAATTACATGTCCAGCACTATCCTAACTGATGGCAACAAACTTAGGCAAACATAGAATTTGAAGTGTGTGATTTTATCCATTTTCCAATCCCTCCCCTCATATACCATAAATGTGTCCAGTCATTCTGTATAGTCTCATTTATTTCTGGCTTAAAATGTCTTCACTTTTGAAACTGTTTTCAACTTTTACTAGGCATTGTTCATTGTTCCAATATCTACGTTCAAGTAGCTCTTTATGCATCTCTTGGTTGCTATACCTAACTTATTTTATGGTGATTATATATTTAATTGTCAGACTCCTTTATTATAATATATTTTTATTGATTTCAGAGAGGAAGGGAGAAGGAGAGAGAGATAGAAACATCAATGAAGAGAGAGAATCATTGATTGGCTTTCTCCTACAAGCCCCCTACTGGGGATCAAGCCCTCAACCCAGGCATCATGTGCCCTGACCAGGAATCGAACCATGAATTTTTGGATTCATAGGTAGATGCTCAACCACTGAGCATGCTGGCCAGGCTACTTTTCAGACACTTTTACTATCTTTTCAGCTTTCTAGGGTCATGATGGAAGCTATTTTTTGCTCATTCCTGCCTCCCCCCACCCCGCCCACATCTCCAATATAGTGCCTACCTGTCATAGCATAGGAGTTTAATAAATACTAGTGGAAGAGTCTGATTGAAAACATATTCCCCTGTTTATTTCAGTTTTTATGAGCATACATTTAACCAGAAATGATAACATTCTTTTGAAAAATGGAATATATTGATCTGACAGGATACTTTTACATCAAAATTTAATCATATTTGGAACTTAATGTCATTTTTTAAATAGTTGGTTAGGATTGATAATGTCAATAACATTTGAAAACTGCTGAGTCTAAAAAATAATCAGAACTCCAAGTTTATTTAATTCTCCTTACTAGTGGTAGAGTCACAGTGAAAGTAGCACTGACCTTAAATAGAAAAGAGAAATTGTATTGGAGAAAAGAGGTATATTTGAGCAAGTATAGTGTTATGAGAGATAATTAGACTTGCAAATTAAATATCTACAAATTTATAGGTCAATGAGGCCTTATTATGAGATATATAGTGAGTTAATATACTTACATAATAATTTCTAAGAGGAAAATATTCATATCCTCCAAAGACAATGCCTGACAGATGAATATCTCCCAGCAAGAGATTAATGCAAAGTATTGCCTGAATATTGAAATAACAATTGGTATTTTAATACTTTTCTCCTACAGAAAATTCTACTATTCTTCACTCCCACAGCAGTTGCTTTTCAGATGTCAATTTCAAGTACTCATTTAAATTGGTTGGAGGGTTTTTTGTATACCTATTGTAATCCGTCATGTCCTTTAGCAATGCAAAGTTATCTTCTCTAGGGAGGGAATTTGTATCCTTGTGAGTAAGGTTTAGTGCAGGAATGATAATGCCAGGTTGGCTCCTGTAAAGTGTGCAAGGCACACTTTTAAATCATGGGAATTAAAAGCCACAAGAACCCTGTTCAGGTGAAACAGGTCAATCCTGGTATACTTACTTGTACATCTTCTTTTATTTTAGACCTGGAGAATGATGTGTTTTTATCAAAAACCAACATGCATCAATAAGAACCTATTTAGTTGTGCTTTTAAATCTCTGAGCAGGCACTGTTCTTTTCTAGAGCACTTTGAAATGGGATTTTTTTTTTAAGAAAAAAATTATTGACTCAAAGCTACACAATGAAGATATGCTGTTAATAGGAGACTTCAAAGTAAATAATTTGTACAGTTTGATGCTGTAATGGCCTACTCTCTTCATCTTGGAAGAAAGTGTATATTTTAATGACTATGCATGATGCCATAATAAAGGTCAGTCTTGCTTCTAGGATCCCACTCTCTCTCTTTATTTTTTTTTTTGTAATTGACTTAATGATCAGGGTTTTTTTTTGTGTGCTTTTGTTTGTTTTATTTCATCTAGCCTTTGCTTATTTGACAGAAAAATATGAAGTTAGTGCATATTGGACTTTATACAATTCCTGGTTCTTGTATTGAATAAGCACTACTCACAAAATGTCATCATGACATTGACCCAACTATCCTTCCATTCCCCACAAACCCTTGTCCTGTTCCTATCAGAAAACAGGGCCAAGACATGACTTTTCTGGACTTTCTTAGAAAGTTTAAAGCCCTGGATTTGCTTTAAGCCACAATCATATTGCAAGTATGAAGTTCAAATGCCTAATTTTAGACAGTAATTCAAAGATGAAGATTAATGCCACATAATCTCCCCTCCCCATATAGGGCTCCCTACAGTGGGAGTGGACGCCTGGTCCTTCTGTCTCCCTCACCTTCTCCCTGACCCTCTTGCTAGTGGACATTATAGAACCTTTCCAGTTTGGAATATAGGGATTGAAGGAAAAGGGTTCAGGGCTGTTTCCTACTTAAATAATCTGGGCCTGTAAAGTGTTAATAATACCAAACACAAATATATATAACAAGACCTATTTTGTAAATATGGAATGTAGATATAGTTAGCATCTATGAATAAAATATAAAATATTTTAAAATATTCAAGCTGAACCTACCCTCATGTGCGCTATCACGGACTTGTCAGAGGCTCCCTGCAGCTCTCAGGTCTGCAAGGAGACCCTTCCTTGCCTGGCCGTCCCCCACCAGCCCACAGTTTTCCCTGCTTCATTTAAGTCAGTCTCAGTCTGTAAAATCTTTTTGCACCTTCCATGTCATCCGCTTGGTCAGGTCTTAGAAGTTTGGGGTAGGGTTCAGATTTGGACCATAGGATACCCACAGGCAGCCATTTACCTGAGTTAAGAGGAAATTTGTTCCCAGACACAGCATGGCCCTCCTTGGCTCCCCTGAGAGAGTAACTCACTATCATCCCTTTTATTACTCCGATATCCTGGGCAAGGAATCTGATGTCAGATCCCTGAGTCCCCCATACTCCAGGAGAAACGTCTCAAATTCTTTAAGAGCTTCAGGTGAAAGCAGTAACCCAATCGCCTGCCTTGAGGAAGAGGATGAGACTTGCAGCTCCCTTTCTGTCTGTCTCATAAAACATTCCCTACGCTCTTTCAGATTCTAGACCTGTGAATCTCAACCCTGAGATTGCACTGGGGTGGTCCACCACTGCTTGGTCCCTTACCACTCTGAGAGTCACCTGGACCAACGCCATCACATTTCTGCCTTCTTGTTAGAAACGAAGTAACCCAGGCCCCACATGAGACTAACTGAGTCAAATGCCATACCAAAGATCCTCTATGATGTGCATCCACATTAGTGTTTGGGAAGTGTGCTCTTCTAGACTAATGGGGTTCGGACTTTCGTGGGCTTCATAAACACCCGGAGAGATTGTTAAACCATAAAATGCTAAGCCATTCATTTGTAGTTTCTGACGAAATAGATTTGGATGGGGTCTGCAAATTTGAACTACCCAGTACCCCAGTGGTGCTGATGTTGGCATTAAAGGAATCACACTTTGAGAAGCACTGTGTTTACACCTCCACTGTCCACACTGCACCCATAGTCACATGGTATAATCAAGCACTTCAAATGTACTTTGCTTTGAGATGTGAGTACAGACAATAAACCAAAACACACCAAATTTCCAAATCTTAATATTAAGAAGACATATTACATTTATTATTTTATGTTGATATACCGATACCTTAACTACAGCGATATAAGTAAAATATATTATTAAAATTAGTTTAAGGATTATTTTTAACCTTTACTATATTTAACTTTTCTCAAGGGGTGTCCCTTGTATGGGATGTCTGTGCCTTCCTGTTGTAGTTGAGATTCAATTGCTGTTGTCATGCCCCTCAGGCTGACTGGGTGCTGACTACAGTGGACAAGCTGTTTCATGAGTCTGACCCTAGGGAGCAGGATTTACTATAGCAGGGCTCTGGTGCCTGCTAAGTTCATTCTTTAGATATGTCATTTGGGGTGGTACCCTGATATGATCTGAAGATGACCCACCATTGTTCTGATTCTGGAGGTGCTCTCAGGCAGGCCACTGCTGGTGCCTATCTTGGGGCCACCTAGTAGAAGGTTTAGTGTGATCTGTGGCTGGTAGCTGCCTGTGCTGGGCTTGGGCAGCTGGAAGAAGCTATGTTCCTTCCCTGATGTCTTTGGTGCTTTTGAGCTGCTGCCCCAGTGCTGAAGCTCAGAACCAGTGATTCCATCCATGAGTAAGTCCATATATTGGCCCTTTAAGAGGAATGCCTAGGACTCCCATAGCTTTCTGTCCCACCTGGACAAAATTTCCACCGATTTTCACAGCCAGATATTGTAGGGACTCCTCTTCTCAGCTTTGGTGCTCTGGGCTGGGACCCCTGCTCCGTCTGATTTTTTTTTTCTTTTTTCTTTTTTTTTTTTAATTGTTGACACTATTACAGATGTCCCCATTCTCCCCATTTGCTCCCTTCCACCCAGCCCTTGATTTTCCTCTGGCCATCACCACACTGTTGTCTACATCTGTGGGTTATGCATATGTGTTCTTTAGCTAATCCTGTCCTAATCCTTAATCTCCTCAACTGGGTGTGTGACCAACCCCGTGCTTCTTCGTTATATCCTTACTTATGGGAGTTCAGTTCAGCTAGTCTTCGAGTGGTTCTCAAGGGCATGGTTCTATATTATAGTTGCAGTTTTTTTTAAATATATTTTATTGATATTTTACAGAGAGGAAGGGAGAGAGATAGAGAGCGGGAAACGTCGATGAGAGAAACATCAACCAGCTGCCTCTTGCACACCCGCCACCGGGGAATGTGCCCGCAACCAATGTACATGCCCTTGGCCAGAATCGAACCCGGGACCTTTCAGTCCGCAGATCGACCTCGGCAATATAGTTGCAGTTTTGATGTAATGGGAGGAGGTGACCCCATTATTTAGCTACTTTGACATCTTGACGGGAAGTCCCCTAAATTTATTTTTAATTAAAACTTTAAGACACTGCTTTCACTCTGGCCAGTATGGTTCAGTTGGTTGGAGAAAGCTCCATTCCCAGTCAGGGCACGTACCCAGGTTGCTGGTTTGTTCCCTGGTTGGGGCATGATCCATGTTTCTCACATGTCTATGTTCCTTTCTCTCTTTCTCTCTCCCTTCCTTCCTCTCTCTAAGATCAATTTTAAAACTCTTTAAGACACTACTTTCAACTTGCTCTTTTTTTTTTTTTTCCTACTGACTGTACTTGGAAGTAGTCTGTGGACTAGAGGGACAGAACTGCTTGTCTGAGATTCAGGGCCACAGTGTAAAGGTAAGAATGGCAATGGGGGAGATCTGATGACTCCCCCTTATTTGCAGAACCTCTATATACACATACACAAGTTTCTTCATGGTTGGTTCATGTGTATGAGCTTGTTGCCTTTATTTCTTGGTTTGTTTATTTGCTTATTTATTTATTTTTGACTTAGTGATGCAGTCATTGATGAAAAAGAAGTCATACACATTTAGACTCTTAAAATGTTAGCTTCTCCCTTCATGGAAAGATGTGAATTTACATGACTTATATATAGGCAAGAATCAGAAATACTAGGAGATTTTAACAGGCATAGAACCACATATATGTTGGCAATATAAAAAAATGTTTTTTTTGCCCACCATGCGTGATCTATTGATTGTTTCTCATTGAAAAATTGATTGCATATTTGCCAAGATGGATGGAGTAGAAGCAAATTCACATGTAAACAGTACTATTATTATGGGAGGATAAAGTTTCTTTTAATAGGAGCCAGTAAGCCTACCTACTCCTTCAAAATGATTCATCCTGTGCATCAAATATTCCCACATAACTGCAATTATGATTTCTAATAATTTATTTATTTGGGTAGGTATTCCATTTATAAAATGCTAGCAGGGCATATTCAAGTTCTCAAGGAAAAATGTTCTTGTAATAATAGAATACATTAATGTAATATTTAAAGCAATAAAGCTAAGACAGACTGCCTAATTGTGAAAATTCCTCCTGCTTTTTTTCCACTCCTATTCCAAGAGCAATTATTTTTCCACATCCTCACTTAATTTATTTATTCTCATTCATCTAACCTCTTTAGAACAAGATGGAGCTAGTGATTATCAATAATTTGTAATTCACCTTAATTTTAGTAATTGTTGAGCTTCCTTCCTCTCCCACAGTACAAATAATGGCAATCTATTTTCTTGCTTTTGCTGTGTTTAGCTTTTTATACAAAAAAAAAAAAGAAACTGAATGCCTTCCCAAAGTGTTTAATCATTTTTGCCTACACAAATGCTGAATATTTCACTACACCTAACACACTTGAGGACCAGTCCTTTTTTCCCTGCCCTTCTCTGTTAATTGATTTCTTTCCTGTTGCTTACATTTTGTGTCTTACTAGTGTCCTGGTGCATGAATTTGTGCACAGGTGGGGTCCCTAGGGATGGCCTGTGGGAATTGAGCCCCAGCTCACGCCCTCAGCCTCACAGCTCCAGCTTGTGTCCCCAGCCTCGCAGCCCTGCCTAGCACCTGTTGTAGCCCGGTGCCATCCCATCACCTGCTCTACCATCCCTCTTGCAGGACAATTGATTGGGGCCAGGCCCTCCACCCGGCTCCCTCAGCACCTGGGAACCAGTTGGTGGCCCTGCTCCTCACTGCTGCTGCTGGTCAACATCTGCAGGGCGATCAGGCCCCTCTTCACACCTGTGCCACCCACTCACCTGCTCCGCCATCCCACCATGGCCCCACTCTCATCAGGGCCCACGGGGCCTGCAGCATCTCCACTGCCACCCACTGCCAGTGAGTGCTGCCTCACTGATGCCTGCCATGTTCTGCGCTCCCCCCTGGTGGCCAGCACACATTACAGCAAGCTGTGGAACTCTGTGTCAAACAATTTGCATATTGGGCTTTTATTATATGGGATACTTGCCTTTTTTATCCGTGCCCCCCCCCCCCCCCTTACAGCTTTTGTTTTCCTTATACCTAAGGTACCTTCTCTGGTATTCACCTCTGACTCATCTTAGATATCAATCTGAATGCGCCCTCATCATTCTCTATTTCTGAATCTTTTAGTACTATCTTCCTTCTACCCCCAAACCTGGTTCTGGGTCTTGAGGCCCTGTGCCAGACCTGTTTCACTCCACAAGGAAGAGTGGGCCCAAAGCTGAACACAACTTCTTACTAAATAATTAAACTTAAAAAAAAATAGAGTTCACTTCCCATCAGGCATTTCCCATGAGATGGTTACTTATACAGTACCCTCAGCTACTTGATGCCATATATTTTCTTCCTTAACAAGAAACTTCTGTAATTCTTTTAAAACACTCTTCAGTTCCAGCTTCCTTCACAAAGCAATCGAGAATCTCCTGACCACAACAGTCACATGGCCTTATCAATTTCATACTAGAGCTTGCATAGAATATAATTTATATTATTATATTATCCTGAGAAGAATTTTCAAGTGTAAGTTATATCTGCAAAACTGGACTCCAAACACAAGAAATAACTGTGTCCATATGTCTTTGTGTTGCTTAGAAACCTAATACATTTCTGGATGCCCCCTGATAGGAACATAATAAACATCAACAGTTTGACTTTGTAAAAAATCATTAGTCTCCCTTTCCATACTTAAATGTTAGTATGAAAACACGTTTCTTATTAGTGTACATAAAAATATTTGTTGTCTAAAGAGTAATAACACACTAAAATTCTCACTGCCCATAAAAAGAAAAAGAGAAAAGCTCTTTATTTCATGCAAGCATGAATTCACACAACAAACAAATGAGATATGGAATAAAAATAAAAATATCACTGGAGAGAGATCAATGCTTTATTTGTTCTTTTAAAAATGAGATTTGGACCCTAGCTAGTTTGGCTCAGTGGATAGAGTATTGGCCTGGGGAGTAAAGGGTCCTGGGTTCCATTCCGGTCAAGGGCATGTACCTTGGTTGCAGGCTTTATCCCAATCCCTGGTTGGGGCATGTGAATGTATGGGAGGCAACGAATTGATATGTCTCTCTCATATCGATGTTTGTCTCTCTCTATCTCTCTCCCTCCTTTCTACTCTCTAAATATCAATGGAAAAAAATATCCTTGGGAGAGGATTAATAATTATTAAAAATAAAATTAGATTTGGATGTTAAACATTATTGTCTGAATTGTTTGTTAGCAAGAGAGAGATTGCCTGCTCTTTTGCATATAATGATACTTGATATGAAAACATATAGTTTTGAACACCAATGTTAAATAGTCAAAGAACATTATAGTCAAGTATGTGTATACAGCATAAATGCTTAATTATGACAGTAGTCTCAGCAAGGCCCTATATAATCACAAAAGAAGCAGAAATCATGTGAGAGTAGAAAGTACTCAGCTAATCTTTTAAGAGGAATTATGTCAATTACAAGAGATTATTTTATTACCACTTCCAGTATTCATGAAAAACAACAAAATGATTAAATGTCCTTGAAAATGTGACTTTTGTAACAGCATAAGTTAAGAATGACACTAGATAATGGAGATTATCTCTATAGGAAGAAGGAGAGTTGAAATAATATAATGAAAGGAAAATTGGGGAAGAGAGAGAAGAAAAGTTTCAACACTGGTTCACACAGCATAGATCCACATTGCTTTCTTTATATAAACACATGAGTAGGTCTCCCATAAAATCAATGTTTCTCAACTTTAAGTGTACCTTCAAATATGCTAGAAAACTTGTAAAATACTTATGCCTTGCCACCCCCCTCAGCGATCCTGACTCACTTATAAGTTCTCCAGGTTTTATTATATCTTCAGAGTTGCCAACCATTTCAATAATTTCAAAGGAAACTATAGTGTTCATATCAAGATAGAGTAAACCTCAACCTTCATTACCTAGGAATAAGATGATTAAGCATTGGGTCTATTTTGGCTTCTTTGCATTAGTGCTCTTCCATCAGGGATACAGAAAAGCTGCAAGGATTCTCCCAAATTTAACTTTGAGTTCTTCCAGGAAGTAATCTGAGCTGTAGTTCTGGTTGCTTCAGGTCTAGAGTGACTATGCAAGAAGGATGATAAAAAACAAAACAAAAAAACAATTTCTCCTCTCTGGTGTTTTTGTAATCTGCCATAGTCAGATGCTCCAGTTGCCATTTGACTAGTGATATCTAGAGATGACCCACCTATAGTTTTGCATTTTTATGGGGAAGAAATCAAAACAGCATTGATATGAGTCATTGAAAAGCAAAATAAAACCCTAATTAATGAGCTATGATCAAGATGTATTCAAACTAGAGATGTAGTCAAAACAGTCATTACAAACCCTAAAACTGGTCATTCGACTTTCCTTTCATTCTCATTTTCCCTCTCCCTAGTCTTCTCTCTTAGGGATGATAGTACAAGGAAATTGACATTATTCTCCTCTCGTCCTTCTCCTTTTTCTCTCTTTCACTCTCTCATCTATCAGCCGTCTATCTATATTTTAAAATTATGAACGTAAGATCATAATAGCATGGATGGACCTTGAGAATATCATCCTAAACAATGTTAGAAAAAAATAAGAACCATATGATTTTACTCATATGTGGGATATAAAACTGAACATACAAATGAACAAGTAAGAAAACAAACAAACAAAAAACTCAGAAAGTCAACAGTATGGTGGTTACCAGATGGAAGGAGGTTGGGAGATAATAAAGAATAAAAGGGACCAAATATATAGTGATGATTTGATTTTCGGTGGTAGATACTAAATGCAATATAGAGATCCTGCATTACAGAAATATACACTTGAAACCTATATACCAATGTCAATAAAATAAATTTAATTAAAAAATAAATTTGTTTAATTCAGATTCCTCTGATTCTAAAACTTGGTTTTTCACTAATACATTGATTTTTCTCTCAGATATTACCACTAAAGATATTGGTCTAAAATTTTCCGACATTTTTGCATTAACATATTTAAATACAGAGCAAAATTGAAAAAATTTCCAGTGAGCACCCAAATACTCATCATTAAATTCTACCGTTAACTCTTTACTGTATTAGTTTTATCACTAATCTATTGTTCTATTTATTTTGATATCCATTCACTTATCCATATTATTTTTTTAATACATAGCAATCCTTAATTTTTGAACTCCATTATACTAGTGCCTAAACTAAGCCATGGCTATAATCAGTATAGTTTGAAGTTTTTTTATGCTTTTTTAAATTGTTCTTTGTTAAGAAGTAGAATGAGCAAACTCAAATAATATTAGGAACATGGAAACTCTTAAAGATATTACTAGTCAATAACTTTATGAGTTTAGGAAAAGAAATACTAAACTGGGTGATGCCAACAATCTACAAGGAACACTGATTAATAACTTTAATTACATCAACAAATCCCTATGCAATGTAAGATAATGTAATCAAATGTGTAGGATCTCATCTAATTCACACTCTAGCAATTAGGGAACAGAATCTTGATGGGTCATTTTTAGAATTTTGCCTAAAACAATTTCTCATTTTATATAGAAAGCTAAGTGTTGAGAATTGTATAACTCTTCTGTTATAATAATCATAAGAATACTTCTCAGAGTTCCTAGAAACTTGTGAGAAGATTGTTCTAGTGGTGAAATAATGTGTATGTTTTTGAAACTTCT
Source organism: Vespertilio murinus (assembly GCA_963924515.1). NCBI lineage: Eukaryota > Metazoa > Chordata > Mammalia > Chiroptera > Vespertilionidae > Vespertilio > Vespertilio murinus. The sequence continues at coordinate 27,007,121 of OZ004712.1, read as the reverse complement.
ATTTGAAAATAAGGATAATTATTGGTGGTGGTATAAAGGCTACATCATTTATTTAAAAAATACAGTACAGCTGAAACTGGTTTGGCTCAGTGGATAGAGCATCATCCTGTGGACTTAACGGTCCCAGGTTTGATTCCAGTCTAGGGAATGTACCTTGGTTGCAGGCACATCCCCAGTAGAGGATGTACAAGAGGCAGCTGATGGATGATTCTCTCTCATCGATGTTTCTAACTCTCTCTCTCTGTAAAAAATCAATAAAATATATTTTTTAAAAATACAGCACAACATAAGAAAATGCCTTCATTATTTATAAAATGTTGATAAATATTTAGCTTTTACGTATTCTTTATATATGCATTTTCCATTATGAAATATGGCATTTAGTTCTAATGCTTTTAAAATATAAGAAATATATTGCTTTTTTTCTTTTCAATTTGCTAAATATTTTTATTACCAGTAGGAAGAAGGTATGAAAGAAGTCACACCATCTTCTTTGTATAGTTTTGCTTATTCATTATTCTAAAAATTATTTGAATCACCACCTTTTCTTAAGAATGCTGAAATTCAGAAAATTTGAGCCAGACTATGTTAGCCTTACCAAATCCTTGAGGATTACGTTAGTATTTTGCAAAGTGAGAATGAGATAGGCTGACATTTAACAACAGATAGTTAAGTGAAAGAAAATAAGAGTTGATTAAGTTCAGACCAGTAAAAATTAAATATTATCTTTCCATTAGCTACTTGTCCTTCATAATGCAAGGAATAAGAGAAAGGCCAATGATCCTAAAGAGTTGTTCCAATTTACAATAAAGATATGACCAAATTGATGAAACATCCCAAATATTCCTCAAAGCTTGCCAACCAACTCTTCCCACAAAGGTGTTAATGAAGCAACCAGAAAAGAGCATCTGTTCATTCCAAACCTGTAAAAACTCATAAACATGGTAGAATATCTACCCAATCTATAAATAGAAATATAGGGTCTTGTAGAGTGTTTTGTGAAAAGTAATGACACTATCAGATCAATGTGTTTTGTTTTTATCTACTAAAATATTTACTTGATTAACTAGTAAGTTAATGTCTTTAAATCTGAGTGATTTAATTCTTTCATCATGTGATAACTCTTCTCTGTAAATTTCTTTTATTCACTGCCTTCTGCCTAATGCAGTCCTAGAAAATTTTGAAAAAAATTATTTAAAATTAAATGGCACTATTAACATAAAAAGTACTTTTTCTATTTCTATAAGAGCACTTATACACTCATTAAATATGCAAAGATGATGGCTATAAATTTGTCGTGCACTTTTGTTACGTTAAAATACACAAGGTAAATAATATTTTAAACTGTTTTATTATGTTTGCTTTTAATTTGATTCTAGATAAGTAATTCTAAAAATTAACCAATTTTTAGAGACAAACTAGGTTAGCAATTTTGCTGAAGCCATAAAAAACCTAGAAAATTTAAAAGTGCCTAAAGCTCATGGAGCTTCCCCATCCAAAGTTAGTTTCTAAATATTTAACTTATTGATAATACAGAACATTTTAAAGTACAAATTCCATATAAGCTAATCATGTGCAACAGGACGAAAAAGCAGTCATCGTACTGTTAACATGATGTTCAGCTCCACAGAGTCATCTCTCCACAGGCATGATGCCAATGAGAATTCCAAAGGATCTTTAAAATATATTGTTATTGATTTCAGAGAAGAAGGGGTAGAGATAGAAAAATTAATGCTGAGAGAAAATAATTGATCTGCTGTGTTTTGCATGTCCCAAACTGGGGATTGAGCCTGCAACCCAGAGATGTGCCTTTGATCAGAATCAAACCTGGGACCCTTCAGTCTGTAGGCCAATGTTCTATCTACTGAGCCAATCTGGCTTGGACATGAGAATTCAAAAATCTTTAAAAATAATTTTTTACCAAAGTGTCTTGAAGAAATGAGAAAGGGGGCATTCCATCATGTGCACACTTTTCAAAAGCCCTCCAAATTTTGGTCCCCAGTTTTTCTTCATCTGGGCCAGTGGTTGGCAAACTGCAGCTCATGAGTCACGTGTGATTCTTTGGCTCCTTAAATGTGGCTCTTCCACAAAATACCATGGTCTGAACGAGTCTATTTTGAAGAAGTGGCATTAGAAGAAGTTTAGGTTTAAAAAAATAGGCTCTCAAAAGAAATTTCAATCATTGTACTGTTGATATTTGGCTCTGTTGACGAATAAGTTTGCCGACCACTGATCTTTCCTACCTTTTTAAAAGACAATTCCCTGCTTTCCAAGAATTTTTAGTTTATTTTCTATTTCTAATAGCATCATCATTTTCCTTCTCATAGGAAATAATCTCTCCCTTTTCTTTTAATCAGCTCAACTAAAAGTCTGACTGGGCAAACCAGAAAAGAGCCTCTCTCCTTATAGGAAGTGAATTTGATGGGACATTTCTGTCCTTATGTTTAGAAGTTCTCCTCCTCCTATACACACACACACACACACACACACACACACACATACACGCATGCACACGCACACACACACATTAAACAGTTAGTAATGCAAAGGTAATATAGATAGAATCCTCCCATTTCCTGGCACATTTATACAGATATGCCTACATTTTTTATGGATAAGGAAAGTAGAATTCATATTCAAATATATCCTAGGGTCTGCACAGCCTGGGAGGGCACTAAACCTTATTCTTCCTCTTACCCTAAGATCAGCTCTGTTTGTGATACAGTGTTGGTCTCACAGCAGCAAATTTCTACTTGAAAGTTTGATTTCTGTGTGAAAGTCTGAAACGATAACTGCCCTGGGATCTGAGAAATTACATAGGTTTTACATCTTCCTTGCTTCCATCTGGTATTTTTGGAGTTGCTTTATGGCTCTGTAAATATCAAAGTATCAACATACGAGGCATTGAAGGGATCCTTGAATTAGTTCCAGTTCAGTGGAATATAATTATTCATTCAACAAATATTTATTGAGTTCCTAATATTTTCCAGGTGCCTTTTTTAAATGTTGCCGGTTATGCAACAAACAAAACAGATGAAACTCTTTACATTCAAGGAGCATACATCACAGTGGGGAGAGATGAACAATAAGCAAATAAACAACTTGCCAGATGGTATACTTGTCTGAGCAGATGCTGATGAAGAAAGTCCAAAAGCTGGCTCAATTTCTTCACAAGACACAAGGCTTAACACGATGCCAATAATAATAGAAAACAATAACATAGCTCCTAACCTGGAAAGGCACTGCTCCAAATATGTTCTACATATAAGCTCATTCAGTTTTCAGAGTCATCTCTGGTAGAAAATACTGTTATTACCCACAGTTTCCAGATAAGATAAGTTACACAGAGTGGCCAGATTATTATGATCTCTGAACACATAATAATCTGGCCACTTAGTGTGTGTGTGTGTGTGTGTGTGTGTGTGTGTGTAGGTATAGGTATAGGTATAGGTATAGGTATAGGTATAGGTATAGGTATAGGTATAGGTATAGATATATAGATATAGATATAGATATAGATATATAGATATAAATATTAGAGACATGGTGCATGAATTCATGCATTTGTGCCTGGGTAGGGTCTGACCAGCCTGGCCAGGGGGAGGAGAGATGGATAGTTGGCTGGCCTGCCTGCTGATCGAATTCCTGGTTGAGGGAACAATTTGCATATTATCCTTTTATTATATAGGATATACATTGAGTGGCCATATTATTATGCATTCAGAGATCATAATAATCTGGAAACTTAGTGTAGGTACACAGAAATAAACGCTTCCAAAATTATCACTAGGATAAAGGCAAAGCCAGGATTTAAACTTGAGAAGTATATTTCCAGATAACACTCCTGAAAGCATCTTGATATTGAAGGCAACATATTTTGAATACCTGATCATCACTGATGGGATGTACCATAACTACCACATTAGGGTGTGTATGTCTTCACTTGTCCTAAAGATATCCTTTCAAAAAGTAGATATGTTCTGTTTCATGGAAAAAATCTTCATGGTAAAGTGAGAAAATTCAAGACATTTTAGGAGTGTTTTATAAAGCTAATTTAGATAACAAATACTAAATGGCACTCTTAATACCAAGAACCTTTTAAAAATCATAAATACAATATTTTAGAAATTATAGGAAATGTATGTAAATCTACTATTCTCAAGAGTAGATTTAAGACCTTGTATGCATATGTGCATAACCCATGGACAGACAATAAGGTGAAGGCCTGGGGCAGGGGGCAGGGAAAGGCAGGAAGAGATCAATAGGGGAGAAGGGTGGCATAATGTAATTCTTTCAACAACAAGAATTATTTAAAAAATCTACTCTTGAGACTATGAGCCTCATGTACCATTAGTTTTCAATTTTGTGTGTTTTTTTTTGTTTTGTTTTTACCATGGAAATATATATATATCAAAATCTTAAACAGGAGCCCTGTATGTAAAATAAAAACACCAAGAGTTGTGTTGGCTGAAGCAAAGGCAGCATAAGCACACAGGTCAGATTCCACCTTTCAACTCCCTTCCCCTTTGTTTCTTTGTTAGCCACTGAAGTGCCTCCAGGGTGCTCTGATGTCTTTAAATACTGTAGTTTCATAGGAAAGCACTTCCATTGTAAATTGCCATAAAAATACCTGAATTGTAACTGAAAGATAAAACTATTTTTAGTGAAAATCATGTTACTAGTACTTATTACCCCCCCCCCCCAATTCTCTTACTATCATATTATCTCTCTCTTGATATTGGCACAAATAGATGCTCATTTTATTGTTCTCATCTCTCAAGCCATAGAAGGGAAATCCCAGAATTTCATTCCTGCCTCACCACTGTGACAGCGACTAGTCATTGAGAGCAAGTGTCAATCTCTTTATCATCTCTCATATTTGACTACTCTTTCACTTCCTTAAAACTATTGGATTATTGACTTAATCCAGGCCTTCATCTCTGGTTTTCAACATTTTAATATTTCCTACTCATTCCTGCTTCCATTGCCAGCCCTTTTCTTTCTATCCTTAAGATTGTATATTAGTGTAATATTTTATTGATTTATTAGAGAGAGGGGAGTGGAGAGAGAAACACTGATGTGAGAGTGAAACATCCATTGGCTGCCTCCTGCACAACCCTAACAGGATGGAGCCCACCACCCAGTGTGTGCCCTCACTGGGAATTGAACCAGCAACGTTTTGGTGCATGGGACAATGCCCAACCAATGGAGCCACACTGGTCAATGCTATTATGATGCTTCTAAGATACAAATCATATCCTGCCATGGCTTTGCATACAATTCTTTATTAGTTCCATTCTCCTAAACTTAAATCTAATCTGCTTGCATTGCATATGAAGCCTCTTATAATTGAGTCCCTGTTTGCCTGTCCAAGTTCATTAAAATTCACTCAACAACATGGCCTGTGTTCCAGCAATCTTAGAAGTCAACATGGTGGTTTGACTCTTCACGGGTATTTTCCTTGCATTTAATAGTCTTCTTATCCTCCACTCCTCCCTGCCTTGCCTAAGCACCTATAGCTAAGATTAATACAAAACTACTTTGTATTTCATTGTTTTCATGCTTTCCATTGGCTTCCAAGTAGTACCTGCTATCATTTTTATTGCAAATACACACCCTTATAATTGTGTTCTGGGTTAATCAGGCCTTTGTGGGCTAGCCTAACACCTTACCATTATTTACAAAGTTATTTCAATTAAGAAAAAAAAAGCAACAAGTCCCAAATGACTGACAGGAAAGCAGACGTTTGGAATATAGCCTACTTGTAATTTTGGTCCCACAAGGTTTTATAACTAAATGAGAACTAAAGCAAAGCTCAGAGCAAGACTTGCTTAGTTTTTAAAACACATGAGAGAATAAAGAAAGGTATATTTGGATTTAACTTCTTAAATTATGTGTTGGGTGCTATTTACACACAACAAAACTTACAAAACATACAATTTGGCTCTACATTTAAAAATAAATAAGTAGAGGATTAAATAATTAAGTAAATAATGGATGACAAATGGTGGAGTCAGATTTTATGGTGGGGTTGGAGATCATACATAAGCAAAGGGAGATGTTCAGGATGCTGCACACGTGCACGCGCGTGTGTGCGCGCGCGCGCGCACACACACACACACACACTCACTCAGAGAGGTTAGCATACACCCATATAGTATATTATTTTGTCAGTTGAGAGGCTTGGAAAGCAGTACCACCCCAATAGCAGTACACACACTTAGCAGTCATGCCTTGGCTTCTAGTATCATACTATATAATAAAACCCTAATATGCAAATTAACCAAATGGGGGAATGACTGGAGGAATGATGAGTCACTATGATGTACACTGACCACCAGGGGGCTGACACTCAACATAGGAGCTGCTCCCTGGTGGTCAGTATGCTCCCACAAGAGGAGTGCTACTCAGCCAGAAGCTGGGCTTACGGCTGACAAGTGCAGTGGCGATGACGGGAGCCTCTGCTGCCACCATGGCAGCACTAAGGAGCAGCAGTGAGCTGAGCTGTAAAGAACAGCAAGCAGGTGGGTGGTAAGAAGCCAGGGATCCCAGACTGTGAGAAGGATGCCTAACTACCGGTTTAGGCCCGATGGGTCCTCGACTGTAAGAGGGTGCAGGCCAGGATGAGGGACCCCTTCCGCCCCCATTCAGTGCATGAATTTTATGCACTGGGCCTCCAGTTCTTCAATAAAATAAACCAAAGCTCATTATAGAAACACCCGATTGCCTGATTCTAGGACTGGGAAGAGAATATATAAGATTATCCTGTATCATATTGTTATGTCAGAAAGCAAAAGAAGTGCTCAAAATACCATATTGGTGGGTGTAGGTGCTCAAAATTCCATAATCGTGGGTATATGTCAAAGAGATATAGGAGTCAATTGAGATAGCTTTCAATGTCCAAAACTGGAAAATTTTGAGCAAAAATAGATATCAAGTTGTATTAGATGGTAACTCAAAGTATAAAATAAATATCCATGAGCCCATAATGACAGAAATAAATTACTTAATAAAGAAATAAATGGCAGGGCAGATAATTCTCTTGTGCAGTAGAACCCCAAATAACTTGTGTAGATATGCAGCTCCTAAGAATGGGGAAAATAATTGCCTCCTTCTTAAGTCTTGGCTGTGCACAGTGACTTCCTTCCAAAGAGTATAATATGGAAATGAGGGGAAAGATTAACTTTGCAGTAGATATGGAAATAAGGGGAAAATATCAACTTTGCAGTAGATAAACCTGACTAACATCACTTCAGCTGGATGAGAAAGTTTAACATTAGCAGTGATAAGTCTTGTAGGGAAAAAATATATATATATATTCATAATGTAATGAAATGAAATGGCTCTTTATCTCTGTGGTCTTCCTCTCCAAACCCTGTAACCCTTGCCTGATCAGAGGAAAAATGGCAGACAATTTTCAAGGTACAGTCTGCCAAAACCTGACCCATCCTCAAAACTCAGGATCACCAAAACAAGGAAAGTCTGAGAAACTGACAAAGCATGGAGAAGCTAAGAAGACAATGTGATGTGGTATCCTGAAAGGATCCTGGAACAGCAGAGGACATTGGGTAAAAAGGTCAGAGAATCTAAATAAATTGTGGACTTTAGGAAATCACATGCATCAATCGGTTCATTAATTTTTACAAATGTACTACACCAGCATGATGTTAATAACAGGAGAAATAGGAAGTCTCTCCAACTGCAAGTTATGCATCACTCATCGAGGGGGAATAATGAACAACATAAACTGATGAACAAAAACAGAACTGGAGGCAGGGAAGCATTGATCAGACTGTCAAACTGCAGAGGGAAGGTAGGGGAGGGGGAGGGTAAGGAGGAGAGATCAACCAAAGGACTTGTTTGCATGCATATAAGCCTAACCAGTGGCCATGGACAACAGGGGGGTGGGAGCATGTGTGGGAAGGGGTTTGGGATTGGAATGGGGGGGGACACAAATATGTGATACCTTAATCAATAAAGAAACTTTTAAAAAAGGAAAATATCTTGCACCTCCTTTTTTTCCCCCTGTATAGAAATAGTGAGCTTATATGTTTCTGCCCAAAGGTACTTCTCTCATATATGACTAAACCTTTCATCTTTGGGGAAAAGCATTACATTATTTTCTGCCTGGCCACTCCATTGCTAGTATTCATACCCTAAATGTTCTCTTATGTTCTTGTTTACTGGCTCTTTTTATTTTATTTTTTAGATTACAGTTTGCAGTCAATACTTTTTTTTTTGTATTAGTTTCAGTGAAGCAGATATTGGATCTTAATGGCATTTTTTTTCCTCACTGTCAACTGTTGGAGTATCCTTCTGACTCATTTTAGTGAGTAGATTTATAGTGATTTATTTCCCTCAAGTGTTGTTGTGGGGTTTTTTAATCACCTTTTGCATGCTTACCTGAACCAATATGTTGTGCTTTTGAATGATGACTTTACATGGGAGTTTTTGAAACAACACAGCTTAGGTATAAACACTTAAACTTGGCCGCATTTAATCTCTCTGCTCTATGAGGGTCTAGTCATCGCATGCTATTTACTTTGCAGCAGTAATATGCCTATTTTTATATGGTTCTTTTTTCCTTTGACTAAATGATTGAAAACAGTTACCATATTGAATGACAAAGAAAAAATGAATGGGTACTCTATTACCTAGCAAATATGTATGGACGAATGGCCTCAAGGGGAATTTGATTATCTTGACACAGTGAGATGCAAAGTATGAAGATGTTTGGGACTGAGCAAGGTCCTTGCTAGGTTGGGAGAAATCTACATCATAGTTACGTTCCATCTGACTCAACAAATGGGCATGATAAAAGTTCTGCGCATGTAGCATGGGTGTATATCTGTAGGTGGTGGTGGGGTAAACTGGATTTACTGTAGCACACCAAAGGCAATTCTTCCTTAGAAATGCTCTGCACATTTTTTAAAAGCTATGTGTTTTACTGATACTCACCTGGGATGCTTAGAGTGAGAGTTGGGGCCACAATTGTAACTAATTCACAAAATGCTTGTTTAACCCAGCAGTAGATCTAGATTTGGGAGATAACTTTAGGATCATCTAATTGACCATTTAATTAACATCTCTTTTTAAAAACTGTCCATTATCTAGTATTTATTTGAGTGGTGAACTCATTTTTGTGGTTAACATTACAAGCAGCCAGTAAAGGATGTGATTGAATTTCACAAATATGTTAATTTCACAATTCTTACTTCTCTGGCTGTGGCTCAGCCTTATTTATGGCTTCAAAGAAAGTTATTACATTTCTCTAAAAGATGGAGTTTTATTTAAATTACCACATGATTTTTTTAAACAATAGAACACCGATTCTTATAGTTTCTAGAAGGTTTTGATTTTAGATATTAATTTCATTTCTAACCATACATGTGACATATATCCCCAGATATTTTGAGTAAAATATTTGTATGATAGCAACATCTGTATTACTTTCAGGAATGTCAATCTGCTGGCAGGAATATCCACCCACAAATTTGAAAGAACCACTTGTCCGGAAGAAATGATAGGCTTTGTTTTGCTAATTTTTGCTTTAATCCATTTGAACTGGTCACAGTTTGACTTATTTAGTCATCGAATGAGTAATGTCTTTTGCTAAAACAATGACCTCTCTTATTGCACCTTTCAAATTTGACCCATATTTCAGAACTTAGGTTAAATGCTATTTGTATTAAATTGACCCAGTCTTCTCAAATATTTATGGCCTTTTCCATTCAGAATGCTAGTCAGTTTATAATTTTTTTTTCAGATTCTCTTCTATTCTGCCTTGAATGACAGTTGTTCCTGTACATGTCTTGGTGCCCCTTCTAGCCCATCCCTCCTGGAGAGGACTGTCTGTCTCTGTGTCATTCTCAGCCTCCCCTGGCGCAAGCCCCCTGCCCTCAGTGTAAAGTAATTGACCACAGGCATCGTTTTCCAACCGTGTTTTGTAAACTTGTGTTCTTGCTTACATCCCTGTTCTGTCCTCTGTGTTCTTCCTCTAGTCCTCCTGTTTTGAGCATCTGTTACTTCTAGAATGCTTCCTGTTCATATGTCTCTAGCCAGTCTTCCCCTTAATTCCTATCTACAAACCATAGCTTTGGGAGAGGATACTCTCATTCCAGAGTGTTTGGAAGGAAGTGCAGAAGTGGAATTTGCCAGACAAAATGAAAGCATACAGGTGCCAGCCACAAGTATGTATCAAGGGGAAGAAAGATGAAAGAGTGACTGGATGGATATGTGCACCGGAAAGGCTATCCCATGTGTTACAGGATGAAGCATGTTCTTCTGAAGCGTGGCAGGAGATGTTTAAGCAACAGTGGCAAGGTTTCCTGAAGCAAAAAGTGAAAGTTGCTCTGGGGATGGCGAGGAAGAGGGAAAGAGAAAGCTAGAGAGAGAACATCAGCACAGGCTAGAGAGAGAACAAACATCCTCCTCCTCCCCCAGGTCTCTCTCTCTCTCTCTCTCTCTCTCTCTCTGTGTGTGTGTGTGTGTGTGTGTGTGTGTAAATACATTTTATTGATTTTTTTACAGAGAGGAAGGGAGAGGGATAGAGTTAGAAACATTGATGAGGGAGAAACATCTAACAGCTGCCTCCTGCACACATCCTACTGGGGGATGTGCTGCAACTAAGGTACATGCCCTTGACCGGAATTGAACCTAAGACTTTTCAGTCCACAGGCCAAGGCTCTATCCACTGAGCAAAACCCGTTAGGGCTTTATGTGTGTGTGTTTTGTGTGTGTTTTCTTATATCTCCTTGGATTGGGAAAGGACAGCTCTCTTTCAAACTATCCAATCTCTTTTCTGGATTTCCCTGAGCTTGTGCTCGTGCCCTCCACCTTTTATGGTCCCAGTTCCAGTTGGGCATTTGGCTTCGACTGCGCATGCACTAGTGAAAGGAATCTCCCTGCGCCACCTTCCCCAGACATCTCAGGATGGTAAATCACAACGATCACTGGTCTTTCCCCCCTTTCTTTCTGACCTGTTATGAAGCAGGCTATAGCTGCAAAAACTGTCTACCTGCCTAGTCAGATGTTTAGCTTCCTTTGGCAGGAGGATGTCAGTTAATCCCCAGAGTGACCCTGCAGCCACTTCCCTGCTTAATCAGACATCTTCTTCTGTTAGCATCTTCTCTCTTGTTAAAATCTAGCTGTCTACTCCAACATGGGGACTGAAATGACAGCAGTGTGAGGAAGCTCAGGCTCAGGAGATAGGAAGAGCAGAGCAGTGGATACAATTTCCAATTTTTTCCTTATCAAAGAAGCACCCGACTGGCTTGTTAAAACACAGATTTGGGAGACCCACCAAGCCACGCAAATCATAGTCCCTGAGACAGTGGCCTAGAAATCTGATTTTAAGGAGCCAGGGTGATCTTTGTGATTGGTTAATTTAAAGAAAACCTGGATAATTTAGCGGTAATGACATAAAATGCCAGGAGAACCAGAGAGCAGGAACAACGTCCTTCCTCATTCCACAATATGGAATAATTGGGCTAAAAGCCCAGAGCAGAGTCCTAATGCACCGAGTACCGTGGCTTCCTTAAGGAGACTGCATTAACTCTGCTGGCTGCAAATACTTCTCAGTAATAAAGTTAGAGTAAAAGGGCTTTTACAGTATTCTAAGATTTTGTTAAGTATGTTTAATCATTAAGGAAACCGGAAAGCTATGAGATGGTTTCTTCTTCTGAAACAATGGTTTGCTATCAGTATTTCGCCATAAGTTTACTTTGTTCTCTCTCTCTCTGTTCTTAGTTTTTCAATTTACCACAGAAGACAGGAAAACACTGAGTAGAACAATACAGAGAAATCATAGGATTTCTATCCGTTTTGCAACAAAGTCAATCGTTTATGCTTTAGAAGTTATCAATTTATTTTCATCACACATACTAGCCTATTCCTTACAGATGAATTTAAACATAGCACAATTTAACTAAAAGTTCTTATAATCTATACTAATGAAAGGGAAATTTGCTAATTAGACCAGACATCCTTCAGGACATGGTGACAGCGGCTGAGGCAGAGGAGGGCCCACTTTGCAAGAGGTACAGGGCATGATGAGACCAGTTACTGCTTCTTGGGGTTTGTGGGACTTTGAGGTTTTTTGGTTTGTTTGTTTGTTTGTTTTTTAGGAAAATTTGAAGTACCAGCCAGTGCTGGTGTTTTGTGCTGAAAGTGATTCAGGCTGGAGCATATATTGGATAAGACTGGGTCTCAGGGAATCCCCAGGGTAGGTCAAGCCATGTAGGTTCAGACATGGTGCACCCGCACCTACTGGCTGTGTGAGGGGAGGGTTCAACAGAAGACCAATGGCGCCTGCCCGCACTTCTTTCTGGGCCACAGCTGCCCTCCAGTCCTCACCCTCAATCCAGACAGTTCAGTTCATTTTCCTACGTTGCTGGTGCTTTTTAAGCATCTTCTCTTTTGCTGGAGATTGGACTGAGGGAATCTTTGTGAGAGAGTGAATCTTTGTACAGGCCCTATAAGGTGCCTGGGACTTCAGCAGCCCTTCATCTTTCCTGGATGGAATCCCCACTGATTTTCATAGAAAATGTGGGAACTCCTCTTCCTGGCACTGGTGATCTGGTGATCTGGTGATCTAGGCTGAGGAGCCCATATGGCACTGGGACCTCTCTCTTCTCATGAAGTACTTCGGCAGCTGACATTTTCTCCTGACTCTTAACCACCACATGTGGGTGTGGGACCGGTCCATACTGCATCTCTCCATATTCTTACCAGTCTCCTTGTGGCTGCTGCTCTATGTGCTCAACTATAGGGATTCGGTTTAGCTTGTCTTCAAATGGTTCTCAAGGGCGGTTGTTCTTTAATTTGGTTGTAATTTTCATGTGATTGGGGGAGTTGGTCAGCACAGTTTTATCTACTCTTTCATCTTAACCAGAATTTGATTCATTGATTATTTCTTTGAAGTAATTATAAGAGAAGCTAAATGATTCTTTAATTTTGGTGTATATAAATAATTGTCATACTAAATTCTCTAATGCTTAATCTATTGTCTATGTTTTTTTTATTTCTTGTAAGATAAACTGAGGATAACATTTGGTGGTATAATAGTTCCATATATTATAACAAATGGTAAAGGCTCTATAAAGCTTCAGTGGAAATGTGGGTTTTGTCATAAGGGAGGCTACAACCTTCTATTCAGTGCACACTATTAGTTCTATAATGCTAACAATAGAAAAAGCAAATATTCATCCAATAAGAATTTATTATGAACCTAAAGCCTTTTTATATAGTATAGTATGCATGATAGAAATTGAAGGAAATACAGCATATATCTTGTAACTGGCCTTGCATAATTTTTAGTTATTAAGATCTACTGAGTGAGGAATCTTCTCTTGCTAACGCAGTAACTGAGAGAGTAGAAAGCAGGTGGGTGTGAAGCAAGGTTCCAGAATTCCTTGCTCCCGGAGCACTTATAGGCCCCTATGGCCATTTCTGTTCTCCTTTGGTCCTTGGAACGTCCTCTTTATGAACTGGGTCATGTGCTTAAATCTAGCTCTGTGTCACCCTGGGAAGGGAGGACAATAGGATCTGTTAAATGCCCTTTTAACAGATCTTCACACATTCTAGAAACACATGAGATAGAAAAGAAAAGAGATCATTGCCGCCTGGCCTCTGTGGGTTAGTTGATTGGGTATCAGCCAATGTGCCAAATACGTGCCAGTGTGATTCCTGGTCAGGACATATGCCCGGGTTGTGGGCCCAATTCTCAGTGGGGACCATGCAGAAGGCAGCCACTCCATTCTCACATTGATGTCTCTCTCTCTCTCTAGACTTCAATACAAACATTTTTAAAAAAGATATAATTGCTTACTTCTTTGCTGAACTTAGGCCTATTTACATGAAATGGGAAAGAGCATCTTCACTCTTTCACATGGTGTGAGGATAAGTCCTCTGCCACTTTCATTGGTAAATGTGAGGCGAGCAGTGAAAGACTGATGTGATGAGAAGGATGACTAGTCCAGAACCCAGATGATCTCAGTTCTGGTTTAGCCTCATGTGGACTTGGGCAAGCCATTTTTCTACCACAGAATCCTGCAGGTTTTCATAGTATCTTTGCATAATGTTGCTATGAATCTGGTGTTCCAGAAAGTGAGGTTTGTTTGCTAATTCCAGGAAAAGATTAGTAGATGTACATGAAACACGGGGAGATCTTTTCTACACAAAGAAGTGGTCGTTTGGGAACAAGCCATTTTATTTGTCGACAAAGAGAAGATGAAAGCTTTTTACTCAAAGGCACTTTACAAATTGAAGCTCTATGGATAAAGAGGTTGTATATCACCAGGTATAATAGCCAGTTTCTTTTAACCCAAACTAGGATTCAAAAATGTGTACATTTGTTAAATACTTAAATTTAAAGCACTTTAAAACAACTTACACATAGGCTATTTTGAATGTAATGTGTAGACAGGGCCATAATGTTTGAGTTTGGTACTTAATTTAGTTAAGCTTAAAAGTAAACCTAGAAAAATTTATTGAGCTTACAAAATTTATAAAGTTACAAATTTTAGTTCAGAAATCATATAAAAAAACCTAAATTTTATAACCAATATATTTTTTACTGTAATGTGTTTACATTTATCTCATTGTAATATTGTGTTAAGAACTTGACATGTATTCATTGTTATCTCATTTAGCTATTATATAAACCAATCCAGGAGGTACAATTTTTGTGAAAACCTTTTGTAGGAGACAAAAGTGATGATAAAAAATATGAGGTCCCTGTTATAACTACTAGAGAAGGGGCTAGAGTTCAGGGTTATTTGCATCCAAGTACTATGTTCTTAAGCTTTTAATGACAGTGGCTTTTATAGACTTAAAACCTGTGCTTGGTATTCAGGGACCCAAAACCAGCTATAGCTTTCTCATATTAAAGGATATGTCTACACTAGCTCTATGAACAGTAAATAATTGGATAAAAAAGAAAGTGAAATATGTTATTTGGAACAATATAATAAAATGGTAGAGTTGAATGAATCCATCAACTATTAAAAATCAATTGATCGAACTGTTTTCTATATAGGCACAGTCTGATTCTATGTCGATACAAAATTCTGCTCCATTGTTGTAGGTGGAAGAAGTCTGCAGTAGTCATTTGAGGCCACCAGTTGCAATTGTTTTCAAACTGCTTTTGAGTACTTTAAAAAAAAATCCTTACCAATGTTCAGAGTCTATGATTTTAGTAAATGGATATACCACTAGATGCATTTCAATTTCATCTGCAGAGCAATAGCTATGTTCTATCTAGGGACGTTTTCCTAGACTAGAAAATCATAGGGAGAGTGTGATCTATTCAGAGGTTCATTAGCTTCTTCAGGAGGCAGTATTATAGCACAGTTTCCAAAGGAGAAAAAGCCCTGGCAGAATATGGGAATAAGTCATTGCAGATTTAGCCTACACATTGATTTTGGAAAGCCCAAATGATACCTTTAGTTGTTTTGCTGGATGTTATACAGATGTTTCCGCAGAGTATGCTTCACTTTAACAGGTTCAAAATGCTCAGTGGGATCATTTGTGATTTGGAACTCGCCCGATGCATGTAAGAGCTGAGGCAAATTGGCAGAGAGAAGCTATTGGCAAAAGGTTTACATGCAGTTCCTAGAAACTGAAGAGCTATGTAACCAATATACAGAATTACTTTCCATCATAATGTTTTTATACCAAGTCATTTAGCAAACAGCTCCCTCCATTTCTTTTTCTAAAAATATTTGAATTGATTTCAGAGAGGAAGGAAGAGGGAGAGAGAGATAGAAACATCAATGATGAGAGAGAATCATTGTTTGTCTCCTTCCTATGGATCGAGTCCACAACCCAGAAATGGACCTGACGGGGAATCTAACTGTGACCTCCTGGTTCATTGGTAGATGCTCAACCATTGAGCCTCACTGACCAGACACTCCCTCAATTTCTTGATGAAAGAACTAAGACTCAAAGAAGCTAAGTGTTTTCCTGAAGTCAAATGAGTGCCAGGATCAGAATAGGATCTAAATTTTCAGATGCAGAGCCAAGTTCTGTTTGCCCCACAAATTTAATGAAATTATTCAATTTGTAAACCATGTTCTATTCTCACAGCCAAAGTATCAATTATGTGGTTGAAAACCCATCCTTTAAGGTGGCAATTCAATTAAATCAATTATGTTTAGACATGTGATAGAATTCACACCAACCATGTGTATATACCACAGTCTCAGGAGGAATAACTCTGTGTGGCCATTCCTAATAAAGGAGTTTTATGCATCACTTTGTCTGGTTTAAGAAGTTACAAAGATAAGAGGAGTTGTACAATATAATATGAAAATGCAATACTGACTAATCTTTTAAAAATAAGGACATTAAAACAATTTAAAATTTATTTTCATATTAGGCAAGGATTTCATATTTGGCCATGATAATATCTGTCTAAATATGTTTAAGTATATTATGAAAAGCAAATAAATGAAAACAAAATTATCTATAAGTAATACAACAACATTAATTAAAATGGCTGATGCTATAAAACTGACCTATTTAGAAAAAAGATAAATATTTTTAAAAATATATTTTTATTGCTTTCAGAGATGAAAGGAGAAGGAGAGAGCTATTGAAACATTAATGATGATAGAGAATCATTTATCAGTGCCTCCTGCATGCCCCCTAGAAGGGACTGAGCCTACAGCCTGGGCATGTGCTTTTGACTGGAATTGAACCTGCGACCATTCAGTCAGCAAGCTGATGCTCTCTCCACTGAGCCAAATCAGCTAGGCAAAAGGATGAATATTTTGTTTCTATTTTTGAATATGCTTGTGTCTTTTCAAAAAACTAAATTTTAAACTTTGAGTTCCCATGAATAAGTTAGTTATTATTTATAAGAAGTGTGGTCATGAAAATAGGAAGATGCATATACTAAAGAAGAGTTGAATTAGTCATAGAGATTATGCAAGTTTATATTATGAAGCTATGGTTTTTGTTGATTTAAACACTTTCTTTGTGTTTTTATCTTTGTTGCAAGATTATTTTGTATTTTGTTAGGCTATAATTTTGTTATTCATAGGAATGAATTTTATAATCATAGTGGGTGATGACATGCAGGTAACCATGACTACTACTATTGTGCAATCAATTTTTGCTTCTTTATGCAGTAGTGAATATTTGTAGTGGTTTTATTATTTGCTCTTTTAAAATCTCAAATATAACTTACAATTTTTATTAAAAAGAAATCTTGCATAATTTTATAGTTTCCCCCTTTTATATTTGATAAGTATGGAATACTAAAAAGAAAGCTTTGGGAAAGTGTTGTCAATTTAAACAAACCTTTTTATTTTTAGTCAATGGAACCCTCTTTTTTATTTCAGCCTATAATATTTGCATTTCTTAATATTTTTCTGGCCTTCCTCTTATTATAATCATAAGTTACTTGATATTTTTTATTATGAGATTTCTAAAAACCTCCCCTTCTATCTCATTCACACAAATACCATTATAGTTCAGGCCTTCACCACACATCCACTGTTATTGAAATTCCATTCTAACTGCCCTTCAGGCCATTCTTAACATTATACTGGACTTCATCTCTTCTCACTAACCTTTTTGGCCTGATTCTATTCCAGGCAACTTTTCTCTCTATCAAAAAAGTTTTCCAAAATTAGGCATTTCTCCTACTGTCAGACTGAGATTGTAGAGCCTGATGTGAACATAAAACAATTTATTAATTAAATGGGGAGCCTTATTGGCTATACCCTGCCTCCCTCTAGCTCAGTTGTAGGCAAACTCATTAGTCAACAGAGCATGCTCTAGCTAGATGCAAAGCACTGAGTGACTGGGTCCTCAGAGCCTTTGAAGTGTACATGCAGATTTTGTGTTTGCTATTTTGATAGTTATGACCTCTACTGTAAGCAACATTTACAAAGTCAGTGTTGAAATACTTCAGAGTGTGTCGATTGAAGTGCAAAAAATTATTGCTGTTAATGTTGATGAGCTAAGTTTATTATTTTCAGGTAACATTGATAAAATACTCAAAACAATAAATAAAAATTCTATTAGTGAAATTTTCTCCTGAGGAAATCACAGATGTAAAATACTCCACTCCTTATATGAAAACTACTCTTAAAAATCCTAGAGCCACTGGTTCAATCTGAGATCAGTATTATCATAAAAGAAAGAGTTGACTAATCAAAAGTCACATCAAAAAGTTCAAAGTCTTTGCTTTGCATGTCTTAAAAAGGATGCAGTTTTTTCCAAACACAACACTAATAAAAATCTTTCTCCAGCAACATCCATTACTTTGGAGATCTGCAAACCCTACAGAAACACTCTTCAAGCCGCTCTGTGTCATACTTATTCTTTTACTTTTGTCCCAGATTTTTTATTACATAAACATACGTGAATGTTTTCCACAAAGCATAATTATTCTTTTACTTATTTACTTAGGAAAGGAAGAAGAAAACTTAATTAGATATTATTTTTACCAGATGAGGGAGGGAGACAATTAAATTCAAGTTAATTTTTTTTCAGTCACAAAAGTAACTGTTATTGTAACTAGATTTTTGAAAACATTCACTTTTATAAGAACACATGTATCATGCTATTGTAAACAGATTTTGACAACAATCCTTATTTTTAAGGGGGACTTACGGCAAGAGAACTTGGTTTTAGATAATAATGATTTTGTTACTGCATAGTCTTTTCCTAACATCCTAGATCAAGGTCCAGAGTGGTATATTAATAAACCTCTTTCTTTTTTTTCATTTTATTATTCCTAGTTATTATTCTTTGAAGCAATTATAAATGAAATTGTTTTCTTAATTTTTTTTTCTGATAGTTTATTATCTATATATATAAAAGCCTAAGGTCCATCCGTCTGTCTGTCCGGCAGTTATGATACGCAATGACCACCAATGGGCAGATGCTCAACGCTGGTGCTGCTGAGCTGGACTGACGTGGCATCTGCAGTTCTCAGGTGATGCCCCCCGAATCAGAGAGGAGGGAGCCCGATTCTGGGATGCATCACCCTAGAACCATCCTCTTGCAATCTGGGACCCTTAGGGGATGTCAAAGAGCCAGTTTTGGACTGATCCCACAGGCCAGGTCGAGGGACCCTACTGGTGCATGGAGCCATGCAGTGGGCCTCTAGTTGGTGTATAAAAATTCAACTGACTTGTGGATATTTATTTCATGTCCTGCTACTTTACTGAATTCATTTATCAGTTCTAGTAGTGTTTTGGTAGAATCTTTAGTGTTCTCTATAGACAGTATTATGCCATCTGCAAATAATGACAGTATTACTTTTTCCTTTTCAACTTGAATGCCTTTTATTCCTTCTTCTTTTCTGATTGCTATGGCTAGTACTTACAATAGTATGTGGAATAAGAGTGGTGAGAGTGGACATTCCTGTCTGGTTCCTTATCTTAAGAGAAATGGTTTTAGTTTTTGCCTATCCAGTCTGATATTATCTGTGGGTTTGTCAAATATGGCCTTTATTATATTGAGGCATGTTCCCTCTATTCCCACTTTGTGAGAGATTTATCATAAACTAGAGGCCTGATGCACGAATTTCATGCAAGAATAGGCCTTCCTTCCCCAGGCTGCTGGCATCAGCTTCCCTCTGGCAACCAGGACCCGGGCTTCCCTCCGGCTGTCAGTAGGCACCCAGGACACAGTTTCCCTTGCACCCCCAGCTTTGTCTGAAAGGACATCTGGTCTAATTAGAATATTATACTGTTATTATTATAAACCACTGGCCCAGTGCATTAAATTCTTGCACGGGGAGGGAGGGTCCCCAGAGCCCAGCCTACATCCTCTCCAATCTGGGACCCCTCAGGGGTTTTCTGACTGCCGGTTTGGGTTTGGGCCTAAACCAGCAGTCGGACATCCCTCTCCCTCTCACAATCTGGGACTGCTGGATCCTAACTGCTCACCTGCCTGCCTGATTACCCCTGACTACCTAACCCCCCACCAACCTGATCACCCCTAACCACCTCTTCCTGCCAGCCTGGTTGCCCCCAACTGCCCTCCCCTGTAGGCCTGGTAACCCCAACTTCTCCCCCCCAAACTGGTCACCACCAACTGCCCTCCCCTGCTGGCCTGATTGCCCCCAACTGCCCCTCCACCAGCCTGATCACCCCTAACTGCCCCCCTCCGCTGGCCTGGTCACCCCTTACTCTCCCCCTACCAACCTGGTCACCCCCATCTGCCCTACCCCACCAATCTGATCACCCCCAACTGCCCTCCCCCCAGCCAGCCTAGTTGACCCAGGAAGCCTGCTGTTCAGTCATTTGGTTGTCCCACATTAACACTCCTGCTGGCCTGGTCGCCCCATGCAACCTGCTGTTTGGTCATCTGTCTGGTTATTTCAATGTGACAGCCCCTGGTTTTTTTATATATTAGGATGGGTGGTAAATTTCCTATATTTGAGTTGACTTTTATCATGAATGGGAAATTCATCCATTTAATTCTTAAGACACTTTTTATTTCATTTGGTCACACATATAAAGATACAACTTTAAAAAAAGATAATGACTTTATCTGAATTAGTTTTGAAACTTCATTTTAAGCATTCTGAAGGACAAATATTTTGCTTATTGTAATTTGCAAGCTTGTATGGAATAATAATTTGAGAAATGTAACAAACATTAAAATAGTCAGTAATTATTTTTATGATAATAATGATAACATTATTATTATACCACGGCCATATCAAAATTTTCAAGCAGTTATTTAGTTACTTTCAGTGTCTGTACTTACATGAGTTAAGAGGCAACAAAAAATTTCTTGTTTTTAATTTATTCATATTTTATTTTTTCCATTACTGTTTATCCCCTCTAAGCCCTTTTTCACCTCCACCCACCCATTTCCTCCTGCAGTCACCACAGTACAATGAAAAGTTCTCATTAACGGTTCCCTGAACAGCAATGTCGTTAACATAGACCACCCCCCCTCAAGGAGGCACATTTCAGCTGAGGCTTTCTGCAAGCTATTCAGTCCTCCTAAGCTCCTCCATAAATGTAGATATTTTGATTTTTTCCCTCACTGACCACATATATTATTCCCTTATGTGCTGTCAATGTCCCCACAGATCATTAAGCACTTATTTTTCCTACTAGCAAAATAAAATGGGGGACAGGGTGTCCTGCACTGGGGTGACTGGCTTGGTCAACCATAGAAGCAGGTGTCCACCTCCATTACCTTCTGGCTAGTCCCCTGGGACGGGCATCATTTTCAGCACGATAAGCTGCAACTTTCACATCTTGTCTCTCTTTGTGGTTTCATTCCAACCCCAAAGGTCCGGTTGATTCCTTCTCAGCCTTCATAGGAGAGAGTGCGGCTTGCAGTGAGTGAAGCATGAGTTTTTCAAAGTAGGATTTTGTACAGGATCTGGAGGAGGCATCTCTTAACCTGCTATCTATGCTAATGAGCTCCATTCTCTTACTTACATTTTATAAAATGTAAAAGGCATTTTACAAACTGTCTCTTGTTGTCAACCTAATTTATGTTTATGTTTAGTCAATCACACAAGGTTGGAGTGAGTAGAGGGTTGTGTTTTACAGGCTCAGAAAACTCAAGAGGAAGCCAGCCTTTGAACATGTTGCCTAAAGCTCTCCAAAGAACTTTATTTATAATATATATCCCTGATATTTTTTTTAAAAAATACTTAGAAAAAGTGCTATGTATAGCAGCAAGTATATTAACAGAGAGATTCTGTTAAGGAAAGCTCAAAAGAGAAATTTTAAAAATGCAGTTTATCACCAAGCCTGGCCCATGTGAAGAGGAGAGAAGATAGACAAATGGTATTATGATTGTTTTAAGGTGGCCTACACTGGACTGGAGTTGTTCAATATTGACAGTGGCTAGAAAGCTTTGGGATGAACTGGACATGTCACAGAGGACTGGAGAATGGAAATTCAGCTGGGCATGGTTATGATTATATAAAATTGATTATATAAAAGGCAATGATTATAGAAAAACAAAACATTTTATCCCCATTCCCTTCCTAAAATCAGACTTGTCAATAAAAAAAATTACAGGTCATCAAGAATGTTGAAATAAGTTTGTTAATAACTGTAAAACTAGTTAGTAACCTCTAGAGCAGTTTCCCAAACTTCTCTCATGATGATAATCACCTGGTAGGGTTGTTAAAATACAGATTCCCGAATCCCAACTAAGAAATGCTGAACTAGAATTTTTGGGAACATAAAGGTAAAATTGTATACTTAACTAATGCTCTATACTTAGAGGAAAAAATGTATATTTAACTAGTGCTCTAAGCTTAGTATACAATTTTACCTATATGTTCCCAAAAATTCTAGTTTAGCACTTCTTAGTTGGGATTCAGGAATCTGTATTTTAACAACTCCACCAGGTGATTCTCATCGTGAGAGAAGTTTGGGAAACACTGCTCTAGAGCAATAAAACATCCTGTTCTAGAGAAGTTAAATCAATTGTATCTCAATTGTATCAGGTGAAATGCATTTGCTTTGCTGTGGACAATAATACTTTGCCTGACAATCCATTTTGTACAGGTTATCGTTTACTTCTACAATAGTGCAGTTAATAGAAAGTGAATTAAAGACATCCATCCCTATAGCATGAGATCTACTAGGGAAGTTCTACCACTCCACTAAAATAACACCTTTATTACCAAAATACTATTTACAAAAGAATTCACTTTTGCTAATTTCCTACTACGCCTGAAATAACAGACTTAAACTTCCAGTATCACAAGTAAAAAAAACGAATAAACAAAAAACCCAAAGAATAAAGCACAGTGTTTTAGTATAATTCTTTATTTTGGCAAAAGCAGATTCTTGAAAGCCTTACTTCATGTAAGTATAAAATCACCTCTGGCAGCTCAAAAGGGACACACTACTCCCTGAGTGCCAGCCAGTCCCTGGGAATTTTACTGCACACACCTGCCCATCTCCAGAGGCTCAGATCAGGTTTTAGAAAAACAAAGAGCTCTTCTGACCTGCTAAACACGGGTTATTGATAGGCATTTTTTGTCAGATCTTTCCTGATGCTCATTAAAAAAAAAATAATGTCCCTAATTGCTTACTGATTCCACAACATCCTCTCCAGCCAATGGGCAGACTTCATTCACTCTCTTTAGAGTTAGTTCCAAACTCGTGCACGTCATGTTCTCACCTGTAGCAGATGAACTGTTCCTACTTAAGAACTGGTGAGACCATCTGGCACGATTCCCCTCGTGTAGTCCTACCTTTCCTGTGGAAGATTTCTCGCAGCACTCCTTCCAATCTAGGAGGAAAAGCTTTCTCTCCTGTTTCAGGTAAACCCTCTACTCTTCATTCCAGTCTCCTGGAGAGGGTAATCTCATATGCTTGAGTATTTGCAAGTTTCCTCTTCCAATGACCAGTTCCTTTCACCTTGGAACCTGTTCAGGTTTCTGGCATATTGCACATTTTTCCCCCTAGCTCAACTACCTTCCTCTCTCTGAAGACTTTCCCTCTTCCTGTGCCTGCCTGTTGAACTCCTGGCTTATGAGCTGCTTCCACAAGGTAATTGTTTATATTATTACTAAATCATTCTGAAGTTTGAGGTTCACCTTTGCTTGCCTTGTTACTAAAATTCCTTCCTCAAACGTTATCTTCTGGCTCAGAATTCTTCTGCAGCTCCTATAGAATTGGCATTTCAGTTTTTATTTTCTTAAGTCTGTTGTATAGCCCTTCCCTTGCCTCTCTCTCACTTTGTCCGGTTACATCAGCATTTGCCATGAAGCCTCTGCTCTTGATTCTTAATTATTCTATGTGAGCCATACCCATAATTGCACTGTGTCATCTCTTGAGCCAAACATGTATCTCCAGGCAGATCCTTTCAACTTCCAGTCACATAAGACCAATTGCTCACAACATAAATATTTTCTCACGGTGAGCGTACTGCATCTCAGACTGAAAACACTATATCACTTCACAGATGGAGTTCTTTTTGGACCAACCTAATTTCAATCAATTTTAATACACGTTTCCAAATCTCAAGGGGGAAAAAATACTTTCATTTCATTCCCCATCCACAGTGTTATTGAATCTCATTTCCCAAATTTCTCCTCAGCTCCAAATCCATCACCAAATCCTTAGATTAGAATTAAATTTATTGCTTTTAATTTATTTTATGGGTATACATGTTTTATTTCCCAACTAGCTTATAAGCCACCTGAACAAGAGGACTGAATCCCTTTTTCTTAGATACTAGGAATCACTAATGATTAATAAAAAAATAATAACATCAATAATACATTGCAGGTCTTTAGAATTTTCAAAGTATGTTGATATTTCTTTTCTGACTTAATCTCAGGTATGAAGCTCAGAAGGGTCAAAGGGTATCATTCAAAGTTTCATAGCCTATAAAGGACAAAGACAGAACAAGAAATTGTGTAGCCTGAATTTACATCCATTGTTTCTTTGTGATGGTATCCAACTGCTTACTCATCAGAATGATATAATCTAGAAAAATGTAAACATGAATTTAACTGTTAAGCTAAAGCTGATAGTTATTATTTTTTCTTAATATAGAATTGTCGCTCTATCTGCCTGTGTGTGTGTGTGTCTCAGTTTGTCTCTCTAAATATTCAGGTAGCATGAAAATTCCTCAAGTTGTGGAAGGGTTCTTAGAGTTAAAAAAGAACTGTAAACTAGAAAAGTTTCTACATTAACTAGTCAACATTTGTTTACTAAAAATAGTCTCCACAAAAGCGTGTAATAGGTGTTTTTCACTTCACCTAGAAAAGCAATAAATTGTTAGTGTTATTACTTTGTTGTTCCTCCCCTAACAGGGTAGATCTTTGCTGTAAAGGGTTACAGCTTATAAAGCTTTCTCTTTTAAGGGCTGCATTTCTCATCCACATTTAGGGAGCTAAAATTATTGTGTGTCTCATACCAGAGGGTAAGGATGTTGAAAGGTCATGTGGAATTTACAGCTTTTTAAATCCCATTCTGGAACATGTTTCTTCTATAAAATGTTAGCTTTTGATTGCTGTGCTTCTTCACGGGAAAAGTCCAGAATGTCTCCTTGTACTGAGGGAATTTGTTATTGGGTAAGAGTTTTTGATAGGGTTAAAAACATAGTTATTTCCTAAGAGTAATAAGTTGTTATCAGAGAAAGGTGATTGTATATTAGTCATGCTCCTAAGAACAATTAAGAAAGAAGAAGCATAGGGGAATTATAAAGCTAGTACATACTATTAAATAAACAACTTGATAATAATAAAGTAAATAGTTAAAAATGAAGCATTAAAAAATAACAAAAATAAAAGAAATGAAGCATTGAACCTACCACCATGATTACTGATTTTCACACGATGGTGGACAGTCGGCATCTTTCTTTACTTAAATTGGAACATCTGAAAGTCCTAATTATCAGGGCATATCTTAGGGCTTTTTTTGGGATATTTTTTCTGTTGTCTTGCTTTAAATTACTTAATTATCCCTAAAATTCCAAGGTTTTTTTGTAAAAATAATATTTAAATATGTCAGCTTACATTTGCTCTGGAGGATTACGGAAAGGCACACAGATCTGTGGGACAGTGTTTTCTGTAACTTTCTGAGGAGGAGATTTCTTGCTCAGGAGTGTCTCCTTTGGAAGAAGGCTTGGAGAATGCTTTCCTAATTCTTATGTAAGGGCAAGATATTATAGAAATACTTAATTGCTGTTAACACTCACTGTTTGCCCATCAGTAACAGAGAATATGGGATATCATATGTAGCTAAAGCAAGTCAAAATTAAGTGGGAGAAAACTGTGGTAGATAAAGAAACTAGAGGGGAATACTAGTAATAACCTACCTTGGTCCATGTTAATTCATAAAAGAGATCTCACATATTCTAACTGAGAGAAAAAATTAACTGGACAGGTCAACAAACATTCACACCAAAAAAATGGACTTCCACAGAATTTTGTCATTGAGAAAAGATAGCCCTATTAACACCTTTGACTTCCAAATCTATAAATGCCAAGTGTGCATCACAAAAAGAAGCACTATAAAAATTTGATAGGAATATCTGTTCATTTATTTACTGGTTCTCCTCCACATTTCTTTAATATTTGGGTAGGTGGTTGATGGCCTCCTTAGATCTCTTTTTAAATGCTATTTACAACAGTGAGCAATGGAGCATGCATCCTCTGCGGTTCAGTATTTCTCTCTGGTGAAACTAATTGGCTTAGTTTGTCAGAATATCAATCTGACAACACAAAGGACCTGTATTTGATTCCCTAGTGGGATAATGTGTGAAGAGGATAGATCTTCTTTCTTGCTGAACACATTGGTCAGTATGTCCAAAAGTTTGTGTCTGGACACAAACTTTTTAAAAAATATATATTTTACTGAGTTTTTTTTTATTTTTATTTTTTATTTAGATTTATTTTACTGAGTTTTACCGAGAGGAAGAGAGAGGCATAGAGAGTTAGAAACATTAATGAGAAACATTCATCAGCTACCTCCTGCACCCCCCTCCCCCACTGGGAATGTGCCCACAACCAAGGTACATGCCCTTGACCAGAATTGAACTTGGGACCTCTCAGTCCAATGCTCTATCCACGAGCCAAACTAGTTTTGGCTGGACGCAAACATGTTATGATTTCTTTAATTCAGGCAAAAATATCTTCAATATTCTGCTTTATTGATAATCTTATATAATAAAGAAGTAGTATGCAAATTGACCCTTACACAGTCACACTATCACAAAATGGCTGTGCCCACAGGGGAGGTGGTTTTTCCATAATGGGCTGTAATGAGTGGAGCCTGGGTGGGGGACCTCAGGCCAGGCCCCCTGCCCGTTTCTATTTCATCTATTCATTAAGAAAAAATATGATTTGTAAAGAATTGACTGATGTGCTTCATTCTTTCCAAGGCATTTCCTAAGTACCAAACAAGGCTTGTCACGCAGTAGGCATGCAATAAATGTTTGTTGAAAATATTAAAATTATGCTTTCTTTGGCTAACAGATTTACAGTGATTTTCTTAATATTCTTTGTGCTTTAACTTTTCAAACATGGATAGTAACAAAGCCTATTCCATAGAGTTGTTTTGTGGACTAAATGAGTTTACACATATAAAGAACCTAAAGCAGTGCATGGCAAAATTTAAGGGCTTAATGAAAATTAGTAATTATTATTAATGCTATTGTTTTAATTATTATATTTAATCATATTTCCATCATTTATTTACATGAATTAATCTCTTACTATACTGCATATTACTATTAAAGTTATCTTTATATTTTCAAGACGTTGTGTGGGCTTATCACACTTGTTAAGTGCTTGTTGAGCAAATAATGAAAATGGATAAGCTAACAGATACTTTTTTTTTCAGAAAAGCTAATAATTAATAGATAAGGGATATTCTGAGATGCAATATGTTATAAAATAAATAAAACTCATACAAACAGACTTTAGAATCAGACTGAGTTTCTAATTGGCTGAACTTGAGCAAGTTGCTAAATTTTTTTGAAGTTCAAGTGATTCATTTTCAAAGTCACAATTAAGATACTCAACTCATGCAGTTGTAATAATGATTGCATATAATTTTTACTGAAGAGATAGATGTTTGTTTATTATACTCATCACTACAATTTTCTTTGTCACAGAGATCACTGTCATCCTCAAAATCACTTTTTACCTTTCAATTTATTATACTTAAAATAATAAGACAAAGCAGTAACTAATTTATTTACTTCCTAAACTTTAATTTTAATTAGATTCTCTATCCAATAGTATAATGATTTTGACTGATAGAGATTGAAGTGAGGAGTGCTTCTTAGGAATTTTAGGTGGTACTATGTTAGTAATATTCTGTTTATTGACTAAGCAACAGGAACAGCAATTCTGTATAAAGAGACAAGGCTCAATTTTGATACAAATATCTGATGTATAAAAAGCATTATTTTGAGAACAAAAGAACTAAAAATATAGGAACTAAGTTACCCAACTGCAAGTATTAGTCATGACTGTGTCGTAAAATAGTTAATTAAGTTCTTTGGGTGAAGGAGGTTAAATATAGTCTTCTGAGAGGTATCACTATAATTATATCAGGAAATAGCATGGGGTTGAAAAAAAAGTTACAACTCCTAGTTGGATGCATTCTTGTAAGATCAGCCTCTCTAAAAAACCACTGACTAATAAGAAGACCAGATAAAAATAGTTTTGCATTATGTGAGGCTTCATTAATACTTAAGAAGTTTGAATTTTTTTATTTTATTTTAAACAATTTAGCATATTTTCTGATAAGAGGAAAGTGAATCAGCTTGTGGATTCATGGCATTGGTGGCATAGAGTTGGGGTTGGATACAGGGAATAATTTTACTCATCCTAAATCAAATTGCTGGATCGGAGGGTTATATTAATTAATTTATTAATATGGAGGGTTGGTTATGACAAAGAAAACAAGATAAAAATAGATTCATTAATACTTCTTTTAGACTCTTGGTTTCCTGTCTTGGTCGCATTTTTCCCCTTCTCCTCCTCACTCAACAGTCTTATGTTCTATGGCTCTAATTTTAAATACCTACTCCATTTGATCCAGTTTCATTTCTCAACTAAATTTTAGGAAAAAAAAAGTGGTTTTCAGTTACCTTATCTTTTCCCTAAATTACTGTCCATAATATATAAAAAAAATTAATTCTCAACCCTGAATCTATCACATTACTCATATTCAATTGCTCCTTCAGCCTCCCAGGTTCACTTAGCATTAATGACCTTTTGGGATCTGATCTTGACTCCCTCTTCAGTCTTGTTGACTTGTGGTTTCTCCCCCTAACATTATATCCTAGCTAGAGGTATTAACTGTTCTTGCTGGTGTCCCTTGTATTATCTGGGACCTTTTCCTGGAATGACCTTCCTTTGACCTTCATCACTTGTGAAATGCTGACCGGCCTTCCTTCAACACCTTGCTCAGATGTTTCCTCCACTGTAAACTCTTCCTGATTATGTCTTACCTGGATGTAGTTGTTCTTGTCCCTGTGCCACCATGCACGACATTCTGTATGATGCTCTCACATTCTCTAACTGTCATACGTTTATATAACTGCTTTCACCAATAGACTCTGAGCTACTTAATGGCGCCTTTAACTTTTTCAGTCTCTAAAAGACTTGGCCTAGGGTAAAAGATAAATCTAATTTTTGTTTAACTTAATTTGAAAATTATAGATAACAAAAAACTCATAAATGAAGTAGTACAAATGGATGCATCTATTCTTTTTTTTTCTTCTTCTTGTCATGGCATTACGATTTATAGAATGTGAAAAAGGCAAACATTCTCTGTGGTCTTCTCTTTTCCCCAAACTGATAGGAAGAGCTAAATAGATAATACCCAGTCTCTTCCCCATAAAAAAACCTTATATTTTAAGCCTTGGTTGAGACCACTGAGATAAACTGAATAAGCTCTTTTTATATCTCTTAAAATAGCAGCATGACCTTATTTTTCAAATAGTTTGTATCATATTATGCAAAATTCAGATTCCAAAGATGAGCCAGTTATTTCTGAGAGAGGGCTGTTGAAGGTGAATTTATATCTTTAGGTAAAAGACAACCTTTTCAAAAATCAATGTGTTTCCAAGGCTGCAATACATAAAGGGAATAGGTTTGTCTGGCATAGCTAAATTTTGTTTCATTTTGGCATTGCTTATAACAGTTCTGAACTTTTTTTTTTCCTCCCTGATACAACCTGTTCAGAGTCTTAGAGGCAAATGCTGTGTGATCTCATTTGTTTGCAAACTTTCCTTTTCAGGATATGAATAATATATTAGCTAGGTTTCAGGCCAAGATCACACATGCCATTTATTTTGAGTTGAAATAAACCCCAAGCTACTAAATGTGATAGAACTAGCTAATCTTTTGCAACATTTCCAGGAGGCTGATTTCCCCCCCTCAAATTTTATGTCATAGTGATATGAATATTTCAAGGAAGACCAGAAATTATTTCAAATCTTTGTGGCTTCAGTATTAAAGGGGAAAACTTAGACTCAATAAATATTTAAATATTTCTGGGGGGAAATGGACTGGGTTTTAAAGAATATATTACATGACAGAAACTAGTAAATGGGAAATAGGAGTAATGATTTCTTTTTTACTTTGTATGAGGCAGGCAATGTGCGCTGATGTGTTTTCTTTATCTTAGCTTTAGAATATTTTGAAAATGATGAAATGGTCCTTACTTTAACAAGGTGTTTACATTTGAAAAGGTGTCACATTTGGAAACAGGGCAGTCTGCTTACAGATGAGCATTAAAAGCAATGCAAATACATCCAAGGTCAGGGGAAAGGCTTGGGACTTCACACACTGGGCATCCTTGAAGGTGAAAGTCAGTTCAGAAACAGGAGAGACATCAGTTAGTAGAAGATGATGTGAAATTGTTAGAATTTCCCCAAAAATGACCCACCTGCGAATGCAGAACCGTTGACCTTAGTAGAAAGCAAACATATTTCCTTTAACATTTAATATGAAATTTAAAACATGAATTTATGAAAAGACATATATGTAAGTAATTTCCCAGTGAAGAAAAATTACCTTTTGAGATGAATGACATAATTAAAGAGACCTAGAAAATAAATATTGATAAAAAATTATTTAGGGTTAAGTTTAAGAATATAACTAAGGAGGAAATGAGAAATATATTAATAAATAGATGATAGATTATTCTATTATGAACTTTAAAATTATCTGATGATATAATTTATTATACTAGCCATTTAAATAGTTAAGGAATTAATTATAAAATTAACCTAATTGCCTGTATCATAGTAAATATATTTATCATTAATATAGCATTAGCATTTGCAAGTACATGCATCAATGCTTTTTAAACACATATAAAACATATGAAAATCTGTTGCAATAAATAATTTTGAAGTATAATTGATCTCTTTCTACATATTCATCTTTATAGTATTTATTTGATACTGAATTCCAGCCAAATAATTTCAAAATTATTTTATTTTTAATCCACTCAATATTTATTTGATTCTGCATGCATTAGGTCTTCCAGAGATTGGAAATAATTTATTAATAAAATGAATACTCTGTCCTATAATTAGATAGGGAAGATTTTTAGAAAAATATTAATTACATCAGTCATAGTCACTGAACACAATGTAACATCCTTAATTCCATCTTTCTTTCCTTTGTTCTATATAATTTGCTAGAAAAATAAACTTAAAAAGTACCTGCATAACTTGTTGATTATTTAATCATCTATCTGCACTCATCAGATATAAAATTCTGAGCTGATATTTGATCACTCCATGAATTTTACACTAAGGGAATTGTAGGGATTGAATTTCTACAGCTACACATAGCATATTCATATGTCACATAGATAATTTCAACTGGGGGGTGAGGGTACATGCATGAGCATTCTGGGGAAATATGGTGGTGAAAGCAGTATTATAGGAGATTTTACCCCAAATTTTTAATGAGTGTTTTAAACCAGATAACACTTACTTCTATTTCTTTTTTTTTTTTTTGCATAGTCTATTTGGAAAATACCTACCTGCTCAAAATGAAAAAACAGACATTATTACTCTTATATACCACCTATGAATGAATAATTATTCATAGGTGGTATATATGAATGAATAATTATTCAATCATAGGTGGTATGGTGTGAGCTGGGATACCACAAGTTACTCTACAAAAAAACTATTTTGTAGGCTCCATAACTGGCAATGAATAGAGTTTAATATCACTTCATTGTATTTCAAAAGCCTCCCCAGGGTGTAATTCTGATTTTTTGCCATAGGAGCCAATTGTGTTATGAGAATAACAAGATGGTGTATCTTTTAAATCACCTATATTGGCTTTTTATTTTAATGATAGGGAAAAATTTGTGTGTGTATGTTTCTCTGATGAAAGAGATGAGTTGAGTGAAACATAAATCTTTAGAATTAAAGCCTGGAAGCAAAGTGTGTGTTCTGGTTGGAGCATTAAGTGACAAGCTTTTGATTAGCTTTTCTTAGCCTGAGGCAATTTCTTCATCAATTAACAATCAATTAGGCTTCCAGAGATTGCTTAGCTGGTATGGTCCCATTTCAAAATGTAATAAATGAAAAATAATAGCAGATTCCAAAATCTATGAATATACTAATCCAATCATACTGAACACCTTAAAATACTCTGGAATTTTTTTTAGTACATTAGACCAATAATCCATGGGGAAAATAGTACATTGGGATATTTTCAGTCATTTAAAGTATATAGGACTTATTTATTATTTACAATTTGAAACTCTTCTCTCAACACACTTTTCTGATGTGGATTATAAAACTAAACACAGCCGAAAACGGTTTGGCTCAGTGGATAGAACTTCTACCCGTGAACTGAAAGGTCCCAGGTTAGATTCCAGTTAATGGCTCCTCCCTTGGTTGCGGGTACATCCCAACTTGATTGATGTTTCTAACTCTCTATCTCTCTCCCTTCCTCTCTGTAAAAAAAAAAAAATCAATTATATAAAGGAAACACAGGATTCCAGTTAAAAGCAACAGAAGAAAACAGGAAGCATCTATAATGGTCATTGTAGTTGAGCACTCAATTTTAACGCTGAATTTTTTGGAAACCAAAACAACATGGAGCCTACGTTTGGATATCTTGTTCTTAGAATTTCTGACCTACAATTTTGATTCATCCATTTAATAACTGAAGGAAAACTATTTACTTTCTCTCTATAAGCTGACCCTTAAGCATATGAAAAGAAGAGCAGTACCTTCCACATAGGACTGTCATGAGAATTGCAGATATTACTACATGCAAGACCCTTAAAAGAATGCTGTACACAGCAACTGTTCAGTGTGAGCTTAATAGGCATTACCAGTGAGTAATGGACCTGGAGAGCATTATGCTAAATGAAATAAGCCAGTCAGAGAAAAATAAATATCACATGATCTCACTCGTTTGTGGAATATAATGAACAACATTAACTGATGAACAGAAACAGATCCAGAGACAGAGAAGCATTAATCAGACATGCGAACCTTAGAGGGAGGGCCAGGAAGGGTTGGGATAAAGGAGGAGAGATCAACCAAAGGTCTTGTATGCATGGATATAAGCCTAACCAATGGACACAGACCCCAGGGAGGTGAGGGCATGAGCTGGGGACGGGGGGGGGGGGGGGAGATAATGGGGAGATAAGGACATATATATATAATACCTTAATCAATAAAGAAAAGAGTGGTAAAAAACAGAATATTACAGTTGTGTGATAAATAAAAGTATGCTAATTTATATAGGGAGTTCCTTCCTCCCCTCCTCTTTCCCAGCAACTTAATTTAAAAAAAGCACTTATGGCTAGGGTAAGCTGAAGGGAAACTGGTTAATATAATAAGTTATGTTATTATAATATACTTATTTAAGTATAATATTTTAAAAGGCATATGAATATGCTCTACAAAAGTATGTTTTATCAGCTCTCCATAGAAATGGAGACCTTAGCATTAAGGAATAGTGCTTTTCCCTGGCCATGCGCTACAGCAATGGTGTGTGGACCACAAGTTCCTGATTATGTAACAGAGTAAAGCTGGAGAACTTGAGATGTGGAACACATATTATCACATTATGCTGCCCCTGCCAATCACTGTGAATCTGAAGTAGCCATGCTTGGCTGGAGTCACTTTCTAGCTGAATTCTGTTATCTGAAGAGGCAGTATTCAGTTTGTTGACTAATTTGAGATTTATATACTTAAGTTATCAGACATTATTCAGAGTTGGCACTCTGTTGTGAAGTTGGGGAAGTCAAAATTGTTTTCTGGCTATGAATGTTTAATATAATTTCTCATGCCAGTGAGTCTCCAAAATGTCTGGGTAGCCAATATTTCCTGCAAAATAAACTCTAAGTCTATTTAACTACCTGCAACATTATATGGATAAGAAGTTTTGAACCTAAAGATCATTCATGGACAGATGCTATCAATAAAAACACCCCCCAAAATTAAAAACAAAAAACAAATCTGTGAGTCTGATGGACAATAACTAAATTTCAGTAGAACTGCTTACAAATTGGCCTGTTAGGCTTCTAAATATATCAAGGTAAGTCAATTAAACTGATCCTTCAAGATTACAAATATAATCCCCTCAAAAAGTCCTCTGATAGTATAATTTTAGTGTTGACATTGTTCTTTGATATCAGACTGTTGCTTTTAGTTATATTTTACACATAATAAATGTCATGAGAAAAAAACTGTTGATTATGACATTTTGTTCAATTGAAAGAAATCATTTTAATACACATTAATCAAATTATTGAAATATACAATTAAAAGTTAGAGTGTATATTTGTGTGTGTGTGTGTGTGTGTGTGTGTGTGTGTGTGTGTGTGTATGTGTGTGTGTGTGTATGTGTATGTGTGTGTGTCTAGAATGTAGTATCGTTATTTAGGACTTAAAGTTATGATTTCAAGGTATTTATTTAAATAAAATATTCCTGTCAGTAGAGTCAAAGTGTGGTAAATGATCAAAGAAGAATGAGAAACGTGTTACACATTTTCTAATAGCCCTAAATATAGACAGTAGCAAGTATTGGTAAATAACCCAAATTTGGCCCTGGATTCAGACAGAGAATGATCTGAACTTTGGTGTCAGCTTTAATATTTCATTGCTGTGTGCTTGCTCTATATAGAAATATTAGAACACTTCTCAAAGTCCTGATTAAAATCCTGTAACTTGGGGAAATGGGAAAAAAAAACCTGTGTGAGTAGTTTTATGATGATTTTTCACAGAGAATATTGTTAAAATTGCCTACTTGGCATTAATTCCTCTAGTGAGAATAACTTGCCTTTAAGCACTTACCAAATGAAATTTTTCATA
Source organism: Vespertilio murinus (assembly GCA_963924515.1). Classification (NCBI taxonomy): domain Eukaryota; kingdom Metazoa; phylum Chordata; class Mammalia; order Chiroptera; family Vespertilionidae; genus Vespertilio; species Vespertilio murinus. The sequence continues at coordinate 26,972,339 of OZ004712.1, read as the reverse complement.
ACTGACACTGTGATTTGAATTCCTAAGGATTTCTAAAATTTGTTTTCCAATAACTAAGTTACAATCTTTCTGTTTTAGAAGGGAAAATGGGCCCAATGTGAAATGAGCTCTAATTTCAGGTATAATAATTTAGGAACAGTGCAGAGTTGGCCCTGCTCTGAAGGTTAAGATAGGATTATATTCTTACTGAGTTCTCATTCCAAGATTTCCCAAGTCAATCAGTGATATTGAAATGTAGATAATTTCTGAATGAGTTTATCCTCTCCTCATTCTCTGACAAAAATATCTCAACATTTTTTTTTCTTGTAGATCAGAATATATTACTATATTTGTATTGTAGGGGTATGAGATGGGAGCAGGTTTTTTAAATCTTGATAAAAGCTAAGAAAGCTAACTCCTACTTTTAGTAACAAACATCTGATTTATGTTTAATTAAATAGAATAATTTCTTAGTGGGCTGTGGAGAATGTTTAAGTTATGAAAGTGCCTGAAATGGTATCATTGAGAAACATATAGATGTCATCAGCCATAAAATGTATAATCGGTAATAAACTAACTAAAAGCAGTTCAAAGGCTTTCTGTAAAACTTTTATAAATGCACACTTTGAATCCATAAGTCTTTATGGTAAAGCATTTTAACCGATGTCCTGTGGTTTATATTCAAAGGTACTGTATGGTTTATAGGTAAAAGCAGTTATGATTTACTATCTCTGCTGATTTGGCTAAGGGGAAGATGCTCAATGAACACAAATCGAAGGCATTTAAGAACTACAGTGAGAATTATTGTTTAAGTTCAGAGCATCATCCACCTTTCACACCAACTCAGCAAATCCCGTGTAATTAGAAGAGCTTCACTAAATACATATTAAGATATATTAAGAGCTAAAATAAGTTAATAGAAAATAAAACATCAAAAGAGTGTGGCAGTGGTATTGCCTATTGACTATCCTACCAGGATATTTTCATAGATGCCTCAGACTTAGAAAAACTCCTTATCTCACCCTATCCCCACTTCCCTGTACATTATTTCCCTTCTATGCTGTCAGTTAGTGGTATCATCTTGAATCCAGCTGTTCGGTTAGAAACCTCAGAATCATCCTGAATGCACTTCCAGTTTGTCTGCTCCCATAACCAAACCGATCCAGGTATTGAATATCGCTTGTCCTTTCTTCTCTCAGTGTCTCTTTTCTCATGGTTTTCCTGTCTTCATCTTTAGTCCATCCTCCACACTGTGGCCAGAGTGAACTTTACAACCATGGACTCAAATGCGTCTCCCTAAACGTTTGCTTGTTTTCCCATTTTACAGAATGAAGTCCAGGTTCCTTGGCATGATGCTTAAAGGTCTTACAAGCATTCTGAAATGTAGGTGGCTAGCCCTGCTTCCTGTCTCAGACCTTTTCTGAATTTCTTGTCACATTCCAGCTACCTGTTGCTCTCTTTGCTTCCATAAATTTGCGTATCCTGAATCCCTCTCCTCTTCTGCTCCCTGATTATATATCCATTATTTAAATTACTTCAAGGTATAATTCTCACGTACATCTTTTTAAAGAATTACTAATCTCTTTTGCAAGTGTTGTACAGTACATGACAGCTTTATATTAATTATCCCACTGGATTATCACTTATTGTTTGCCCTCTGACTCTCCTGTACTCAAAATAAGTATCTTATTCAAATTTGTATCTCATAAGACTAACTCAGATTTTGCCAAGTATAATACATATTTATTGACTGAGAAATTAACTAGCCTTTAGGAGGCCTAGATTGTAATTCTGACTTCATGCTAATTTATTACTGTAATCTGAAAAGGACACTAAAATCTATTAAGTAACTAGAATAAATGGTGGGACAAAATGGATAGTTCTTAAACTTTAAGAGGTCTTTAATTCATTCTAAGATCAGTACACATAGAGCACCACGCCCATGTTGTATTGGCTCAAGTTAAGGAAAGTGACCATTTAACAGTTTTTATACAAAGTTGTTTGCATTTCTTATTGTTTAATCCCAATTTAATTTAATTTAAAAGGACCAAGAATTATTAAGATCAACATTTCGTTTGGATGCCAACAAGTTGCAATAAATCCTATGTACTACTACTCTATGTGACCCACATAAATAGGTTTTTGTTTAAAAATGATTTCTGTTTTTGAGTCTAAGTTCTGTTTTTGAGACTGGTGCTAGTTTAGAAAACATAAAGTATTAAACAAAATAATGTTGCCTAACTTCTTAAAAAATGTCCACTATTATAATTTAATTTCCTGTCATCTTATGTAAGAAAATTAGAAGTTATGGTTAGATTCTTTGCTATGCAACCTGGACTTGTCTATTAAATATTGGTCCCTTAAAACTTTTGCCTAAGTGCCATATTACCTTAAAGACATGTTTGTTTTTGTTGTTTTTATTATGAAGGATGACTAATTTACCTTAGCAGACTCTATTAAGATAAGTTTGTATGACATATACATATTTTAGCAAAGTTAACTAAAGCTTTAATAAGAACAATATACCAAAACTTAAATAACATAGCAAAAACAATACTAAGAAGTAATTTCATAATGACAAATGCCTACATTAATGTAAAAAAAGAAGGAATTCTTACCATATGCAACAGCATGGATGAAACTGGAGTGCATTATGCTGAGTGAAATAATCCAGTCAGAGAAAGATAAATATCACATGATCTCACTCATTTGTGGAATATAATGAACAAGATAAACTGAGGAACAAAAATAGAACCAGAGACATAGAAGCATCAAACAGACTGTCCATCCTATGTGGGAAGGTGGGAGGGTGTGGTGATGGTGGTAAGAGATCAACCAAAGGACTTGCAGGCACGCATATGAGCTTAACCAATGGACACAGTAGGGGTGTGAGGGCATATGCTGGGGGGTGGGAGCAGCCAGGGAAAGAAAATGGGAGGAAAAGGATATTCATATAATACTTTAAACAACAAAGAATTTAAATTAAAAAATAATGAATATCTCAAGGGAACAACCTAACTTTACATATTAAAGAACTAGTAAAAGCCCACCAAGCCAAGCCATAAGTTAACAGAAGAAGAAAATAATAATGGTCAGAGTGAAATAAGTGACATAACAATATAAAAAGACAAATGGAATTCAGTTCTATTTTTTTAAAAACTATATAAACAAAATTGACAACCTTTCACTAGGTTAAAAAAAAAGACTCAAATAAATGAAATAATAAATTGAAGAAGAGATGTTACAATCGATACCACAGAACCAATAGGACCATAAAAGACTATGGTAAACAGTTATTATCTAACAAATTGAATAGCCTAGAGGAAATGAAAAATTTCCTAGAACATATGACCTACCAAGTCTAAAACATAAAGAAAATCTGAACAGACCAATTGAGAGTAGGTATTAAATCAGTAATCACAAATCTGCCAAGAAAGAAAAGCACATGACCAGATGGCTTTGTTGATGATTTTTACCAAACAGGAATTAGTCTCAATTCTCATCAAACTCTTCAAAAATCAGAAGGGAATACTTCCAAACTCGTTTCATGAGTCCAAAATCACTACCAAAGCCCGACAAACACACTACAAGAGTCATAAACCAATATTTCTAACAGATTGCCCATCCTGTGAGGGAAGGCAAGAGGGTGGTGGTGGTGGTCAGAGATCAACTAAAGGATTTGCATGCATGCAAATGAGCATAACCAATAGATACAAAAATTCGAAATGAAATATTAGTAAACTGAATTCAACAGCATATTAAAAGGATCATACACCATGATAAAAACTCTCAGCATATTATATATAGAAGGCATGTATCTCAGCAAAATAAAGGTCACATATGACAGGCCCACTGCTAACAACATAATGGTGAAAAGCTGAACAGGGTTTTGATGGACTGAATAAAAGCTTCTCTCCTAGGATTGTTTGAAATAATGTCTAGATAAATGGATGATAATATGTATAGTAACTAAGTATATTTCTTTACGGCATTCAGGCTTATTTTAATCCTAAAGTTATTGTCATTACAAATGGTTTAGAAACTATTTGGAAATTTCAGTTTACAGTTTCTATTTTAACCAACTAAGTAAGAAGAAAAAAAAAAAAGGAAGGAAGGGAAAGAAGGGAGGGAGAGAAGGAGGAAGGAAAAGAGGGAAGGAGGGAGGGTGGGAGGGAGGGGATGAGTTGGGATGTTTGAGAAAGTTTGAGATTTGCTCTTGTAGTTTCTGATCACCCAGATATTGGAGATACCCTGCTACTTACTGTGTTTCAGTCCCTGTGCAGTGGTTCTCAACCTTTCTAATGCTGTTACACTTTAATACAGTTCCTCATGTTGTGGCGACCCCCAATCATAAAATTATTTTCGTTGCTACTTCATAACTGTAATTTTGCTACTGTTAATGAATCGTAATGTAAATATCTGTGTTTTATGGTGGTCTCAGGCTCTACAGCAGCGACTCTCATGCTATGTCACCATAACATGAGAAATTGTATTAAAGGGTCGAGGCATTAGAAAGGTTGAGAACCACTGCTAGAGAATGTACCCACAAGATAGAATATAATTAATTAGTTGCTGCTCTAATCTGGGTTATTATGATCACTTAAAATTTATTTCTCACAACCATTATTCCTCATTTACTTTAATCGCTTCATATATTTGGACATAGTCATTATTCTTAAGAATATACCCTGAAACCTTACTGAATTTTAATTTGTACATATGCCTAAAATTATCTATTTTCTGACTATTTCTTAGGGCAGATAATTTTTATAGATTGCTGACTATATGCTTTGTTCTTGTATTTAAAATTCTGTTAAATTCTTTTGGTTATTTTCAAGTTTTGGATTGTACCTCACAGTACACGTTTCATCATTTCATGCCGTCAAGCTTTAGCATCCACAGTTAATTCCATAACAATAAACATCATTATTGTAGGATTTTATGTTTTGAACTTTATGGTGTTCTGGAAGTGGTGTTTACCTATTGGGGGATTCAGACAATCAAATGCCATTAAGCAAAGGCAAATATCAGTAATGCAGAAAATAAATTATCTTATTTATAATATGGGAAATATAGCATAAACTGTCAAAATAGACCTGCATTCAGATAATGACAGTGATATTTACTAATTATGGAATTTACTTAAATTCTCCAAACTGAAATTTTTCTTTATTTGTTCAGAGGGAAAGTTATAATTGCCTGGAAGCTTTAGTATAAATATTAGAGAACATGTACATTAAGAGACCAAGAATAGTGACTGACACTTGCCACATATTATTATTACGTATTACTATTATCATTATAATGAGATTATTATAATTAAAAACAAAACTTAGTTTAACTATGCTAAGAAGGTAATTTAATTACAGTATAAACCTTCTACTAAGTTGAAAGCTGATCTTGAAATAACATAAATTGTGTAACATGAAATTGACAGAGATAGAAAATTTTGTTTTGTTTTGTTTTTTCCATAGCTGGTTTGGCTCAGTGCATAGAGTATCGGCCTGTAAACTGAACTGTCCCAGGTTCAATTTCAGTCAGGGGCACATGCCTGGATTATGGGCTCCATCCATACTGTGGGGTATTCAGGAGGTAGCCAATCAATGATTCTCTCTCATCATTGATGTTTCTCTCTCTCCCTCTCTCTCCCTCTCAGAAATCAATGAAAATATATTTAAAAAAAGAAGAAAAAGAAAATTCTCTTTTTTTTTTATAACAAAGATCTTCTTGTCTGGTTATAGTAGCTTTCTCACTATTCCCTAAGTAGTGCTCTTAATTATTACTTTTCTTTGGATTAGGTAATGGTTTTGTTTTATCCTTCCTGTTAATTTTATAATTCAAGGCCTAGTTCAAGGTTGTATAAGGATTTCTCTTAGAAAAAGTAAAGTAGGTCTCAATGCTGAAATCTGTATGACTAATTTAATTCCCCTTTTCTCAGTTTTAAGGGCAATTTCTACATAAAATATTTGTTGACAAAGTAGAAACACATTTTTAGTTTATCAGTTAACAATCAAATGCATCTGTAGTTAGATTTTTCTAAGTGTCTCTTCTTTGGTTTGTACAAATTAGTTATTGTCTATCACTTTCCTATCATTAGTAATTATAATAATTATCTAGCCACATTTTGGAACTCTGAGGTATCATCTTTGCAATGAGAATGTGGGGTTATCTTGGTTAATATAAGGCCAATGAGCAGGTTATGTGGGAGACACTGTTAAGAAGAGAATATTTTCACCCAGCCCAATACTCCACTGAATGGAAATTGCCATTTTGTTTCATATTAGCATGCTTCACAATTGGAAGGTTCAGACAATCTTAAGGTTCACTTCAGTGACACACTGAAGCTGACTTGTATTTGTTTATTAGACCTGTTACAATTTTAGGATAATTGCTACTGGGGTTTTAAATACTTGGTAGCTTGGAATTGGCCATAATGTGGGTAGTTATACCACCACAAGTTGCAAAATACCTCTGTCCCTCTATCCCCCAAATATCCTATGGTTTAACATTTATTAGCATATCTGGTTCACTTTGACAACTTCACGGGAATGTTACTTAATCCTGAATTTATTCTCTATGAGGAAAGAATGTAGATATCAGAAGTTGATTGAGAAAATCTGTCTTCCATATAATGTAGCTATTATTAGAAGCAACGAGGTAAGAATGTAGATATCAGAAGTTGATTGAGAAAATCTGTCTTCCATATAATGTAGCTATTATTAGAAGCAACAAGGACCCCAATGAATATATTTTCCTTATTATTAAGTTTCAAGTGAAAAAAATTTCCAAAATATATTGTAGAAATTATACCGCTGTGAATACAATTTCCACTAAGTCCCAGAAATAAGCATATGGACAAATGATGTTTCCCCAAAATGAGCAGGCTCTCACAATTTGGGGTTCTGGTGTTTTCAACTTGAAAGCATATTTTAGAAGACAGATGAATATTTTAGAGCACTTTTAATAGTAATGGTCAAAAAAGATTTTAACATTATTACCAAATAACTTGCATGTGAAATTTTATTCATTAATGCAGCATCATGAACTTTCTATAAGACTTCCTTCTCAGTGCCAGATGAAAGGGCATTATAGTTTATTGCCATGTAAGAAATCTGGAGAGTCTTAAATCAATATTTATGTGTTCTAAAATAATTACTCTTCTGAAACAAAGACATCATTTTCAATCTATAATAAAGTTTAAATGGGAAATTGGCAAAATTTCAATACTTGTTCTATGGATAATTGTTTTATAACTAATTCTCTATATTGTAAGTATAAGAGCCTTGAATTCATGTCCCTGGTGAGCCCTGTGATTTCATTAATTCACATTCCCATTGGGTCTCATTTACTATACCCTATTCTTCCTTGAGATGGTTTAAAGTTTAATACAGAATACAGTACCAACGCCTTAAATATAGTATTCAGATACTAGGATGTTAATTATCAAAATATCTTTCAGAAATGAGTACATTTTATTCCTCTTTCTTCTTTTGCAAAATAGTGATCATTTTTCATATAACAAAACTTCCTTGTTATAACAAGTGAAATGATAGAGATGAATACAGAAAAATTTAATATTCTCCACCTCATCCCTTTAATTCTTACCTTTCTGAAGTAGCAACTTCTAACAATGTGTGCATCATGTCATGTCATTCTCCAAGCTCATATATATACACACAAATATGTATGTTTATTATAATTTTATTTGATGTTTTACTAAGGTGAAAGAATAGTATGAATTTAATTCTCTAACTTGAACTTTTTAGGTAAAAATATATTATGGGTATCATCTTGGTCAAGTGACAGAAATTCTACTCATTCTTCTTAATGGCTACACCAGGTTCCATTTCATAGATATATCATTTTTTTTCAAACATTCACCCATTCACAGACCTTCAGATAGTTTTGATTTTTTCCTCCTTTATGAGCAATAATACTTTTGCATGTGTGTGATTTTTAAAAAATATATTTTATTGATTTTCCACAGAGAGGAAGGGAGAGGGATAGAGAACTAAGAAACATCAATGAGAGAGAATCATCGATCAGCTGCCTCCTGCACATTCCCTACTGGGGATGTGCTTGCAACCAATGTACATGCCCTTGACCGGAACCTGGGACCTTTCAGTCCATTGACCGACACTCTATCCATTGAGCCAAACCGGTTTCGGCCACATGTGTGTGATTTTATTGCAGTAAAAAATATCGGGAAAGTTTGAATTTAAATTTTAATAGATTTTGCCAAGCTGCTCTTCAAATAATATTGTTTCGTTAAAATAAACTGTGCATAACATACTCATTGTTTTCCTCTGCAACATTCAAACATGTTTTTTAAATTACCGAAACTAAAAGTTGTATCTGTTCACACAACCCTATAAATTTAGATGTAAATATAATAGCTTTATAATATGTTGTTTTTATAAAATTGAGTACAATCTGTTTCCTGTGTGAGGATGTATAAAAGACATTTTAGTTGTGCTTTCTATAATGTTAGCTGTCGGAAGAATATTCTGTCGAATAAGTAAATGAAACAATGCCTTCTTCCATTTACCTCCTCATTGTCTTTATAGTGTATAGCCATAAATTCTAATTTGGCGGACAATTGGAATTTTTTCACAATGTAGAGGTGTTTCTATTAATTTTTCCTTTATCTCCAGCACTTTCATCCCTATGTTTAACTCAGCATCAAGAAAGCAAAATAAAATGGCAATTTATACTGAGTAATAAAGTCGATTTGAGTGAATTCTCTCTTGAGGTATTCATTTTGAATTTCTTCTGAAGTCAGTATTTTAAATAACATTTAATATTATAAGTAAGTTAATTTGTATTTAATTTTCCAATAGGGATCAAAGAAGAGTTTTGCATGAATGTTACTATTTTATAATTTTTCTTTTTGGTTGTAGTTATTGTTTATTCTGTTATAGCAATCAATTTTTAAATTTCTTCCTCTCTTCTCACTTCCTTCCATTGTTTTTCTCTCTTGCTCTCACTGACTAAAATGAATGGGAAGTTCTTTTGATTCAGAAAAGAATTTTAAGACCTGTCAACTGAATGTCATGTATTAAAGATGGTAATATGGGAATTCTATGAGAATTGAAGGTAGAAATTGAAGTTCCAAGATAATTGGATGTTGGCTGGATACTGGTTTTGTCTTGACAGCACTGCCATAGATAGGGAGACCAAGGGATTAGATTCTGGCCACTTACTGTCCAATTTCAGCACTAATATGTGACTTGGACCTTTTCGTACCCTATACAGTTATATGTTCATAACTACAGTCCATGCTGCTACTTAAAATGTGGTATTGGTCTTAAAACTATTTTATACAAATTTTTATGCAGAATTATGAGCCCTATAACCTAGGTGGAGGCTTCCATTGGAAGTAATCCTTATTAGCTGGCCCACTCCCCCACTGTTCTTTTACCACCTGGCATTTGTTGTTTTATTTTTTTCTCCATAAAATTAATTGTTACCTGTGTACGCTTACCGTATAATAAAACTACCATGGAGTTCTTCTGGAGAGGAAATAAAATCAGATGCCATATGTATAGTGCCTACCCTATAGTACAGATTTGATAAATATTTGATTAATTGGTCAATATATGAATCACAGCAAAACAGGTTTTCTTTCAAAGACTATATTTTTTGGATAAATTTCAGGACCATATAATTGCTAAGGAACTGGTTGTGGCATCAAAATTAAATGAAGGAAACAGAGGAATGAGAATCAGGGAAAGACAACCATGCACCAAATAAAACCTTGGTCATTTTTATTATTCTCAACTGACATAGGACACTAGGAACAGGCAATTTTTATTTCCAGACCTTCCAGTCTCCCAGTAGACATATATCCCACCTATGTTAACAGACCATTTTCATTCACTCATTTTTGCAGTGGGGGATGAGGAGGCAGTCAGGTATGTTCCAGGAGGCAGAACTCTACCTCTCTGTGATTCAGAGCCCCAGAGAGCCCTCCCTGCTGGCTTCTGTCCTTTTGCCCCTGCCTCTTCTCTCTTTCCTCTTCTGTGTCTCCTTTTTCCCTTCAACAGCTATTTATTGAATGTCTACCATGCTTCAGACTCTAACCAAGGCATTGAGATAGTTCCATAAGAACAATGAGAGAGTCCCTTGCTTCCATTTAGCCTTAGATCATACAGGAAAGAAACAAATAATTCAAACAAACACTTAAGTGCAGAAATTTAACATAGTGATTTTTACTATAAATGATCAGAGTGATAAGCTACCAGTGTTGAATGTTGTTATATTTTGTGGCCATGGAAGATCTGCCTGAAAATATATATTTTGAGACAGAACTTAAATGAAAAGATAATAGCCAATTGTGTGAAATCTGGGGCAGAGGGAAGAATACTTCTGAAGAAGGGTTGAGCTGGAGGAGGAGACCCTTGTGGATGGAATGTGGAGAGTAAAGGAGAGAATGATGGAAGAGGAGCACTGGGCAGGCCTAGATCTTTCAGATCTTTGAGGCTAATAAAAGGTCAATGCTGCTACTTAAATTTCAGAGCTTGGAGGAAAATAAAAGGTCAATGGGAAGCAAGTGAAATGTTTTTCTTTTTTAAAAATATATTTTATTGATTTTTTAGAGAGAGGAAGAGAGAGGGATAGAGAGTTAGAAACATCGATGAGAGAGAATCATCAATCAGCTGCCTCTTGCACACACAAACACTCCCCCCACACACACTGGGGATGTGCCCGCAACCAAGGTACATGCCCTTGACCGGAATCGAACCTGGGACCTCTCAGTCCGCAGGCCTACACTCCATCCACTGATCCAAACCGGTTTCGGCAACAAGTTGAATGTTATAAATAGAAAAATTCTAACATTTTATTTGCAATTTGACTGTTCTGTAGAGACATGGTTATTGGGGATGAGTAGTAGAAACAGATAGATTAGTTAGGGGGCAGGGTACATGAATAAGTATCAGGATTAGGGCAATCTGGCCTCCTTTAGCATTTTAACCTACCTCTAACATTTGAAGCTAAATGGAAGATCCTGGCTGACCAATCCTATTTTCTTCCCACTCTGGGCCCTCTCCCACCCTGTGAGGAGCCTCATGCATGCAAGTGAACACTCCATCCATTTGAGTGGAAATTCCATTGCCCCTTGTATTTGGAGAGGGGCATAGAAATTGGGTTATTGACTCTTTGGGGTTTATGAATACTTACCCCCCCAAACATCCCTTGCTCTGTAGGGAAAGGGAAAGCTAGAGGTGGACAACTGTGGGCCAATAAAGCTGAAAACCCAGGGACAGGCACCCTGGTTGTTGGGATATAAGAAAAATGCTTATATTAAAGTTAAATATGGAAAAAAATAGAGAGGTACTTTGTATGTGTTGTAAATTTAACAGAGTGGTGGGGATGAGAAAAAGTAGACATGTGTTTTCTTAGAGTTTAGGATGTAGCAGGGTAATTAGGCATAAAGTATTAGGGAAGACCATAATAACATTTTGTAATCCACTATTACATCAAAGAAGATTCCCCCTGCCTCCACTACAAGATATCTTTTGGGTGGAGCTTCTTTGTTATTATAACAGAGAAATAGAACTGAACCTCTGCACTAAACACATAACAACCATGAAAAATTCTGGAAAAAACAATCAATAGAACACTTTTCTTTAAGTGGAATGGGATGGAAGATTAATTAGCTGTCAAAACAAGGTTGAATCTGACCAGATGTGGCCTGAAACCAACTAGACCTCTAAGGAGAGGGCGGTAGGGTGGAGATTAAAAACAAAGAGAGGGAAAGAAACAGGTTGCACACATCCAGCTAATGACTGGAGTTCAGATTGAGGGTCACAGGTCCTTCAAGCTCTACTGGAGCAAGTCAAAACCTTCTTCATTTAATTTTCAAACAATATTTATTAATAACAGTGTTTAGTGCCAGGTATGCTTGTGGCCGCAGAGAAGTGTACATAGCATTTACATTATTCCATCATTTATAAACTCTCAAGTTAATAATAGGTCATTGAGAATGCAGGTGTGGAGCTGGAGAGAGAGGAACTTGAATAGAAGTAGAATGGAGTCAGATGATAAACAGCCACAGAGGAAAAAAAGCATGATTGTGTCTTACGGTGGGAGTAAGAGGTAATTTTTTTTCGAATTAATGAATGGAATACTGAGTCTGTGGTCTGATTTGTGCTATTAAATTATCAATCTAAAGCTTCTTGATTCCCTCCTGAGATAGAAAAGCTTAGGGCTTGTATTTAAGAGAAAATGACTTGGAGGATTAGGCTTAAAGATCCTAATGTTGAACTTAAAGAAACGCTGGGGTGGGTGGAAAAATATGTTTCAAAAACTAATCTCAAGGATGGCATAAAGTAAGTGGGCAAGGGTAGGAAACAATTGAGGAATTTATCAATGCTCTCTCCCCGCAAAATGGAGAGAAGTGTTATGAGTTTCTGGGGGGAGGTCAACTTTCAGGCTTAATAACATCAAAACAACATCAATGTAGCATCCCAATGCGCCAACATGATTGCATTCTTTAGGATGCTTACTTGCCCTTATTAACTGGTAATAAGATATTTACCTCATGTTTATTATAAAAGCAACCTTTAAATTGAGCATCTGCAAATATATCATGTATTGAAATACAGGGACATTTTATGGCAGAGGTTAATGATTTCAGTTATATCTTAATAATTACTGTCATTGGGTTTCTGCCTTTATAGCTTTTTAATTGTTTAAAGATCATAAAACAAAATTTAGCACAAGCTTGAGAAACATTCTTTATGGTATACCATACTCTTATATTGATATTATCACTATAAAATGATTCACACAAAAAAGCATCTTAATGGATTTTTACTTTCCACAAGTCCAATTAGTAATTTTACTGTAGTACTAGTGGCCCAGTGCATGAAATCCATGCACTTGGGGAGAGGGAGTCCCTCAGCCCAGCCTGCACCCTATGGCAGTCTGGGAGCCCTTAAGGGATGTCTGACGGATGGCTTCGGCCCACCCCTGGGACATCCTTAGCACTGCTGTGGAGGCAGGAGAGGCTCCCACCACCACTGCTGCACTTGCCAGCTGTGAGTCCTGCTTCTGGCTGAGCGATGCTCCCCCTGTGGGAGTGCACTGACCACCAGGGGGCAGCTCCTGTGTGGAGTGTCTTTCCCCTGGTGGTTAGTGTGCATCATATCAACCAGTCATTCCAGAGTTCAGTTGATTTGCATATTAGCCTTTTATTATATAGGATACTATGCACTCCATAGCATGTTATAATATAATATTTCTGTTAAGTAAATGTTCTGCTTTTACATAAAGTAGGCATTTCATAGTTGTAACTTTCACCAAGTTTACTTTGAGGATGCAAAATGAGGGACAGGGCAGTCTGGCAAGATCAATGAACAAAGGAATGGTATCCTCCACTGGGAGAGGTCAGGACTCTTACAGTGAATGGTTCTGTACCAGCCAACAATTCTCTTTTGGCCAAATTAATTTGCCTTATCCTATCTAATATAAAGGTAATATGCTAATTGACCATCACACCCTTGCAAAGATGGCAGCACCCATAGCCAATAAGGAGGGAATATGCTCATTGACTGCCACACACTCAAAGATAGCTGCGCCCTTACCACAAGATGGCAGTGCCCAGTCCCCTCAGTCCCGCTGGGGTGGCAGGTGTGCAGCACGGCCAGGTCCAGCCACTCCTTATGCCTGCCTCCAGAGTCCCCCAGTCTCCTTGGTCCCCCAGCTTCCCAGGGCCGGCCTGAGATGCAGGTAAGCCTCAAATGGTGGCTGCCTAGCCACACTGGGCTGGCCTGGGGCATACACAAATCTCAGATGGTGGCTGCCCAGCCACCCAGGGCCAGCAGGGCTTGCACTGCTGGCAATGGCAGCAGCAGAGATGTGATGGGGGCATCACCATACCCTGATCACTAGGTCACTTCCCACCTCTGAGGGTTCCTGGCCTGTGAGAGGGGACAGGTCAGGTTGAGGGACCCTCTCTAGTGCATGAATTTTCACTCACTGCACCGAGCCTCTAGTTGAAATATTGAAACTGTACTCATGAACCTCCCACCTCCACCCTGCCATCGTGTGTGTGTGTGTGTGTGTGTGTGTGTGTGTGTGAGAGAGAGAGAGAGAGAGAGAGAGAGAGAGTATTTGTTGGCAACAGGGTTGGGGGAAGACACCAGAGAGTATACCTTCTTTGAACTTTGAATGATGAGAGTTGGAAAACTGCCATCCTCTTACAATTTATACTTATCACCTTATTAGCTTCTTGTGGATCCCAGCTAGAAAGTTCTTACAAATCAAAGGCGGATAGCATCAGTAATTAACCACAGGAGCTCTGAAGTCATGATCTATGTTCAAATCACATTCTGGGTGACTTTAGGTAAGTTACTGAACCATGATAGCTTCTTAGAGAGTTTATGTTAAAATTAAAAATACAACAATATGGTAAAGGCTAGGGAGGGGGACAGGAGCTGGATGGGCTAGTGGGCATCTGTCATAGTGTCAACATTTTTTTAAAAAAAAAAGGTAAAATGAGATAATCCATGCAAGATGCTTAACCCAGTATGAGTAGGTACTAGTTAAAAGTATTTCAAATAGCAAGTATTTTGTATCAGATAATATATACTGCATTCTTTTATTTAAACCATTTCATTTAACTTTCATAATTATTGTTGGATAGTTGTAATGACAGGATAGGGTGAATGGGGAAAATATTGCGAGCTTGATCCTTTTGAAGATGTGGAACATGTCCCATTTTGTGGCCATTGATTATATGGAGAGAAAATCAAGGAGTGTACAGTTAGAAATTATATAGGGAAAAAAAGCATTTTATAGCTGTGACAGCTGCATTATGATATCTAGAATGATATTTTTATATCTTACTGCGGCCTGTTACTATTTTTACTACATTCTACCTAATTAATTACCCTGTTGTATGAATATTTTATGAAGTAGAAACAATGACACTGAAAAAAAATGTTTGCCTGCTATTTATAAATACTTCTCTTCACTGATCTCTCTGTAAGGAGTGTGAATGTGATAAAAATTTCCGTATATTACAAAACAACACTTTAGTTTTTTAGTTATACTTTCACTTTTTATAAATGCTGTTTTATGCAAGGCTTAGGTTGCACTGAATTGGAAATAGTGGGCAAAGTACTGGAAGAGGAAGAAACAGTACCATAGACCAGATGTTTCACTACTGCAGTATAAAAGAGGTCTAATCTGGAATATTTTACAATTTGTGACTTGCCATTTAAAAATCTGCATTGTGACTGAGCTCCCTCTGAACAGATTAATTCTGAAATCCTCCAAGAATGTGTATCTGAGAAGATGTTGTATCTGACTAGTCTAGGAAATTTCAACTGTGAAGAGATGGCACTCTGAGACACTTAGAAGGCTGCAGACAGATCTAGTATCTAAACTGACTTTGTTTCTTAAATATGTGGGTGTTAGATGTAGTATAAACTTGCGCTTACTCATCTAATTTCAACTCTTCTAGGCTACTCTCTGAAATTTAGACACTCTTCAGAGAGAACCAGGTCATGTACTCTCTCTTCAGGTGTGGATAAGTGATTTAAAATATCGGTATGGCCAAAACCGGTTTGGCTCAGTGGTAGAGTGTCGGTCTGCAGACTGAAATGTCCCAGGTTCAATTCTGGTTAAGGTCATGTACCTTGGTTGTGTGCACATCCCCGGTGGGGATGTGTGCAAGAGGCAGTTGGTCGATGTTTATCTCTCATTGAAGTTTCTAGCTCTCTATCTCTCTATCTCTCTCCATCATCTCTGCAAAATATCAATAAAATATATTTAAAAAATAAATAAAATAAAATATCAGTATGAATAAAGGTCCGACACAAAATGAATAAGGAGCTCCCAAGTAAGGATGTATTCAAAAGCGTGGCATAAGCATGTTCTGTATAAAGGCCAATATGCCAAACAACCCTAACAAGGGGAATGACTGGTTGCTATGATGTGCACTGACCACCAGGGGCCAGATGCCCAATGCAGGAGCTGACACCTGGTGGTCAGTGGACTCCCACAGGTGGAGTGTCGCTCAGCCAGAAGCTGGCTCATGGCTGGCCAGCACAGTGGCGGTGGTGGGAGCCTCTCCAGCCCCCGGCAGTACTAGGATGTCTGACTAACAAGCCTAAGCCATCAGTCAGACATCCCCGGAGGGGGCCCAAGACTGCAGGAGGATGCAGGTCTGGCTGAGGGACATCAGAGTGCATGAATTTTTGTGCATTGGGCCTCTAATATAAATATAATTAGGATGACAATCCAGAATAACCTGTTGTTTGAGGAGAACTCTAGAGATTTGTATTGTTTTATTTATTTCTCTTGTTTTAACTGCATTCAGGAAACAAAAATACTCAAAGAGGGGATAAGGATCCTGCTTGGAAAGTGCAGGTGTGAGCTCTTTTCTTTTCATTGTCTCCTACTGTATATCATGAAGAGAAATGTGAAAACATGAACTCACTGGAAATACTCAATTAAGAATTTTTAAAATTGTCGGTCTTGCTTCTAACTTGCTATATCCTCTAACTACTAATATCTCTTTGGAATTAATATATTATTAAGAAAAAAGTAATATACTTTACATTGCCTAGAAAATATATTGTGTTTTCTTATTATTAATACAGAGATTTTTATGACAGTTTATTCTGATCAATGAGGGATATTTACTGTGGCCAAAAACCCTCTCATAGGAAGGGTTTTCTTGATCCTACAATATTACCTAAATATTTTGAAATGGGATGAATGCAATAAGGTATTAGGGCAAGAGAAAACAAAAGTACTGTAATTTGTTTAATATTGTATTTTAAGAGTTTATTACCTATCTTAGATATTTTCTCTTTTTAACTAAAAATTTTCAGTTGTTTCCAAAAGTCTCTCTAGTTTTTTTTGCTCCTCTATATAGGAGTAGAATGACAATTGAAGAAGAAAAAATGAGGGAGCAAGAAATAGAGGTGGTCTCTATCTTCGCTTCCTTTTTTTCCCTTCCTTTATTATATTCCTTTGAAAAATATATTCTAAGTTTTCACAAATTTATATTGAATTCAAACCTTGGTTTTATAAGGTAGAGTGAAGCTAACCTTATTCATTCGGGAATGAAAGGAGGTGGAGAATGGGGGGAACTGTTTACTATGACATTTCTAAAGTAGTAGTTTTGACCTTTGTTGCTCTTTTCCTCACTTTATTAAAAATTTGTTTTATCCTTGCCTTGGAAAGGAAAAAAAATGTACAACTGCCACTTTCACATTTAAGTGTATAAAATGCCCCCTAGATTTTTCAAAATATCCATACCCATTTACCATTTAAGAACACCTCTCTGCAAAGGCTGCAAGGTACATAGATAGCGTTTGGGGAGGGAGGGTATGGAAGTGCAGTCCTGGCAGTGGTCCTGAACATAGCTTTTAGATGCTCTGACTAGAGCTGGAGGATTGAATGTTACCTGCTCATGTGTGCACCAGAGTCAGGCTCTAGAGTAAGTATTTTCTATCTGGACATCCTCTTCACAATTCTGTTTTTTAAAAGGTGGCAAGTGCAGTTTAATAAAAGGTGGTGTCACAAGTTAACAAGTAAAGCACCAAGAAATAAGAAACACCTCATTCAAATACAGAGTCCTCCACTCATATGGCCCTCATTAAATGATTTAACATCTGGGAGCTTCACTTATTAATTCAACAAACATTGGTTAAGCATTTCCTATTTTCCAAATATTCTATGGCTGCTGCATATACTGTGGTGAATAAAGCTAATAAATATTCTGCCCTTTTAATATTTATAGGCAATAAAAAAGGTGGAAAACTAAAGTATATGCAATTTGTATATTAAAGACTAGGAGGGAGGGGGAAGGGTGTCCCGGGTGAGCCGTGTGTCCCATGGGGTCGAGTGCCCCGGGTGAGCCGAGTGTCCTAAGGGAAGCAGTGGGTCCCAGGGGAAGGGGCGGTGAAAAACAGAGGAGGAGCGGACTCTATTCATATGAGCCTGAGATGGTCACCATAAAACAAGCAGATTGTCAAATGACAGGGGGGAGGGGAAGGAGACCTGGGGGGAGACAGGAGAACAACCGAGGGACTGGTATCCATGAACATAAGTACAACCAATGAACACAAAACTCTGGGGAGGGAGGGCATAAATGGGTGGTGAGGGGGGGCAATGGTAAACTATGTACACAGAAAATACCTTAATAAAATAAAATTAAAAAAAAAATAAAAAAAAAAAAAATAAAGACTAGGAGGGGAAAACACACATTGGAAGGGGACAAGAGCTGATGTAGAAGGACCAATATTTTAGATAGTGTAGCTATGGAAAGTCCTTTTCAGAAGTGACTTTTAAGTAAACTAACCATGCAAATACCTAGGGGAAAAGCTTTACAAAAAAAGGAAATGCGATGTTCAACAGCTTTGACATGGCATTAATACTGACTGACATGCTCAAAGAGGCCAGTGTGGCTGGTGTATAGTGACTAAGAGGCCAGTGTGGCTGGTGTATAGAGGCCAGTGTGGCTAGTGTATAGAGGCCAATGTGGCTGGTGTATAGTGAATAAGAGTCCAGTGTGGCTGGTGTATAGTGAATAAGAGGCCAGTGTGGCTGGTGTATAGTGAGTAAGGTTGGAGGTGGTCATAAGAATTGGGATGCATACAGAGTTGCCTGGGACCTAGATTGTAGACTGCTTTGAAGGCAGCAAAAACCAGGGAAATGAATGTTGGTGTAACATGATTTGGCTTACAGTTGTCCTGGTTGAGAATAGACTGAAGGTAGGTAAATCCAGAAGCAGGGAACGCAATTAGGAGGTATTGCAATAATTGAGAAGAAATACAGTGGCTTGGACCAGGGTGGTGGCAGTGGAAAGTAGTCAAAGTTTAGACATAATTTGGAGGCACTTCAATCAAATCCTATTGAAACTAATTAAATGTGCAAAAAGGCATGCTGTGCATGTGAGAGAATAAAAAAAAAAGTGTGCGCTTTCAGTCTACTCACCTGGAATAAAAAGAACATATCATTTTCTCTTTTGTCTTGTGGGATTTCTGCACAAGTGTGTTATAAGAATTAAATAAGTGCCAATTAGCGTTATTTGGGTCATTAGTACTAGTCATAGATAGAGTGTTTCAGAAGGAAATCACTTTAAAATGTAATTTCTTCCTATTTGAATATAGTAAAACCTGTAATAAGTTATTTATTCTCAAAGTACATTTCTTTCATTAACAGGTGTTAGGACTTTGATTGATAAGGATAATGATCTGCAGAGACCCAAGCACCTTTTCACAGTTGGACCCGTTTTCTATGGATGCCAGGGTACCTGGCCACCTTCTTGCGGGGAGATGCCCTTTGATTAGTCGACCAATGTGGTTCTGCCTGTGCAGCTCAATATAGAAATCCCCAGGAGAAGGAGAGGAGATCTCTGATATAGAGCTGCCATCTTCCTATACACGTTAGGTGCATTTTGTAGCAAGTCTGAAGCATAGTGTATTTTACTCTTTATGTTTTTATATAATAACTTCCATACTCATGCCCTAGGCTTATTGGGAAGAAGTGTTCACATCTTAAATACAAACTCAGTTCCCTCCATAGTCAGAAATCAGTCAAAAAATTAATGACTTGATTCTTTCTTCTACACTGAAATGTAGAAAGTGATGTAGCCAGAGTGTTTTTGTTTGATACATAAAGTTTGATGAGGGAAACTACAGTTGCTATAGCAAAGCTAGAGTTTCTGAGACAGGGGCTAGTTAACCAAGGGCATTCTGGAGCAACAGAAATGAGCCGAGTTTTGCTGTCGTGTATCTAACATAGCCAAGGTTGCTTTTCATGTTTGGGTGGAAATCAGTCTTCATCGGGGACACTGGTCAATTCACAGCCAGAAATTCAAAACTTAACCTGTGTCAGGAAAATAGAGAACAATAAACACGAATGAAGATAGGACTGAGTGAATTATCAACTAGGCAGGGAAGGAACTGAGCAGGATCATGCATTCCTCAGAAACACCTTCCTAACCTGTCCAACTACACATGCTTGCCTCAACTGGATATTTTTAGAACTTGCGTGTTTCCCCTTTAGAGCAATACTTTACATTTATTTAGTTATTTGATCAATATTGCTTACTTCCAGCACACTGAAAGCTTTTAAGTTCTTCAAAGGCTTGTTTTGTTCACTATTATGAATAGTATGAATAAGTACAGTATATGGTGCATATCTGAACTCAATCAATTGTTGAGGGAAATGAAGGAGAGATAAAGAGAAAAAGATTATCAGAGGATCAAGGTTAAGAAAATTAATTTCAAATTAAATGAAGGTCATTCTAAAGTACAGCTTGGGACTTTTATGGTCTCTAAATTTAAAAACTTTGGAAAATGGACTTTTCCTATATTCTTTTATGATTTTAAACATTTAACTGCATTCAGTTTTCTTACTTTCCCATCTCTATTGAGCATAGTTTTTTTCTTGCTCCATTTTAATGTTATGTATCATTCTGTCAATGACCTTGCTGTATTTTAATGTTATGTATCTTCTGTCAATGACCTGTGAAAAGCAAATGACTCTATGCTCAATTTTTTATTCTTTAGTTTCTTCTCTAAAACATCCCTGATATCTGAAACTATTTATTTCTTCAAACGCAATGGGCCATTATTGCTTTCTTTAAACTTCATATATTTAATTAAATTATAATAAGTTTCCTAGAAGCTTTAACATTATGCATTTCTAAGAATTATTTATTGGTGAGAAACCGAGTAAACTTCTCATTGATCTTTCTGCTTATAAGTTTTGGGACTTACCAGGTGTACCAGTTAATAATGCAATTTTTTTTTCAATAGATGGAGCTACACATATGTTGACATAGATGCAATTTGATATGTATGCTATTTTGTCATATGGTCAAGAAGCTTCAAAACTTCATATATGTCAAATTTGCTAAAGGTGTTAACATCATATGCTTAAAAACGTTGAATTTTGTGCTAAAAAAGAGCATTTGTAGGAAGTTTTAATTCATTATTTTAAAGAAAAGTGCTGCTTGAACGTTACTGTATACTAGTACTTTAGGGAGCATATGGTGCACATGCTCCATCTCAAGATACTTGTGAACGCCAGTGATGACTTTGGTGTGAAAGACAAAGAACATCCAGGTCAACCAAAAATGTTTAAAGACCAATAATTACAAGCCTTATTGAATGAAATGCATGTCAAACTCAAAACAACTTGCAGAAAGATTAAACATTGCTCAGCAAACAATATCTGATCATTGACAAGCAATGGGAAAGATTTTAAAGGAAGGAAAATGTGTGCCATATCAAATGAACAAGACAAATGAAAAACCGAAAAGTCATCAGTAAAATGTTGCTTCAGTTGCACAAAAGAAAGTCTTTTTTGCATCGAATTGGACTGGCGATGAAAAGTGGATTTATTTTGAGAATCCCAAATGCACAAAATCATGGGTTGATGCAGGCCAACCATCAACATCAACTGGAAGGCCAAATCGCTTCAGAAAGAAGACAATGTTCTGAGTTTGGTGGGATCAGGAATGTATGGTGTACATGAGCCTCTAAAACCAGGTGAAGCCATAAATACTGATAAAAACTGACAATAAATAATTAATTTGAACACCGTTTTGATTGTGAAATGACCAGAATGGGCCAGAAGACATGGCAAAGTAGTAATTTGGCTTCATGGTAACGCACTATCACACACTTCAAAACCAGTTAGACATGTTAAAATATCTTTCCTGGGAATCATTAACCTACCTGCTTTATTCACCAGACCTTGTTACTTCAGATTACCCCTTGTTCCAATAAATGGCACACGCACTTTCTGAGCAGCACTTCAAAAACATAGAAGAAGTAGAAATTGTGTCTCTGAATGGTTTGCTTCAAAACAAGAAAAGTTCTATTCGGATGGTATCCACAAATTACCTGAAAGATGGGGAAAATGTGTAGCTAGCGATGGGCATTACTTTGAATAAAGCACTTTTGATGTTTCTCTTGAAATTATAGTGTTTTATTTTATTACAAAATCCACATTATTAACCGGTACACCTGGTAAATTATGTTAGATGTTTAAGATCTATAATTTATTGTACCATGATCAGTCAAAATATAATCCCAACTTCACATAAAAGGACATGGGTTTATACAACATGAAATAATAGTAATGATATTGAGCTGTTGAAATTGGATATGTGCCAAATGACAATTGATGAGTCACATCTTAAATTATTATTATTTTAAATTTATTTTTATTGTTGAATGTATTAAAGATGCCATTTTCCCCCAATTGGTTCCCTCCATCCTGCACTAAATTATTTTTAAACTTGAATATAAATGTATGTTCTAATACAAAATAGATAACTTATAAAAATCACAAGATCCAGAGTATCTCTTTATTTTATCCAAAGTTTTGGGGGGTCTTTTAGGTTAGGCTTTCTTGAAGTCAAAATTATATAAATTAGGCAAAATTGGAGTAAAACATGTCTGTTTCTTTTTTTTTTTTTAGCACGGATTTATCCTAGTATTTTTATATTTTTCCACCCAATTATAATATACAGAATAAAGTAACTTGAATATTTTTTCAGACTAAAGAGAACTACATTAAGAAGAGAACTACATTGTGTGGTTTGTTGTATAAACCACCGAAGGAAAAAAGCTCTTTATTTGAAATGTCATTTGTCATCAAGTTGCAGATATGTATCAGAGCAGGGGTTGAGGTTTTTTATATCTGAAATATTACCATTATTTTATTTCTAACTAAGATAACTTATAGGGATAATCTAAATGGTTAAAAATAAAAGACATCATCAAATCATATGCACCTCTTATTTGGAAGATGCGTCCAGAGATCTCACACTATTCCACGGAAACTATTCATTGTGATTTAAATAAATATAAAAATAGAAATAATTCTACGGTATACATGAAATTAACTCTCTAAAGATAATTTCAGTATTTAAATAAATAGCACCAATTGAACATTCAATTCATATTCATTGTGTAGATAATCACAATTTTTTTTACCAATTTTAGGACTGATACCTATTAACAGAGAAAGTATTTTAGTAACAGTCTGTGTTTTGTTCAATGCTTTTTGTTCAATGCTATTTGGAGTCAAGAGATTCCAAGGGGATTTTATTTTTGTAAACTCATAGCTAAAGATCACATTTACAATAAAATATTTTAAAGAGGAACATTGTTTTCTGCCATATAGTTTGAAATCCTGCTAATTGGCCTAGCAAGGATATATATAGTAGTATAGTATGCAGTCTGTTTGTATACACACACACACACACACACAAAATATACTATCAAAGGTTTTCGTGAATGAATGTGTGCGAGTATTTGTAGTATCTGAAAGTTCATGAGCTCTATAAGAAACAGTAGATGTTAATCTACTTTGTTAATAATTTCAGCTCTTTGACACCTCTTCCTTTCCAAATGAACTCTCCTAATTCTGGATTTTTCATTTTGTGGGGGCAAACTCCATTCTGTGATAATATCTGCAGTATTATAAAAAAGTAAAGGACCAAACCATGAATAGTGACACTGATTGCCATAGTTTGCTCCACATACTCATATTTTCTGCTTCTTTCCAATGTGGTTATTATAATACTTATTCAGAACCTCAGGTGTTTGAAGATGTGTGTCTAACTTTAAATGGCTAAAACCTGTTCACAGATTTCAAGCTTAGCAAAACCCATATACTTTGAAAACGGCTGCAACTAATATAACTGGTCTCCTTTAAATTAATACATATGAGCATAATAAAAAAATTATATATATATATATATATATATATATATATATATATAGAGAGAGAGAGAGAGAGAGAGAGAGAGAGAGAGAGAGACATTTAATTTTTGAAAATAATTGTTTTCAGAAATTAAAAGCTGTAACTAGTTCATACCAGGGAAGGAACCTATTTCTCCTGTTTGCATTTACTCCCAAAAAATGAGAAGAATAGTAGTAAAGTATCTCCAAATGTACTTCAGATATGTGATAATACCTGAAGCCCGAAGTCAGTATAGGACCCTGATTTCAGCCACGCCATTATATATTCTGTGTGTCTGGCTATAAAACCTGTTAAAACAGTTGGGAAATGGGAGAAGCAGGACATAGAGATAACAGGACAATGATAACTTAATAGGATAACTTAACAGCTTATAGACCTGGCTGAGGTTGGCGAGAAGGCCAGGTGTTCATATCATTGTAATCAAAACTTGAGTGGGCACAAAAAGAAATTTGATCTCCTGGCAGAGCACAAAAGATGGATAAATTTGACTCTAGCAGCACTCTACATTGTAGGAGAAACGTGATTCTAGGAGATTTTTCACAGCCTGACACCCGTTGCCAGTCTGGGGGGTGGGGGGGGAGGGACAGAAGGTGACAGGAGGATGGTTAGGGAGTGAGAGATAGAAAGATAAACCCTAGGAAGCTGACTGGATTTCAAGAGAAAGCTCAAGTCACAGGAAGACCAACTGGTGTGAAATGGAGATAATGACAAAGAGTCTGGATGATACAAGACAAACTATGCTATTGGGTGAAGCAGAAGCCAGTAGATCACATGCCCTTAGGCTAATAATATTCCCCATCATTGTAAGGTCTTAACATTGGTCGTCATGAGAAGTTAGTATTGATGGCACCAGCAACAGGCTTATTTACATCAGTATTGGAACTATAACCATTTATTTTAGTATTGCTAAACTGACACACATTTTGGTATCAAAAAGGTCAAGTTAGCAGAATGCATTTCGAAGGCTGATTTCATAATGTCTCCGTAAATATGTTGAAATGTTTAGATAAAACAAGTAGTTATATTTAGCAAAGTAATTTCTATAAATGAGCTCTCCAAAATAACTACTAATGATTTATCTGACTTCCATTTTACATAGTCTTATTTTTCTTTGTTGGACCAGATATTTAAATCTTCTTCAAAAATATAATTTACTAGTGGTTTCTAATAAATGAAAATATCATGATGAAACCTGAACTTTGGCAATTTCTGTAAATACTCATTTGTATTATCATTGTCATAAAAAGACAACTATAGGCTTTAAAAAACTGAACTATAGCTTTTTATGCATTCTTAATCTCCCCAAATCCAGTAGTGCTGCTCAACATTCATTTTGTAAGTTGGAAATATGATTGTCCAAATCAAATTCTCTCGAAAATTCAGCAGTCGGTGCCTTTTTGGGTGAACACTTAAAAACTGAGATGTTTTCTACATTTGAGAAGTTCTACTTTTATCTCTATTCTTCTGCCCAGTTTAAGTGTTATAATACCTTGCCAGAGAAAATGACTGGATTTTTATTGTTATAAAATACCAAACAAGAAACCTAATTTATTTTTCTTGGATACCTAGTTAAAGTTTTTAGTTTTAACCAGGAACTTTTTAAGGGATGGGGATATTAGTATAGCTTTTCTAGTAGTTGTTGAGAAATAGTATTGGAGTGGATAAATTGAAGTGTAGTGATTTTCCCAAATCTGCTATGTTCATTCTGCAAGCATTTTAACCCATTGAAGCATCATTAATTGTGGACTTGTTAGATTCCATGATGTTTGGATGTTTCACTTGAAAATATGAATATGCTCAAGTGTCTGCAATCTGTATGCCTTACCAGTGTCTGGGCGACACTTTGCTGGATCTTTTGTCTGTGTGCAAAGCAGGCACACAGCTGTTAATTGACAAGCTAAGTAATCATCTTCTGATTACAGTAGTTAAAGGGTATTCCCTAATGGATTATACTTGTCACTTTTAATTTTTTTAAACCTTTGTCTGCATTTCATTACGACTTTATCTTTTGGATTGCCCTCCTGTCGGTTATTTTGATAGATTTAATGCGTTATCTTCAAACTGTGGCAATCCCTCAAAAATATAATACAATGATATTTAGATTCTTCAGGGACTGTTTAAACTTGATTCCTTTTCCAATCCATGTTCCTCTTTTATACTTTACATTTTTGCAAATGAAGTATTTTGCATTTTCTACATGCCCTGAGCAAGCTTCTTCTGCTTTAATCTTCCATGACTTAATCTTACTGACCAAATAGGAGATAGTTGGTGAAGCAGCAAGAAAAGAGTCTGTTATCATTTCCTGTTCTGCTTGCTTGCTGTGATTTGATTTTTTTTTTCTAATTTACAAGCAATGGGCTTTCACCGTGCAGTTTCCTAAGAGATGATTCAGGTATTGACTGAAATGTTTGTAAGCCATTTTAGGATCCAGTAATAGCATGAAAGAGAATTTGTAAAAATAGTTTACTATGCATTTCATAATGCAGAAATGTAATGTTCAGCCACTATTTATTCTAGAAGAGAGCATTTTTAGGTCTTGCATATTCTCCCCTCTGTATGAAAACGACAATTTACATACAAATATATATCTTGAGATCCTATCCCATTTGCTGTATAGCTAGTACACTTTTCAAACAGTTTTTTAAAAATATAATTAACTAAATTATAATTACTAAATTTTGTTCTAGTTGTAATTATATAATCATCAAATCATTATATAATCATATAATTACAACTATAATTATAATTACAACTATAATTACTAAATTTTGCCAATCTAGGTGACTGTGTGGTGAGAATAATTTATTGATATAAACACAGTTGCAAAGGTAGGAAAATATTTTTATAAATATTTTTATTGATTTTTTACAGAGAGGAAGAGAGAGGGATAGAGAGTTAGAAACATCGATAAGAGAGAATCATCGACCAGCTGCCTCTTGCACACCCCCTTCTGGGGATGTGCCAGCAACCATGGTACATGCCCTTGACCGGAATTGAACCTGGGACCATTCAGTCTGCAGGCTGACACTCTAGCCACTGAGACAAACTGGTTTAGGCAGTAGGAAAATATTTTTAAAAGTGGGAGGCGTTAGATACAGCAGATGGTGAAATTACAGAATACAAAATTTCATAGGTACTTTTTCAAAGATTGCTAAAGTGAGACCTGGCTTTTATTACAAGTTAATTCTGCCTAAATGCTTGTGTATAACTAATTTGTCAATCTAGTTATAATGGAAAATTTTCTCTATAAAACGGAATCCATGCCAAATTATTATTTGACATGTTCACAGCAATCACAACGATGAAAGGAAGCTCGGATTTCAAAGAGCTCCGTGTATTTACTGAGTTTTAGAGTGCACCAGTGAAGTGGCAAGATGAAATTGATGTGTGCTCAGAGGTTTCCATGGATTTCATTTTTGGTAATGTAACTAAAAGGTTTAAAGCATGAGTATGAAAACAGATAAGACAAAAACAGTAGTCATTTACAATTCTTGATTGTTCCTTATTTAAATTGCAGTTGTGCTAAAATGGCATTATGATGCTAACTTCAATTATTATGTTTTCTGATTATGAAAATGGTCCAAATTTTAAATAGTACATGAGACTACAGAGCTTTAAAATCTCGAAGTATCCTCAAATCCTTTGAGTAATTAGGTAGAGAAGAGACAAATAAATATGGGAATTAATTAAAAAAACCTTACATCAATATAAAATGATTATTACATTTTTTTGAATATACAATGTAGTTACTTAAATAGTCCTGATATACATTTAAACATTTTTGTTTATGCATTTCATCATAAAATCTACCTTCTAGTCACCTGTATTTAGTATCTGCTGATCTTTAAATGTTAAACTAAACTTAATGGCATTTTGTTAAAATGTGAAACCTATTGGCAGTAGTCATTTACTCTCAAGTTTTCTTTTATGTTTGTTTTCTATGTACCAGCCCAAACTGTGTGATTAGTTCTACTTTCCACTGTGCTGTTTTGATTTTCCCAAAATCTCTTACTGCTTTATTCTTATTACCTACTAAAAGAAATATACATTGTATGTTGGGCAGATTCCTCTCTTCTTGACCAAACCCAAATTAACATAAATTGTAGAAGAGTTGGACATGTTCAATTAGAAAATCTTTGGCTGTAAAGATCTTTCAATAAACGTATAACAGTAGTTTATGTGTCACATACAGTGTGTCTGAGCCTTTTTCTAAGTGCAGGTGAGGAAAATAGCATTCCCTGGGATCACACATTTTTTAAGAAATACAGTCAGCCTTCCAACTCAATCTGGCCGTCTTGAGAATCTGCATTCCTACCGGTGTTCTGTGCTGATTCTCTACTGTAAGTTTTATGATTTGGTGATTGTTCATGTTAAAGCCTGTGAATTAAGGTCAGACGGGGGTGGGGGGGAGAGACTCTCACTCTGAAGTATATAATGTTTTTATTTCTATTTTGACATTTATCTGTATTATTTGATATGATAGCAATAATATCTGAAAAATTCCTTACAGTTCCCTTTATAAAGTAAAAAATAGTAATTGTAATAAAATGTTTTTATTTTAAAATACTTCATAAGAGATAGCAAAATAACTATTTTTGGACAAATAAAACACACAA
The DNA here is from genome assembly GCA_963924515.1 of Vespertilio murinus. NCBI lineage: Eukaryota > Metazoa > Chordata > Mammalia > Chiroptera > Vespertilionidae > Vespertilio > Vespertilio murinus. The sequence continues at coordinate 26,943,996 of OZ004712.1, read as the reverse complement.
GTAATATACAACACACACACACACACACACACACACACACACACACACACTAGCACATTGACCTACCACAAGGACAGAAACAGCTTTAAACATCTAAATATGTTGGAGTATTATATTCAAATATAATTAAAATGGAATCCAGTTCATTCTTAGGTCATTGTTAGTTGATATTACTTGCAAATGTGCAGGTGGCAAGTGTGTATTCAAAATGCAAATGGTGTGTTTTCTGTCTATTTTCTAAAGACTTATCATGTACTCATTCTTATGGAAAGTGATACTGAATAATCTTCAACGAGGCAGAATTTTTGTGGATTCTGTGCTATCTGAAATATGTGGGGGGAAGCCTTCCAAATATCTCTGCATTTGGACTATTTAGAAAAATAAATATTCAAATCCTGAATTCTCTATCAGAGTTTAAAAGTAGTTGTTAAATTGAGAAAAAGTAAAGCAAAAATATCTGGTCATTACAGCTGTGAAACACAAAAAGAAACACAAATGATATTCTGAGATGTCAACATCTAATGGGAAATCTTATTAGTATTAATTAGCCATGAGTGTTTATAACTATGCTTTATGTAATAAATATTTCTCATTAAAACCTCAGTATTTAAATAGGAAGATTATAAAAGCTCCACATGAACAAAGTTTTTGTCTGTATTGTTCATTGCTGCATCTTTGGGTAATAAGAGAGTACCTGGTATGTAGTAGATGTTTACTAAATACATATTTGTGGCATGGAAAGTGTTGGGAAAATGTAAGAGATTGGGATGAATGAGAGATACTCAGAATAAGTTATTATGATATGATTACTTAGTTTTTCTTTAGCTCCTAATGAATAAACAGTACAATGTTACCTACATAAATTTGATAAAATAAATTTAAGCAAAAATATTGTAGATAAGTATGATTTTAGTTTCTTGATGACTTCTGGATATTAAGTTGCCTCCTAATGATCATTTTATTATAAAGGTGGGAAATATAGAATATTCAGCCTAACTCGTTTAAGAAGAGTATTACCTGGCTGGCAATTTAAATACTTTGGGCTGCACAGCCCCCCAAAATACAAGTATACAGCTTTTGAAAGGCTTTTTCATACCTTGTTTCCCCCTCGAAAATTCAGAGATACTCTTTTTGCCTTTAAGAAATCTGTAATTGGTTTTGGTAGAATAAATACAAACACATGTATGTGCATGTGCACACACACATGCACACATATGCACACATATACACAATATAAAGGGACTGAAAACATTTTAAAATCAATTAGTAACAGAGTGATACAGGCTAAGTCAAATGCAAGAGACTGAGAGATCACATGCAGTTCAAAATAAAAGGGTGGCCAGAATTAGGCATCAGGTAACCCACATTTTGAGGGAAATTTGGACATGCATTGAGTGGAGCAGATCTTACATATTACTGTGTCTAATTTCCACTCTTTCTTGTTTTCCTCTTCTTTTGCGTTCTACAACATTTCAGTAGAACAATTTGATGAAAACTTTATCATTAGGAAATATAAAAGATTGGCTTTAGCAATTTGTAGCATGTCTAAATATTCATCAGTATGTGGATACCAATTGCCTTGGGATAATGCCAGTTAGGGAGAAAAGGAACTAAAATCTTTCAAATGAGCTAACTTAGATGTAAATTAGATGTAAACCTTTCATCATTATAAAGAGAGAGAAATAATTTCCTTTCGACCATGGTAAGATGGAGCTAAATCAGCAACAGAAACAATTGTGTATTAACAGATATCATCTTTACCATACCAACAACTGTTTTATTATTTTATCACACTCTTTTGTGGATTTGCCTATATTTCTTAGGTTAACTATGTTCACAGTTTTGAGTGACTATTGGAGTTTAAATAAGATTTATTAGTAGAAATAGAGTACAGATAACTAGCCTATTGCAAACTAAAAAATACCACATGATCCAGCAATTCCACTCTGGGTATGTATTTGAAAGAAATGAAATCACTATCTTGAAGCAATACCTGTATCTCCATGTTCATTATTTACAATAGCCAAGACACAAAGTTTTCATGGAAAGATGAGTAAAGAAAATGTGGTGTGTGTGTGTTTTAGATTCCACATATAAGTTAGATCATACAGTGATTGTCTTTCTCTGCCTCACATACTTCATTTAGCATAATATTCTCAACATCCATCCACACTGTTGCAAATGCAGTGTGTGTGTGTGTGTGTGTGTGTGTGTGTGTGTGTGTGTGTGATATATATATATATATATATATTACAAAACGAGAGAAGAATGGTAGCTCTCAGGGGCTGGAGGACAGAGGAATGGGGAAATATTGGTTCAAGTGTACAAACTACCAAATGAATAAGTTAAATAAAAATAAAATCTGGTCATATAATATTCAGCATGGTGACTTTAGTTAATGAAACTATTTTATACTTTAAGTTACTAAAGGAGTAGATCTTTGATGTTCTTACCACACACAGAAAAAACTATAATCATGTGAAGTGATGGATGTGTTAACTAGCTTTATATAGTGATTATTTCACAATATATATGTGTATTAAATCATCATGTTGTACATATTAAACTTATATAATATTATGTATCAATTATATATAAATAAAGCTGGGGTAAAGAGATGTCTGACCTTATTTAAAATATATCAGCTCTAGCTGGTTTGGCTCAATGGATAGAGCATTTGTCTGTAGACTGAAGGGTCCCAGGCTTGATTCTGGTCAAGGACACATGCCTGGGTTTCGGGCTGGATCCCAGCGGCAGCTTCATGTCCCGGTGGCACAAGTCCCCCCATCCCCACCCACCAGCTCCTGTGCATTTGCAGCCTGTTGAAGGTCATGAATGGGCCACCTTAGGACCAATTAGCATATTACCTCTTTATATATATAGATATCAGTACCTCTTTCCAATGATCTCTTTCAACCTTTCTAAATAATAAGGTCCACCTTTCTCATTCTTTCTAAGCATCAAAAGGTCTTCTTTCTCAAATGTTAGTGTCCCCAGTGGCCGCCTCCACTGCTGCCCTGTCTATAAAACAATGCTCAGAGGATATCTTGGATATATCCAGATATTTTTAAAGCCTAGAATCTGATGCATATTTAGCTGAGGAGCAGTAGTTTTCAGACTTTGACTGGCAGGCACTCTCCTCCTTTCCTACAATATAATTCTTACTAATAGCCAAGCCGTATTTATATAGTTTGAATCTGGGTTCTTTTCCAAAAACATAAATCAATCGCAGTATCAGTTCTGTATTTTCTTGCACAAATATTGATAATATTAACATTCCCATTAAAAAGGCATGGGGTATGATATGACATGATTCTGCTATGATTCTGTTAAACTTGATTGAAAAGCTTTAAAGGGGAACAGCAGTAAACAATATTTGTTTCAAAGTTAAGTCTCTAGCAATATCTGTCAAGGACTGGTTTTCTTCATAGATATACATGTTAGAAAATAAGTAATCCAAAGAACATGAACATTTTATAATGTGCTATACAATGTGTTCTATTGCACATAATTGTGAAAGATGTAGTTATGCCAAAATGAGAGCATATAATTAAAGGTATTTATGAGCCTTGCCTGGTATTAAACCAGTAATTGTACAGATATGCACAAATACAGTATAAGAAAAAGATCACTGTGAATCATGTCTTCTTAATCAGTGATAAATTTACAAAAGTTTAAATGTATTCTATGGGAAGGCAAAAAAAGAACTCTTAAAAATTTTCCATAACTTAATTATCAGGTAAATAATAACAAATAAGAATTCCAACATGTTAAAATTTGAGGTACAAAACATTTACTTGTTTTCACTTTCATGTTTTTAATCTCTTTAAAAATATATTCCACAATATTTAGTGAAAGATTTGCAGCTCCCCTCTAGCTTGTCTGTAGGACTCATCAGGAATTCACCGCTGCAGCACTCAGGTTGAAAATCAATACCCTAGTAAATGAGAAATGGACTAATCTAAGGCTTGAGCAGACAATGAGTATCAAACTCAGCACTGGGAAGAACTATGGCAGGTCTGGTGATGTAGGTGAGAACAGAATGTGGGTTGGGAAATTCACAGAGTCACTAAGCAAGAACCATAAAGGTTGAGAGAAAGTTTGATAGGCAGAAAGGAACTAGGAGAGTAACAGTTGTGTAAGGATTGGAGAGCTGCTTGTGGGAGAATTGATCTTGAAGCAGTTGTTTACCAGTGGTTCTTACCAAATGCTCCTTTGTGTTGGCTTCTCCTAGAGCCTTTTTGGGTGTCTTTGTGATTCCTTTTAACCTCAAAATAGCCCTATGCACTGTGGCTTGAGAAGTCATATATTTGCCATCATTGCTACCCAAAATGTTTTTTTTCGGATGAGTGTTTTGTTGTTGTTGTTCTTTTATGTTTTGTAATTTCTTATTTGAAGATAATCCAGTTCAAAAGAAAAGTATGGTATTTTAGAAAGATGTCTTATTCTTTTCTGTATCCTTTTTTTTTGTTGAATGTAGGCTCTCTCTTGCACTCCTCTTCAAATAATTGTTTATTATAATGTACTTTAAGTTCATTAATTAGTTAATCTTAAGCTAAATGGCTGGCAGACAGGCTATTTTTAATAAAATATGCCTATAGGAAATGAAATCCAGTGAAAATGATGGGAAAGTGGTACTTTGGTCAACGATAGGCATTCCCAGGAGACACTGTGCTCAGATCCTCAGATCCTGCTCAGACCTGCAGTGTTGAATTATTTCTTCCTTAGATTTTATCTGTAGCACTTTTGATACTTAATCTGTTTATTATGAAAGTCATTTCAGTTGCAATGACTGACTTTCTGAGAGCCTCTCAGATTGATGCAGGCTAAATCCTATATTCAGGCTCCTGTGGAGTCCCCAGCTGAAATTAATGGGCAACGTGCAGCTGCATCTCTGAGAGGTCCTCACCTTCCCTCAGTCCCTTCCACCCTCTCCATCCTCCCCGCTTGCCCTTTAAGCACAACAGAGACTGCTTCACAGCAAAGCACACTCTTCACAGCAACGTTTTGGTGAATCTTTCTAACTGGCTCATTTCACTTAAAGGCTGAATTTTCTTGTACTTTGGCCACAGATCAATTTCAGCAGCATGGGTGTTCATATTATACATAAATGAGTTGAATGAAAGCATTGAGACAAAATGTGTGTGTTTGCAAGCGAAGCTGGAATTGAAGGCAGAGCAAATAATGGAGGCCAATGGCACCTGATTCAAGAAGAGGGTTTGATTAATAGGGCCAGCAGGTGCCCGATAAACAGAAATGAAGACAAATATTAAATAATTTAGTAGCAAATAACCACACTGGAGACTATCTGTTAAATGGAATAATGAATCAGCAGTTCAATCAGTATATGGCTTGAAAGTTATTATAGAAAATCACAAAATCCATCAATTCAAATAAAACCTAATGAGAAATTAATAGAAACACAATAATGGTTTATATATTGAAGGAGATACAATACATATCAAAACATTGGGGGAGAAGGGCAGTGAAGAAAATTACAGCCAAGAACCTTCATTAAATCACTGTAGAAATATTCTCATTTACTTATATTTGTAAGAGGTTTTATTGAGCTGGAAATCCCCAAAGTATGCAAAATCTTGATTATTTTATGACTAGAGGCCGCATGCACGAAATTGTGCAAGGGTCCCGGCCCTCAAGCCCCCTCGGCCCTCGCAGCCTGGGCTTCAGGCTTCATCTGGAAGGTTGTTCAGCTGTCTGGCCTAATTAGCATATTATGATTTTATTATTATAGATGAGTCTTCCAGCAGGAAATTAATTTTGTTTAATACAAATTCACCACCCCTTTTTGTGTAAACTGCTTATAAAACATTGTAGTAAAAAATATGTACTTTCATAAGGTTGTGCTTAATTTATTATATTAAGTTGTTATATATTTAGCATTTAAAATATACATTCAAAGATTATTTAATAATGCAGTGATTGTAGCTAATGCTTTTGAAAACCAGCTTAGACACTGATCTGAGCACTTTATATATACTATCTAGTTCAATCCTTTATAAAAATCCTTTGAGGTAGGAACAAGGAACAATTTAGATTTTAGTTTTAAAAGTGTGCGTGTGGCCGAAACCGGTTTGGCTCAGTGGAATGAGTGTCGGCCTGTGGACTAAAAGGTCCCGGGTTCCATTCCACTCAAGGGCATGTACTTTGGTTGTGGGCACATCCCCAGTAGGGGTGTGCAAGAGGCAACTGGTCGATGATTCTCTCTCATCAATGTTTCTAACTCTCTATCCCTCTCTCTTCCTCTCTGTAAAAAATCAATAAAATATATAAAAATAAATAAATAAAATAAAAGTGTGTGTGTGTGTGTGTGTGTGTGTGTGTGTGTGTGTGTTGGGGGGAGACTTAGAAGTTAAATAACTTGTCTGAGTTTATGCACAGAAAGAAATTAAGCCTAAATTTAAGCTGTGGATTGCCTTCAGAAGCCATGTCCTTTCTCACTATGCTATCCTTACCCCATGCCAAGCAAAAGCTTTATAGTAATTTTACTAATAAAGAAACTGAGGTATGAAGTAGCTAAATTGCATTGCTAAAGTTACCTAGCTGTTCAATGGCTTCAGATTCAGATTTCAGTTATATGACTTTAAACTCCATGTTCTTTCTATACAGCACATGCCACATACTATCCAGAGTTTGACCTTTCCACTTTTGTGTGCCAGATGGGATAAAGGAGGCAAACCAATGACTCTGGACTGAAAACTGTGTGAACTTATTTGCATACTAGCTCAGATAGCTGCCCAAACTCCACTGAACTTAATATTTAACTAGAGGCCCGATGCACAAAATGCTTGCAAGGGGCTTGGCCCCCACCACTGTGGCAGCTGCCTCTACCTTGGCCCCCGCTGCCGTGCCTTCAACCAGAAGGTTGTCCGGAAGGACGTCTGGTCTTATTAGCATGTTATGCTTTTATTATCATAGATACCTCATCACAATGAACATTGATAAACCAACTCCTCCAAAAGCTTTTTATCATAGATAGATTGATCAACTTGTCCTCCTAGTAAAACATAAATGTGGCTGACACACTCTGTCAAGTGAGATGCTGTAATTCCGTCAACACATTCAAAAACGTGTGAGGGAATATAGTGCTGAGATATTTATTAATAAACTGCCTGGGCTGTCTATTTTCTATTTGTTCAGAGAAGTATTAAGAACAAAGCAATAGACTGTGGCTATGATAACTCCATGTTGAAAATTAACCTGTGATGTTTTAATAAGCAAACTGAACAGGCATCTTGACTGAAAAATATAGTTTGGGAATTTAGTACAATTATATATGTTTGAATGTTAATATCACATATGTACCTTTTAATGGATGCTGCATTTAAGAAAAACCACTAGACTCATGAAGAGCCTTTTTTTTGGCTGATACCGTTTATTCTTGAGAACATCCTAAAAAGATGAGATCATAGAGCTATGACCTAAAAGACACCTGCTCTGTTGCTATATCATAATTTAAACCTAGAATTCTCTCTTTTAAACGATGATCTAAAAATTGCTATGTAAGAAATGGTAAAAAAAAAAAAAGAAGGTAAATATGCAAAACATTTTCCTCAAATATTAAATTACATGCCAGACATGTCTTGCATATGTGGAGACATGCTGAAACTCACCTGCTCACTGGAATCAACAGCCACTAGGGAATAGACCCAGTTCTAGAGGCTGGGAAAAGACACAGTTCAGTGAAAGGAAAATACACCTCAGATGTGGTCATTAAAAGGAGCTGGCCATTGAGGCAAGTCATGGGCATCATGGGTAGCAACCATTACCATGGGAGGGTTGCAGTTGATGGTGGGTGTGGTGATCAGACGCTTAGGACTAAGTCATGCCCGTGATTCTCTGGTTGAAAGAATTTTGTATGGGGAAAAAGGCTCAATAGGGTTTGGGCTGAGATGTTGAGGTAAGACATATAATTCATTAGGCAATTTGTAAAGTCAAGCAGCTTGGTGCAGTTAACTGGGTGACAGTGAAGTCCAGACTGGACTGTGTGCAAGGATGACCTCATGGAGATCCTCAGGTGGCTGCACACAATGATCTTTACTCTTGCATCCAGAATAGACCTCAGTCTTCAGATGTTGGGTCATATAGCTTCATGTGAAAGAAGCAAATTCTGAAGCCTGGAATTCAGTTAGAGTCTAACAATGTATGTTGAAATAACCTCAGATTAATTGAACTGGTATTTTCCTACATTTATATTTAATAACAGACTTTCTCTTATATAAATGACAACAATAAACCAAGTTATCAAGGTAGTTTCAAGGTTATATACCACATTTATGATATACATATCAGGCTGATATTGATATTAATACATATTTTATATTTGCTTCATCATAAAACTTGAAATATGATTCATATCAAGCCACCCTCAGAAATAAATGAATATGTTCTTCCTATTTTAATCATTTTTCTTCAAACCAGAATTCATTAATGGAATATAGGAAGCAATGCAATTTCAGAATAAAATCCTCTAATGTAGCAGTTTTGGTGCACACACACTGATTCTAAAGTATTTCATTTCCCCACAGTGACTATAGCAAAACTCACTAATCTGTATTCATTTTACACACCAGCTCCTCTAGCAGCCATGCTTAGCTTTTGAGCTATTTGGATGGTGTGTATATCACCAATTTGACAAAGTTGACATTCAGACGGCCATAGCAGAAGTAAATGTATTGAATTGTTTTCAGATGTATTTCATTTATGACCATATTTCTGTACTTACTAGTATCAAACTTTCATCATGATAGTCTCTATTTGGTAAACTTAGTGTTAATTGTGACCATAAATAGCCACTTTCCCTTAAATATAAAATCCAGACATATTTACAATAACCGAAGATCTTAATTACTCTTTTCACTTTTAAGAATATATAGAAGTTTTGCCGAAACTGGTTTGGCTCAGTGGATAAAGTGTCAGCCTGTGGACTGAAAGGTCCTAGGTTCGATTCAGATCAAGGGCATGTACCTTGGTTGTAGGCACATCCCCAGTAGGGGTTGTGCAAGAGGTGATTGATGATTCTCTCTCATCGATGTTTCTAACTCTCTATCCCTCTCTCTTCTTCTCTGTAAAAAAAATCAATAAAATATATTTTAAAAATAATAAAATAAAGTTTCAAAAAAAGAATATATAGAAGTTTTATGTACAATTACAAATGAAGTAAAATGTTCTATTTCCATATTAATGGAAAATCCATATAAATTTTTATTAATTTTGTATATAAAGCAAGAAGTAATTAATGTTAAGTAGTTGGTATAAATGCACTGTCAAAAAATTATATTGCTACCCAGTTGGTGTGGCTCAATTGGTTGAGCACTATTCCATGCACCAAGAGGTCACCCATTCAATTGATTCCCAGTCAAGTCACATGCCATAGTTGCAGGCTCCCTCCCCAATGGGAGTCATGCATGAGGCACCAAAGGATGTTTCTCTCTGATGGATGTTTCTATTTCTCTCTCCATCTCTAAAATTCAATTAAAAATATTAGAAATATGTTATTTTTTTACATTTACCTTGAATAAAATGTTACAAATTTATTTAAAATAATTTTTAAATTAAATGTAAGTTCCAAGAGGACAGAGATTAAATAGGTCTTATTCCCTCTTTTACACCTAGCACCTAGTGTGGAACCCAGAATATATATGTAGGCACTCAAGAAAAACTTGCTGAATACATGAATTCAAAACAAAATGTATATATTTATGATATGTCATTTAATGTTTGTTTATATTTTTAGTGAATAATTATTAAAAACATAACCACTTATCCTGAGGTATTCTGTGTAACTTTATATAATTATTCAAAGTATTGGAAAGCAATGTTTATACAGCAGCATTACCAGTGTTGTGTTAGTATTATGTGCCACATACTCAGTGTTTTAAATCAGATGATAACACAAGACACTCATAGTCTATAGGCTTGATATTCCTCAATTTAGCATTTAGATGTCAGAGAAGTGCTACTCAGTTTTTAAGAAAATGTAAAGAAGTAGAATGAGGAAAGACAAAGAAAATGTTCTCAGGACAAGATATATAACATAAGCAGAAGGTTGGGGAAATAATCATGGTGCTGTTTGAGACTAAGCTATGGCAGAGGGCTCACATAGAGAGAAACTGGAGAGTTAGGTGAAAAAAAGTGAGTCCTCACTGAAAAACTTGATGCTCAGACTTTGGAATGAATAATTGGTAATACAGTTAAAAGGTATTTTAGCCTAGCCGAGGTGGCTCAGAGGTTGAGCATAGATCTATGAACCAGGAGGTCATGGTTGGATTCCGGATCAGGGTACATATCTGGGTTGCCAGCTCAGCTCCATCCCCAGTGTAGGGTGTGCAACAGGTAACAGATTAATGCTTCCCTCTCATCATGGATGTTTTGATCTCTCTCTTCCTTTCTAAAAATCAATAAAAACATTTTTAATCCTAATTTGAGGATATTTTTCCATTGATATTTAAAGAGCATGGAAGAGAGAGAGAAAGGCAGAAACATTGATGTGAGAGAAACACATCTATTGGTTGTCTCCTATAGGAGCCCAACCAGTGTCTGGCCGGGGAGGAGCCTGCAACCAAGGTATGTGCCCTTGACCAAGATCCTTGACTCTATCCTGTGAGCCAAACTTGCTCGGGCAAAAACTTTTTTTTTTCTTTCAAGGAGCTGCTGGAAGTTAGAAAGACAAGGTGAAGGTAACTGTAGCGATGAAGACATGAGGTCTAAAAAGGCTGGATAGGATGGTGAATTAGAGAATTGTATTAGGGAAGAAATATTTCAATGCTATGTTTTGTAAGATGAAAACATGACCACTTAAATATGGAGGACTAGAGGAGGGGAGCAAAAGATATACCTGGTTTCCAACAGGAGATAAGTGATATTGCAGTAAGCAAGTGATATCATTGAACATAGTGAAGATGCTAGGTATTGGAGGGTATAGAATAGGTGATTACAGTACTTTGTTTCGGAGCTGTAGGGATTTGATGATGGTGTGACCCTTACTAGAGATCTTCAAGAGGAATTGTAAATACAGTACTGGAACTCAGGCAAAGAATATATGTGGGGATGGGGCTATAGTTGTTAAAGGCATAGGTATTAAAAGAAAAGTAAAATAAAGAAAATGGGTGAGCCCTGACTGGTATGGCTCAATTGGTTGGGCTTCATCCTGTGCAACTAGAAGGTTGCCATTTCCATTCCTGGTCAGGACTCAGGATTGCAGCTCAGTCTCTAGTAAGGGGCCTGGGGCCTGCAGAAGACAACCAATTGATGTCTTTTTCTCACAAGGATCTCTCTCTCTCTCTCTCTCTCTCTCTCTCTCTCTCTCTCTCTCTCGATCTCTCTCTCTCTCTCTTCCTCCCTCTCTCCATAAAAATCAATAAAATATTTTTTTAGAAAAAGAAAATTGATTTTTCAGAAATGCAGTTCAGATGGAAATTAACCTGCTAGTTTTAAATATTAGTTCAGAAGTAAAACACATTTTCTTTATAATTCACATAATAAGTTTATAGATTTTACTAGTATGGTGATTTCCAATCCTTTTGGTATTGAGAATCACTTTTATAAATCATGCATGATGATGATTATTTTCTTAATGTGTGCTGGTTTCAGAGTATACTGATTAAGTGTACATGTAGTGATCCTTTCCAATGTATTTATATTATAGTAATCACTACCACTAAATACATTTGTAATATCTTGCATGTGTGAGAGGTATCTGTGATGAAGTGATATGTGAAATATAAGTTGATGAAGTTTTCCCAATCTTCCTGTTTCATTCCCTGATGGTTCCTTATTCGTAGCTCCACAGAAGGATGTCACCAACACAAGATAAATGACATTCATAAGAAAAAAGGACTCCTAATGCCTTAGAGCCATGGTTGGCAAACTGCGACTTGTGAGCCAGAAGCAGCTCTTTGGCCCCTTGAGTGTGGCTCTTCCACAAAATACCACAGCCTGGGCAAATCTACATTGAAGAAGTGGTGTTAGAAGAAGTTTATGTTAAAAAATTTTGGCTTTCAAAAGAAATTTCAATCGTTGTACTGTTTATATTTGGCTCTGTTGACTAATGAGTTTGCCAACCACTGCCTTAGAGAGTACCCACAGCTGAGAACAAATACATTATAGTTTTAAGATTCTAAGGTTAAAAGACAGAAGTTTTACATTGGGCAGAGGATGCATGTGAATAGACAAAATCATCACTTTTCTTGCTGTCAGACAAAATATTTGACCCTCTGAGCTGGGGAGAAGTGGGGTAAGGGTGGATAGCTTGGGTAAGAAGGAAGAAACACACAGTGTGTCACTTGAACTTTGTTCCCCACCCCATGAACTTGTGTTGTGGAAACACTCTGAAACCATTTAGACGTGTTGGAGAATGACAGTCATGTCCCATGTCTCAGACTTGATCTACACAAGAGGGACAAGTGAAGAGGGTCAGAGACAAGTTCCCAAAGCTTTCAATTATTACTAAGTGGTGTGGGAGGTAATCTGAACATTATTGGGGGGCTGTTTGATGGGTAAGGAGTTGAGATGAGAGAAAGAATGGGCCCTTCACAGCATGGGCCCGGATTAGGGTGAAAAGCTAAGCAGAGTTGCAGTGTGGCTCATTTTGTCTGAAGCTAGAGAAAGAAACACCTCAGTTCCCAAGGACTCCCATGGCAGGAAGTCAATGAAGAGGCTGTCAGCAGAAGGAAGAGAAGGCAATCATAAAACATGTGAACTTCCATAAATGGTAATAGAGTGAAATTTTGTTGTAGAAGGAACAGAATATATGCATAAATTATTTGAGATTAAAGGAGCTTGAGTATTTCCTCTCTCTCACCTGTTGATGGACATCAGTTATGCTTTCATGAAATTAATTAGTTGCTCTATTTTTCATCTCTTTCTACCTGTAGAGAGCTGGATGAATGGCTTATCTCTCAGAAAGTACACAGAGAGAAGAGCTCAGGCTCTGCTGGTCCTCCAGAGGATTAGAGAGAAGAGTAATAAAATTGTGATGGGGTCCTTGGAGTCTAAAACAATTTTTAGGGTAGAGCTCAGAAGGGCTTCACTTTTGCAAACCTTTCTTTATTCTAGAATTATTTTACTCTCTAAGCAGTCTCACAGGTCATCTTTGGAAAAATGATAATACTTATTTGAAAACACAGTAACAATGCCGCAGACACTTATAATGGACTGTCTAATGCTCAGGAGATTAAGGTTCTATAGGATGTAGCAAGATGTAGATCTATGGTGACTCTTTAGAAAAGCATTTCTGTGGAAGGGCTGGCAGAAAATAAATGCAAAGGGTTTAATAAAAATAAATGAGGAAGGAAGGGGAGAAATGCCTGAGGACCAAGAAATGTGTCCAAAAGATAAGTGGTTGGCAAGAGTTAGAAAGAATAATCTATGTAAAATCTAGGCTAGAAATAAACCGATAGAGAGGCATTGCTTGAAAATACTGGAGGAAGAAACAAAAAATAATTTATGAATTGCTATTAAGTTTAAACCATAAATATATTTAATAAATAAAGGCTTTTCTGTAGGATGTGTGATTCGTATTGGAGAAAAATGTGCAATTAATAGTCATAATCTATTCATGTGCATGAAGAAATCATGTTTGGGTATAATTACTAGGAGAGCATTAATGAAGGAGAAAAATATTTTTACTCTACTAATAGACCTAAAATAAATCATGCAATAGTTGTAATTACTGGGAGAATACTTGGATCATTGCATATAATTTGACAACATGATTCTATTCAATTTACAAGCCTATTTTAAATGAAAACATGATGCTTATGATGTATTTTATTGTCTGTTTGTTACACCGCACATTGCCGTAAAAATAAGAATACTGTGAGACAGTAAAGAACTGCCTATTCTTTTAAAGAGCTGCAAGAATAGCCAAACATCCTAATTTTATGTTACATTTTCTATCATGATGTTAACTTATTTTAAAATAAATCTAGCTCTTTCTGAAGGGAATAGCTTTTCTGCAAGAGCTTCTGTAAGCTGTGGAGTGTCCCATTACTGGCCTGGCATCTCCTTGCAGAATCTGGGCAGTTACACAGGCCCTTGCACCCAGTCACCAGGAACCATTGAACTTTGTTAGCCTTTTACCTTTTGTTTTGTTTCCATGGTCATTTCCCTTCCACACACTCTTATCATCACATTTTTGCATGATTACTGAGTCCAGATATTTAGTCTCCTTTCACTTGATTTTCTCTCACTCTCCTTTTTACTCCAATGCCTACTCTTCTTAAAGCATACCTTTAATCATTATACTTCTCTTTTTTTCAAGAATCACTAGCACCTCTTTGATTTCCCATTGTTATCTTTTAGCTAATAATTGTGTTCTAGCAGGTGAATTTTTAATATTTAGCCATTCTACCCCTAAAGAAAATTTATATATCCTACCACAGGATGAATAATTTGTCTCATGTAATATATGTTTGATTTGTGTATACATTGAAATTAAATATATTATTATTTGGACCAAACTCTATTCTAGGTTCTAGGAATGTAAAATAAAGATGGTTATGCAACTGGGAAAATGACAGAAACCTGTGGCATTTGCCCTTTAGTTTTCAAGCACATGAGAAAACCAAGGGCTCCGACACAGAATTCAGAAGAACACAGGGGTGAAAGGTTAAGTTAAAGTTTCAGAAAAATTTAGTTGAAAGATGGGAGACTAAGCACAGGCAGGTGGTTAATTGGGGGATGTCACAAACAAACAAAACAGCACAACAGGATTGTAATGCCAGATGGTGAGCACCTCATGGGTTAAAAAGTAAGCCCATAGGGAGATCCTAAAAGATTTGAAACTGGGGAGTAACGTGAAAAAAATATCTTCAGAAGCAAACTGTTTGGAAGCAATGTGGAGGATGCATTTAAATTGAATGAACTAAAGACACATTGACTAGTTGGGGGGCTGTTGTAGCAATATATGTGAGCTTTAATGTGGGTTTGAGTAAAGGTGGAATGCCAGCATGGATTGAATTAAGGAAATACATTTTTTGATAGTAAAGTATTCTTCTAATAATAGACTTTAGATTTTTAGAGTACTTTCAGGTTTACAGAAACATTAAACAGAAAGTTTTAAGTTCCTTATACTGTCTCAACTGCCAATCCAATTTTCTCTCCTATAAAGGTCTTACAAGTGTGGTACATTTATTAAAACTGATAAATCAGAATTGATATATTGGTGTTGACCAAGATTTTCTCTCCTATGTTATCTAATCTAGAAGTTTATAGTTTTTCACTTTACATATAGGTCTATGATTCATTTTGAACTAATGTTTGTGAAAGATGTAAGATCAATGTATAGATTCTTTTCTGTTTTCCCATGAGAGTGCCCTATTGTTCCAGCACCATTTGTTAAAAAGAGTAGGCTTTCTCCATTAAATTGCCTTAGAAATATATATATATATATATATATAAGCTTAAGCATCCATTCTATTGTTCAATGGATAGCTATGATGTGCACTGACCACCAGGGATGGAAACATGGAACAGCCTGATGAAAATCAGAGGGAAGGGGGAGAGGGGAAGGCCTGAAGAGATTAACCAAAGATCTTATATGCATATGAGGGCCCAGGCACACAGATTCATACACTGGTGGGATCCCTTGGCTTGGCCTTCAGCGATCAGGCTGAAACTGGCAGTCTGACACCCCCTGAGGTGTCCCAGATTGAAAGAGGGCAAAGGCCCACCGGTGCACGAATCTGTGTAACAGACCTCTAGTAAAATTATAAATGGCAGTTATAAGCACACTCAGTGTGTATTTTAAGTGGAGAGTAAATATACAAAAGTTAGAGATTACTACTAGCTCTCTGATTAGGGCAAGTAGATGGGTCCTATCACTGACTGGACATAAGCTTTGGAAGTGATAATAATTAATTAGATGTTAAATACTTAGAATTAAAATTCCACAAAGAAACTAGATAGATACAACTAAGCATGCAGTTCAGGAAAGGGCTCTGGAATACAGGTGACTGGACCAGGATATAGAGATTTGGGAATCTTTTGCATAATTGTAATTGAATCTGTGGGTCTACATGATGTTTCCTAGAGAGAGCAAATAATGTGAGAGGAAGAGATGTAAGAAGATGTTAGGAAGTGTAAGTGTTTAAGGGTGGACATGGGAAAAGTTGCCCAGGAAGGAATAGCAGTGAAAATACTGGACACTGGAGGTGAGATGAAAGAAAACAGTAAACAGCAGAAATGATTGTTTTGGAAGCCACCATAGAAAAAGAATTTCAAAAGCAAAGCTTGGCAGTAGTGCCAACTGAATAAAATAGCATAAAGAGTAAAAGGGCAAGGGGAAACCATATTTCATAGACATGAATGCATAGAGCCACAAACAGAGACAACTTGATGAAAAATCCTTAGCTTGGGAGAAAGAGCAATGTAATTAAAGAGAAATGATGGAAGGGTTAGGGAGAGTTTTATCCTCATCATTACTGTTGTTGCTATTAACATTATTGTCATTATCATCCTTTTCATATTTAGCTGGCATAAATTAGAGTGTGTTTATATGTTGGAGGCAGAGAACTAGTAAAACAGTTAGAAGGGGAGATACAAGGGCATTTTACCAAATAGGTGAGAAGTATGATGATCCCAACACAAATGTAGAAATTAACCCAGACAAGGGACACTTTTTTTTCTCTCAAGCAGTTAATAAATCAACAGGGAAGTGAGTGAAGAATGACAGTGAGCTTGGAATTTGGGCCCTACTAAATAAATAAAAATAAGAAATATTCAATCTTAAGATCTAATAATCATTTGACAAAATTATTATAAGTATTTCTCCCGTGGTCCTAAATATTCAACAAAAGGTTAAATTAAGTTTCCTTCAATGTTTTGCTTTAAAACTCGGCATGATTTCTTGGAGATAAAGCACGGACATTTTCAACTCCTCACTGAAATCATGCAAAAAATGCAGCTAAAATCAAGATGTTGTTCAATGAGTCAACTTATCAGACTCTTCCCTATTACTGAGACTATGACAAGGCAGCAATGCAGGTGTCATAAATTTGTATTTCTCAGCACACTTTTTACAGATCTTGCACAGTCCAGTTTTCAGATCAATGGGTGGATAAGGCATGGAGTCTGGACACGTAGGTGGGTGCTAACAGTTTCAACATTTCTTACTGATGTTCTATTTGTTTTGCTCTCTGTCAGTCAGGATGCAGTCAGAAAGAATGTCATGCAGAGAACTGATTATATAGATACAAAAAGGCCTGGAAGAGCAGAATAGAGAAACACCTTGGATTTTGACATCTGGTGGAAGAGCAGTAGGGTATGAGGTTCTTAGTGCTCAGAACTAAGGAGAGTTTCATGGAACCAGTGCATAGAGAAGAGGCAAACCCAGGCAGGTGCTGGGAACTCTGAGAAGTCTCTGATCACTGTGCGGGGGCTAAGGGTGGGCTCTGGGCTGTAAGTCCCTGAACTCCAAAAAGCATTGCACATTTAGCTCTACCACATCTACAGAGGCAGACAGTGGGAGAGTGTTTTTTTTTTTTTCTATTTTCCCACATTTTTGTGAGTCCCTCTTGTGGAAATAAGTTGGCCAAGTTGTTTGGAAAATGTAGTTTACAGGGTCTTCCTAACTCCCATGAAATACACAGCAGAGCACAAAGGATAGGGAAGGGAAGGGAGGGCAAATAAAATTACTGACGGCAAAAAAAAACTTCCCACCAGGAGCATTCTTTACCAAGATTCCAGGATGGAAGAGTGTTTGAAATAAGAGCTGTCATCACTCCAGCCATCCGGTTGATCTGCATTCAGTATATTCCAAGCATGGGCCGAAAGTCCCAATTTCCAATGTCAGAATTTCCTCTTCACAGAGTTAGAAAGAAGACATCTACCACAGGCTTATGCTCCCGGGAGGATTCACAGAAACCGACTGACAGGATATAAAGATTTGGAGATCTCCAGCATGCCTGTAATTGAATCTGTGGCTATCCGTGATGTAGCCTAGAGAGACTCTATGATGTGAGAAGGGGAGATATAAGAAGACATTTGAGCGGGCGTCCTGGAGTCTTTCTCACGGCAGAGAGGCGCACCACACATAGACGATGCCTGTAGCTGTTCCGTGGGAGGAGAGGTGACGTGGGAGAGGAAAGGTGCAAGAAATATTGACCCCAGGTGCATTTTTCAAGGAGATGCATTTTAAAAACTATTGATTACATATGGAAATTGAATATCTAAAAGCAGATTCCTGTAAAAATGTCATAACCCTGTAAGTCTTTATGGAATTTTACCAGTACGGGTACTTCACTCTGAAGACTGCTGTTATAGATAAGTTTTAAAAATATGTGTGTAGGGGAATGTAAATTTACATTCAAATAAAGCATGCCAAAGGGGGAAAAAAACAACCTTATTTTCTGTAATGCTTTCACCTTTTCCTGACTTCTTCTATTAATTCCTATTAATGTGAGTGTGTTTAGCATGGAGCTTCAGTGCTTGGCTTAAAGGCCATTAGTTTAAAATGTGAAGTGATCACTTTGATTCAAAATTAATATTTTTCAATATATTTTATTGATTTTTTACATAGAGGGAGAGAGAGAGAGAGAGAGAGAGAGAGAGAGAGAGAGAGAGAAAGAAAGAGAGAGAGAGAGAGTTAGAAACATCAATGAGAGAGAATCATCGATCAGCTGCTTCCTGCACACCCCCCACTGGGGATGTGCCAGCAACTAAGGTACATGCCCTTTACTGGAATCAAACCTTGGACCTTTCAGTCTGCAGGCCGACACTCTATCCACTGAGCCAAACCAGTTTCGGCAATATTAATATTTACCCATCAAGAATGGGTTTTTTTCTTACAAAGAATTTCCTTTCACATTCCTCCTTCCATGGGTGCTGCTTGGGGGCTGAGGTAGATACGTGTTCAGAGGCTGTTGTCTCATACATGGCTGGCTTCCCTGAGAGTGTCCATCTTCCCCTTTGAGGGTCCTGGAGGTTGTTTGGGGGCAGTTTTTGAGCTGCTGAAGTTGGGATGGTTGTCTCTTTCTGACAGGTCCTCTCAACTCTTCTGTGTCTCTGACTAGATGCTTCTGGTAAGTTATCGTGTGATAATAACTTAAGTCTTCTCTCTTCCTCACCCTGCCATGCAGCCTTGTCTACTTTTTTTTTTTTTTTTGCTTAATTATAAGAGTGTAGTGAACTCTTCAGCTACACATCCCAATGGAAAATAGGGGCATAATGCCCCCGTGTTTAAATCACGTATCCCCACCCTGGGTTTAGGTTCAGAAATGAGAGGTAGTTTAGTCTGAGTTCTAACCTTAATTCTTAATAATCCATCCCTATAATAAAAGCCTCCTAAGTGATCATTACAGTGGAATGAATCAGAATGACTGGTTGCTATGCTGCACCCTGACCACCAGGGGGAAGATGCTCAATGCAGGAGCTGCCCCCGTGATGGTCAGTGCGCTCCCACAGGGGAGTGCTGCCCAGGCTCACAGTTGGCGCATGCAGTGACAGTGGTGGGACTTCTCCCACCTCCGTGGCAGTGCTAAGGAGCAGAGAGCCGAGCAGTAAGGAGCAGTGAGCAGGTGGTTGATAAGGAGCAAGAGATCCTGGACTGTGAGTGGGATGTCCAACTGCCAGCTTATGCCCACGTGGAGCAGGCCTAAACTGTCAGTTGAACCTCCCCCAAGGGGTCCTGGACTGCTAGAAGGCATAGGCTAGGCTAGGGACGCCCTCCCAGGGTACAGATTTCATGCACCAGGCCTCTAGTTTAATAATAATTTATTAATAACAAACACAAAACTAATTTGAGACTCAAAATAAGCATTAATCCTTTAGTGATTGGGACTTATCTGTTCTATTCCAGAAACTTTAATGCAATGCTTTGAAAGGATAAAAGAATTAAACAATGACTGAATATACTGTCTCAAAACATTCCTGTCTTTTCATCTACTTTAGTGTAATCAAAACGAAATAAATATTTATTTTTCATCTGATTTGGCTTTCAGATCGCATCATTCTGCCTTACGGAAGGTCAAATGTCCATAAAATATATTGTTATTTTAATATATTCTATTAAAATAAATTGCAGATATAAAATTACTTTAAACTATTATTACAGATCTGTTAAGTATTCAGTGGACACAATGAAAACACGAGTTACATTATAACCTTACAAGTTTTGCTGCACTTTTTAAAATAAGCTTACTTATTGAAGTGTAACATGCACACAGGCATGCACACAAATTATAAGTCTATAGAAATTCTTACAATACAGATCAATTGTTCCAATTCTCAGGAGAAAAAAAAAAGTTATTTCTTTTGAAGAACTACTCTATTCCTATCTGACCTCTGCCCATGCTGTGCAGGAGTACAACTTTGTGGTTAAAGTGGGTTAAATTAATAAATCTTTATTTTTTAGTATTTTACCAGTTTCCCCTTCATTTAGGCTCTCCTAGTTGCCAACAAAGATGTGGTCTCATTATGGTGAAATGTTCTCTTTATAATGTATTTATAATTTTATAACTATTTTATAAATATGCTCTTTATCTTAGGAAAAAGGGGTAACACATTTTTGAAGCTTTTTTTTTTACTAAGCTTCTAGTGTTCTGATTGTCTCAATTCTAGTATACCTTACAATATAACAGATTGTAGAATACTTTTGTTTTCCCTCCTTTAGTTTTTTCATAGTTTTTTAAATTAAAAGTGCATTTCATTAAATTAAAATTATGCATATTTAAATAATGCTAGAGCTCTAAAAAATTATACAGTGGTCTTAAGTAAGAAATAATATTTTTGTAGAATTTTGCATTTCTTAAGGAAGGATCAAGCTCTTAATTACATAACAGTCATCATTATTAGTGAGTATTAATTAAGCAATTATTAAAAGGTCAGTAGAAAGAATTTTTCAAATTAAAAGTAAAAAGAAAAGATAATGACTCCTGAATAAAGTACTTGCCATTTATGACAGGCTTGGATATTAAAAAAAAACACCTTATGTTATTGTTAATTAAAATATCAGGAAAACATAAGACACTTTCATTATAACTGAGTATTCTTTCTTTCCTGTTCTACAGGAAAATACCTCAGAAGAGTGAGTCTCCATTTCTAAATTTGGCCTGTAAAACCCCGAATAGGCTATTTTGAGTTTTCATAATTGCTGTGATTAAAATAAAATGGAACTACAACTATTTCATGTATAAATTTAAAGAAAGACAAAATAAAATGTACCAAAATGATTTTAATGTTTCAAAGATTAAGCTTCAGGTCTAAGTATAAAACCTTCTCACCAAGTATGCTCTTTAATAGTGTAGAGACTTCATTTTCATGAAAGTTAATGACTAAGCCCACAGTCTTGATTCCTAATTTATTTACCAATGTAGTTATTTATATCTCATTCTTCTAACAATAACATTTGGAGGTAATAATTGGAAGGATTTTTCCCCCAAGAGTAGACTTTTTTTTTAAGTTTTACTGTTTTATTATTTTTTTAATTCTCTGTTGTTTAAGGTATTACATACAGTATTACATATGTCTCCCTTTTCCCCCCATTGACCACCCCCATCTCCCAGCATATACCCTCAAACCCCTAAAGTCTGTGTCCATTGGTTATGCTTATATGCATGCATACAAGTCTTACCGTAAATGGACTGAATTCCCCTGGAGCACTGTGTAGGCAGAGTAATGCACAGACAGGAGAAGATATGAAGAGGGAACTGAGAAAGATTTGAATGTTTTGGCTTTAAACATTAATCAGAGTAATGTGCATAAACCAAGGAGTTGTGACAGCCATCGGCAACTAAGAAGCTAAGGGTAGACGCTCTATTAGATCTTCCAGAGGGAGTTCGTCCCAGTTGACACCTTATTTTTGGCCCAATGATACCGATTCCAGTCTCTGGCCTCTTAAAGTATGACAGAATAAGTTTCTGTGTTTCCAGCCACCGAGTCTGTAGTTGTGTTACACCAGTCATAGGACTCTAATACAGGCACCATGCATCATCTATAGAGAAAAATAGGATATGACAGCAACTGGGTTATTTAAAGCCAATATGATTCTCATATGTTTCTTTCAAATTGAATATTAACAAGATAAGGGAATTATCCCAGTTTATTTTTTTTAAATACAGTCTGTGTTGTTGTTGCTTATTGACTGTAATTGATTGGTTCTTGGATTATCTTTTAAAATAATTAAGATGGCATTTTGGAACAACTTTCTCTAGTCATGAAGCAAAAGGCAGCCATTACCCAGTATGACACCCGGTTGGGTAAATCCAGGTAATTTTCTCAGTGGGGAGAAGTTTGAAAAGGTTCAAATTATGATGCTTTTCAGCCATAATGATGATGCTGTATTGACTGAATGTATTGACTGATGATGCTGTATTGACTGAATATATACGAAACTTATGGTGTTTTTGGTAGTAAGAAAATTTCTTATGCAAGTTCCCATATTCATAAAGTATGTGGCTGTTGAAAACAAGCATCAAATCTTGTAAGCTTGTAATCATGATGCTTTCTTTCATAGCTTGCACATAAATAAAACATTATACTTTGAAATTTTGTAAGTATTCCAGTAAAAATTTTTAGAGTTTTGATTTTTTGACATTTTCTCAAGATTGATCATGAATACTTTCCTTCTTTTCAGTTATATCTTAGAAATGATGGGAAACGTACCATTTGCCAGCAGACTTGATTGTTGTAAGCTTGATGTACAATAGGCAAAATTCTATTGTACCTGGAAGAAGGTTTCTGCATTTAAAAACAGACAAATGCAATCAAGGAACAAGTATCTTAACCTAGACCAGAAAGAAACGGAATGCACTTTCTTTTACACGTGGACTAAAAACTTTTTTCAAATTGACAAACTTTTTTTTTTTTGCATAATACCACAGGCTAAACTCTTAAACTTACAATTATTATATGAAGTATCTTTATTTCCATTTTATAGCTAAAATAACCAAGCCTAATGTGGAGAGCGGCCACAGTGTTTGGACAGGTTCAAGCCTCAGACTAATGAGAGGGCACAGTCCTCTCATGGCCACGTGCAAGTCCCAGCTTGGAGGGCAGGGCCGTTCCAGCACAATTATAGCCAACAGCTATAGTTGTAAGCTTGAACCTATGGCCTGAACACTTGGCCCCACATGTCTGAGTGATGTGGGCTTGATAGAGTTCAGGTGTATGTAATTGAATAGATTCAAAACCCATGAGGATATTATAAACATCTTGACCACGCCCTTACTTTGCCTCGTGGAATCTGGCTATAAAATAAAGAGATGGCTTACAGGCCGTGGCACTGTCTCTCTCCATCAGAGAGGACAGCATCCCACTCAGACCCAGCTTTCTTCTCTTGCCTGTCTTTTCTAATCCTTCACTGCCCCCACTCAGGCTCACCGAACCTGGCTGAGCTGGCTAGACAATAAGGCGCCCAAGGTGGGGCTGAGTATTCCATGGCCATGCCGGCCCCCAACAGCCTAAGAACAATTGAATATTTTCTTTTTGGAATACTAAGTCAGAATACTAAGTCACCTAGCTGTTTACTATCTTCATTCGGCATTACCTTAATAGTACAATCATTTTATTAATTATTATAATACACCCCATAGTTCTTAGCCATTTCACTTTATTTGCATGCTACAGGCCTGGTGCACAACATTTGTGCACTTGGGGAGGGGGGGGCTCCCTAGCCTGGCCTGTGCCGTCTTGCAGTCCAGGAGCCTTCAGCAGATGTCCGACTGATGGCTCCAGGCCCACTCCCTGCAGGGCCTAAGCCATCAGTCAGACATCCTTAGTACTGAAGTGGGAGAGGCTCCCACCACCACCTCTATGCTCGCCAGCCATGAGCCCAGCATCTGGCTGAGCTGCGCTCCTGAGTTGAGTGCCTTTCCCCTGGTGATCAGTGCACATCATAGCCACTAGTCATTCTGATGTTCAGTTGATTTGCATGTTAGCCTTTTATTATATATAATTGGAAATAAAGTTTTGAGTATTTGTACAATTTGAAAGATCCATATTCCTTAAAAAAATTCAGAAAAAAAATGAAATAGGGCCCAGTGTTGATTAAATAAATCAAATTTTTGCCTCCTGAGTTTCACAGTGCAGTATAATGAATTTTCAAAAGGGAAAAAATCCTATAACATACAGTGTTTCTGGTTCCCATACATTTAGTGCTATGAAATTAAGTTTCATCACGAAGTGTACTAACCATGTGTTAATTATTTTATGCTTATCCCAGAGATTTTACACAGTGTACTTGAAAAGTGGGTTTGCTTGTCTCTTTTCTCAAGAGAATATGAACTTGTAGAAAGTATTAGAAACTTCTTATTCAATTCTCAGCTTCCAGTATTTGTATGTAGTGGTTACTAAGTAAACATTTGTGGAAGAAAAGATGAAAAGAAGGGAGGGGATTTTACTATTATTTTGAATAACTTAGTTGTGAACTAAGAGTAGAGGCAAGAGGACCAGCCATTAAAATGAAGTGTATGCATGTCAGCTACATGCTCCAGGCTACAGAGCATTTAAGACAGTGTATTACAGTAAAATAATTGTTCTGCCTATGTCAAGATCCTCCCCAATGCTTAGATTATTAAGATGTATTGATGATACATCATAAATCAATATTCTGAAACTCCCTATGGCTCTATTCAATTCATCGTATAAAGTATAATACGTGACTGACTTTGCATAAAGCACTATGCTAGAAAGTAAGTGTACTAAGATGACTAAGGCATTTTATCTGCCCTTAAAAGCTAAATTTATTTGTTAGGAAAAGAAACAAAAATTAGAAACAGTTATGAAGACAATGATAGTTAATGTTCATTTAGTATTCACTACAGGCCAGCCATAAGTGATTCTTATGCATTTCCTTTTTACATTATCATCACATCCTATGAGAAAGGTATTAACATTATTGCCTTTTTACAAGTGAGGAAACTGACAGAAGGAATGAGTAATTTGCTTAAGGTCACACAGAAAGTAATTTGTGGAATTGGCATTGTATCTAGATAGTCTGACAACTTGGGATATTATTAAGTATTCAGAAGACTACACAGAGCATAATTATATATGACTTTCATTTCAACACAAAAGATGTAAAGTGGTCACAGTAGAGGCAATATTGGGAGTCTGAGACACACCTAGGTGCACATTCCCCCCATGTCCTTATTTGCATACAGATGGGCTTTGCCTGCAGGTTGAACCACCAAGAGCTGGGCAGCAAATCTTGGCTGTGGGAGAACTTAAGGTGGAAGTTACCGGTGAGGTATGCTATGCCCCTCTGGTCACTAGCCAAGCCAATGAAAACCCTCATTAACAAATCGGCTCTGGAAGTAGTTAGGGAGTTTTGTACTTGAAACGCACATCATAAATCCCAACATTTTATCTTGAAAAAGAGCCGAAGCCAGGTATCCAGGCAGCCCCAGCAGTTAAGGATACCCTTTCACAGTCTAGTTGTAAACTTACTCTGTCCTGTTCGGAAAGGCTGGCCATTGATGACGAAACTTTAGGGGAAGCATACTGATAGCCCCTGGGTGACAGCACATAGCAAAACAGCAGGAGTGAAGGATGCTTTCCTCGTGCTCTGGCTGTGCAAGGAATAGGCTTCAGTGCCAATAATAGAATGACATTAGCTGTGAAGTGCTGACTGTAAGCCAATAATTGTATGAAGTGCTTCACATATAATCTTTCCCCACAGAACATAACTGTGAAATGATAGTAATCCCTCATTTGCAGATAAGAATGAGGCTTAGAGAGAATAAGCAATTTGTCAAAGTTTAAATGAGAAGGTAGTAAATCTCGATAAGCCTGTCTCAAAAAGTGGGTGATTTTAATTTTGCAACGTGGTCTATAGGTAAATGTCAACAGAGATGTGTGGTTTTATTTAGGCCCAAATGCACAAAGGGATCTAGTTGGTGGTTCTAATGGACTATTTATTTCCAGTCCTCGATAACTTCAAGGTCATTGACGAAAACGTTGGGAGCAGTTTCCGCCCAAAAAAGATTCACTCCCAATCAAGTATCCTTCCACTCTCTCATTTGTCTGTCTACCTTGTTGGCTTGGCTGGGTAGTTATACTTTTTATTGAACCTACGATCAATGTCTGGCATTGTGATTGATCTTGACTCTTTTTAAGAGGATGACTCTAGGAACAGTATTTCTTCGTTCTTTCCAGCTGTACTTAATGTTGGTCCGTGAAGTTTCTTGGTTTTCTTTTAATCTCTTAAGCTTAAGGGGTTGTCTAATAGCAGGCCTGATATTCATGATGAGCTGGTCGTCACACATGTAACACCAAGAAGAAGAACCAAATAAATGCTTAGAACTTAATGGTATACTAGGAAAATTATGGTAAACAATAGTCTTGAACTGGTTTTTAGAAAATCTACTATGTATGTGTGTGTGCATGTGTGTATGTATAAGATATGTTTAATTAACTTGTCAAAAGTATAAATTACCAAACTACATTGTTTGAATTTACTTCTAAACTTCTTGCTTTTGGTATTCTTCTTAATCCATTAATTCAAAGAAATCAATTTCCACCAAGAGAAATCTCTATTTTTTGTTTCATTAAGAATTATCCTAATAATGTAAGTTAACCAATATTGGTTGCTATCAAACATTCGTAAGTGTTTTGTTAAGAAGGATATAAATGTGTCTGTGGGTTTTAGTTTAGTTTCTCTTTTTCAATTTAGAAAATAAAATTTAAAAATTGAGAAACTATTTTTAGGAATGCTCAAAGACTAAGTTTTTATGGGTAACACCTCTTTTTCTTTCAGCATATACCTCTATGTCTTGATATGTTTGTTGTACAACAGAATGAATAATGTATTACAACAGTGGTTTGTGTATGCCTTCTTTACTCCCAAGTGACTGCAACTACTGACTTTGAAGCACTATGTTGAAACTCCAATAATCTTATATAATTTAAAATTAGTATCATATACTATTTGTGACACATCAAAATATTTTATAACAGCTATTTTTCTTTAATTTTTCAAAAGTTGTTTGAGTTTCTTGGCAAAAGAGATTTAAGCAACTTATTGGTATTCTGATTCCATATGTTAATAGGTTTTACTTAAGAAATAGATTATATTCGAGGGAATTAAAAAATTTTGGGCTATCCATATTGCATAAATTTCTTTATATATTGGTCTATAGTATGCTGATTTTCCTAATGAATGTCTAAAAAGGCAGTACTCTCTGCAGGGTTTTCCAAAAATATTTAACGCCAAATCTCTTTCAAGAGAAGGTTCTTAATGATTTCAGGGTCATGAACTATCCTTTGGGAAACACTCAATTAGATAGTCTGGAGGCTTCTGGGAAGGGAAGGTAAAACTAAAGTTTGCATTAACACCAATCTCTAGTCAGTATACAAAGTAAACTCCACACAGATTGTTGAGTTTTTGTTTGGTTAATGATCTCCAGTTGTTTTATCAATAACACATTTTGGAACTTATTTAGGTCAAAAACCAAGAATACCAGTCAGGAAAATATCATTAATACCATTGTATTTAGCTAGTTATTAACAACTAGATGCCTGATGCATGAAGATTTGTGCAAGAATGGGCCTTCCTTCCCCTGGCTGCCGGTGCCATCTTTGCTCTGGCCAGAATGCCTTTCCACCTTCCCATGCTGCCCAGAGGCCCGAATGTCTGTGTCGCTCAGCACCTGCATATGCAAATTAAACCACCATCTTTATTGGATTAATTTGCATAATCACTCCAGATTGGATGATGGGCATCAAGAAGGTGCAGTCAATTTGCATGTTACTCTTTTATTTATTGTAGATAGGAAAGGAGCAAAGGGAAGGCCAGACATTATAGGCATGTTCCCTGTAAAACATTGCGGGGAAGGGGGAAGTTGGGGTAACATAAGGGAAGTTCTTGCTGTCAGTCAGTCATACCTATAAACAGAGATCACTGGCCAGAATGAGCATGACCACTGCAAGAGTGTGCACATTTGGGATATTTAACCCCCTGAACAAAGGAGCTTGCTCTCTTGTCTTCCTGGCTGTCTTGGGATGTGTGATGCTGGGCTTGCGGGGCTCTTTTGTTCCTGTGCACTTGCATTTGCCCACATTGCCCAGGCCATGTGGACGCCCACACCATCGACTGATGGACAGCAACTAGCCTGAGGCTGTACTGAGCCCTGCTCCCACATGCAAAGGAAACGCTTTGGGTGCTGGCTGCACTTTTAACTTTACTGCAACCCCAGCTATACTACTTCTATGAATGGACTAAGGGAAATGAGACTTTGGAAACCCAGGGATATAATTCCATGGAAATAAAGCTTTCTACCATGCCTCATCTTCCCGTGGGGGTCACCAGAAGTGCTTATTTCAGTGGTACCTCAAGAACCACCCTTCCACTGATAACATCATTCATCCTTAAGAAAGAAGTGTCAAAATTGTATATCTCATTGCTAGAATTTAAAAGTTCTTTTTCTTCTTTCTGCTTTCTACAATTTTTTAAAAATTAATTTTTGTTTTCTTTTGATGACCCTATACTTTTTGGAACCTGCAAAGACCCAAGTGTTCACCTTTTCCTGCAGGTACAGAGTCCATGGATTCTTTACTTATGAAGATTTTTTGAGATTAAGATCTTTTGTTTCTTCTGTAGATTATTCACCATGCAACCCCCACATGAAAACCTGTAGGGTATTAAGACACCATTCTTATACTGAGATAGTGACATGGTAAAAAGATGTCACACAAATAGCTTTACCTTTTATAACTCATATTTCTGCTAGAAAAATGATACTTGCTCCACCTAACTCACAGGGATGTCATAAAACAATGCACTGTGTTTGAAAGTGATTTGTGATTTGCAAAGCAGCTACAAAAAATGTTGATAATGATCATGATTCTCTCTAAGCTTAATGGTTTCTGGGAAATAGAATAGTTTATAGATTAAACAGAGACAAAACATTCTTTAGCTCAGATACAAATTGTGGCAGGGCAAATATTTACTTCAAAACATGATTTATTTGGGGAAAACACTAGAAACATAAGTAATTATTGGTATTGATTTTTAGAGGTTTTCTGAAAATTCAGAAGCCAGCTCTTCAGGAAACTATGAAAGTAAAAAGAAGAGTGGTTAATTTTCTTGTGTTTTTTTTTTTTTTTTTTTTTTTTTTTACTGTCTTTCTTCTCACATTGAAGAGCACACTGATCCTCAAGTATTGGGTTGTTCAAGGTAGAGTTATTTTACGTGAAATCTCTGAGGCAGTGAAGAAAATAAATTGAAAGTACCTTGATAATCAGAATGTTTTCTTCTTGGAAAACTTATATGGTACCTTTAAAATTATAGGTTAGAAGGTATCTTTGCACTGCACTCAATTTTGACTTTTATAACTCCCAAATGTTTCTACAACAGCTGAATTTCTAAGGAAGTATTTAAGAGAAAGGAACATAACCCAGCTCACTTTCTTTCTTTCTTTTTTTTTGGTCCCACAGGAAGGACATTGTGCTTTGCTATTGCATAATATATTTTGAAGTTTACACAGATCACATATATTTAAATAGAAATAATACATTTTTATTTTTAAAAAGAAAGATATAATTGTACTCGTGATACATTCAGGAAACCAAAACAGGTAAAGGTAAAAGAAAAATCATCTAAAATCTATTTTATCTGAAATATTTTATTACCATTTTAAAGTAATGCCTTCAGGATGTTTTTCTACCACATGTAATCAGTTTTTCTTTAAGAAGAAAGGGATCTTGCTATGCTTAAGCTTTTATAGATTTTTGCATTTAAATATTTTGTGGGTATTTTTTGTGGATATGAGATACACATAATAGTGTTTACTATTTCATAATATGCCATTGTAATAAATAGTATTATATTTTTAACCAATTGTTGGGCATTTAAATTTTTTAATGTTTTTCCAAGTATAAGATTTAATTTGATGAACATTGTCAAAGTTTGATGAGCATCTTTACATATTACACAGTTATTTCTTTGTGGTGTAATTGTTAATCTTAGTCAGAATTTAGCACTTATAAAATTGTGTCCATGTTGCTACATCTCTTTTAAGAAAGTGTAGCAGTTTTCTCTCCAACAAAAGTACATGAAAATGCCCTTTGTCCATCCTCTTGTCATTATGATAGCATTAACAAACATGTGTTTTTTTTTCCTTTTCTCAATCTGATGGATAACATTCGATCTCATTGTTTCAGTTTATATTTATTTTAATAATAATGAGTTTCAATATCTCTTCATGTTTACTAGCCATTCTTTTTCTATTGTAATATGTTCATTTCTCTTTTCTCTTTTTAATGTTTCTAATGGACATTAACACTTTGTAATTCAAGATACCTTTGCATTTATCTGCATTCCCCTATTCCTCTAAATAACTAAATCATTCTATTTTCATTTGATGCATCGTAAAAAAGTAAATACCTGTTTTATTCTGAAAATATCAGGAAATCCCATGGGAGTGGGATCTGGGCCTCCAAGGAGAGCATGTCCCCCTGAAATGAGATCTTCATGAAGATGTCTTATCTGTGGCTCTTAAGTGGCTGTCCCGGATGAGGGCAGCTGTGCCCACATTTTGCTGAGGGTTTGTAGGTGTGGCCTGAGCCCTCTGTGCAGCAGAATTCATTGTGGTGCTTGTCCCACAGATGATTCCTGGTCCCTCTGCAGTCTTGTTACTTCTAGGGAAGGCCTAAGAATCTGCATTTGACCCCTAATGTTTCTTATACATGTAGAATAAAGTTTGAGAATCCCAGATTTCATTAATTCTTGAATATTAATTTATGCATAAGCATATTTTTAAAAAAATTATTTAAAGGCTGTTTAATTTGGCTTTTCATGCCCATTCTCTGTATGGGAAGCATTATAGAAAAAGATCGTCTTACAGAGTCTTTACAAAAATTCAAGTAATTCAGGAAAGTGATAGCTTTTTGTTAGTTTAGAATTAAACAGCATAGTTTTTCCTTTGGTCACTATGGCTTCCATTATGTCCAAAGTTAAAATTAATGCTTAATTGAGAAAATTCCATTGGTTTACATTTCTGATAAAGTATCTACCTCGGTTAGTTATATTTTTGCCTTTATATTTAATGTTGTTACTGAATATTTATGATTTGTGAAAACCACCACAAATCATCTGGGAAGCAGGAAAGGAATGATAATAAGCGTGCCCTACTCCAGGAACCCAACATAGCACAATCTTCTCAGAGACAGATCAGAAACAGGTCTTTTTCTAGTTGGACCTGAGGCCTCCAAGGCTGAAAATAATAGGGGCCAGATTCTCAAGTAATAGCTAACATTTTTGAGTGCTTTTTATATACCAGAAATTGTGCTGAGAGCTTTATAATCATTAAATTCCCATATTATGTGGTAGGATAAGATACTAGTACTTGTTAGCGCCCCCATTGACAGATCAGAATATTAGACACAACATGGAGAGTTTAAGTGACTTTCTCATGGTTACTTATCAGGTTGGGGGCAGAGCCTGGGTTTGAACCCTGGTCAGTCATCTGGATCTACTGTATATGTTTTCACCTACTGAACCATGTAGCTTCTTTACTAGTATACCCTAAGAATCTGTGAAATCAGTTCCAGTGGCATTAACCCACAGATATAAAATATGTATTTGGGTAGATGCACTGAGGATTTATTTGGAGAAAAAAATGTTTTCTTTAGCTCCACCTGAAAAAAAGATTGTATAGTGACACCTCTTACTTTAAACAAGAAAGAGGTTTCAAAGAAGCCTCTGGGAGAACTTGACATATATTCCAAACAGTTTGGAACATGCAGATATTAGTATCTGAGTCTCATCAAGAGAAGTTGAAAAGCAAGAGACTTACTTGCATGGTTTGCCTGACCACAGAGTAAAGAAAGAGAAGTTGAACCCAATTGAAAAGTAGCTGAGAGGCTTTTATCCTGGGGACAATATGAGGGCCTCGGGAAGGAAACTTATGGCAGCCCATTCTGAAGGGATGTATCTCTGGAGGATGAGCTCAATAGAAGCAACTCAGGCAGAGCAAAGCAGCTTGCGGGAGAAAGTGTTGACCACATCAAGGGAATTGCAATGCAGAGATGACCTAGAGCAGTGTTTCCCAAACTTCTCTCACGATGAGAATCGCCTGGTGGAGTTGTTAAAATACAGATTCCCGAATCCCAACTAAGACGCGCTAAACTAGAATTTTTGGGAACATATAGATAAAATTGTATACTTAACTAGTGGAATCTTGTATTTTAACAACTTCACCAAGTGATTCTCATCATGAGAGAAGTTTGGGAAACGCTGACCTAGAGGAAGTGTCTCTGAGAAAAACAGAAACATACCCAAGAAGAACATAGAAACTAGACCTGCCATGGAGAAGGCTCTGATGCAGCTTAAAATGTACCGGCCCTGTAAGGCTTTGCTGGTCTTCGTGAATCTTCTATCTAGCCTTGTGTCTGACCTTGAGGCTCAAAAACAACATCACGAGGAAGGAAGGAGGTGAAAGGAATAACAAAGAAGAAGCATCCAACTACATGTTTATGAGACTGGGACTGGTACAAGCTGGGGAGAGACAGAAGAAAATCTTTAAAGATTCCATTGAACATTTTTATACAGGAAAGAACTGGATGTCTTCACAAAACCCTCAAAACATGAGGATGATTTATTTATTTTCCCAGAGTGACAAGAGAGCAAAACATAAACTAAGGAATGTAATTTTCAACTCTGGGTGAAGAGCATCTTCACCTACAGAGAGCAGGCATTCGGATCCCTTTTTATGTTTCCCTGACCTAGGTCAAAGACAGTAACTCAATGGTACTAATGTTGCAACAGAGTTTTTTATGTATGCATTTTGAAGGCATATTAAAATAATGATAGTGAAAATTGTGATGTCAATGCTGTCACTGGGTAAAATTGTTACTACCCTTCTCAGTAATTGATGGAGCAGGCTGAAAACTCCTCCAAAATATCTAAAATTAGATAATGATGGTGAGGAATATGTAGACCACCACTTGACACAGAATAGCATTCATAAGTGGGTTTTTTTCCTTAGAGTGTTTTATTACTAAAGAAACAAAAATGAAAGAAATTTTGTTATGTCGAGTTTCCTATATTTTAGAAACTGAGAAACTTTTATGAAATCCTTGTATGAGCCCAAATATAAAATTTAGATCTAGCCCATGGTTTTAAAGAACTGTTACATCAACTGCTTTTGATCTGACTAATTTTTATTTTCTATATAGAAACACAGGAGCATATTTCATAAGTTTTCCCTTCTTTGGACTATTATAAACTCAGTATAGAAATAAGAAGTAGTTTTGGGATTGTGACTGCCCTCCTTAGAAAGAAAAAAGGCAAGTTCATGTATCTGTGAAGATCTTTGGTTTTAGGGAGCATAGAACTAAAATTTACTGCATGTGACATTTTTTATAGAAGATAGGGTGAACATAAAAGCCCACATCCTAGTCTGCTTTGTTCTAATTTAAAAGATAATCACAATATCTTCAACACCAACACGGTAGGGAGCTTCTCAGTACAGATAGATTCATATTTAGAACAATTTATTTGAAAACCAGAAAGGCTGCCAAAATGATCCAAACATGAAATTATTTCAATTTTAGACAATAGACACTAGTGAGAAGTAATAAAATCTTGCCAGCCTGCATAGGCAGCTCATCATTGCTAAGAACTAGACAAGATGAAAAGACTCAGTTATGGCTTGAATTGACAAGTGCTGATTAAAGGGTAGACTTCATAACTGCCTGGCCATGGTAGAAGGCTGTAATCACAGAGAAGTGGGGAAGGAAGTGCTCAGCACAACACCAACCACTGTAAGGAATAGTTATTTGATGAAGGGGAAAACGTAGGGAATTTTAAAGAAAATGTCAAGAAATTGCCTGGTGGTAAGAGCTCTACTTACATATGACATAAGGAAATCGTCCTTCCTTAGGTAATTGTAAGTTATCAAAGTGCCTTAAATAAAAATGGAGATAACTAAATGTTATATGGATCAAGCTTAGTGTTCTCTAACTTGAGAGAATTATTTTAGCTGCCACAGCTCCTCATTCTCCTGAGAAGGACTCAGAATTGGTTTGATAAAGGGGTACCAGAGAGATACTCAACTTGCTTCCTGTTCAAGCCTGATAACACAAAGGTTAAGCCATGACCCATATCAAAACATAATTGGGTAATATTGTGTGTAAAAATGACATGCAATTTCAAAGGAAATAGCATATATCAAACACACAATGCAACACTATACAGGCAAGGTGATTTTATGCCTAAGGTTATTATGTGTAATAATTTCCTTGCATTCATTGAGAACATATTGAAATGAACTCACTCAATAGTATGTTCTGCATGAAAAAGATAAAGAAGTTCTAGTTTTCAAGGTACTGGGAAGCTACTAAAGGAAAGAAAGTCATATGCATGAACAAATTTAAAAACAATAGGGTGCAATGCATTATTAAGTACTACTTTATGTAACACGGGATTATAAAAGTTCAAAAAATGCTGGGAGAACTGGACGGATTTTCTGGAAAGGGTTTAACTTGTCATTGGGCTTGAAAAAATGTATAAGATATGAAAATCCATATAGGGAAAGGATGAAAATTTCAAGAAAGAGAAATAGGAGCTCACAGGTCAAGGGAGGGAATGCCCGGAGGCCTGGACTAGGGAACCACATAGCATAGTGACTACAAACATGGGCTGTGAAGCCAGGTTCCCTGGATTTGAGTCCCAGCTTCCCCACACACTGGTGCCACTTTGGACATTACGGGATCAATCCGTGCCACACTTCCATTGTCTGGGAAATGAAGGTCACTATCATGTCAATTTTAAGGGCATATTTCAAGAATTAATAGGTTAACATATGTAAAGCACTTATACTTGGATTTAGTACCTGGAAAGCACTTAACAAATATGAGCTATTCTATATTTACTGTTTTTATAATTGAGCATTGGCAGATACTATTTTCATGGATAAAATGAAGACAAATTACACAACAGCAGCTACTCCTTGGTACAGAGCTAGTAATAAACACCGTGCTCAATACTTTGGCTATATTTCCTCTTCTAACAGTGACCCCTCTGCTCCCCGGATCTCCCAGAGAGGGAAGTGTCATGTCTCTCACTTTACAGCTGAGGAAACTGAGACTTAGAGAAGCAATTTTCTCAATAATTTCACAGTTAGTAAAAATATAATAAAATAGTTGCAGTCAGGTCTTTTTAACCACTGCATTAAAATTCTCCATTAAACCTTAGAGGGTTTTGAGATTTAGACTGAAGGATTGTATCTCAGACACGAGTTTACTGGATGGGTTACAGGTAAAAGAGAATTCAGATTCAGTAAAATCAGCTGGCTGGCAGTTGGCTGCTGAAATAGTGCAGGTAAGATGAGGTACATGGACTTCTAAGATGGCAGCATTGAAACCTGATGAGGCAGAACCTAGGATAGTTGAGCAGAAAACGACAACAGACAAGACTTTATTCTGGGCCCTGAAAGTGAGACTGGTAAGCATAACTCTTGGTTATGGAGGAGAATGGTAGCTTCTGGAAGAGCCGACAGAGAGATTGTTGGCTCTGTCCATTGAAACCAGGCCTTTTGCCTGTGTTTTTTACAGTGCTATCCGGGCTCCTCTTCTATCACCTCCAGGAGATTCAAATTCAGCTTTTTCTGTTACCCTGTGTTGTCTTGTACGTACCCTTGCCTACATTTTCTGAGCTACTTGCTGTACAGCAGCCACTTAAGGAAGAACAAAGTCGTCCTTGAAGACAATAGAAGCTCCTAATACAGTTAAAAGTTCTCTGTGTTGTAGCCTCGGAGCCTTTATAAGAAAGTAGTAGGAATAAATATCATGGCTAATGCACTCTGGCACCGGCAAGAAAGGAAAATGCTGCTAACAGTAAACAGTTCATCTACAGCAAAGATGAATCACAATGGAGCGGTAATTTGAGTTTCTATTGTACCGCTCTCTGGGGAACTGCAAGTGCTCTAAAGACACTGTTTCATTACCATCTTGAGTACCTCTGAGAAATATGCAAAAAAAAAAAAAAATAACCCATCATTTTCTTCAAATTTTTTATAAGGACCTAAGTCACAGGAAATTTATGTGATGTGACAGTACACAGGAAATATTACTTATTTTCATGGAAAAGATGGTTTCCGTGAGTTGGCTGATTGTCTAATGAAATTACTTACTCAATTTAAGGAAAAATACAACATCTCCAATGAAATCAAATAAGCAAACAAAAATACCCTGTTTGCTCATTTCAAAACGTATTTTGGCAGCACTTTGTAGGTTTTCTTGAACTTAATAAACTCAGCTAGGAACAAAATATAGTCTCTGGATTTTTTTTTTCATTAGAGTAACTGACCATACAATTAATTGAAAGTTATTGGTAAAAAATGTTACATTTTTTAGAGAAAATGCAGGACCTGAGGCTTATAGAAAAGTATGAGAATTAGTGGGAATGGCCTGCACTCATCTCAACCCTCCTCAATGATAAATTGACATCCTCACCAAAGCAAGATCTCTGCACCCAGAAATGATGAAGGAAGAATGAAATTGTAGTGGAACCCCCTGACTCTTTTAGGCACGCTGCACAATAGAACACCTACCACTTACTGCATAGCCAGAAAAACCTGACCCACTTCTTCGCACACTTTGTTTCTTTTAATTGATCTACAGGGGGGGGGGGGAGGAAGAGAATGGAGACACACACACACACACACACACACACACACACACACACAAAACACACACACACAAAACACACAAAACATTGACTTGTTCCATTTACCTATGCACTCATTGTTTGATTCTTGTATGGGCCCTAACCCCGAATCAAACTTGCAACCTTGGCGTATGGGGTCCACACTCCAACCAACAGAGCTACCCACCCTGGCCTGCACACCTTTGCCAGGTGCCTCCCCATCTCCCACAACTCTCTGTCTTGCCTCAGATGTATATATTCGGGAATCACTGCAGCCTAGTTCTGCGAGATTCTAATGCTTGTCTTCTTGGGTAATATTTTTGAGGAAAGTTCTGTGTAGAGCAACCTAGCTCAGTATGCTTGAATGTTCCTCCCAAGAAAGTAAAGTATTTGCTGATCTTGGATATTGTCCAAATGGGGTTTAAAGGTGTCTATGCAACTGTCTTTTCTGAAAGTGAGCACCCATCAGTCTGTTCTTTTACTTCTCCTCGGCATCCCTTGTTAGTCCCATTTTCTTTTGTCCACATCAGTGTTTAATTTGATTTACCATGTTTTTACTTTGAAAGCTTATAATTCAATAACATTTATTGTAGCTAGTTCAGATAGCTATTTAAAATTCACAGCACAAGGCCTTTGTTAGCTTATAATTCCTTTAGCTATTCAAAGCATTAGATATGGAGGTATTCTTATATCTTTTATTCTTTCCATAACACATGTATTCTACCTGATACACAGAGAAATATTAAAATGAAAGCTTTTTATTAACTTATTTTCATATTACTTCTACTATCAAATTTCATTTTGATATACTTGTAATAGATCCTATCTAATAAAATAGTAATATGCAAATTTAACATCACTTCGCTACACCCACCAGCCACTCCCACAGCCACACCTGCTAGCCAATCAGGAGTGGGTATACAAATTAACCCAACCAAGATGGATGCTGCTATGGAGAGAGCAGGAGGTAGGCATGGATTTCTCTGGCAATGCAGGAAGCCATGCTTTCCGCACACCCTGGCCGGACCAGGCCTCTGCTTAAGGCGATAGAGTTACAATTATAGAAGATAAATAAATCCCAGATACCAGGATCTCCACTTGGGTTACTGAGAGGTTTGGCCAGCCTGTAAACCACCACAGGCCCCTTGCTCAGGCCACCCCACACCCAAGGGCACCCCATCCTGATTCAGGACACCCTTCAGGGCAAACCAGCTGGCCCCCACTGATCCACTAGGCCTCTATCCTATCTAATAAAAGAAAAACATGCAGATTGACCATCACTCCAACACACAAGATGGCTGCCCCCATGTGGACACAAGATGGCCACCACAAGATGGCAGCAGGGGAGGGCAGTTGGGAAAAACCAGGCCTGCAAGGAAGGGCAATAGGGGGCGATCAATCCTGCAGGGGAGGGCAGTAAGGGGTGGTGACCAGACTAGCAGAGGAGGGAAGTTGGGGGCAAACAGTGTGGCAGGGGAGCAGTTAGACATCAATCAGGCTGGCATGGGAGTGGTTAGGGGGTGATCAGGCTGGCAGGCAGAATCAGTTAGGGGCAATCAGGAAGAGCAGTTGGAAGCCAGCAGACCTGGATTGTAAGAGGGATATCCGACCTCCTGGGCCTAAATGAGCTGTCGAACTTCCTGACTAGAGAGGTTGCAGACTGGGCTGAGGGAGACATGCCCCCCTCCCCCAGTCCTCCCCGTGCATGAATTTTGTGTACCAGGCCTCTAGTTTTAGTCATAAAAATGTGCTGCATGTCTCCTAGCCACTTTGACTATCATTCCATATATTCTTATGTCAGAGAAAATGAATGGGCTTCTTTCAGCTTAGATGTTTTTAATAGAGAGGAGACAATATCAGTGTGTGTTTTCTTAATGTTCTAAATGCATTGAAACATATAAATTGACAGAATATGAAGTTCTTATTTGGCATAATATTCTTTATTGATGGATCATATCATAATAGAGAGAAATATTAGAACTGTCAAGTGCAGTAAGTTCTGGAATAATTTTTTAGCCTTGAGAAATAATTCAATTTGTATGAGATTTGAACTTATTTGATACATACTAATATTATTTATTAAACTAATAGCAATGTAAACAGGACATATAATGTAAAGTACTTTTTAAATGTTTTACATAATCCCAAAGATTTCAAGTATTCCTATTTTTTTTTTCCACTGAAGAGGGAACAAGCCCAAACATTTTGGTATTTCTTTTAGGTGAAGATTCCTTACACACTCTGTTTTCTGTGTGGCCTAATTAATGTGCAAATGTTTTATTTTTTTTTTACACCCTCACCAATTCCAGTTGTCTCTTTTTTATAATAGCATTTTAGTGATTTTTGAGTGTATAATTCGGTGGCAATAAGTTAATTCACAACACTGTCCATTTCCAAACTATTTTATCCCAAATTCAAACAATGTGCCCATTAAATAATAACTCCCCATCTCCAGCTCTGGACAGCCACTATTGATTCTACTTTTTGTCTCCATGAGTTTGATTATTCTAAATACTTCATATGAGTGAAATCATATAATATTTGTGCTTTTTATATAGTTTATTTCACTCACCATAATGTTTCTAAGGGTCATCCATGTTATAGCATATAGAGAATCTCATACTGTTTAAGGCCGAATAATATTCCATTATATGTATATGATATTTTGATTATCCTCTTATCCATTATATTGTGGGAAGCTTTAGGATCTGCACTAATATACTATTTTAAAGTAATGAATAGATCAAAATCATTATCTAGTAGGGAATTATCTCTCATGTACTCTTCTAAAAAAAGAAATTGCAACCTTCATTTTACTTTTTTTTAGAAGACTCTGAAGTCTAAAATGACATAACAGTTTAAAATTTTAAATAAATAAAATTGTGTATAGGTTATATATTTAATATTTCCAAAAATGCCACCAATAAACAATCTTACTGATTACTGCAAAAAGGAAAGGAAGCTATTGTTCATACAAAATAAATAAACATATTTCAGGATTAAAGAGTAAGTTCATGGAAAATGGAGACATATGTAATACTTTAAACAATAATTTCTTAAAAAGAAAACATTACAAAGAGGATAAATTTACCCCGGGGGAAAGGGGGACTACATCCATAGTTATTTGAACAATAAGAGGTTTGATCATATATAAAGATATCAGTTTTGTGATCAAATAGTGTGATAGTTTAGACAATGAAGTTATGGTTGCTTAGTGATCTGACTAATGCATCCATACACTAAATATTAATTTTATATATACACTATCTCTAAAATGATGCTAGGTAGGAGCAGATACAACCACTTCTTTAGTTTTCTTCTTTTTTCATATTTGTATGACTTCAGAGAGGAAGGCAAAGGTAGAGAGAGAGATAGAAACATCAATGAGTCATTGACTGGCCGCCTCCAGCATGCCCCACACTGGGGATCAAGCTTGCAGCACAGGTGTGTGCCCTGACTGGGAACAGAACCATGACTGCCTGGTTCATAGGTCAATGCTTAACCACTGAGCCACACTGGCCAGGCAATTCTTTGGTTTTCTAATGTGGAATCATTGACAGTCTTTAAAACCATTAAATTTTCATTTAAAGAGTGGTTTAACTTTAAAAATCAATTTTACTCAAAATCATAAATTATAAGCATTCTAATATATTAATAAATTCACTCCACAAACATATACTTATTTCTCATTGTGGGCCAGACCATGTGTTCCATGTCAGTGAACCGAGAGGATAAAGAGTGTATTTCCCTCTCTAGGATGCTCAAACACAGTCATTATAATTGATTATGGATCAGTGCACTAATTCAGATGATAAATCCTTTTGTTTCATTTTCAGTCTGTAAAGCTTAGGCCAGGGGATTTTAAAAATTTAAATATGAAAGTGAACAAAACTTAGACTTTTTTTTCTCACTTCCTGAATTCTGTGCTGTATTAGCCACTCTCAAAAAGGTTTTGGCATGATACCAGAATGAACTGGGATTTTCAGCATGCTCTGAATCAGTCTCCAAATAAAGAGATCATTGAGCTTCCAAATGATGTTTAAGCTCATTATCTTCCAACAGGGAAGCATTAAACTGTCATTCCCTAGAAACATTATTACCATGAACATCTGTAAACATCAGTACATGATCAGATATATTGATGGGATACACTTTTTTGTAAATTGAAACATACTTAAAAGATGATGAAAAAAATCAATGAACATTTATCAGTAATGAGACACAAAAAAAGATCTTATAGCTTATGCCCATTTAGTAGGAAGCAATAATGTACCCATGAAACTACAGAATTGCTCATAAACATATTAGAATGTCGCATTAGTCTAAATGTGGGGATAATGAACATGACAATAGAAGTTACCAATCAAGAATTTCTAAGAGTGGAGATATTGAAATGACAAGTCATCTGAATTGCAATAACTTTAAATTCTAACAAGAGGTGTAATCGAGAAGCGGAGGCAGTTGCCCTATAGACATCCTGCAGACTTATGGAG
Source organism: Vespertilio murinus (assembly GCA_963924515.1). Lineage (NCBI taxonomy): Eukaryota > Metazoa > Chordata > Mammalia > Chiroptera > Vespertilionidae > Vespertilio > Vespertilio murinus. The sequence continues at coordinate 26,902,899 of OZ004712.1, read as the reverse complement.
ATCAAATAAGGCCAGACAGTCAAATTTTCTTTCTAATGTTTCCATAAACAGACAATCCTCAATATGGTACACCTTATTTATATTTAAATATAATATTTAATTTTATATAATATTTACTTTTATATAATATTTAATTTTATATAATATTTAAAATATTTAAAAAGTAATTCCTACACATTTTTGAAACTAAGAAAATCAGAATAGTGAGGGTAAAAGTAATTAGGACAGGCATGTATTCTGTGGCTCATTTGAACCATAATGAGATGAACTCTGTACATTAAATTGAGCTAAAAAAAATAGTATAAACATAGTGCTTATATATGATTTGTAAAAAAAGAAAAAATAGATTGATACATGACCATGAAGTGTTTCTCCGTGCAGTCCTAAAAGTAATCAGTTATATTAGAGGCATGCCATGTGTATGCTTCCAACCATTCATCAATCATTGTATGAATCTATCATTATTGGAGAGCAAAGATCAAGCTCATATTGCTTTTGTTGTCAATAAAAGGATGATAATCTCATTCCTTATTTCATACCTGTGTTTGTTTTCCTACTAGCAAGTACGAGCACATTATACAAAAAGTGATGTAATATTAAGAGAAAAAATGTCAAAGTTATTATCATGTTGAATTAATTACACTTATTTTTTTATTTTTTTAAAGTTTATTGATATTTTACAGAGAGGAAGGGAGAGAGATAGAGCGCTAGAAACGTCGATGAGAGAGAAACATCAACCAGCTGCCTCTTGCACACCCCCTACCGGGGATGTGCCCGCAACCAATGTACATGCCCTTGACCGGAATCGAACCTGGTACCTTTCAGTCCTCAGACCGACGCTCTACCACTGAGCCAAACTGGTTTCGGCATAATTACACTTATTTTTTAAATGTATGAACACAGTAGCTAAAAATTATGTGCTTTTACATACATTTAGCAAAAGAAAATATAACAATAGAAAATACAGAGCACTTGGATTAATATTCCATCTCACTTATCTTTGATGCTTGGAAATTAGAGAAGACACTTAAACTTTATAAATCTTAATTTTCCCATCTGCACAATTGGAATATAATACCTATATTTCAGGATTGTTATAAATGGTTAAGTTACTTATAAAATGCTTAGCAGAGCACCTCATACTTAGTACTTTTCCAGCAAATGTTAGCTATTCTTTCAGATTATTATTTAACCACTGGAGGCCCAATGCATGAAGATTTGTGCAAGAATGGGCCTTCCTTCCCCTGGCTGCCAGCAGTGCCTTTGCTCGGGCCTGCAGCACCTTTCTGCTGCAGGCCAGAGCCGCCTTCCTGACTTCCCAAGCTGCCCAGAGGCCCGGAGCAGCTGGGGTGATTTGGAACACCTGAATCCTGCCTGGCTCCCAGCTCCTGCGCACCTGTGTATTCAAATTGACCTGCCATCTTTATTGGGTTAATTTGCATACTCACTCCTGATTGTCTGGTGGATGTCACGAAGGTATGTTCAATTAGCATATTGCTCTTTTATTAGGTAGACATTAGCTGCTAGTAAATGTGTTCCCAGTGTGTGTGGTAAAACTAAGCACAGTGTTTATCTTTGAAAATACCTCTAGCATAAAAATAGCAAATAAGAGTTTATGAGCAAGAAAGTAAAGAAAAATAGGCAATATTTTTCATTCTCCTGGAAAATTTCATATCTTACTTCATTTGTATTTTACTTTCAACTTTCTCTGCTACAAGCACAGAAAAATGTGGGTTATGTAACTGAAGCTATACTAAAATCATGTGATCCATTTTAAAGTATCGGTATCAGTAGTCTGCTGAATAAAATAAAATCTAATTCCAAAGTTAAATCAATATTTTCTCGAAAGAAATCAGAGGAATCTGATTTACCCAAATCTGTATTTATTCTGTTGAAATACAGGCATCTAAATAGGTTTGTGAATAGAATTCTTAGTAATCATAAATGGTAGGCCAAAATACCAACAATTAATACCTAGAGGAATCTAATAAATGATGTTGTATTGACTACATCTATTGAATAGTCCCTTATGTGAACTCCAATCATTTTTTATTCGCTGATGAATATCCTTGTTTTAGAAAATCCCAATTCATACTCCATTTTTCTCTGTTATTTCCTTAATGAAAGAACAAAATAGCTATAAACTGCCGAGTGGACAAATGCCTATGAGAATTATGTTGCTCTTTCTGAGTCATTCACAGGGCTTCTTTGGAAAAACACTGAGTTTCTGCTCTGCAGATTTAGGCTGATTTTCGGTGTCTGGCTTCTTATTCTGTCACTCAAGGGAAGAAGGCATCAGAAGGTTACCACTGAGCTGAAATTGAAGTCAGATCCACTGACCCTGCTTCATGAACCTTTAATTTTGTTCTCTAAGATGGGTCACATCTTATTTGTCCATTGTAAATTTTGAGTGTCTATTCACTGAATTCCCATTCAATATTTTCAATCAATGTCCCAAGGGCTTCCTATGAAAAACAAGGCCAAAAGAACAAAAATCGAACTGCCAGTTATGAACTTATGTATCTGTTCTTTTAAAATGAAATCCATGCTAAGAAAGTTAAAAATAACTCAGTCAAGAATTTTAGTCCTAACTGGTTTGGCTCAGTGGATAGAGCGTGGACTGTGGACTGAAGAGTCCCAGGTTCAATTCCGGTCAAGGGCATGTACCTTGGTGGCACATCCCCAGTGGGGAGTGTGTATGAGGCAGCTGAATTGATGTTTCTCTCTCTATCCCTTTCCCTTCCTCTCTATAAAAAATCAATAAAATATATATTTTAAAAAGTATATCAGTTGTAAAACAGTATTATTGTAAAAAAAATTACAGATATGTCTTTCCATTAAAATTAATTATTTTACCCTATGTTAGCTAACTAATAAATTAAAATTAACAATGGAGTTATTTTACTTCTTAAAAAATTAACATATAGTGAATGAACATACCCAGGCAACAATTTGTCTCTTTTCTATTGCAAAAATGACAAGGCATTTTTCAAATCTTAATGTCGTTATATAAATATTGAAAGGTAACTTTCAAATTTTAATAATCATTATCAAAAACTAGGAATCTATTGGCCTGGCATCCAGTCCTAATTTTTGTATTTAATATCTGCTATGACTTAGGTCACTTAACCCTCTCTGCATCTCACTCTATCTGCAATGTGTAAGGTTTTAAAAGATTTAAGCATTATAGAGGTCACAGATCTCTCTAATATCCCATTAATTTCTAATATCCCATATATTTTTGCATCGGGTTATTGTTAAGAGTCAAGAGATGAAATTGGAAGATCGCATCTCCCAACAGATAAAATGAGAAAGTTTGAAGGGTTAAAATAGTGAGAGGTGTTCTGGAAGAGGAGAGAGGAAGAGGAGCTTGGTCAAGACTTATTTTCTGACTTTTTGAAATTAAATTTATTGGGGTGATATGAGTTAATAAAATTATGTAGATTTCAAGTGTACAATTATATGATACATCATCTGTATATTACAGTGTGTGCCTGCCACCCAACGTAAAATCTTCTTCCATCACCATATATTGAATCATAGCTTCTGAGGGGCCAACCTTTTTCAGAGTGTGTGGTAGGTTCTTTGTATAATGAATGTATATTGTCAAAGTTTTGAATATTATTCTGTGAATTTCTAATAAAATTAGTGCACAGCTTAAGCAAGTGAGAATTCGGGCTCTCTGCTTAAGTTTTGTTATCTAAAAAGAGAATAGGTTATTTAAAATTCAGTTGAAATTAGTACACCAGAACTAATAAAACTGTTATGCTAGTGTATACTGGAATAGACATTTTAAGGAGAAAAATAAAGGTTAGATTAAAGAGATCTGGAAATAAAAATATTAGATTAAAAAACAAATTATGTTTATTTTTACATATTTTTTTTCAAAATAAACTGTAAAGCAGAAGACTCAAATAAGTCTTTCCTTCCCAGCCATTACTAGATCTAAAATGTGTAGAATTGCATTTGATGTTCTGGTGACAATCTGGAGGGGGGGAAAAGTAGTATTTCTATACCGTTGTATCTTATGTATAACTATTAAAGATGGAATGGGAATTTTATTGCTTTAATTTTATTAGAAACTTCTTGATCTAATTCATTATTTTATATATTTACTTAATCTAATATATCATCAGCACCATCACCCATTCATTCCCATATAACTTAAGACATACTACGATCTAGAAATACAGTGGTAGATATCACAGACGTCTGTGGCCTCTCATCCAAAAACAACTTAATTACCAGTGTAAAACCAAACTTGCAGAAAATGATTTGTCTCATTAAGAAGAGAGACCACAGATGTTTTTTCATGATTACTGCTGTTAAGTTTCATCATTCATAATGTGTTTCTGGCTATAAGATGGTAAATTAATTTACTGCAAAGTATGAAACTGTTAAGTATTCAGGAAGATAAACCAAAATGTGGTGGAGAATGAGCAACCAAGTAAACCTCTTCAGATCTTGTGTAAAAAGCTGTTTCCCTCAATGTAAGTGGCACAGTCACAAGGGCCGTGTCTAAAGAGCCTTTGATTAGAGCTATCAATCTGGGGCGCTGGTTTTCGGGGGAGATGAAAAGGCCCAGGAACTCACACTCATGGCCCATCTTTGCTACCCTGGGGGCGGACACTAAGGATCAAACCACAGGATGCAGATATGGGTTTGTTTTTTGGGGGTTTTTTAAAAAATATTTTATTGGTATTTTACAGAGAGGAAGGGAGAGAGATAGAGAGCTAGAAACGTCGATGAGAAACATCGACCAGCCGCCTCCCGCACACCCCCCCACCGGGGATGTGCCCGCAACCAATGTACATGCCCTTGACCGGAATCAAACCCAGGACCCTTCAGTCTGCAGACCGATGCTCTACCACTGAGCTAAATCGGCTTCGGCAGGATGCAGATATGGTTTTGCTTATTTGTTTGTTCATCTGTTGTCCTTGCATATGGATGTTAAATATTATTGAATAATTTCCTTGTCTCAATTTTGATAATCCTTTGTTGTTTTCTCTCTCTTTCTCTCTTTTAAACTGTTAACATGAATTACACTAGTAGAAGTATCAATGTTAAACCACTTAGTGTTCCTGAAATTAACCAATTTTACACTATAAGTTATATGATTTGCATACCTTTTTAAGAGTATTTTAACATATTTCTTTATGTTAAAGTGAGATAATGGAGCAAATTTCTTTTATCTTTCATAGCAAGGAACCAATGAATGCTGTCCCAAGCTACACCACATTTTTCTTTAAAGTACCAATTTGCTTTTCAAAAAATGTGTCCATACTTTTAGAGCAGTGTTTCCCAAACTTATCTCATGATGAGAATCACCTGGTGGAGTTATTAAAATACAGATTCCTGAATCCCAACTAAGAAGTGCTAAACTAGACTTTTGGGGAACATATAGGTAAAATTGTATACTTAACTAGTGCTCTAATCTTAGGTAATCAGGATTATAAAATTCAGGAATCTGTATTTTAACAACTCTACCAGGTGATGCTCATCATGAGAGAAGTTCGGGAAACACTGTTTAGAGAGATATTTTAGGAACTCATAGGTCTTATTAAGAAATTGTTTGGGCCGAAACCGGTTTGGCTCAGTGGTAGAGCATCGGTCTGCAGACTGAAAGGTCCCAGGTTCGATTCGGGTCAAGGGCATGTACATTGGTTGCGGGCACATCCCCGGTGGAGGGTGTGCGGGAGGCGGCTGGTCGATGTTTCTCTCTCATCGACGTTTCTAGCTCTCTATTTCTCTCCCTTCCTCTCTGTAAAATATCAATAAAAATATATTTACAAAAAAAAATTGTTTGGCCAAAACTGGTTTGGCTCAGTGGATAGAGTGTTGGCCTGCGGACTCAAGGGTCCCAGATTCGAATCTGGTCAAAGGCATGTACCTTAGTTGCGGGCACATCCCCAGTAAGGGGTGTGCAGGAGGCAGCTGATCCATGATTCTCTCTCATTGATGTTTCTGACTCTCTATCCCTCTCTCTTCCTCTCTGAAAAAAATCAATAAAATATATTTTTTTAAAAAGAAATTGTCTGAAGTTCAGCAATTCCTTCTGCTTCAGTATACTTTCTTTCTGCTACATTCAAATAAAATTAAAAGCTTTTTATTAAAATTGTGTATTATCATGATCCTGCATTTTAATCCATTGATCACTCTATCTCTACACATGCAGAAAGAGATGTCAAAAATAGTGTTGATACATTTTAGATGATTGTTATTTCTCAAGTTTAGGTGATTTAAAATTGTATTCTCTTAATCTGTTTTATTGTCTACTAGTACTATATCCTAAGCTTATGACAGCTAAGATTCAGCTGAGCAGCCCCTGTAAGGTACCAAGGCGGGAGTCTGTTCCAGATCATTGACCAAGCTTTCTCACTGGCCTTCGGGTGTGTCCTTTAGTCTTTAAGTATTTTGGAACTATCCATGGGTATTTGAACAAAAACTAAAATCTTGTCTCTTTCAAAGATTTTTAACTATTTTAATGTTATTAGCTAACCACCACTCTACCCTACTTTATGAGTTATTGTTAAGGAATAAATTGTCTGAAGCTATATGAAAATATAGATGGTCATCCTGCATATAAATGATACCATGTAATATTTGCCTTTCGGTGTCCAGTTTATTTTACTTAGTATGGTGTCCTCCACGTTCAATGATGGTTACCAGAAGCTGGAATGTAGGGGTAAGGGGAGGGAAATTGATAAAAATTGAAAGTAAAATGATGTTTGCCAGGAACTGAGAGGATGGGAAGAGGAGTAATGAGGAGTAATGGTTTAATGGACACAGAGTTTCTTTTCTTAAAAAATATATTTTATTGATTTTTTACAGAGAGGAAGAGAAAGGGATAGAGAGCTAGAAACATCGATGAGAGAGAATCATAGATCAGCTGCCTCTTGCACACACCCTACTGGGGATGTGCCCACAACTAAGGTACATGCCCTCCACTGGAATCGAACTTGGGACCTTTCAGTCCGCAGGCCGACGCTCTATCCACTGAGCCAAACCTGTTTTGGCTGGACACAGAGTTTCATTTTGGAAGATGAATAAGAGTTTTGGATATGGATGGTGGTGATGGTTGCACTTAGTACTTAGTGAACCTTACACTAACATTGTTAAATCAATAAGTTTTATGTTATGTGTATTTTACATAATAAACAAAGACATGATGGCAAACGTATTGGAAACTAAGACTCAAAAGCACAATATTTTACAAACACCACATCTTCTAGTTTTCACCATCAGCATGAAAATAAGATGTGCTCTAAAAGTTCACTTATCGCCGAAACCAGTTTGGCTCAGCGGTAGAGCGTTGGTCTACGGACTGAAAGGTCCCGGGTTCGATTCCGGTCAAGGGCATGTACATTGGTTGCGGGCACATCCCCAGTAGGGGGGTGTGCAAGAGGCAGCTGGTCGATGTTTCTCTCTCATCGACGTTTCTTGCTCTCTCTCTCTCTCCCTTCCTCTCTGTAAAATATCAATAAAATATATTTTTAAAAAAATAAATAAATAAATAAAAGTTCACTTATCATTTGGTTGGTTGAAACCTGAGAACTCCAACCTCAATGGCTCTAGCAGGTTGAAGAACTGGGGAGGAGTGGGAAGCACGCAGTGAGGAAAGGGGATAAGACTTTCAGCAATTTTTAAAGCAACAGGGTCCCAAAACAGAAAAGGGGAGAAATTATTTGTTGTTTGTTTATTTGTTTTGTTTTGTCTGAGTGGCTAGTCTGTGCTACTTCACATTGAATAAATCCAACACATCCATTGATCATCCAACCAGGAAGAAGCAAGTATGCTAGATTTCTCCCTTTGCAGAACGCCCCATGTTCTAACAGCCTCTAATTCTGTGAATGTCTCAGCTTCGCATCCTTGAAATATCATTTATTACCTAAAAAAACATGCTATGGTGTTTACTGAATATGTCACCCTCTCTCACTTGGATAATTGCAATAGATTTCTACTTGATCTTCTAGCTTCCAGCCTCACATCCTGAGATTGCTATTCCACTATATCCTTGAGACTCCTAAAATGCAAACCTGATTGTTTTCTGCTCTTACACGATTATTTTTTCTACATTTCTACAAAATCAAGCCTGTGTCCTGCATGTGAGGCCCTCCATTATCTGACTCTACGTATCTCACCAGCTTTCCTCTCATTCTGTTCCACCTTGTACTTGGTACTTCAACCTCCCTGAACCCTTTGGAGTTTTCCGAAACATAAGAGTCTCTGTCATGTCATTGTTCCCTCTATGATTTTTGATTATGAATGCTTTTTATTTCCCCCCCCCCCAAAAAAAAAAAAAAACACAAAAAAACAAAACTTCCTTTAACTATCATCCTTTCTAAGAGGTTTCCTAACCTCCTCTTTCTCAGCAGGAATTTACTTCCCCAGCATGTGTTCCCCTTGTGGAGCTTTCAGGTTACTTCCTTTTTAGCATCTATGTCGTTACCTTGCTTTTTTGTTCACTTGCCTGATTCCCTCTCCTAGGTTATGGTTCCCTTGCAGACAAGAATCATGTTTTTCATTTTTGTGACCCTCTACTTGCCTGCTTATAGAAGGTGCCAAAAAGTGTAATTTATAATGAATGAGTAAACATAAAGAGAATAAACAATAAATAGCATAACTTTCGGGAGCTGCACTGTGATAGCTACAGGAGAACCAAGCCCGGAAATTGTGGTAGACATTTTCCAGTTGTGTAAACTTGCCATATCGCAATCCTCTCTGATAATCTATTTCTCAGTGATAACATGTGAGTGTTAACACATCGCTGTAAAATGAGTTAAAGTATGTGAAAATGCCAGGAACATAGTAGGTATTCCAAAAATATTGACCGTTTTTCCATATGTACATGTCTTTGTAGAATCCCACCGCCTCTGAAGAGATGATAATGGTGACTGTTACTTTTTTTACTATTAATTTCTTTAAATGGTTGCTTTGGCACTACTTCCCTTAGACAATATATATAAATTATCTCTATGTTTGGGAAAAAAATGAGAGTTATAAATAGTGGTTCCTGCATACATAAAGACTGAAGTTCTGCACTTGTCAAGGATAAGTAGGCTCAAGTGATTGTGCCTTATCTTTCTTGTCCAGAGATGATAATTAATTGCAAACTATTTAATTACTATACTGAGAAGGATTCAGAACCTGATAATCAGTGAGGGAGGAGGGAGGAGGGAAATGCAGTTATGGGATTTACCATCCTTCTTTTACCCTTTGTCTCACATACTTGGCATTCTAATCACCCTCATGCACTTGAGACTAGCAGAGATGTAGGAGGAGGGGCAGGAACAAAACTCTGGCAGGACAGGCTCTCTAGCAGTAATGCAGTTTCTTTTTAGTCCAAGGACACAAAATTTATGACTTACTGAAACCTCGTATCTGAGATAGCTCGCTGTCAATATGGGTTAAACTTAGGTTGGACATTGCTAAATTCAAAGTTTTTCTTTGTCTACCTTCACACCCCTCTGAACATGCCTGATCTCGTCCAATTATTTTAAACAAAAATTGTGTTATCTGAAATACAAATTAATTAACACATCCAATTTTTTAAAAAGGAAATGTCAAGCTCTCCTGAGCTAATTAATGATTCATCTCTCTCAGCTCTCAGTTTTCATCCACAATTAGTGAGAAAGCTTTTGATGGCTGAAGCTGTCATTTTTCTTTTTATAAGCTGTAAAACATGTACTAAAACACTTCTTTGATGAACATATTATCACCTACTATAATGTAATTGGACATCATATTTTTCAACAAAATAATAAAGAATAAAGTCTTTTGATAATAGTATTCTTTGATGTTATGAAAGTTATCAGACTTTCAATCTGGTGACTGCAATTTTGAAAAGGATTCTTTAATAACAATCTAGTAATTATCTTTGGCATTCATCTTTCTCTGAATCATAAAGAACCAATCCCAAAATGAATGTTATTCTAGAGTTTGAGGAAGAAATATTTTAAGTATGAAAAAAAAACACACACCATACAACAACAACTATAGTTGAAAGTATTGTATAGTGAAATAACCACAGCCCTATAATCATGCTATGGTCTCCAAATTTTAATCCTGCATCTACTACTGAGTTGTCATTGACCCTTCAATGTGAACCAGTCACAGGATGTCTAACAATAGATTTTGTATAGAATTAACATCAGGACTTCCTAGATGTAACCATACTGTGCGCTTCATTCAACTCCTCAGGTGTGCCTCACTTTGAAAATAAACTTATAAACTAAGTCAATGGGAGGCACATAAGTTCAAATATTTCTGTTGTGTCTGGTTCAAATATTTTTCCATCTTCTCTTTTACTCATATAGAGAAGGTGAAAAATAGGTCAGGTGTGAATTTGTCTCTGAGCCAAGAAAACAGGTTTGATTTAAAGAATTTCTTTCAGAAAAGGCCAAGAGTAAATAATGGAAACTGAAGTGAAAAAATATACTGAAAGTTGATGCTGTGAATTGAATAGACTTGTCGAATATGCTTGGTTTGATGACTAACAGCATAACGTAGAACTAGTGAAAATTAATAGCCTAATCTGTTAGCATTTATATTAATTCCAGAAAGCCTCATAGAGATGTTGTTCTTATGACAACCAGCCCAACTTAACTCTAACCTTAACTTGAAGTTTCACAAAGAGATGTGTCTCAGCAAACTAAGTGTGACTTTGGATTAAATCACTGTATTGGCTCTAGACTCAAACTCTTTTCTGAGCTCAGATTCTGCTTCAAACAGCCACTAAATGTTCTACAGTTGTTCAAGTCAAAGTTTGTTACCAAATTTCTCATATCCCTAAAGCAAGTCATTATACAGTAATTTTTTTTAAAATGTAATGGTCCTGCCTTTCATAGTACCAACTCAGCTAAAATTCTCATAGTTACCTTTTATTTCTCTGTTCCCACCCTAAAGGATGGTGCCTTGTCCCACCAAAACAAACAAACAAACAAACAAACAAGCAAACATAAAACATTCAAGAATGTTGGCCAAATAAAGGTTAATTCCATTAACCATTCAGTCATCCTCTCACATTTATTTATTTATTTATTTATTTATTTATTTAAAATATATTTTATTGATTTTTTTTACAGAGAGGAAGGGAGAAGGATAGAGAGTTAAAAACATTGATGAGAGAGAGACATCAATCAGCCACTTCCTGCAAACCCTCTACTGGGGATGTGCCAGCAACCAAGGTACATGCCCCTGGCCAGAATCAAACCCAGGATCCTTCAGTCCACAGGCCAACTCTCTATCCACTGAGCCAAACCTGTTTCGGATTTCCTTTCACATTTATAAGCTAGCTCTTCACTAATCTCCAATCTAAAAGCAGAGATAGCATTGGCTAATGAGTAATGAAACCCAAAGTGGTGGAGCAGTTGTAAATCCCTTTGCCTATAGATCTTTTTGTGTCAAATAGAAACATCTAGAGTGTCCTGTGATAGATGATTGGATAAAGAAGATGTGGTACATATTAAATGGAATATTACTCAGACATAAGAACAGATGAAATCCGCCAAAGCCAGTTCGGCTCAGTGGATAGAGCATTGGTCTGCGGACTGAAAGGCCCCAGGTTTGATTCCGGTCAAGGGCATGTACTTTAGTTGTGGGCACATCCCTAGTAGGGGGTGTGCATGAGGGAGCTGATCTATGATTCTCTCTCATTGGTGTTTCTAACTCTCTATCTCTCTCTCTTTCGCTCTATAAAAAAAATCAATAAATATATATTTTTTTAAAAGAAAAGATGAAATTCGGTCATTTGTGTCAACATGGATCTTGAGCATATACTGAGTGCAATGAATCAAATGGAAAAAAGTTAAGAACCATATAATTTCTCTTATATGTGGGATATAAAAATAAAAACAACAAATGAACAAGCAAGAAAAACAATCACTCAGTCACAGGCAACAGTATGTGGTTACCAGAGAGAAGGGGGGTGGGAGTAGTAAAGGGTAAAAGGGACTAAATACATGGGAACAGGAGAAGAGACTTTGGGTGGTGAGCACAATTCAATGTACACATGATGTATTGTACACTTGAAACCAATATAATTTTTATTAACTAATACCATTCCTTTAAATTTCACTCAGAAAAAAATGGACGCATGCATAAAAGAGCTGATGTTATAGAGAAAATTGAATAATGGCTTTGAAGATGGACAGGGTTGGATTCACACCTGACTGCCATCTTCTAGTTCTCTATTCTCAGATGTATTAACTTAGGCTGAGCTCCAGCTACTTTGCATGTAAAATGGTTGTAACATTACATGTCATAGAGAGTTGAGAGAAATAAAGGAGGTGTTGAAAGGAAAGTACGGAGCAGAGTAGACATGTATTAAATGCCTCCCATTATTACAATTCCTTAGTGACCTTCACTAAGTTCCTAAGTCAGAGGCTAAAAATATTTCATAAATGAGTACTTTCTTACATCTAATACTTGACTCTTGAAATCTTCAACCATGAGTATAGGATTTTTCTCTCTGAGTTGAAGTAAAGAACTTAAACATTAATGCTTAATAATCCTTTAAGAGGAAAACATTCAGGGCAGAATCAAAGCTCTCCATTCATGGTTTGTAAAACCTCCATCAATTTAGGAAAGGTTTAAGAATGAGAACCAATTTAAGGAATATAAAGTACTTGGAAAATTCTTCAGATAGACATCTTTCCTACAGAACCATTGGAACACTTTCTGAGCACGCAAAGAAAAAAAGAAGTCCAAATCAAGCTAAATCTAGTCTAAAGATAGGTTAGCTAGCTGAATGATGATTTCACAGCATTTGTGTAGCCAGATGATGCTGTGGTATTCATATCTACTCATAACTTTCTCTTCATCTTGATACCTTTGAACAATGGTAATTCAGGGAAGACACAATATTTTAGGATATTCTATTGTTAAACATATTTCTAAAGGAGTTCTTAATTCATAATTATTCCATTTAATTTAGTTTAGAAAATCCATAAATTCAGCAACTGTATTTTGAGACAGGACTTTATGCGATATCTTTGTTCACACTGTGTGTGTGTGTGTGTGTGTGTGTGCGCACACACGCGCAATAAATCAGGCTCAGTGGTGTCTCCCCTGTCATATTCCATCATGTCACACTCATAAAATTCAACATGCTCTGGGATATGGTGATGAATATCTATATGTAGTGACATCTCAGAGAATGCTTAAATTATACTCTACAGTGGCTTTAAAGCCTTATATGTACTTCCAGTTGTTGAAGTAGTCCTTAGCAAAATAAAAATTTCCAGCCACGAAAAGATCAATTGAGGACTCTAGTGCCAAAAATCACTGAGAGAAATTCATAGTGAAGCTTATCAGTAACTATTAAATAGCACAGGATTGTAAAATGGGACATACATAATATTGTAAAAAGACGAGCCATGTTTTACATGAAGGAGAAATCAGAGCTCTGAAACACTGATCAGAAAGAATAAAAACAAATGTCAGACATTCAAAGGATTTAGTCAGGGTGAGGTTTCTTTTTTGTTGCTTTCCAGTTGGTTGGTGATTATTTTTCTCTCCCAAAATAGTCATTATCTACATAACTATTAAATGGCTTCTGGACTGAAGGCTCTCTTCATGCTAAGCACCTCATACACCTGGATGTGTGCTGCCATCCTGTGTCATTATTCCCATTTTGTAGTTAAAGAAACTGAGCATGAGAGAGTGGAACTAACAGAGTCAGAGTCACATAGCTAATAAACAGCAGGACTAAGATGAGAATGTGTATGTTTCATGTATCTCTATTTATAACACTGAGATTTGCAAGTCCTGCTACTCATCTGTGCCCTTCAGACAAAGCTGAGCCTCCTGCCAGGACACCATGTCCTTGTGAGACGTGAATCAGCATCACCTTTCCTGGAGAGACTGCCTCTTTGTTAGTGCTCTGTTCACCAGGAGGGGACAGGCTGGGGACTGTGGCCTGAGCCTGAGGACTGACTCCACAGCTGTGCAGAGAGGCCTTTGTAGTCTGTGAAAGCACATTGTGCAGCTCTGCTCTGATTAGTGGCTCAGCACGGCTTCTGAAATCAAGCAGTTTCTACAACCCAGCAGGATTCATCTTGGGAAAGCCCCATCAACTCTCTTCTTGAACCTACATATACTAAATTTGGTATATGCAGGCACATATACTTTTAAAACCGAAGCCCACAGAATATTCCCTAGGTGACAAGAGCTACTAGTAAATGCTCTATAATTTTATATAACACACACACACATACACACACACACACACACACACACACACACACACACAGACACACACTCTTCTCCTATTGGAATAAACGAAAGCACACAAAACAATGGCTTATGCATTATAAAGTAATCTTGATTTTATTAGTACTTAACTTAGGCATGGTAAAAAAAATAGAGTTTAAATTATTAACAAGCCGAAACTGGTTTGGCTCAGTGGATAGAGCGTCGGCCTGCGGACTGAAAGGTCCCGGGTTCGATTCCGGTCAAGAGCACGTACCTTGGTTGCAGGCACATCCCCAGTGGGGGGTGTGCAAGAGGCAGCTGGTCAATGTTTCTCTCTCATCGACATTTCTAACTCTATATCCCTCTCCCTTCCTCTCTGTGTTAAATCAATAAAATATATTTTAAAAAAATTATTAAAAAACTATATTGCTTTTGTTTAAAAATGTTATTTCCTGAATAGGAAAGCTGTTATAGCATGTGAACTACATTCCTTTCTTCCTCTTTTCCTTCTCCCATTCTTTCCTCTCAGATACCCTGGCAAATGTTAGGTGATATTTTTATACAAGAGAATACCATTTCACACTTCCTTCATTTGAAAAGATTTATTCTTTTAACTAAACAAGTATCTCTCTAACAAATGCTTCTTCAGGAACTATTCAAAAGCATTGAAATATGTCACTGAGAAACACTTCATTGTTTAATTGAAAGTTGCTAAGAGGATAAGTCTACAAAGTTCTCATCACAAGAAAAAAATGTGTGTCTGTGAGGTGATACGTGCTAACTAAATGTATTGTGCTAATTATTTCAGGTTATAGCAAACCATCATGTTGTACACCTGGGACTAGTACAATGGTAGACATCAAATATAGTTAATAGAACTGGAAACAATTTTTAACATTAAAAAGTCCCTCAAAATATTCATTTTCTGATCAAACACATTTTGGTGATATTGTATACTCTCCTGTAGAACAGTCTAGAAGACTATCCTTGACATTAGCACAGAAATGACCCTGAGAATAATTACCAACATATATTTTCCTTGCCCGTTATCATAGGGCAACACTTCTTCCCAGAAACGGCAATTTGAGAAACACTGAACCCAGATGATTGCAATTGTATGTCAGGATTCATCTGATCTCAGAGGTGCCCTGTTTCTTTCCATTTCGGAGAAAAATATCATAGGGAATTGGGGAAAATTGTGAGTAAATATAATTTATAGACCAAATATTTTGTGAAGCCAGCAAAATGCTAAGCAAGCCTGTTTCTGTTGTCACAGACTGAGAAGTTGGTTCCAGGGGGAAGACCTCAGGAGCCATGCCATGCTCGCTGCGTGGTGTGTGGGGTAGGGCCACAGTAGGTACATAATCTGTGTTTTTTTGTCATTCTTGATGTTGCTGTTCCTAGTAACTTCATCATGTCTTTAAACAATATTTAAGAAAGTATCTTTATGGGTTTATTTAGCTCCGAAGTTGGCTTTAGCTTTACTATTTTGATGACAAACTTGCTCAATTTTTAACAGGCTTTTCTCTTTTCTCAAAAACTATGGTACTGCAATATTGGTGGTTTAGATGCATAGCATAACACCCTATTACTGTATTGAACATTAACGCCATCTATCTATAAGCTTCTGAATATTCACCCATTTGTCTCTGTACTGAACAATGAGAATGCAAATAGTGGCAATTTATAAAGTGTTTTCTAATGTCTGGTTCTATACTGCATATTTTATATGTGCTATATCATTTAATTCTCGCAGCAGCCATATGTGACATAAACTTCTATTTTACTGTTAAATATGAGAAAACAATGATTCCTTAAGATTAAATAACATAACCAATATTGCATGGCTAAATGGGGAGAATGGTCAGGACCCAAATCCAGATATGAGAATGCAAAGTTTGTGTTCTAAACTGGTTATTCTGTCTCACACTACAGCTAGCAAGCTGAGGAAGGAAATTGGTCTGATTTTTGTAGAGCTTATCTGTCATCCATCCCATTTGGAATTGTACAGAGGGCTGAGGCCCTCCATGGCTACTGAGCATTCATTAAGCTGTAGGCTTTCTGCTGATGAGACATGGTCTATACAGTCAGTGAAGCGTCTGATGTCTACACCTGGTATGGGGGAATAAACAGATGTAAGCAGGTGAAATTGAATTGATGACTAAAATGACACAATTGTCATTCACAAAAACAAAAACATTGCAAACCAAATGGGGGCAATAAGATAAATGAGAATAATTTGGGGGCATATTTGTCCAATGATTGAAATTTTAATAACTTTTTTTGTAAGACAGAAATCTCTGACTTGTAGTTCAGGAGTAACCCAAGACAGGAAATTTAACATGAAACTTATACAAGACTATTGTTTTTAAAATTATTAAAGAAGCCAACGAAAATGTAATTAATTAGAACTGCATGAAGATAACAAAAAGCAACTCTGGAAACACCTGTTGAGACATGTTTAAATGCCTGTCTATACTGCTTGGTAGGCCATTATCTTATTCAATATTCACTTTCTTACACCAGGATTCCCATATTAAATGGAATAGCCTGTATTCAGTTCATTAGTGTACCTTTTTTTCTTATGTATAATCTATAAAGAACTTTTGTACTCTATAAACAGCAGATTCTGTTTAGAAAGGGTAATTGTGAAGTACTATGCTTAGTTTAAACCCTAGAATCCCAGCTATAGAAAGAGACTTCAATCTGGTTTACCTTTTCTGAAGCATTATGAAGTTAAACACTGCAAGTATACTGTAGTGAACCCCTTTCCGCATCCCGTGTGGTTCAGGGTTCAGGCTCTGGAGGAGATTGCACACAAATGAAAGTGACTAGAAAATATTAATTTGGAAATATTGGGGGCCAGGCAGAAGCCACACAAGGGAAGGACTTCACTTTGCTCTAGCCTTGCTATCCCTTTTATTCAGGTTCTGGGATACATCCTTAGCCCCTAGGCAGGCAATCGAGTAATAGCTCCATGATAGCCATCAGATTTACATAAGACTAAAAGGTGGACATTGATTTAACTGTCATTGTCTTAACTAGACAGTGGGTGGTTGGCTCTGACCTTTCAGAGCTTCAAGGTTGCCAGCCTTCCAGGTTCCTTGTGCACATTTCTCTGCTAGTGAGGACAATGGGTGGAATACAACAGAATACAATAATGGCCTTAGGTGATTTTAGAAGAGAAATAAGAGTTCCTAAACAGAATCACTTCCAGCCAAGTTCACCTATTTCATGGTATCACATGTGTTTGTTATCAGAATATGTTCTGGCTAGTTTTACAAAACCTTTTAATTTATGCCTTGAAAATTTCATTTTCTTGGTAACGTGCATTTTATATTAATGGGTGGCTATTTTCTGTTAGAAAATTATTTCAGAATGCTTCATAGTTTGCATAATTCTGACTGGTATTATACATAAAAGCAATGCTCTCAGGTTATACTGCTTGGTATGCCATTATCTTACTGGATATTCATCATCCTACTTCAGGATTCCAACATTAAATTAATTTCTATGCATCAAGAAAGCACGGGGCTTAATCATCAAGTTGTATTTTCAACAATGCAACTCATTCTCAGCAAAAGAAGTTAAGAGCATTTGCAGAGTCTACTTGTCTCTACACTATTTTGCCAGGAAAACATCCTGAACACTTGGGATACGAATTTTCAGAATTAACAAATGGCCTTTATAAGGAGAATAAAAAGAAAATCCTATTATAAAAAATGCTTTAGAGTTCATTGAGCTCTGCCTATTTCAACTCAGGTAGAAGGACAAATTATAGCATTCATTGTTCAATGAGGCTAGAATCTCAATCAGGAAATTGAGGGGCCCAAGTGGTGACCATTAAATTATACAACTTGTCATAAAATGTCTTAGGATTATAAGGAGGCTCATATTTTATTTCATCTTAAACACAAACTAAAGAAACCACAAAAAAAGACCTTCCCTAGCAATAACAATAAAGTAAAAATAGTCATTAAAGGACAGATAAAAGATTTAATAAGATAGAGTACATATTTGAACAAAATTAGTACACTGAACATAGCTTTGAGTACAAAAATATCTGTATTTAAATGTGATATCCAATGAAATGACTGGGGAAAGTAATCATCTTCTAACAGAGATAGCCTTTTGTGCTGAGAAAATAGCTAGTCCTTTACCCTCTCTCAAAATAGGATTTTTTTCTTTGCTTTGCTTTTTCCATTTTGTAGTTTTCATAGTATTTATAAGAGTAATTACCATAAGCTTTTCCAGTAGTAACTCCTATTAAGGAAATGCAAAGCTGTGACATGAAAATAAGTATTTGTTCACAGACCTGAAGTTAAATGAAACCACTGTAGTGGTTATTTTCAGATATGTATGCAAACAGTCTTACCACATTTTTTTTTTAGTATATTCTAAAATAGGGGGAAATGTTAGTAAAGGATTGACCTGCAGTTATACTAATGCATCTTAGTATTTTTAATCTATATATTTAGTAGGGAATTTGATATTCTTTGTTCTTTGCCTCAAAAGTCCTAAAGATCAGTTGACTCATTTTTAGCTAATGCTATTGAGATGTGTGGTTGGTTCATTAATAAAATATTATCCATAACACCATAAATTATGAGACACGATACAAACAGAATTGACATATTTTAATTTAGAATATTCCTTTGTCTTTTGTAGTAGGGCTACAAAAATAACTTTAAAATAAAGCCATTCAATATTTTTGTTTTATAGAAATACATCTATCAAGTTGAACTAGGCATGACCCAAAAAACAGAATGTCACTCTTAATTTCAAAATAGAGAAAAAATTGATATTTTATCTTTTTCAGGCTGTGATGATGCCTTATTCGATATCATGGCCCAGAGTTTTTTATGATTTGCCTGGTTAATGCATGTGTCCAGCAATTTCCTTTAGTCGTGGACATCTGGATACAGACATTGTGGCTCCACCAATGTTTTTGGCCCTCGTTCTTTGCAGTAGAGAGCAAAAGTGGCAGATGACTTCAGCCACACACACACACACACACACACACACACACACACACACACACACGTAGCTCTGCACACGAATCTGTGCACCAGTAACTCTCTGCAGGGCCTGGCCGCTCTGTGCCCACTGCCAGAGGCCCACCCACGGCTGGACATGGAACACTTGCCTCTTCACCAGGGCAATGAAACAAGCATTCTGCCACACCCCTCATGCTGTCCTCTCTTAGCAGCCATCCCCCCCACCCTGGGTTGGGGGACTCCAACAGGGCTGAGAGAACTAGGCGCTGCCATCTCCGGGCTATGGATGCTGCCATTTTTGTGGTGAAGTGATGTTTAATTTGCATATTATCCATTTATTAGATAGGATATTGATTTCAGAGAGGAAAGAAGAGGGAGAGAGACATAGAAACATCAATGATGAGAGAGAATCCTTGATCGGCTGCCTCCTGCTAGGGATGGAGCCCACAACTTGGGCATGTGCTCTTGACCAGCATTGAACCTGGAATCTTTCAGTCTGTAGGCTGATGCTCTACCCTCTGAGACAAACCAGCTAGGGCCATGGGTTGATCTTTTTTTTTTTAGCCTATGAATTGAGAAATGAGTGTTTTATTTCAGTTTATACTTGTGCTGGACTAGGAGTGAAGAGGGAATTGGGGGAAGCAAGTGTGGAACAGCCTATCTCCTTATCTCCTTCAGTAAAAGGTCTCTTGAGTCCCCTATAGAATCAAGCTTTGTAATTCAAGCTTGTAATAAGGCTAAAGTGTGTCCTCCCCCTAAGGTCCTTGCTGCAGTAGTGGTCTTATAAAGGGAAAATTGCATGTGTCTCATTTTATAGTTTAAAGCAAAATAATACTCTTCTCCTCCTTTAACACCTCCTCCTTCACAAGTGCCATCTCCAGTAGCACTCAGCTTGCTGGGCTTTCCCATGTCAGCTTGGTCCTACCCTTCTACTTGTGTTCATGGATTTCTCCTGCCTCAACTACTCTTCCCTATTTCAATAGCCCAGCAATTTTTTACTCATCTTTCAACAATCAGCCCAAATGGGGTACCTCCCCTTTTTAATCAGAAAAAATTTGACATGATAAAATTTGGGGTTTACCTATAGTAATATTGATGCTATGGGATAAAATATACCAGAAAAAAAAAGATTATGTAAATGACCAGTAAGATTACTTTGAATTAGCCTTACTTATACTATAATTTCTGATAAGTTTATCAGATATGCTTGTGATTTGCACATCTATCTAAAAGAAATAGCAAAAATAACAAGAATGTATTATTTGGGGTTTGAAAAGTATGTCATTTAGGGTGTTTGTATTTATTATCTTATATGTTTCTTTTTTTAAAAAAAATCTTAACAGGTTCTAAAGGCATTTTATGTGTATCTTATAATAATCCTAAGTGGTAGGCACTATTACCGAACCATATTATTATGGAGTTGGAAAGTAGGGTTGTGAGAATTAATTTGCTCAAAGTCCAATAGCTAATAATGGCCAAAAAAAAAAATGGAATTGGAACTTAGGTCACCTGATTTCAAAGCCTGAGATCTTAATTCTAAACTATATTGCTTCCTCTAATTAATAATTGAATCATTTCACACTTGAAGAAACTCTGGAATACCAGACAGTAGAGTTTTGAATCCACAGGAAGATTTATTTGAAGGATGAGCCCTGCCACATTCAGATTGAATTTATATAATTGACCTACAGTACGGGGTGGTGAGCAAAAGACTTCATGGTCTCATCTAGCCCAGAGCTGAGGGGGCACTTTGAGTTCTTGGCACCATATTTTAAGTAAAACTTGTCAAAGAATGATAGATTAGGGACAGGCCACTGTGACATACATTGACCAAATGAAGAAACAGAGGGCACTAAAGTATCTGCATGAGTATTTATGAGATGCATTTCACTTGGGACACATAATTTTTGATGACCTTTGAGAGAGGAGTTTCAGCAGAAAATGCAAAAGGGCAACACTTTACAATAAGAGGAAATGGGAAGCGAGAAAGTGATAGCAGTTAGTATAGTCTCTCTTTCAAAATGTTAGCTAGATATTCCAGTCAAACTCTTCAATTAAGCAAAAATCATATGTAGAATACTTCTGCCTATGTCAGTCAATTGAGTCCATAAATTGAAGGTCACCTAGAATACTCCAGTGTTGATTTACTTCCCTCCAATATAGTTTTTTTTTTCTTTTGCCTTGTCAGCTATTTTACTTTTTTCCCCCCTTGACACCTAAATAAAGTAAACTTGAGATTTCCTAGCAAGTGTGTTTTATAGCAATGTATCCAATTTAGTGTGCTTAATTTACATTTGTAGAAGTTGATATCTGAAATATAGGTGTTTAGAAATAACCAACACACTGTGTTTAAGCAAAACTCAGGGGATTGTATCTTACTTATAATTTCAAATTTAAATCATGCTTCTTTCTTGACACTTTAGTCCACTTCAAAGTAATAAAAGATGATCTTATCTTTAGAATTGGCCTTTGACTGGAATAAAAGTTTAAGCATTCATCTTGATGCATTAGTAGTGTATATTTCATCGTTATATGTCCTCAAAATGAATAAACTTTTAAAAAATAGAGCTAATTCTATCATAATATTATAAGATAATGCATTAGAATTTGAGAGGGAAGGTGGCTGTGGGGTGGGGAGGGGTGGGAAGAGATTAACCAAATAATTCACAGGTATATGTGCATTACCCATGGAAACAAACAATAATGTGGTGAAAGCCTGGGGCAGGAGTGGGGAGGGGGGCCTAAAAGGGGTGAATGGCAGAAAAAGAGATATCTTTAATACTTTCCACAATAAAAATATTTTTTAAAGAGAGAATGCATTAAACAGAAGATAATGAGTGATTCTAGTGGTGCCATGGAGACCCAGCACTTCTAGAAACAACTATTTAAGGCATCTATACTAATAAAAGGGTAATATGCTAATTAGACTGAATATACCAGAAGCCTTCCAGACGTCTGAATGTCCTCCTGGACAAAGCCATAGTGGTGGGGGCCGAGTCAGAGGCAGTTAGAGGCAATCAGGCCAGCAGGCAGAAATGGTTATAGGCAATCAAGCAGGCAGGCAGAGGAGGTTAGGGGTGATCAGGCAGACAGGGGAGCAGTTAGGGAAGCAGTTAGGGACATCAGGCAGGCAGGTAGTGTGGTTAGGGGTGATTAGGTAGGCAGCCAGAGTTGTTAGGAGTGATCAGGCAGGCAGGCAGATGAGTGGTTAGGAGCCAGCAGTACTGGATTGTGAGAGGGATGTCTGGAGGGATCAGGTCTAAACCAGCAGTGGGGCATCCCCTGAGGGGTCCCAGACTGGAGAGGGTGGAGGCCAGGTTGAGGATACTCCCCTCACCTCAACCCCCTGCACAAACTTGATTCATCAGGCTTTAGTTGATTATAAATTGGGGCTGTGGTATGAGCCCTCCTAGAACATCAGTTAATCCCTTGAGCTTTTTCTGTTCTACATTATTAAATCAAAGACCTAAAAATGAATGATATTACTTCTTTGACTCAAAAAGTTATTTCCTGACTGTGTGGAATTTTCTCTTTGTAAATTGTGATTCAGAGTTGTGGAATCTTATTTTTTTATACCACCTATACCCAATGAACAGTAATCTCCTCTCTTCCCTGTATTTATTAATTATTATAGAGGTACTGGTATTCTCCATATTTACCCAAATTTATTATTTTAGTAATTTAACATAAGGTATTATAGGTACTGCATATCACATAATTATAAAAATAGTTACATTAAATTTATGCATAAAATATTTAATAAAGCTGAACATGTGTCCCCTGACCCTTATTCCATTTCAGATCTTATATTAAAATATTCATAATAGTTCTTTCTGTTATCGTTATAAACTGGAATCAACTCAGATGTGCTTCACGAATAGAGTTGATAAACAAATGATGGTATATTCCTATAATGAGATAACATACAGTAATGAAAATGAACAAAATATTGTCACAAGCAATAATGTAAATAGAGCTTATTACCATAATTTTGATAAAAGAAAACCAGACACAAAAGCACATATACTGATGTCTATCTAACCTATCATCAATATATCTATCTACATACTTATCTCTCATCTATCTACTGCCTGCTTACCCACTTGCCTGTCTGTAATGTACTGAATGTGTCCCACAAAAATTCATATATTAAAATTCTAATGTGCACTATGATAGTAATTAGAAGTGAAACCTTTAAGGGAATGATTAGGTCATGAGATTAGAGATCTTATGATCAATGAATGCCCTTATGAAAGAGACCCCAGAGAGCTCTTTCTCTTCTCTACATGTGAAGGCACAGCAAGAACTGTTCATAGAGCTGCTATGGATATTTGTAACATATCTTTTGAAGTGGAATTGCCTGGAAGTGGGCTTTCACCAGACACTAAATCTACTGATATCTTGCTATTGAAATCCCCATTCTTCAGAACTGTGAGACATTAATGTTGTTGAAGCCGCCCAGTCTATGGTATTTTTGTTATAGTATCTCAAATGCACTAAGACTACTTATCACAAGGAAAACTGGACTGTCTTTGAGGAGGAGGGGCTATGAGAGGGCTTGATGGATATTATACAGCACTGTTAATGGTCTACTTCCTGATCTGGATGCTGGCTAAAATAATGTGTTTACATTGTAAAAACTAATTGAACTTATTTAATATAAGTTATGTTGTAATAAAAGGTGCACTTTTTAAAGTCTACTCACTAAGAGACTTGTTACATGCCTGATTATTGGGTATCAGCAACCAAATCAATAGAATACATTTTTAAGATTTCAACCTGTAAGCTTTCAAAATTGAGGATTAATTGAAATGGAAACTGCAACAAATTAACTTTGAGGTGATGAAATTTAATTCAAACATGATCATATAGGATATTTCCCTCGCTTAAAGATGCTATTACAGTGGTGTGCTACCTAATTATGTAGATATTAAATCACTTTCTTTTATTCATTCTATTTTTGAGAAGCATAGAATTCAGGAATCAACATTGACAGCATCTGAAAAAAAAACACTTGTAGTTATTATTAAAGCATATTCTTTAAAGTAAGGCTAAACTAATTTGAGCTTGACCTCATCAGCAATCCAAATCCATCAAATACAGAACACCATGATGTTCATGAGAATTATAGATGGCAATAGAATATTTTAGTGCAATAAATGTCAAGACATTATAAGAGAAGAAGCAGTTACATGTAGTTGTAACTACTATCTATAATAAGTACGTGTTAGGTAAAAACCCAATTACTCATTTTTATTGTTGACTAATACTCCTTGAAAAATAAATGTTTTTTTTCATTTAAAAACACAACTTTTAAATGACATAAAAGATGGAATATTAAATTCATTTTTCTTTATTATTTTGTAAAATAGCAACAATAAGCTTGATACTTTCTCTAGAGACCTAAGGGAGACAGGTCAACTTATTATTTTCCTGTTTCCATAATAGTGTATAAGTTGAGAGCATTGTGCAATGATTATACATAGCATTGTGAAAAGAAAGTTATTCTTTGGTGAAAATTATTGAGGTTGAACTGAATATTTTTATTATTGGTTCATATTCTCTGTTTTAAACTACCAATTATCTGATTTCATTCAGGATTATTTTTTGGCTACATCTAGTTTCTTGGCTCACATGATAAGGTAAAACATTCCTATTTATTTTTTTAAAAACATTTACTTTGAATGTATATTCTGTGCCAGGAAAAGTATTAAAACCTAGTAAATATGGAAATGAATGCATGATCTGTGTTTTTAAGAGATAGAAACTAAAAATTATATATATATATATATATATATATATATATATATATATATATATATATTTTTTTTTTTTTTTGCCCTGAAAAATATGCCTCCAAGTGGGGGGTAGTCTTATACAGTGAGTATATTACAAACTCTGTATTTTGAGTGGAAATGTTAGGGGGTCGTCTTATACGCCCAGTCTCTTATACGCCGGCAAATACGGTATTTTTCAGGGCCAAAAAATCGTCTTATACGCCGGCAAATACGGTGTGTGTGTATATATATATATATATATATATATATATATATAGAGAGAGAGAGAGAGAGAGAGAGAGAGAGAGAGAATTAATAAAGGTCATTTGAAAAGAAAAAAGCAATTGGGGCTCATGTCAAAAGATTACATTTTCCAAAACCGGTTTGGCTCAGTGGATAGAGCGTTGGCCTGTGGACTGAAGGTCCATGGTTCGATTCCGGTAAAGGGCATGTACCTTGGCTGCGGGCACATCCCCAGTAGGGGGTGTGCAAGAGGCAGCTGGTCAATGTTTCTCTCTCATCGACGTTTCTAGCTCTCTATCTCTCTCCCTTCCTCTCTGTAAAAAAAATCAATAAAAATATATTTTTTTAAAAATATTACATTTGGGAAGGAAGACCAAAGGAAGAGTCATATAATAGACATCATCAGTGATTTGAGCCTTAAATATTGGCTGAAATATAAACATAAGGAAGCATGAGAATAGCATATGAAAAAATGTTCAATGTTACCAATCATCAGAGATAAAAATAGATCTAAAATGAGATATCACCTGCCAGAATGGCTACCATCAATAAATCAATAAACAAGTGCTGGCCAGGATGTAGAGAAAACAGAACCCTAATGCACTGTTGGTGGGAATGCAGACTGGTACAGCCACTGTGGAAAACAGTACAGAGTTTCCCCCCAAAATTAAAAATAGAACTGCCATTTTACCCTGCAATCCACTCTGGGCATATATCCTAAGAATCCAAAACACCAATCAGAAAGATTATATGCATTCCTATGTTCATAGCATGTTATTTATAATAGCCAAGATCTGAAAACAGCCCAAATGCCCATCAGTAAATGAGTGGATAAAAAAGCTGTGGTACATTTACACAATGGACTACTACTTGACTGTAAAAAGAAAGGACTCTTAGCTAGTTTGATTCAGATCAAGGACACATGACCGGGTTGTAGGCTTGATCATTGATGTTTTTCTCTCCCTCTCCCTTCCTCTCTGAAATCAATTATATACTTTCAAACTTTTTAAAAGAGAGGACTCTTACCCATTGTGATAGCATGGATGAGCCTAGAGATTATTATACTAAGTCAAATAAACCTGTCAGAGAAAGAAAAATGCTATATAATCTCACTAATATGTAGAATCTAATGAACAAAAATACACTGATGAACAAAAAGAAACCAGAGTCATGGATACATGGAACAGACTGTGGAATCCCAGAAGAGAAGGTGGTGGCAGGGACTGGATGAAAGAAGGTGAGATTAGCTAAAGAACACATGCATAGCCCACTGACCCAGGCAATATAGTGTGGTGAAGGTCTGGAGAGGGGAGCAGAGGCTAGGTGGAGGTAGGCAATAGTAAAGAGGAATGGAGGACATCTAGAATAGTGTCAAAAATAAAAAAAGAAATTAATATTTTCTTAGGCAGGTGACCCAAATGACATTATTTATTGGGAAATCTCAAGTAAGAGATATTGGATCACGCAAAAGACCCCTGATAGCCCCAAAATAATAGTCTTATTTGGTCTGCTGATCTATGCAGAGAAAAGTTAGGAAAAATACTATTGGAAAAAAGCGCCAAAACTTATTTCCTCTTTTAAAAATATTTTTTCTCAAAAGAAGTAATGATGTAGCAGGTTTTCCTTCTGCTTATTCACTTTTTTAAAACTCTAAATACCACATTTTCTGAGTGCATCTGCAAACTCAGCTAGAGCAAAATCTCAGATGCGAATAAAAAATAGGAAAGCTTTTAATTTTCAAATAATGCCTTCCTTAATGGTAAAACGGCTATGACAAGATTAGCTAGAATCACAGCACCAGTTCTATGAAGAAAAATAAGAAGTCAGTGAGAGTAATTTTATTTATACAGCCATCTGCACATTTATGTCTAAATCCTTCTGGCATTTGAATATGCAGTTTCCAAATTCAGGATCTCATTGGGAGACTAGAGTCATT
The DNA here is from genome assembly GCA_963924515.1 of Vespertilio murinus. Classification (NCBI taxonomy): domain Eukaryota; kingdom Metazoa; phylum Chordata; class Mammalia; order Chiroptera; family Vespertilionidae; genus Vespertilio; species Vespertilio murinus. The sequence goes on along the minus strand of OZ004712.1, from coordinate 26,875,753 downwards.
CAGAAGCCAGCAGGAATGACAGTCACTCACTGACAAAATTTTTTTTGTGGGCCTTTAATTTCACTCTTTCATACAGTTGGCCTTTTTATGAGCTGTTACTGTGAAATCAAGCACATTCAAGCAAATGGTCAAACAACTTCTTGAATTCCCACCATGCAAAAACTAGTCTGGGCTAAGGTTAGATGTATGAAAGAATTCAGAATAAGATCAAACTAGGATAATGGAATCATTAAGTTTGTGTGGAGAAGGGCCCTTATAGATGGCTTAGGTGAGCATCTACTTTGGACAAGACTATGGGCTACAGGACACACACACACACACACACACACCCCACTTCAATGTAGTGCCCCTTGGTCTGCTTTAGATATAGTACTATTTTTTTTCTCTGATACATAGCAGTGAAAACTGAAGCCTAGTATGGCAGCTTCTGAAATCCAGTTTATGGATTCATTTCGTGGGTAAAATAACAGTTAGGAAAAAGGTAAATGACTTTTTTTTTTAATCTCCTCCTCCTCCAAGTATCTTTTAGAGAAGAATAAATGGTCAATAATGTAATATAATCCTTACAAAGCATTTAACATAAGGAATATGAACTTCAAATTGTCAGTTCTTTATTTGTTAATTTTTTTATTTCTGTGTTTAGTTGTTTTCATGATTTTAATATTTAAAATAATGCTTTTGTGGTGTTTGCTCTTTCTGGCACTTAATGAATACCAGACTCTCTTCCTTTAGGAGATAAGGATTTCATCTCTGAGTTCTCTAGTTTTATGGCTCTGTTATTCTTCTCTATGTAAGCTGTTGAGCACACACATTACCGTGTTCAGAGGCTAAGGCTCGAGTAGCTTTAAAGAATCATGTTTGAGGCAACCCACAACTTATGTATTAACCTGGATGCCTATTTACTATCAGTATTATAATTAACATATTTTTCAAACCTAAAATTGGCTGTGTTAGGGACACCAAACAGGATATTTAATGTCTCAGGAAAATTTGGGCAAAAATTAGTGCTTTAAAAGCCTTGCTACATTCACAAATATAGAAGACATGGGTAACAATTGTATCATTAGGTTAGAATTTATTGTGCCTACACACATATGTTGGTATAAGATGACCACTTGAACTTTGTAGTCATATAATGCAAGTTTGACTATTGAGAATAGGTGGATGCCAAAACTGGTTTGGCTCAGTGGATAGAGCGTCGGTCTGCGGACTGAAAAGTCCCGGGTTCGATTCCGGACAAGGGCATGTACATTGGTTGTGGGCACATCCCCAGTAGGGGGTGTGCAAGAGGCAGCTAGTCGATGTTTCTCTCTCATCAATGTTTCTGGCTCTCTGTCCCTCTACCTTCCTCCAATGTGAAAAATCAATAAAATATATATTTTTAAAAAATAGGTGGAATTGATGATGGATGGAGGCTTGACATGGGGTGGTGAACACACAGCAGTGTACAGATGACATGTTATGAAATTGTGCACCTGAAACCTATGTAACTTTGTTAGCCAGTGTCACCCTGATAAGTTCAATAAAAGGGGGGAAAAAGAAAATGTGAAAATTTATCAATCAATATGAATATGTATATATTGTCCTTTGAAATAGTGATAAAATAATTTTACAAATAATAAGAAAAACACCAGTTTTTATTACTGGTGATTCTTAACATATTTCTAAAACAAATGACCCCTGTCACAATAAGAAACGATTTTAGAAATATTATTAGACACAATACAGCTAAAGTACTAATTCTTATAAAAAAAGATGAATTTTTTAAAAGCTAGTTCACTTTGTTCTATGTAAAAGTTAGCTTTGAGTGCATAAGATTTCTCACCCTAAGTAACAGCATTTTTATTCTTATCTAGAAAAAAATATTTGCTTGTTTGATATAATAAAATGTGTATGCTACTATTGTAAAGGAACTACCCCCAAAACAAGGGGTAAAAAAAAAAAAAAAAAACACAAAAAAAACAGAAAGAAATAAAGGTATTTCACTCATATATCCAAATACATGAAACCAAATACCAAAATATAAACACTTTCAGACTTCATTTCCCCCTTCATTTGTATTCCTTTTAAAGGTTATATTCCCATCCCAACTCTTTTCTGTTCATAAAAGGGCAAACAACTTTGTTCATATTTGAGAAATAGTTCCCATTAGCCATATGTCAGCAATCTAATTTTGAAATAACTTTCCCCATAGCAATCTCTTTTTAATTAAAAAAAAGATGTTTAGAAAAAGAAAACAATATATGTGTTCCCCTACATGAGCTTTGAGTAACACGGCTTAGTAGTTGTGTTGCATCTATAAACCCATATTTTGGCAACTGAGCACATCACTTTCCTTCAGCCCACATTGAAAATAGTAAGGGCAGTTTGCAATATAATTTCCAAGGAAACAATCATTCCAAGGACCTCAAGGGTCAGACCAAGTTCTCCAGACCCTGTCTTTCTAATCTAAATCTTTCTATCAGGATCTCATTGAATCTGTCGACTGCCCTGGAATGTAATTTCAAAGTTACTCTCAGCATTTTTTTTTTTGGCAAAAGTTCAAATATCAGACTTTTGATTTTTGGAGATTTACTTAATCCTTAATTATAGACTTGGGGTGTTGCTGTGTGGGATTCCACGTTTGAAATGCAAACCAGACCTCTGTCAATCATTGCATTTACCACCATGTTATTAACCAGCTACTGTAGCTTTTAATGGTGGGACTGACCTTCTCAATTTCCTGATCTTTTCCTTTTGTTTCAAGACATAGAAGCTCATTATTTCATTTAAAGAGAATATTCTCTACCTTGTAAATTTTAATCCATCATATTCTTTCAGGTTAGTGGATTGAAAATGTAAAAATATAGCAGTAAAAAAAAAATACATGGATTGTTTTATTCATTTATCTTAACTGAGTAGGAACTAAGGGAGCTCTAAATAAATGAACTAACAACAAATGAAAACAAGGTAGAAAAGAGGCTAAATAAATGGGTATCACACATTTAAAGGATAATTGTATAAACAGATGTCTTTTATTTTGCCACAAACATTTAGAAGGTTTATATTTGTTATTATACCTTATGAATGTGTGATAGGTGACATGCTATATAACAAAAGCCTAATATGCTAAGTGTCTGACCATTCATTTGACCATTCGACCAGTTGCTATGATGCGCACTGACCACCAAGGGGCAGACACTCCAACCAACAGGGATTGGCCAATCGGTACTAGGCCAGATGTGCTTGACAAAACCTGGGACCTTCCAATGGTTCCTCCCCGCCCCTGATCATGCACTGGTGGGATCCTTCAGCCTGAACTGCACCCTCTTGTAATCCAGGACCCTTTGGGGAATGTTGGAGAGCCAGTTTTGGCCCGATCCAAACAAGTCAGGCCAAGGGACCCTACCAGTACACGAATCTGTGCACCAGGCCTCTAGTTTAGTACAATTTCTTCCTGTGCTCTGGGCTCTGTCTATGGTGGTAGAGGATTGTAGAAGTTAGTGACTATTCATCAATTCTATCAGTGGCTAAATCATTGTGGAAACCAGTAAGCCTGAAAAAAACTTAAGGCTTTTCTCACCCAAACTATTTTCCTCACTAGCGTAATTTTTTGTCAGAAATA